>JAGTTD010000002.1:7652734-8252734 GCA_018398585.1 Simmondsia chinensis | reverse complement strand
TCATCCAAACACTTACAAAATCCAACCAAGGCACATCACCCCATAAGTACACCCCTAAGCATCCAGAAACTCCCAAAAACATAAAAGGATTCAAAAAGCACCATTAGCAGAACCCCAGACTGTGGAACCACTCGAACATCGGCCCACTAAAAACTCCAAACTTCAAATTTTCACACATAGCCGATCATCGAAATGCCAAATTTCACGTAGGACAGAACAGCTTCAACCCCAAGCCAGAAACAGCAAACACCACACCCCACCACTCCACCATTGACATTCAAGGTCTTCAAGCATATTCACCCATAAGTGAAAGAATGAAGAGCATGCCTAATACAGCAGCCCTCTCGTACATTTATGGAGTTCTCAATACAATACACATCACTTACAAGGAAGGCCCAATGGGCTCAATATATACAATACTAAACACCTATACATTATAGTCTAACATCCCCCTCAACCGAAGCAGGAGATAATTGAAAGCAAATGTTGTGCTTGAAAAGAAGACAGAGATGCCACGAAAGTCTCTTGGTGAAGATATCTGCAATTTGTTGAGATGAAGGGACATGAAGAACTCGAACAAGACCCATTAGAACTCGCTCGCGAACAAAATGGATGTCGATCTCAATGTGTTTAGTGCGAACATGCTGCACAGGATTAGTAGACAAATACTTAGCCGAAATATTATCACAGTAAATCAAAGTAGCTCGGGGAAGAAGAAGACCAAGCTCACTAAGGAGGGAGCGAAGCCAACAGCATTCTGAGACAGCATTAGCAGCTGCACGATATTCGGCCTCAACACTGGATCGGGAGACTATAGGCTATCGTTTAGAGGACCAAGAAATGATATTACCCCCTAGAAAGACACAGAAGCCAGATGTAGAGCGACGAGTACCGGGACAACCAGCCTAATCCGCATCCGAGTATGCCACGAGTTGGTCCACAGGAGTGGGTGATGTAGTCAAGCCATGATCAGTTGTGCCTTTAATGTATCGGAGGATGCGTTTAATAGCCATCTAGTGTGGTAAACGTGCATCATGCATAAAGAGACACGCCTATTACACCGCATAAGAAATATCGAGACGAGTAAAAGTGAAATACTGAAGGGCCCCAACAATGAACCTATATAAGGTGGGATCAGTCATGAGCTCATCATCATCCACTGAAAGTTTGGACTTAGAATCTGTGGGTGTGGCCACGGGCTTGCAGGAAAGCATGTTGGTCTTGTCAAGTAGATCACGAGCATACTTGGATTGAGACAAGAAGAGACCTGTAGATAAGTGAGACACTGAAATACCGAGAAAATAATTGAGGCGTCCCAAATCTGTCATATCAAACTCAGAGCGAAGAGAATGAAGCAATGCTTGGAGAAACAAGTTAGAAGAGACAGTGAAAACTATATCATCAACATAAACTAACTGGATATTCATGTCATGTCCACGACGCGAGACAAATAACGACGAATCGGACTTACAACTGATGAATCCAAGACAATGGAGGAAGGTAGCAAAACGAGTGTTCCATGAGAGAGGTGCCTGTTTGAGACCATAAAGAGACTTGTTTAATTGGCAAACGTGATCAGGAAATTGAGAACTGATGAAACCTGGTGGTTGCTTCATATAAACTTCTTCATTAAGAGTACAATTCAAAAAAGCATTCTTGACATCAAGCTGATGAATCCCGTAACGGGCTTAACAACGGGACTTAAAGTTTCACCATAGTCAAGGCTGTATCTCCATGTGAATCCCTGGGCAACCAACCAGGCTTTATAGCATTCAACTTGACCGATGCAAGTCAGTTTGATACGATAAACCCATTTAAAGCCAATGATGTTACCATGAGTGGGTGGAGGAGCGAGATCCCATGTTTTGTTACGAATAAGGGCATTGTATTCATCAAGTAATGCATTTATCCAATTATCGTCAGTAAGAACCTGCTTATAAGAAAATGGAACCTCGGGCAACATTATGAGCAAGCATAGAAGGTCTGAGAAAAGGTTTCACAATACCAGCTCTTGAAAGAGTGATCATGGCATGAACAGAGCTGGGTGGGCCAGCTGGGGGCGGGGTTGGTAATGCTGTGGTGGCTGCGAGAGTAGGCAGAGATGGTGCAACCAGCATGGGTTACTTGGGTGTAGCGCTATTGGGAACAGTGTCCTGAAATCTAGATTTATTCTGGATATATTATTTTAATTAATAAATAAAATTGAAGTTCCAGTCGTTTCCTAGTTAAATTTGTGTATTTGAGCATTTATACTGCATGTGATTTTCTTTCGAGAGGCATCCATGAGATGGGTGTAGTCCTCAAACTACAATTTGCATGTTTGTTCTAAGTGGTTTATGAGACTAAGCCACAGATAGACTTGGAACAAATGATATGTATTGTTGTTTGAAAGACTCGTAGTCGAAGACAAGTCTGGACCACTTGTATGTTAAGGCTATAACGAGACACTTTAGATGGCTTGTCTTGGTCATGTGGATGGAGATCCAAAAGTGTTAAGTTAGTGTGTTTGACACACTGAGTTGGACCATGTGAGCTACTTATTTTTAGACTACTATCGGAGATGAGTGATTCCCATTGTACTGTTTGAACGACGACTCCAAATCCTGAGGGTATTCTGGACTTGTGCATGGAGCGTTAGTTACTTTGGTGTACTATAATTAAGTCTAAAACGAATGACTGAAATCCCACATACAATGGGTAGCGGCGTGAAGGGTGACAAGGATCAGGTATTCAATAGGGAATCTACAGTCTTTTATGAGATACAGATGTCCCCTTAGTTGATTCGCAAATGTTTGAATAGTACGGAAACTTTGGCCAAAGTATTCCAAGTGTTTGACATTTGGAATTTATACTATGAATATGTTCAAGTATAAATGAATTATTCAGTGAAGGGCGAGTCGGTAACTAATGGAGAAGCTGTGAGAAGGATAATGGTAGTAGTTATATTTATCCTTTGTCATGAACATCCAGTGGAGGGGTTGTTGTCATCAATACAGTATAATGGGGAGATATCGAATAAATAATTTAAGTCTGGAGTGCAGTGAGATTTATTTAGTGGAATTAAGTCTCATTAAATGGTAATTAAATTAACATCATGAGATGATTTAATTTAACCCGTTTGGAGCTAGATTTAAATTGTCCCCGAGGTCCCTACGCAAGCCTCTGTATTTTATTGCCATTGAAAAAATATTAAAGAATTCATGAGATGAATTATTTATCCATACGATGGGTAAATTAATTTTGCCAAACATTATTTATGAGATGAATAAATATTAAAAATTATAAAATAAAATAATTTTTTGAAAATTAAAATTCATAAGATGAATTTTTATACATGGGAAACAATATAAAAAAAAATAAAAAAATCAAAAAAAATAATCGGGTTTAACAGGTTCGATTCGTGGCACACAGATCTGACGAATAAGCTCGCGACACGTGTCGCTTGCTAAAGCTTCCCAGGGGTTATCCGTGTCTCCGCTCGGGGACGAATCAGAACGCGCCACGTGTCAGCTCCTGATAAGCCAATGCACGCGTGTATACAGGACTATAAAACGCGGTGTTTTAGTTTGTTTTGTTTTAAAAACACTGCATTTTGGACTTAAAACTGTAATTTGTTTTGCGCGTCCCACATCCAATTTTTCACTTTTTTCGCTCCGAAATATTTCTATAAATAGAGGGGATTATTCCGAGGTTTGACATTAGAGTCAAAATATTTCTTTAGGATTTCTGAAATTGTTTCGGAGATTCAGTTTAATATTTTTCGGAGCCCACCCTCCGGGCAGTTCGAGGTTATTGTATAGAAGGTCTCAGGGTCTCGGTTTTGAAGAATATTATTCTCTTTCTGGTTTTTCTTTTTATTGGAGCAATTCCAGGTATATTTTTCTTTCCTTCTTCTTTTAGTTTCGCTTTTCTATTTATTTACACTATTCGTTATTATACCTGTTTAAGTTTATGTATTGTTATGAATGTATTAGAGTAAAAGGCCTGTAGATCTAAATTAAGAATTTAGATCTGTTGATTTAAATTATGAATTTAAGTCAGTAGATTTAAAATTAAGAATTTTAAATCAACTCTAGGCTTAGAGTTATGAATTCTAAACCTGTTCCGCTGCGTAATCTTTAGGGAGAATTTTTAAAATTCATCCTAACAACCGGTATTAGGGCAAAAGGTTTATAGAGATAAATTTATTCCCGGGAACTCTCGCACGTGAGGTGTCACGAAACATGACTCTTCGACCGGGGGCTTAGGTAAAGAGAAGAGTCTCCTACTCTAAGTGCTCTAATAGGTGCCTATTGTTGTGACCATAGTTGAGAACTGTGAACCCAATAGTCGGTATCAGAGTTTATTTTTTGACAAAATTCATATGTTTTTCCCAACAATTGGTACCAGAGCTAGCCTCTGATTGCATTCATAATATACATGACTAGGTATAATAAAATCGAAATAAATAGATTTGCGATTTAATAAAATAGTGATTTTATTAAAAAGGAAAGTAAGTTTAATTTGACGATTTGATTTAAATTGTTTAAATCAATAAAAAATTAACAGTTAATTCAGATTATTGTTTGTATTTGTGATTTAAATTGTTTGAATCATTAAAGTAGCTAATTATTAATTAGATTGTTTTAAAGTATCGATTTAAATTGATTAAATCGGTTAAAAGGGTTAATAGTTAACTAGATAGTTTATGGGGATGATTTAAATTGTTTAAATTGTTAACGAATTAATCGTTAATTCGAAATAACCTATAAATTTTGCAATTGTATTGTTCGTATAATGAGATTGTACGTTCTCAGTCATGATTTACAAAATCGGATAAATTTGATCTAATAGGATTAGATTCAAATATTTTTTATAAATTTGGATAAAGTTGATCTAATGGGATTAGATTTAATTATTTTATACCAAATCGGATAAAATTGATTTAATGAGATTAGATTCAATTTATTTTAAAATTAAATATTTTAATTTAAAAATTAAAAAAAAATCTAAAGCGGTTGTCAGCGTCAGGTATAAAAATATTTTATTTTATATTTTTTATTTTGGGACGTAAAGACATCAAGACTGATTTACACAATAATTAAGTTAATTGTTTTATTAACTAATTTCTCTTTTAGAATGAGATTCTAAATTAAATTATGAGATAATTTAAGTTGTAAATCAATGTATTTTAAATAAAAGTTATTTGAAATTATTTTAGAATAAGATTCTGAAATAGACTATAAGATAGTCTAAGTTAAACTTTATTTTTAAAATAAAAGTTAAATTTTGTTAATTAAATTTTAGAATAAGATTCTAAACTATACTATTGGATCGTCTAAGCTTGTTTAACTTTAGAATAAGATTCTAAAATAGACTATGGGATAGTCTAATTACAAATCGCTATTATTTTTAAATAAAATTATTTTAATTTAATTTTGGAATTAGATTTTGAAAAGTAGATTATGCGATAATCTAAATTAAATATTGGCATTATTTTAATTAAAATTAATTAATTAATTTTATTGATTGGTTTTAGAATGAGATTTCTAATTCTAGATTATAAGATAATCTGTACTTGAAAACGATACTGTTTTTTGAATAAATAAATTAATTAATTTTGTTTAAGTTTAGAATAAGATTCTAAAGGGGATTATGAGATAATCCAGGTTGTAAATGCAAATTAATTAAAAACCACTAGTTATAAAAATCAAGCGGGAGCGAGTTTTTAATTGTTGTAACCTCACAGTCTCCATTACCGGTCTAGCAGTATAGTAGATCAATAGACCTCCCCGCGGAGGATGTCGGTTTGCAGATTACAGGGTTAGACTTCTTTAGGATACACCAAAGTGCAAAGAAGCGATGCGACCACGCTGCCGTGGAGTATTTCGTGTATTTGTATGGAGATTTAGGTAATGGTTTACACTTGACTAGCGTGATGCATTAGCCTCCCTGAGGAGCTCTGTTGTGTCATGTTAGAGACTAAGGTAAAGTGGTGAGTTAATCCTGTTTAGTAAGAGTTACAAGAAAAACAGGTTAATTGAGAATAGTTCTCACCTGATCTAGCTTCGTGTGACCCCACTGCCGGGGAGTAAGGAGTGGTGTGTTTGGGTCATCATTGTATATATGATAGTACAGTTTGGTGGATATCTGACTTATTGTGTATGCTAAATTGAAAGAATATATATATCACTGCATTATACATGACTCTTGTTAGACAATTACACATATATTTGCATTTACAAGTATTTTATATGGATACGGCCGGCGAACTTTGCTTGATTTTAAATACATAATGTACTGACTGAACCAAATTACTTTGCCTTAAAAAATAAGTTACACTTAGTTATTACTCACAAGGGACCTACTAGAAAGAAAGGAAAGGGCAAGGTTGTTATTATAGCAACCAAGTCCATAAGGAAGTCAGCAAAAGAAAAGTGTTTCTTTTGCAAGAAAAACTAGGCCACTGGAAAAGAAACTACATTAAGTACATAGCTACTCTTCCCACAAAGACTACTAAGCCTGGTGAAGGTATGTTGATATCTCATTGATTTGAGACTTGTGTAGTTGTGAGTTCACCAGATTCCTGGTGGGTGGACTCAGGTTCAACTAACCATATTTGTAATATGTTACAGGAGCTCAGGCTAGGCTAAAGGCTAGAAGATGGGTGTTGTACCTGATAGTCAGGCACAGTACAATAATAGTGGTCTTAAGTGTAGGAGATGTTAGCTTAGACTTTAGTGATAAAGTTTGTTTTTAAATAATTGATTATTTAAACCTTCTTTATACAAGAATTTGGTTTCTATGCCTTGTTTTATGAATAATTGTTATTCATTTGATTTTGATAATGAATATTTTAATATGAGAAATAAGTTGTTTATTTACGCATGTACTTGAATAAATTGTTTATTCATGTTATTTCTTTATCAAAACTGTGGTAATTGTTTAAATGAATTTAACGTAAGTTCACTTGTTCAGTTTTCTAAAAGAAAACACTCTGAATGTGATATTGCCTACAAATAGCACCAACGTTTATGTCACACTAATTCGAACAGAATCCAAAGACTGGTGAAAGATGGACGGATAGAGTTTTTGGACTTAAGGTTATTACCAGTTTGCGAATTTTGCATAGAATGAAAGGCGACCAATTCTGTCTTTAAGAGTAAAGGCAACAGGGTTGGTGGCTTGCTTGAGCTGGTTCACATAGATGTATGTGGACCAACACATATTCAGGCAAGAGGTGGGTATGAGTATTTATTCACGTTTAGTGATGATTACTCAAGATATGTATATGTTTACCTAATTAGACATTAGTCGGACTCTTTTGAAAAGTTCAAAGAATACAAAGCTGAATTTTAAAAGCAATTAGGTAAATAAATTAAATCACTTTTATCAGATCGAGGTGGTGAATATTTTTTGGGTGAGTTTTTGGATTTCCGAACTGCAAAATGAGATGAGATCTCAGCTTTCTGTTCCGGTTACACCGCAGTAGAATGGTGTTACAAATAAAAGGAACAAGGGCGGTTTTTTCTATAGTTTTTGATTTAAAAGGTCTTTTGTAAATACAATGCAAAATACTTAGAGAAGGATTTTGCAAGTAAGCTACAAAATGAAAACAAAATAGTAATAAAGGAAAATGACAATAATTATGAACAGCTAGACATAACTTAAGTCATAGTGGGAGCATTAGATGCACCTACTAATAGGAACAAGAATGTTCCAAGTACACGAAAGCTTAGGTATAGTGGGAGCATTGTCAGGATATCTGACAGGTTCATAGCGAGAGCCTTAGTGGTTGACCGTGGCATTGAATCTGATTTTTTTAGCCACAATGAAGCAATAAAGTGTTCTAGTTTTGTGCAATCAGTTGCTCAAATCATGCGCGTACAACCGATATTAAGAGAAAGCAGTGACTTTCTTGGTATTGTATGTCAACGATATACTACTCATTAAGAATGATGTAGGGGTGTGGTTAGCTGTAAAGGCTTGGTTGTCATGATAGCTCAATATGAAAGACATAGTAGAAGCCAACTCTACTCTTAGGATTAAGTTTCTCCGAGGTCGTAAGAGTGGGATGTTGGGTCTTTCTTTAGCCACTTAAATTGACAAGATGTAGTAAGGTATAGCATTGAGTCCCTCTCTCTTTTGAGTAGTGTTCTAGGACACCTCGATAGAAAGATCAATTGAGGAATATTCCATATGCTTTGGCTGTGGGAGCCTCAGGTATGCCATGTTGTGCACGAGACTTGATGTCTGCCATGCTATGGGATAGTATGCAAGTGTTAGTCTAATTTGGATCCAATGGACTAGGTGGCAGTGAAATGTTTTCTTTAGTTCTTGAGAAGAACTAGGGATCCTATGTTGATCTTTTAAGATGATGAGCTGGTTCCAGTTTGTTATACTAATTTAAAACTTTCAGTCACATTAATATGATAGACGTTCGACGTCTAAGTATGTCTTTATCCTTGGAGTGGGAGCCATTAGTGAAGGGAATGTCAAGAAGTATTGTATTGCTGACTTCACAATAAAGTAATTGTGCTCACCAAGGGTTATGCTTAGTAGATTTCTGGTTCAAACTTAAAAGGAGTGAGTATGAACTTTGTCATAAATTGGATTTAAGACCAGTGGGATATTGTTAGGAACAGTGTCCTGAAATCTAGATTTATTCTGGATATATTATTTTAATTAATAAATAAAATTGAAGTTTCAGTCGTTTTCTAGTTAAATTTGTGTATTTGAGCATTTATACTGTATGTGATTTTCTTTCGAGAGGCATCCATGAGATGGGTGTAGTCCTCAAACTACAACTTGCATGTTTGTTCTAAGTGGTTTATGAGACTAAGCCACAGATAGACTTGGAACAAATGATATAGATTGTTGTTTGAAAGACTCGTAGTCGAAGACAAGTCTGGACCACTTGTATGTTAAGGCTATAACGAGACACTTTAGATGGCTTGTCTTGGTCATGTGGATGGAGATCCAAAAGCGTTAAGTTAGTGTGTTTGACACACTGAGTTGGACCATGTGAGCTACTTATTTTTAGACTACTATCGGAGATGAGTGATTCGCATTGTACTGTTTGAACAACGACTCCAAATCCTGAGGGTATTCTGGACTTGTGCATAGAGCGTTAGTTACTTTGGTGTACTATAAGTAAGGCCTAAAACGAATCACTAAAATCCCACGTACACAGGGTAGCGGCGTGAAGTGTGACAAGGATCAGGTATTCAATAGGGAATCTACAGTCTTTTATGAGATACAGATGTCCCCTTAGTTGATTCGCAAATGTTTGAATAGTTCGAAAACTTTGGCCAAAGTATACCAAGTGTTTGACATTTAGAATTTATAATGTGAATATGATCAAGTATAAATTAATTATTCAGTGAAGGGCGAGTCGGTAACTAATGGAGAAGTTGTGAGAAGGATAATAGTAGTAGTTATATTTATCCTTTGTCATGGACATCTAGTGGAGGGGTTATTGTCATCAATACAGTATGAGATATCGAATAAATAATTTAAGTCTGGAGTGCAGTAAGATTTATTTGGTGGAATTAATTCTCATTAAAAAAAAGGAACATACCCAATGCCTCAAGGACTCCCGCCTACGCAGGGTCGGGGGGGGGCGGGCGAATGTACGTAGCTTTTCCCCTTCAGGGTGTTAACCTGAAGAGAGGCTGTTTCCCAGTGCCCCCAACCTGAGGGTGAGGACTTCACAAGAGGTCACCCATCCTAGTACTACTCTCGCCCAAGCATGCTTAACTTCGGAGTTCTAATGGGATCCGGTGACAACATGTTGGTGCACTCTTTGGGAATTAATTCTCATTAAATGGTACTTAAATTAATATCACGAGATGATTTAATTTAACCCGTTTGGAGCTAGATTTAAATTGTCCCCGAGGTCCCTACGCAAGCCTCTGTGTTTTATTACCATTGGAAAAATATTAAAGAATTCATGAGATGAATTATTTATCCATACGATAGGTAAATTAATTTTGCCAAACATTATTCATGAGATGAATAAATATTAAAAATTATAAAATAAAATAATTTTTGAAAATTAAAATTCATAAGATGAATTTTTACATGTGGGAAACAAAATAAAAAAAATCAAAAAATCAAAAAAAAATAATCGGGTTTAACAGGTTCGATCCGTGGCACGCAGATCTGACGAATAGGCGCGCGACACGTGTCGCTTGCTAAAGCTTCCCAGGGGTTATCCATGTCTCCGCTCGGGGACGAATCAGAACGCGCCACGTGTCAGCTCCTGATAAGCCAAAGCACGCGTGCATACAGGACTATAAAACGCTGCATTTTAGTTTCTTTTGTTTTAAAAACGTTGCGTTTTGGACTTAAAACTGCAATTTGTTTTGCGCGTCGCACATCGAATTTTTCGCTTTTTTCGCTCCGAAATATTTCTATAAATAGAGGGGCTTATTCCAAGGTTTGGCATTAGAGTCAAAATATTTCTTTAGGATTTCTGAAATTGTTTCGGAGATTCAGTTTAATATTTTTCGGAGCCCACCCTCCTGGCAGTTTGAGGTTATTGCGTAGAAGGTCTCGGGGTCTCGGGGTCTCGGTTTTGAAGAATATTATTCTCTTTCTGGTTTTTCTTTTTATTGGAGCAATTCCAAATATGTTTTTCTTTCCCTCTTTTTTTAGTTTATGTATTGTTATGAATGTATTAGAGTAAAAGGCCTGTAGATCTAAATTCAGAATTTAGATCTATTGATTTAAATTATGAATTTAAGTCAGTAGATTTAAAATTAAGAATTTTAAATCAACCATAGGTTTAGAGTTATGAATTCTAAACCTGATCCGCTGCGTAATCTTTAGGAAGAATTTTTGAAATTCATCCCAACAACCGGTATTAGGGCAAAAGGTTTATAGAGATAAACTTATTTTAGGGAACTCTCGTACGTGAGGTGTCACAAAGCGTGACTCTCCGACCGGGGGTTTAGGTAAAAAGAAGAGTCTCCTACTCTAAGTGCTCTTATAGGTGCTTATTGTTGTGACCATAGTTGAAAACTGTGAACCCAATAGTCGGTATCAGTGTTTATTTTCCAGCAAAATTCATGTGTTTTTCCCAACAAGCGCTAGCTGCTGTTAGAGGAGATGGGGTGGCTGTCGGTGGCGGAACCAACATGGGCCCGACGAGAGGCAGTGGGGGGCTACCGATGAAGGGAGATGATGCAAGTGGCAATGAGAAAACATGGTGAAGACGGTGCATCGTAGTTTGAGAGAAAGTGCCCAACCATGCAAAAGGAAAATATGTTTCATCAAAAACAACATGCCTCGAGATGATCACTTTGTTAGTTGAGAGATCCATGATTTGATGGATATCCCAAGAAAACACGTAAGGTAGACTGCGGAGCAAGTTTATGTGGAGTAGTTGCACTCAAGTTAAGATATCAGGCATTGTCGAAATCCCGAAGATGATCATAATTAACCTTCTTTTTATATAATCGCTAATATGGGATCTTTTTCTTGATTGATATAGAGGGTAATAAGTTTATAATATTAGTAGCAACAAGAACAGCTTCAACCCAATAATCTAAAGGCAACAAGCTTGAAACAAAGTGAGTGCATCATATTACCAATGGTCCTATGCATGTGTTCAGTCTTCCCTTTTTTTCGGGAGATATGTGGACAAGGAACCTAAATAAGAATGCCCCGTTGAATAAAAAGTCCATTAAAATCATGATTGATATGCCATTGTCACATTGAAATTGTTTTATCTCCACACCGAATTGATTTCACATGAGATTATGAAACTAAACAAATAAATCGAATACCTCCGATTTGGCATGCATAGGGTAAATCTACACAAAACGAGAGTAATCATCTAAAAATAACAAATAATACTTAAAATCACTGAAACTAAAAACAGCCAATGTCCATATATCGGAATGAACAATATCAAAAGGATGCATAGTGTTGGTAACACCTTTGAAAAGACAAATGACTATGCTTACCTAGTTGGCAAGCATGACACAAACTTGACTCTAAAGGACTAGAACAAGAAATAAATTTTTTCTTAACTAAAGTAGACAAAACTAGCTCTCCTGGATGGCCCAAGCGACTGTGCCAAAGAGAAGAGGAGACTCGAGACCCAGACTGACACATCAGATGATGGTAGACTTCGATTTAGGATCCTTAACAAAAAAAACCAAAACATTTGAATTCAAGAAGACAATTATTATCTAAACAAAATTGTCGAATAGAAAGTAAATTTTTAGAGAGACCAAGGATGAATAGAACTTTATTTAAGACAAAACGACCTGTAGAAGTGGAAATGAAACATGACCCAATGCCAACAATAGAGAGAGGCACGCCACTACCCACTAAAATTTTGTCAAAACCATTATAGGGAGACAGAGGTGTTAGGATACATGAATTATTTGTCATGTGGGAGGATGCCCCGCTATCTATGACCCAGGATGAGTCAAGAATAGGGGTCGAATAGGACTGTGGCGAGAACTGACTCGCATCAAAACCTGGGTAAAAAAATATAGCCAGTGATATAAGCATTATTTGCAGGATGAAACTATGGATGAGAAGATACGTTACCACCCTGAGCAGTAGTGCCAAACTAAGAAGGTCGATACGGCAAGTAAAAAGGGGGCATGGGCCAGGGCATCCCCCTGTAGTTTGGACCCTTCATGTTCTACATCCATTTATTCCCATAACCACGACCGTTTCATCCATGACCATGGCCATTAATGTAATACTCTGTCTAACTAAATTGAGGATGTAAGTTTCGAGGACGAAACTTCTATTTAAGGGGTAAGGATGTAATACTCGGTCTAATTATTATATGAATAAAATAATACAATTAGAATTCACTATTGTTTTAACTAGGCTACAAATAAATAAAATAATGGGCTAATTGTGGAAGAGCCCAATAGTAATATTGGGGCTACAAATTTATATATATAGAAGAGGAGAAGGGTTTAAACCCTAGTTTCTTCTCCCCTCTTCCAATCTCTCTCTCTCTCTCTCTATCAAGCATCAATCCTGATTAGGTTTTCGAAGCTAATTCGTAATAGAGTTTCGGATATCGAGTTAGAAGATAGTGAATGTAAGTATACCACTTCCCCTACTTGTTTATGAAATATAAAGTTGTCTTTACCTGGTTTGAAATATGAGATTATATTTTGAACGATTTATTGGTTTATTAAGGATAGGATTGGGTATATGTGTTTATTTGATTGTGTGGTTTATACTCTCATAAATTGAATTATACTTATTTATACGTTGATTTGATGTTTAAATATGTGATTTCTACGATTGTGACCTGGTTGCAGGAATAATACCATCCATAGTTTCCGTTTCGTCTGTGAGTTTTACCAAAAAGAGCTTTTGTAAAATAAGTTAAATTATAAAACAATGATTTGTGCCACTTTAACATGATTTCTGAAGATAAATTGATTTACATGTTTTGGTTGAACTTTTATCCGTTGTAAATAATAGGCCTGATCCGTGTAGGGTGTACGGTGTACTTGCTGAGTGTGTTGTTTGCTCATCCAATTCCTCTACTTTCCAGATTAGTAGCCTATGGCAGATTCTAGAGGAACGAGGGGAGATGCAACGGTTCTCTATTTTGAGAATTAGTTAATTTTTTTTGTTCAGTATTTAATAAGTTTTGTAGTAGGATATTATAGACTATTGGAGATATTGTAATTTTAAGCTTCCGCACTACTAGTTTTTAATTGTTAGTATCGATGTATTTAGAATTATCTATTATATATTATGGGAACCTCTATGAAATTTTGAAGAATTATGGTTGTAAGTTTTCAGGCTTTGTACTATGATGTGGAACTTCATTATAGTACGGCCGTTTAGCACCCTTTTGACTTAAGCCTATTCAGCATATGATTTGGGGGCGTTACATAAAGTCAGTGGTGGATCTAGAATGTTTTATCACCGGGCGCACACTTAAGCGGTAGTTATAGCAATACACTTGAGCGGTAGTTATAGCAATAATTTCAAGTACATAATTCAAGTATATGATAAGGTACCCTATATTAAAATTTGATTAATTTTTAAACCTAAGTGATAAAATTTAAATATCAGAATACAAAGTATTTAAAACTTGAGGTATCCCATTATATATTAAAATGTTATGGTACCTGGATAATAAATAATCGAACCTAATGGTACTTAAATGATATTTTTTATATCAAAACTCAATATTCCAAATCAAAAACATAATTTTTACATTAGAACTCAGACCCTGTGTGTTCAATGTTGGAACAAAACTCTAAACCAATAAAAAAACAAAAAATATAATGAATCAAGAAGAAATTAAAAATTCAAGAGAGAAAGCAAGGGAAGACTTACAAATAGATAAGAATACCAACAAAACGGAATGGCAAAAAGTGAGCGGCAACCGAGAGAGGATGGGAGAGAGAGTTCAATAAGAGAGAGTGAGACTTCAATGGCAGTGACAGTGAGAGAGCTGTGCCAGGAGGCCACAACAGGGGAGAGAGAGAGCGCGAATTCAGAAACAAAGAGAGTGGCGCTGGTGGTTGCTGGTCGGGGGTCATGGGTCACAATGTAGAGAGAGAGAGAGAGAGAGTGCGGCATCAGAGAGGGCCGGTCAGGTCACGGGCCATGGAGGGGAGAGAGAGAAGGTGCAGTGTGAGAGAGAGAGAACGTTTAGTGAGAGGGGAGAGAGTTTAGATTAAAAAAAAAGTAAAAGTGAGGAGAGGGAGCACACATGGCTGGTATTTGAGATAGGGGCCCATGACATTTTGTTTGAAAGGGGCACACACAGCTAGTATTGGGATGGGGGCCCATGTTATTTTGCTTGAACTTTTACACCGCATCTAAGCTTATGGGCTTGAGAACACTGGGGGCCCATGCCCCCAGTCAATTAACATTGGATCCGCCCCTGCATAAAGTGGTATCAGAGCGCTAGGTTATGAACCTTGGAGAAATTTAAGTGTTAAGATGAGAACATATGTTATTGATTATAGAAAAAAAAAAAAAAAGGGTGATAAGATGAATGACATGCTACTATTATTGTGAGACTTTGGTGTTATAAGAGCCTAGGTTATTAATTATTGAGATATTTGGATGTTAAGATGAGAGTGTAGGTTACTAATTATTGAGAAATTTGGGTATTGAGATAAGTGACGGGTTATTAATTATTGGAAAATTTTTGTAGTAAAAGATTTCAATTGAGTTGTTATAGATTCTGCAACATCAACTATGGATTTTTGAGTGTGCCCTTTTTGATGGATCTTAAGGGCTATGAAACGTAGCGTTTAGTGGGATTGAATTTGCAATCAAAGAGATTGATGAGGAGAATTTGAATGAGAATTTGTTGAAGGAGATTTCTATTTTGAGGAACATTACTTACCCTAATATTATCGGGCTATTTGAAGCAATTGAGAATGGACTATCTTTCTTTTTGGGTTGTGTAATAAAATAGGCATTGTAAATCTTTGCTTTATGAAGTGAATAATTAATATTAAGAGTTTGTTTATATAAGATTGGGTATGAAGTTTGTTGATTATTAAGATGACAGAAATAGAACTTTCTAGGTGTTTGGTGAAAACAAAGGAATTAGTTTTAACTTGATTGGTTACAACTAAATTTCTTTTTGGGGTATATGATGTGATTGCTAGTCTTATATGTAAAGATTGTGTGATTAGAATAGGTGATATGGAGTTAGTAACAGACTCAGTGCTCCTAGTCATGGACGATTTTGATGTGATTTTAGAATTAATTTGTTGTCTTCTTATCTTGCACCTTTAGATTATTTAGGAAAAGGT
Source organism: Simmondsia chinensis (assembly GCA_018398585.1). NCBI lineage: Eukaryota > Viridiplantae > Streptophyta > Magnoliopsida > Caryophyllales > Simmondsiaceae > Simmondsia > Simmondsia chinensis. The sequence continues at coordinate 8,236,976 of JAGTTD010000002.1, read as the reverse complement.
GGCGTTTTAGATTCCTAACCACCAAGACTTTATTTATCATGGAAACGGGTTATATTTTCCTATGGAGAGTAAGGACTCTAAGATTTCTCTTATAATGATTTCATCCTTGATTGATAGAATATCCTTGAAAAGGGGATGTCGAAGATAATTGTGCATACTAGAGATTGAATACGTAGTAATTTTATGTCATAAAGATTTAAGGATAATTATAGATCCCGTAAATTAAATTATTGCTAAAGGTTGCTTGGAAGGCATTAAATGAGCAAGTTATATCTATTGCTATCCAGATACTTCGGAAGTAGAATTCCAAAGTCTAAGTAGTTGTGTTTGGTGTTAGAGTTGCATAGTGGAAGCGTGGTGAATAGAGGAGCATAAGAATTAGATTTTAAGTTTAAAACCTCCTTAATATTGGGTCAAAGAGAGTTTTCATACCATGAAGAGATTTTGTTAAGATATTACTAAGATATAATTTCGTCAATCAGGAGAAAAAAGGATAATATTGCGTATTGTATACTATTGGTTGTCATAGGATATCATATCCTGTTTATTTTAGAAATTGTGAGATGGTTCTAATTTGAAATAGATACCCAAATTTATTTGAAAATGAAGGTAAATTTCGACAAGAAACTTTTATTTAAGGGGGTAAAAATGTAATACCTTGTCAAATTAAATTAAGAATGTGAGTTTCGAGGACAAAACATTTAGTTTAAGGGGGTAAGAATGTAATACCCTGTCTAATTAAATTAAGAATGTAAGTTTCGAGGATGAACTTTTATTAAGGGGGTGAGGATGTAATACCCTGTCTAACTAAATCGAGGATATAAGTTTTGATGATGAAACTTCTATTTAAGGGGCTAAGGATGTAATACTCAGTCTAATTAAATTGCACTAGGAATTATAATATATGAAACCTGATCTAATTGAATTGGGTTAGGTATTATAATACAATTAGAATTCACTATTGTTTTAATTGGGCTACAAATAAATAAAATAATGGGCCCAATAGTAATATTAGGGTTACAAATTTATATATGTAGAAGAGGAGAAGGGTTTAAACCCTAGTTTCTTCTCCCCTCTTCCAATCTCTCTCTCTCTCTCCTCTCTCTCTGTCAAGCGTCAATCCCGATTAGGTTTTCGAAGCTAATTCGTAATAGAGTTTCTGATATCAAGTTAGAAGATAATAAGGGTAAGTATACGACTTCCTCTACTTGTTTATGAAATATAAAGTTTTCTTTACTGGTATGATATATGAGATAATATTTTGAACGATTTATTGGTTTATTAAGGATAGGATTGGGTATATGTTTATTTGATTATTTGGTTTATACTATCATAAATTGAATTATTCTGATTTATACGTTGATTTAATGTTTAAATATGTGATTTCTACTTTTTATGATTGGAATTATCCTAATATATATACATTGACTCAATGTTTTAATATGTGGTTTGAATTATATTGATTTATGCCGGCTGTGTAAGCGTACGCGGGGGCGACGGCCAAATCCCGGTACCTATGGCGACGCGGGGGAGACGTCCAAATCCCGGCAGTTACACAGAAATAAATTCTTGTGAACTTGTGATTTGAATTTTAAATATTTTATAGGAAGAGCTTACAGATAACTACGTTTGACCCTCCGGGGTCTATCGACGAAAGAATGTGAAAAATGTGAAAGTCGGCCTGTGACCCTGTTACGGAATAATACCGGCTCATAAATCTACGTTTGTTACTAGTGGATCTGTCGACTTAGAACCGGTTCAAATATGTGAAATGTGAATGTCGATTGTGACCCTGTCGCGGAAATTATACCAGCCGTAGTTTCCATTTCGTCTGTAAGTTTTACCAAAAAGAGCTATTATGAAATAAGTTAAATTATAAAACAGTGATTTGTGCCACTTTAACATGATTTCTGAAGATAAATCGATTTACTTTTTTTGGTTGAGCTTTTATTAGTTTTAAATAATATGCTTGATCTGGGTAGGGTGTATGGTATACTTGCTGAGCGTGTTGTTTGCTCATCCAATTCTTCTACTTTCTATATTAGTAGTCTGTGGCAGATTCTAGAGGAACGAGGAAGATGCAGCGGTTCTCTATTTCGAGAATTAGTTTATTTTTCGTAGTTAAGTATTTAATAAGTTGTGCAGTAGGATATTACAGACTATTTGAGATATTGTAATCTTGAGCTTCCGCACTACTAGTTTTTAATTGTTAGTATCAATGTATTTGGGATTATCTATTATATATTATGGGAACCTCTATGAAATATGATGTGGGACTTCATTATAGTACGGTCGCGTAGCGCCCTTTTGACTTAAGCCTATTCGGTATATGATTTGGGGGCGTTACAATTACCTCGAACCCCACAGCCTAGACCATTACCTCGACCATTACCTAATTGGTTACCATAACCCGGTGGATGCGACACCTGATGAGCGGGAAGTGCAACCAGCTGCTCGGTAGCAACCGCTTGCTGCTGCTGTGGCTGTGAGACTGCGGTAGCCGCTGGCTGCTGCGACTGCTCCATGGTAGTGCCGGTAGCAAGAAAGACAATGGAGGCACCGGTGTTAGTGTTCTTAAGGCGAGATTCTTCATTCACCAACATAGATCAAGCCCTAATAAACAATGGAAAGGGAACTTGAAATGTAATAGAAGTACAAATAACACTAAAATCCTTGTCATTAGGAAGACCATCCACAGCAGCTAAACCCATGTCGACATTAGAAATAGAGGCATTTACAGATATGAGATTGTCAACCAGTGATTTAATGTTCATGAGATATGCTAACATGGGGAGATTTCCTTTCTTAATGTTGGTTAATTCTCTTTTAAATTGCAATTGATGAGATTATGCAAAATCAGTGAAAAGTCTAGAAATTGAACCCCAAAGTGATGCAACAGTTAAATCATCATCATCTCCACACACATTACTAGCAAGATCAGGAGAGATAGTACCGAGTGTCCAAGAGATAAGAAGATTGTCGACTTGTCTTCAATAGCGGTAGTGCGAATCTGAAGCAGCAGGTGGAAAGGTGTGGCCATCAATGTGGTCATCAACAGCGTAATCTTGACAAGTAGAGAGAAATGATCTGCGCCATACTAAGTAAGTTGGCGGATCATTCAGATCTAGAGTAGATGACATTTGATGTCAGATGTTGGAGACGTTGAATGGTGTGGGAAGCGAAGCGGGGCCATGGCCAACTAGTGGCGCAACAAGCAGCGATGAGGGGACGGCAGCGGGTGAGGATGTGGTGGATGAATTTGTGTCAGGCATGTGAGAGCGGCACGTGGAAGAGGAGCACTTGGACGTGGCTAGGGTTGGCCAAAATAGGGAGAGCGGCACGTGGGAGAGGGCTGCGGTGCTCTGGTGGCGAGTGATGGTGGTAGGGCCGGCTAGGGTTTCAGATTATTTTAGGTTTTTTTTTTAATAATTTGAGGAAGGAAGAGAGGAAGGCTAGGGTTGGCCTTATTTACGAGAGGGCTAAGTTTAACTTTGATGCCATGAAAGAATGAAGAGCATGCCTAATACAGCAGCCTTCTCTTATATTTATAGTGTTCCCAATACAATTGCTTGTAAGATGGTTAGGAAGCCAACATCACAGGTCATGCAGGGAAATACAACAAATATCTCATGCTATGAGATAGTGTTAAGCTCTCCTATGGAGAGGCAAATTATGAAGTTCTACTGCGGACATTGTGCCGAGTCGTGCCACAGTCCTCGTTGATGAGGTAAAGTGATGAAAAGAACTGAGGTACTGCTTAGTACCACTGCGTTGAGAATGCACCACTACTTTTGAGATGTGCATGATAACTTACCGTATCGGTAGGTCCAGATCTCTAGTTTATAGTAAGATAAGATCTTACATGTGGCACCATTATGATTATGCTGGGTACTATGATGATTGTTGATGAAAGCTCTAACTAGAGTTGAGATTTGGAGGATATCGAGAGGGATGTGGCTAGTAAGCTTTATGCTAAACTGTCAGAATATTCATTTGGGACAAACTTTATTAAGTACCTGGGCCACTTGATCTCTAAGAATGGTGCCTCTACCGATCCATCCAAGATTGAGGTAATAAAGAATTGGCTAATACCCAGGAGTCTTAAGTCTTTAAGGGGCTTCCTTGGTTTAACTAGGTACTATCGCAAGTTCATTCCCGGCTATGGATTAATTGCTAAACCTTTAACTAATCTATTGAAGAAGAACTTGTTTATATGGGATGATAAAGCCACTGAATCACTTAAAACCCTTAATGAAGCAATGTGTAACGCACCTGTACTTAGATTACCCGACTTTAGCAAGCCATTTGTTTTAGAAATAGATGCAAATCATGATGGAATAGGGGATGTCCTTATGCAAAAAGGACAACCCATTGCCTATCTTAGAAAACCTTTCAAGTCTAGCCAACAAGGTTTTTCCATCTATGAGAAGGAATACCTTGCTATACTCAACGGCTATTTCTAAGTGGAAATATTATTTAGAAGGACATTACTTTCTTATTAAAACTGATCACAAGGCCTTTAAACACCTTCTAGAGCAAAGAATTTCCACACCTTTACTAAAGAAAGGCCTTAGTAAACTAATGGGATTACATTATGGCATAATATATAGAAAAGGGATTGAGAATAGAGTAGCTAATGCTCTATCCAGACTTGATTCTGCAGCAAGCCAAGTGAGCTTTGCAACTAGCAAGCTAGGTTCTGTAGTGAGCAATTTGGGTCCTGCAACAAGAAACTCGAATTTTGCAGAAAACAGTGGGTGTAGTGCAGGGTTAAATGCAATATCGGTTATTGCACCTCTTTGGGTACAAGAAATTGAAAAAAGCTATAAAAAAGATGTAAAAGCCCTGGAGATAATAAGAAAGTTGAGTATAGATAAAAATTCATGTCCAAAATATACGGGTGGTATTTTGCGTCATAAAGGCAAACTAGTCTATATATATATATATATATATATATATATATATATATATATATATATATATATATATATATATATATATATATAGACATGTATGAGGATGTACAGACTAATGTGCGCACAGTGGAAGGGAAAACAAACACCTTTCCTATTATAGTTGGGGTACACCAAGGTTCTGCCTTGAGTCCCTTTCTGTTCATTCTAGTTATGGATGAGCTCACTAGACACATCCAAGGAGAGGTGCCTTGGTGTATGCTTTTTGCAGATGACATAGTTTTGGTAGGGAACTCCCGAGCGGACATAAATGAGAAGCTGGAATTGTGGAGAAGCGCTTTAGAATCGAAGGGATTACGGATTAGCAGATCTAAGATCAAGTATATGGAACTCAAATTCGGCCATTCCACCGTGACTAGTACAGAGGAGGTCAAGATAGAATTGGATACCATACCGCGTAAGGAGAGTTTTAGATACTTGGGCTCCATGATACAGCAGAACGGTGAGGTGGGCGAGGATGTCAACAACAGGATTAATGTAGGCTGGCAGAAGTGGAGGATGGCCTCCGGGGTGCTTTGTGATAGAAAGTTCCCGCTAAAGCTAAAGAGAAAATACTACAGGATGGTAGTGAGACCGGCTATGTTGTACGGGGCAGAGTGTCGCCCAATGAAACAAAACCAAACACAGAGGATGAAGGTGGCAGAGATGAGGATGCTGCGCTGGATGTGTGGCCACACAAGGAAGGATAGGATCAGGAATGACGTTATAAAAGGTAAATTGGGTGTAGCCTCGATCGAGGATAAATTGAGGGAGCACCGCTTGAGATGGTTTGGACATGTTAGCAGGAGACCGACCACAGCTCCAGTCAGGAGATGTGAACAGATACATACTACGCTAGGTAGAAGAGGGAGGGGCAGGCCAAAGAGGAGTTGGCTGGAGACGATCCGACACGACCTAACCCACCTGAACCTAAGGGAGGAGATGACCTTAGACAGAGCTCAATGGAGGGCTAGCATAGGAGTAGTGGAGGTAGTGACGCAGAGTAAGGTTGCAATTGACAGGTAGTTTAGGATTTCTAGGCTGTTATAACCCCAGGTGGTAAACTTTACGCTATTTGGTTGCTTTTCGATTACTCATCTTTATTGGCAATGTACTACTTGCTTTATTATGTGCCTTGTAGTTGTCCTTTGTAGGATATATTTTTTAGTGCTTGTTTTACACTATGTACTAAGCCGATGCTTTGTTGCTTCCATGGTTTCAGGATACCATGTTCGCATGACGACACGTTCTTTAGGATGGGGGTCCTCGGAAACAGCCCCTCTTCCACCCGGAAGGGGGATGGCTGTGCACATCCACCCCCCCCCCCCCCCCCCCCCCCCCCGGCCAGACCCTGCTTGTTGCGTGAGCCACTTTGGCACTGGGACTGTTGTTGTTGTTTGAGATTCTGACCAAAAAATTATACATTCCATGCCCTCGGAGAGTGCTTTGTCGTGCTAGGTCATTGACAACAGGAAATCAATCCGCATCTGAGAAGTCAAGTGGATTCTTTACTGAGCGAGACTCTCTCCATATCCCTACTAGTGGTTATTCTTTATTAAGGAAAAGTCTCTCCCTTTAAAAATTTAGCAAAACTCTAATCCTAAAATTCTAGAGACCCTCACACTGTCAGCAATAACTACCCAATATTTTAACCGCACCCCCACCACCTCCCTCCCATTTTCTCTCTGTCGGTTAACTTCCAACCCTTTCCCCCTCTCTTTCCCATGAATTCAGAAATTTGTTAGAAAGATTTAATGTGCTTTGTGCTCCAAAATCTCAGACAATTTTAATAATCAATCTTGTACTTTAACATATAAAGACTCAAATACAAAAATAATATGTGAAGGCTACTTCGGTACTTATATCGATCTCGGATTGCACTTTTCCCAGGTAACATTTATCCTACGGATGTACACAATGTATTTTTTATCTAATAATATGATGGATAATATTACATTTACATTTTCACTACACACATTAGAAGGTTCGAATGCCATCAAGTTGTGTTTTGTAATTTTGGCAAGTTGCAAGGATTTGTTACAAATTGTAAGTCAAATTTCCTTCATCTTTTGATTCTTCAAGTCAAATTTCTTTTGTCTTTCGATTGTTCAATATATACAATAAATTAACTGTTTGTATATTTAACTACGTACCATAATATTTTAACGCTTTGTAAGTATGTTGTATAAAATATAAAAAGCATCCGTGCATTATTGAAGGAATGACTAATTTAATTTTATTTCAGTTACAATTGGAAAATATAATAACATTGTTTAATTACATTGGATTGTTTCGGCGTTTGGGGCGCCAGTTTTGCTAAAGACTGCATTATGTCTCCAATTTAAAATCTTGAAATGTAGAGGAATACTAAGAGTTGTACATGGCAATCAGTGGAAGATTCAAAAGATTACCTATTCAAACTATTTTATTGGTTGATTGTTTACTTTGTGAGATAACTAAAAAAATTATTTATCTCAATTGAATGGTGCTAGAAAAAAATCACTTTGCTAGGTTATTTTCTCACGTCACTAAAGTTAAAGAGTAAAATTCAATAATCAAATTATCAAGTCAAATGATAAAACAAAATCGGCTATTTCGATCATGGTCTCGAAACAAGCAAAATCACTAATTAAGTTTTGCTTCGTATCTATCTATAGTATTATTGAGGAGTTTACTCCCCCTCTCAAAATACTTCATATCCTCTTTCCTAAATTTTAGGGGCTTCATTCTAAAATTAAAATAAAAAACAATATTTCAAGCTTTAACTTCCTGCTCACTCTGTTAACTTCTCACTCAACCCATCATCTAATGGTGACAATTACATAAATATGCGTACTCTCTCAATAACAATTCATGACTCCAATACTCTTCAATTCTTAGATCATAGTACAACTGATGCAGGCGTTTTTGTTAATTTGTCTTTTGACCTATATTTCATTATTTTGGAACTCTTATGCCATTTGAGGTCAGTAATTTATGTACACAATTTTTAAATGTATTTTGTTTACAACTTGCTTAAATTTAGGGCTTCTGGTGTGAAATTATACTAAAATTTAAATTATTTCGAGTAGGGAAAGCCAGTTCCAACAATTAGAAAAGGTGATTGCAGTAGTCGTGACCGTTACTAGTGGTCGATGGTAAACCATGTGAGTGGATGGTGCAGTCTCCAGCCGGTGGTATATTACCTTAAGAGGTAAATGACACCAAGTATAAAAAAATGTTTAGGAACATGAGATGATGATAACGAGAAGCACTCCCTAGAGTAATAACTTATCATTCATAAAAATAATAAAAATATATCTATGTAGAGAATAAATTAGAGTACTAAGTGCAATTACTAAATAGTAGAGATAATATGCATCAACTCCTCCTGATGTATCACAATATTAAGAGGTAGTTTTCAAAGCGACCACGAACAACTTTTTTTTTTTTTTTTAGTTTGTGGTCAAAATGATCACAGACTGTAACCCACATTATTTATGTGTCGTTTTATAATTATGCATAAATTGCTCTAATTATTCCTCCAACTTTTTCAATGATTATCTTTGGCAGGTCTTTGAACGAAATGGAATACAAGGCTATCAAAAGCCATTGGTGCTCGTCTCTCTATGCCTATATATGCCGATCTCCAATCATAATATGTCAAGGTGACATTCATTCTTCACATTTTAAATCTTGGGTAAAAATTGCAGCACACTTCTTTTCCCTGACTAGCCCCAATCTCCACAGCCTCTTGGAATGATATCCCATATAACCTTTTACTTGCAATGTTGATGCTCCCCTATGTTCTGCTTGTGAATGGTGCCAAGTCAGTTTAGCTATGTCCTGCAATGGAGATTCCTCCTGCAGCCACTTAAGATACTAGTTTTCTATTTGAACTTCCAGCTTTCTTGTTGCATTACTCGAGGGGACTGCTTCCTTAAGCATCACCAATTGTAATTCTTCAACTTCACACTGGCTTGGAGTGGTATTTGCTGCAATTAAGTCTCCACGTACTCCTGCTACCAAGGTTTTAAGTGGAATGTGTGATAAAATCAATCAAGTCTCAATGATTCCCTTAGGATCAGACCTGAGAGACTGCTTAAATTTCCATTTGCTGCCACCTTTTTATGTTCTGTTCAATAGTCAGCTCACCCGAGCCTTCCTCTGTCACTGCACTCATTCCAACTTATTTTGCTTGCACAAGAACACTTTTCGATATTTCCTCAAGCTGTGAACGCTCTTGGCCTGGCAGGAGTTTGCAAACTCGTCATTAGTATGGCCCATTTCAGAAGCTGCTGGTGAAGTTGAGCCCCCTTTTCAGCTAGATTTAGGCCAACATTTGTTCCCACATACCACGAAACTTGTTTCATACACTTAGTCTTCATGGAAATTTGTTCAATTTTACCACTTTGCATTGAGAGAAGTAACAATAACGGTTCTGGAGGCCTCACATTTAGATGCACTGCGGGAAGAACAGCTGGATCAACCCACATTGCATGCTTTCTCTTCATCTTAGCCCACTTGAATGGCCTTAGCATGTCTCTAGCACTTGAACTTGTTGTGGAATTCATTCTTGACACCCTGTTGCTTAATAACTTCGCTGCACCAAACAACCCTGTATTTAGTTCTTGAATGTACTTTACAGATTGCCTTGCTGTCTCCACACTCAATATAGGAGCTAATTTTGGAAAGTGAAGAGCTTCATCTAGAATTTGATCAATTTCTCCTTGTTTTGGTCCCACTTGAGGAAGAGTTAAGGACTCAAACAATCTAGCCTTGGCATATGCTATAACCAAGGTACTAGGATTAAGGGCCTTCACTATATGTTTGAGTTTGGAAAGAAGACCATCCATGAAACATGTCACATAGTATTCTTCACCAAGTTATTGTTGCTTAGACAACCTTGTTGTTCTCCATTCCTCAAAACGCATCACATACTCTTCTAAGGAGTTCTTTTGCATCAATTCCTCGAACACATGAGGTTGCACAGCCTCTGGTGGTCAAACATGTCGACTAACATCTAAAATGAATCCAATTCCCGCAGGAAAAAGTTATCTATTGAGCTGTTCTTGCAAGGCATTGATCCGTAGTTGCCATTGTTGGAAGTGCTAATTCAATCTCTGATCCACTTTCTCACTCAAAGAACGTTGCAATGCTGCAAACATCTGTTCTGCATTAGGTAGATCTGCAGTGCAATTTTCTTGATTCAATGCTGATGTTGTGACTTGGCTGCTAAAGTTGTGACCAATCCTTGCCCTTTTGATACTTCTATGGATCCAAGAGAATTCCCCAAGCCTATTAATAGAAATCAACAACACCTTTCACTGCTTCAATTCCAACTCCTTGCTCTTGTATAACCTTTCAAGAAACTGTTCATTTTCTTTAAGTTGTAAGAAGTTCGGTGCACTTCCCTTATATACCAAAATTGGCCTTTCCTTCTCTATCAATTTCTTGCTTGAATAACATTTCTTGCGATTTAAATGAAGGATCAAACAAATGTTCTTCCATTGCTGTAATAGGACCTTCTACCGAAACTTCCTGGTGCTCAGCACCTCAATTCGCACCCATGTCCAGCATGCAACACTAAAACTTGATTCCACAAGTTGCTTCTCACACAGTGATGCATCAATTTCTGATTCAAATGGACCTACTTATAGATTGTAGTGCCCCAAAACCTGATTGAAATGCTATAGATTCATTCTAAATTGCAGATGATCTGGACATTGGCCATCGAACAGTTATTTGATCATTCTTAGCATGATTCCAACTCAATTGTTCTTGTTTACTCTCAAACGCATCAACCTTAGCACCAAAATTCCCTAGCAATCCATCATAAGCAACTTGATGTACTAGCTTTTCATTAATCTAATTCGCAACTGCCACCTTCAAGCTCGAAATTATTCCAACTCCATCAGAATCTATGAAAGAGTTTTGAACTGTTCCTCCTTGTCCAATTCCTTGCTTGTGCACTGCGATCGATTGACAATATGCATTCTTATTGATGTGGTGCTGAATTTGTAGCTGCCTTTGAACATACTGCAGCTGAGATTGTTGCAATGTAAGCCTAAAATCTTGTGTGATCTGCTGCCTTTGCTGCTGAACTCTAGCGGATTGTTCTTGCTTAGTCGATCCAACAGCAACATCTCCTACTCCCATAGCTAGACTTCTACCGTAGATCATGCTTGATTTAATACAAACTCAACTTAATTGAAGTAGATTCAACTAAATCAAATGCAAATCCTCAAGCTCTGCGAAAAAGTTGCTTAATTCAACTAATAACCACAAACTATTGAAAAAGAATTTAAAATGCCAAAATCTTGATCAATTGCAACCCGATCAAAAGATTAGATATCAACTAAAGCTTGATCTAATGCTTTGCAACTAAATTGAACTCAATCAACTTAATCGGAAGCAAATTCACAAGCTCTGGTACCAATTGTTATGATTCAAGATCAACTTGAATCATAACCTAAGGATAAGAGAGTATGAGATGAGAAGAGAAGTGAAATAGAGAGAATAGAGAAGAGAAGTAGAGAGAATTAGAGTTGAAAGGAAGAAAAGAGATCAATTATCATTCATCAATGAATATTACAATGAAGAGAATCACCTACTTATACTACACTTAGCACCATGTCTGCTAAAGAAGAAGCATTGCACCCAGACTAACTAATCCACCGCCATGCGCACATACATTTCACCTAGTCATGACTTAACTACTATTAACTACCACTTAACTACACTAACCATCCTTCCCTCTGTTACATTCAATACTAAAGGCTAAACGCCCCAAATGAAGTACTAATTTGACTGACTTAAACTACTTTATTACAACCTTGATTACAATCCCCAACTTATTAATATTCAATTCCATATGCCCCATCCTCTAGAATCATGAAAAATTGGTTTAGGGCCATGTCGCATTAGGGTTCCGTGCGTGACTATATATACTCATTAGGGTTTGTGAGAGTTATGTGCACCACAAAAATTGCTTCCTGTATAGTTCTCAAAATAGTAAAATTGTCGTGCTTCCCTCCCTAGACAAAGCTGAATCACATAAGTTCTGGTGTTCTGATTTTGGCCGAAATCCCTTTTGTTTCGTGCTGGCTATTTTCGGTTTAGGGTTCTAGTGTGTATGAGTGGCTCAAACCCTCAGCTATATTTTGCACCTTTCTTTTCAACTTCTTTCTACTTCTCGCTTGGTTGCTAGCCCTTACGTCTCCGAACTCTAGGACATTTTTCAAAAACATGTCCCAGAGTTTGGCTTTGTAAAGTCTGAAACCCGTTTTTGGCATCCATTTGTATGAAAATTCCGATGAAACAACTTGTCCCTTCGGAAGTCAATTTCAATAGCCTGCTTAAAAATATGAATCACTTAAATTTGCTTAAAGAATGACATGCGTCTTGTTCAGTTTTTCATTTGAACTTCAAGTAGTTTGTTGTTTGCCGTGGCATTCTTTGCCAACCCTAATCTGTTAACGTATCATCTCACATTTTTTTTTTATTAGCGTTTGATGCCATTATTGGTGTACTGAATGCTTTTCTTCTTGCTTGCAGAGGAAGTATTGAGAAAGAGCAAAATTACTTCAGAAGAACATTAAGGAAAATGAGCAAGGGTATCATATTTCATAAATACATGAGCTGTACATTATAGGGTTTATTTACCACGCATTAATGTAACCGGATCCTATTAGAACTCTGAAGTTAAGCGTGTTTGGGCGAGAGTAGTACCAGGATGGGTGACCTCCTGTGAAGTCCTCGTTTTGCCAACCCTATAAGGTTGGGTTTCCTCAAAAACGGCCTCTCGGCAGGGTTATACCCTGAAGGGATAAGGCTACGTACATCCACCCCTCCCAGACCCCGCTTATGCGGGAGCCCTTAAGAGACTGGGTCTGTTGTTGTTGTTACATGAACGGTACATTATGTTTTTGAAAAAGAACAAGGGTGTTATTTGTGACAACATATCGTTAAAGAATTTATTGGCACTGGAAAGCAAGTTTTTTGTGGCAGAAATTATAAGCGTCACTTCAGTTTTTGACACTAGGTTTGTTATTGTTGTTGTACTTCAGTTTTTGGCAATCAAGCTAGCTTTCTCGTGACCTGTTGTCGCATCAATGCCCTTATTGTTCTTTAACCCAAGCATGTTGTCCTTGTCATGTAGCTATGAAACAAGATACCCTTTTTATGTGTTTTCCCTGAAATAACGGCCTTCTACGTTACGTATTTGAAATCAATTAAGACTGTTTATTTTATTTATAGGTTGGGTAAGTAATAAGTCGGGTTCGAGTAGACTTTGTGAGCTTAAGGAATTGAGTTGAAAGAAATGGTACTTTTTTTTTGATAAATTGCGACAAATCGCTAAATAAGCTGGCCACTCGCTAGGCGAGGCCAGAGTCCGACCGCAACAACATTGGGACCAAAAATTACCAATACAAAACAAGAAAACCGGAACGGAAATGCTCGCTACAAAACACAACACAACAGACTGCGAGCTAAAGACCAAAAACGACATGGAGACAAGAAACAACAGCACGCGCAACCAACACAAACAGGGATCAAAGCAAGAGAAGAAACAGAAAGCCAACACAAGAACCGAGAGTGGGACTGAAGCCACAACCTAACACCCAAACCATATCATTGAGCAATAAGGTCTGCCACCACCATAGCTGGGTTGAGACCTTCAAAGGTGAAGCCCACCTTTTCTCCAAGCTCTATTACCCGCTCCGCATTGAGGATCCTCTCATCATACTCTTCTTCCGTGATCTTGAAGCTTATAAACTCAATTGGGGCTTTGCTGATCGTTAGTTTTATAGTTGCTTGTTAGTAAATTGCACTACAGTCTGCTTTTAATCGGGCAGTTAATTGTGCCCAGTTGGATAGTGAGCTTAATGTGGCTCGGTTATACAATTAAGTTAAGAGTCGAGTATAATAAGTAGGACAAAATATAATAAGACCCTTTGAACTTTACAATTAATCATAACACACCCCGTGCACTTTCGATTTCAAAAAATAGCCCCCTTGAACTTTGCAAATTAATACAACACACCCCCTGCACTTTCAATTTCATAAAATAACCCCCTGAACTATATAAATTAACACAACACACTTCCTGCACTTTCAATTTTATAAAATAGCCCCCTGAATTTTGTCATTACACAAAACATACTCCTTGCACTTTTAATTTCATAAAATAGCCCCGTGAACTTTGTTGTTACACACAACTCACCCTTAAACTTTATTAGTAAATATAACTCACCCCTTAGATATTAATAAATTTAAAATTTTAAAAATATATGAAATTTAAAATTTTAAAAATTTAAAACAAGTTATGAAAAAAATTTGAAAAAATATTAGAAAAGTATAATAATATTTTTTTAACTTTAATATAAATCAAAATAATAATCTTAAAAATAATAGATTTTCTAGTTTTATACAAAATATAAAAAATTATATTTTTAGATGAAAGTACGAGTTATATATTTCTAGATAAAAGATACGTAGATTTTTAATATTTATAAAAAATAATTATTTTAATTAATATAGAAAAAATATTATAAATTTAGAAGATAATAAAATACCTTTTTTTGAAATTTCCATTAAAAAAATACTATAAGAAAAAATATAATAATTTTTTAAAAAATAAATTATAAATTCGATTAAAAACTAAAAAATTTACAAAATAAAATTTGAAAATAAATACTGAAAATAATATTTTTTTAAAAAATATTGAAAAATAAAATTCACAATTATAATAATATTTTTCATACTTTTCGAAAAAAAAAGATCTTTCATAATTTATTTAAATTTTTTAATTTCATACTTTTTTATTTTGAAATTTATGAATGCTTAAATGATATGTTATGTTTAGTTACAAAGTTCGGAGGATGAGGTGTGTGTGTAATAACAAAGTTCAGGGGCATATTCTATGAAATTGAAAGTGTAAGGGGTGTGTTGTGTTAATTTGTAAAGTTCAAGGGGCTATTTTATGAAATTAAAAGTGCAGAAAATATGTTATGTTATTTTGCAAAGTTCAGGGAGCTATTTTTTGAAATTGAAAGTATAGGGGGTATGTTGTGTTTAATTGCAAAGTTCGGGGGGCTATTTCAAAATTAAAAGTGCAGGGGGTGTGTTGTGATTAATTTTAAAGTTCGGGGGATCTTATTATATTTTGCCCTAATAAGTATCTATTGGCTCGAGTTTGCCATCAAGGCTTGGTTAGAAAATCAACCACATGCACTTTTAAACTCCTAAAACATATTTAAACAATAAATAAATAAAATAATTTCATTTATTTAATATTTAAAATTAACTAATTGGACTTTTAGGACACGAGCAGGACCCATAGTCGCCTTTCCTCGTACACTTAAAAATTAGGAATAGTGGGGGGAGAAAAACTCAAGAGCTCAACAGTCCACTTACAAGCCCATGTCTATTAGGTTTTCAGGCCTGGCATCTTGGACTTATAATAATTCGAATGAGTTCAGGTCTAACAAGATTAAGGTGGAGCAAAACATATACAAGTCACTGGAATAGGACCAATGCAATCAAGGGACAAGCCTTGGTCGTCAAAGCCCTAATCAATGGCGAGAACCTAGATTCATCTAACTTATCAAGTCGTTACAGTAGTGTTAAGACCAACGCAATCAAGGAACAAAGCTTGGCCGTCAAAGCCTTAAATCTCAACTTGTCAATTTGTACCTGAAGCTTGAACACTATATTACTAAGTAGAGCAAAGATATACGTTACCTTTGCCTAGCTAAGTTATGCTACTCCCATGAAAAAGCACAAGTGTGCTGTAAAAAACTTGAAAAAGTTTTGCATTGAGTGCATATGTACTCCTTTGGATTGATGAAGAGTCCTTTATTCATATAAAAAAATAATGGCTGCTCTTAATTTCACGGCAACTTCACCCACGTCCAGTCACTAAACTCCTCTCTTGCGTGCACTCGTCCTTCATCAACGTGTCATGAGGTTTTGGAGGGAAATTCTAGAAGGCCCACGTCCGGATTTCCAGCAGAACTCCCCTCTAGAAGCCCCACGTCCTCCTGAATTAAGCTTAAGGCCCAAGCAATTGAAATTGCGCTCCAAGTAACTTCCTCGAGCTTAGAGACCACCGCTATGACAGCTTTCCTGGCAACCCCTCGAGCTTGATCTCATTTTATCTTTCATCCATCTTGAGTCTCGAGTGGCTAATACTCTTGACAAGGGTAATAATATTTCTCAGGAGCTGCCTCAAAACAATGTTATCACAGCACCTAAAGGCCTGATTTCCCTCGAGGAAGAACTCATCACGTGTTGACCACGTGACACTTTACCCTAGCCCTAGTGAATTTAGAGTGTAAACACATATAAATAGTTAACTCATTGTATTGGGATATCATTCAAATAATAAAATCTAGTTCTTCTTTCTGACTCTCTCTCTCTTCCTTTTCTTCCTCATTCTCCCTCATCTCTTCTCTTCTCCCTCTCTTCTCTTGTACTTCTTCCTTCTCTTATCATTCACGAACCATAAATTTTACATTTGGTCCCAAAGCTCGATCTTGAGCTAGAAATTCTTGAATAAAGTTTAAACAGTCGTTCTACACTGGCTAGAGGAGAAAGAGGACCAACAATGCAGGCATTGATGACCAATGCAAGGCTTAGCTCAGAAGGTGGTTGAATCCCGACAGTTAGCCGAAGAATGACATAAACAACTTATGGAAGTCATGCAGCAAAACAGTTCGCAGATGTTAGCCCTCATGTAGCTGTAGTGGCAAATTCATCTCATGGGCGAACTCTGCTAAAAGCCAAGAAGTAGAGGTCCGATTGCATGGCTTGAAGGTTCACATTGGCCAGGAAAACGTGAGAAAACCTCCAGTTTTGGGACCTCGTCCAGAAGTTGGAGACTCTAATCAGTGTGAGGACTCCATAGTGATAATAATTCCCTACCTAAGACGTAAATTGATTTCCCTTATTTTAGTGGGGTTAACCCTAGAAGTTGGGTGAGGAAGTGTCAGCGGTATTTTAATTTCTATCGAATAGCCGAATCTCAAAAATTGGGGATAGCTGTAGTGTATTTGGATGACAAGACTGATGTGTGGTTACAAGGGCTCATAGCTCATAGAGGAAGGTTAGAATGGGATGAATTTTGTAAAGAATTGTATGATAGATTCGAGGATAATAGAGGTGCAAATATACTGAGCCAGTCTAATAAGTTGAACCCAACGGGTTCAATTCATGAGTATTAGGAGCAAATTGAGGAGCTAAGGTCCCATATGCTCGCCAAAGACAGCTCATTTAGTGAGGGCTACTTTCTCTCATCATACATTTCTGGGTTAGATAAAGATATTGAACCCCTAGTGAAGGCTTTCAAACAAAACTCATTATCCGATGCATTCTCAAAGGCCAAATTACTCTCCCGATCATCTAAAGCCTCTTTACAAAAAGCCAAAGCCCTTCTCAAACCCAATTCAAATTCTTCCGTTACTAATTCCACCAATATCCCCTTCAAACCCCAAATCCACCCAGAACTAGACCAAGTACCAAGCCCTATGCTACAAATGTAACAAGAAGTATTTTCATGGTCATAAATGCAACAATCAGACCCTTCACAGCTTAGAAGTTGCTGATTTGCTTGACACTGACCTTAGTAATGAGCATACTTCAGTTACTGAACTAGAGGAGGAGCAAATATTAGATACTTGTGATGATAATGCTGAGGAAATATATATTCATGCCTTGACTAGCGGTGCTTCCACCCGTACTATTAAGATTTTGGGTCACTTGCACAAGAGGACCACCATTGTTCTGATAGACAGTGGGAGTATCCACAGCTTTTTGGATCCGAGGTTGGCTAAGGAAGCAGTGTTTACATTGGCCTATTAGGCATCACCGTCGCAAACAGACAGACATAGAGCAATTTGACCAAATAAGTACCGCTCCTATCAAGCGTCCATAAAGGCCTGTCGACCTCATTCGCTCTTGGATTAATTGAGTTAATGATACTATAAGACTCACCCAAAAGCACGCCACCTCAAGGTAAGAAGCCTCATCTCCAATTTGGAGTCTACCACCAAGATTCCCATCTCAAAAGACCATACTACCTTTTTAGAAAGATACAAAATACAGATGCCTGAATTAGGATATAAGTTGGAAGTCACCAGCTCACTTATTGTTTCAAAATTTATTTTCTCCCCTATTACCTAGCTTAATTTTGAAACCTTTATTTATTGTCTCCTTTACATGTCAGCTCGAATCATCAAGGCTAATAATATTTGTCCAACAACCTGCAACTTTGCCCCTATTTCTTTGGGTCGGAGAGAGAATTTGTCCGTGAATCGACTTAACAACTCTCTTCCATGATGCCTCCGCACTCTATCAAATACCTTTACCACCACTTGCAAAGTAGTGTTACGTTTCTAAAATTGAGTCATTGACTCCAAGCCCTCTTAAATGCTTTGACCTTTGGATGATCCCATTTAACCAGAGGAGCTCCCAACCTCTTGCCAGCACCCTTCCAGAAGAAACACCTTTGTAGCTTTATGACCGTTTCAAAGTTGCTTTTGGCAGTTTAAAGATCGAGTCATACTATGCGTGGAAGGGTATTTAACACTGCTTTATCAACACTGAACCCCCCATCTTTGACAAGGTAGATGCTTTCCAACCAGCCAGTATTTTCTCTGTTTTTTCAACAACCGGCTTCCATGTTGTCACAAGATTTGGATTAGCACCCAACAAAATGCCAAGGTAAGTTATGGGAAGCTTAGCCACGAAGCAACCAAACCCTCTGGTAACACGAGTGTCCAGTTGTCTGATTTCCCAACACATATCAATGTTGATTTATGGAAATTATTTCTTGATAGGCCATTAACAAGTTCTTAGCAAACCCTCAACAAGCTGTTCACGAACTTAATTAGCTGAGCCCACCCCTGCCTGAGCTCGGCTTGTTAAGCTTATAGAACCAAATCCAACTTGACATATTAAGCTTCTCAAGCCCCAAATAACAAGCTTTAATTAGTTTAAAGTTGTGGTTTATCTAGGTCTTGACCATTTTAAGCTCGAAGCACGTATTTATACTTGACTCTTTATATATGCACATAAAGAATAAAAGTCATACTAACATTTAGGTACCTTAAGGTTCGATCATTTATTATCTAGGTACCCTGAAGTTTCAAAAATAGTTAGGGTAGCTTGAAGTTTGAAAATTTTATCACTTAAGTACCCCAAAGTCGAAAAATTTTATCAATTGGGTATCCTGGACCAGATTTTGATTGATTTTTGTTTGAAAATATTAAAGTGAACATGATTTGACAATACATAAGTATCTTGATTAACTTTTGATGTTTTTCTGCTAAAAATGCTGACACCAAATAAAATTTCAACAATAGATAGGTAGAAAATTTAGTGAATTTTTTTTATTGTAGTTCTTTAAAATTTTGTTGAAAACATTGGCATGACTTATATAATTAACATATGATATAGTATGTTAATATTATATATATAAAATTGGTCAAACTTTAATCCAAAAATCCATCAAATTCTCACATAAGTTACATATGTGATTAAATATTCAAATCTTATGATACTTGATTCTATATATTAAAATGTCAGAACACTTGGATGATAAAAGCTCAGACCGCAAGATATCTAAAAAATAATTTCCCATAAAAAAAAAAATTTAATATACGTTAGATTTCGGACCTTGTAGTTTCAAAATCTTTAAAATTTAGAGACACCAAACATAAAACCTGTGTTGATAGGAGTGTTGATTGCCTCAACATGGGTAATTTACACCAAACTAGGGCCGTCAGTGGGTTGGATGGAGACTACTCGACAGATGCGAATAGAGGAAGAGGCCAACCAAACTAGAATTGACCAGAGGTGTCTAGAGTTGATTAGAGATTCACCATTGCTATCAGGAGATGTGTACATCTACGTATAGGGATGTCTAATCCTCCACTTGAGACAAGAAGGTAAAAAAGAATTTCATGTAGACAATTCAACAGGATCTCGCCTACCTCAACCTAAAAGAAGTGATGGCCTTAGTTTGAGCTTAGTGGAGGAATAATATAGGAATAACTAATATAGATGTGTAGGTGTATTCAACATCAGTAAACTGTGGTTGGCTCGTTTGTGTACGGGTGTTGGTTTAGTCGCTTAGGACTCCTAGGATCTAGTACCGTGGGATATGGTGCTACTCCCTATACTCCACTCTACTCTATTACACTACTCTCTACACTCTCCCACTCTCTTTCTATCTCTCCCACTCTCACTCTACCCTTCTTGTCTCTCTCTCTCTCTCTCTCTCTCTCTCTACTCTCTATTACGCTCAAAACCCCACTTTGATTGTACTATGTCACATGTATAACCCCCCCCCCCCCCCCCCCCCCCTTCGTGCTTGTATGCTCCCTCACGCATACCTACTTAGATGCGTGCATGCTTATTTCATTAATTCATTTGTGATTAAATCATTGGAGATAAATTGATTATTTACTTGCAGGTGTACACGCACCAATCCTTATTTGGATCAATTAAAAGGTTGGGGGACCTCAGAAACAGTCTCTCGTCAGGGTCTCACCCTGATAAGGTAAGACTGTGTACATCCTTCCCTTCCCAGACCCTGCGTAAGTGGGAGCCCTTAGGCACTGGGTTTGTTGTTGTTGTTGTCTCTTATCTTTTTAAATCTGTTCATACTGGTCTCTCATCATTTTTTTTGTTTAAAATAATATCTCATGTTTCTAAATTTATTCAAATTCGTACTTTATCTCTTTTCTTTTTGTTCAAAATGATCTATAATATTTTATTTTATGAAAAATTAGTCCTTTATTATTTTTTTTTTTACTAATTTTAATTACCAAATAAAAGACTAATTTTCCAAAAAAAAAAAACTATTTAAAAAAAGAGATAAAACTAATTTAAATAAGATAAAAATATTAAAAACTATTTTAAATAAAAATATATAAGTAATCGATTTACAACAACAACAATAACAGGCCCAGTGCCACAAGGGCTCCTGCATGAGTAGGGTCTGAGAGGGGTAGGATGTACACAGCCTTACCCCATGAGGGGGATACCTTAATGAGAGGCTGTTTTAGAAGACCCCTATCCTGAGAAGCAAGGGGGCATAAAAAGCACAGAGAGCATGACAAGCATAGAAGCATCTAAGCAGGAGCAAAACGCAAAAGCAAGCAAGCATCTATGGAAGGGAGCCTACCTAACCACAATATGCAAGCATATAAATGGTGTAAGCAACAAGAAGCAAGGCAGAATGCATAAAAAAGACAGGCATGCAAGACGCCTGGTTGCGCTACTACTAGCTTAGAAGTGCTTAACGTTCCTACCCTGCTATATCTGTTACCCCTATACTAATCCCCCACTGGGTTCTATCTAAGGCTATTTCTTCACTAAGGTTGAGATAGGCAAGGTCCTGTCGAATTGCTTCCATCCAACTCTTCTTTGGTCGGCCTCCTCGTCTCTTCCCATCTGTAATATGGAGTTGTTCGTATCTCCTGATAGGTGCAATGCTCGGTCTACTCCTAACATGCCCAAACCACCTCAAACGTTGCTCCCGCGGCTTATCCTCGATTGGGGCCACGCCTAATTTACTTCTTATGACTTCATTCCTGATCCTATCCTTCCTTGTGTGTCCACACATCCATCTCAACATCCTCATTTTTGCTACCTTTATCTTCTGCGCATGCTATTGCTTAACTGGCCAGCACTCTGCCCCGTAAGACATAGCCGGTCTCACTAACGTCTTATAGTATTTCTCCTTTAACTTGAGCGGGAACTTCCTATCACATAGTACCACTGAGGCCATCCCCCATTTATGCCAGCCCACTTTAATCCTGTTGTTAACATCTGTGTGCACTTCGCCATCTTGTTGCACCATGAAACCCAAGTATTTAAACCACGCTTTTTGCTGTATGCACTCTGATCCAATCTTGACGTCTTCTGTACTTAGCATGGTAGATACACAGAACTTGAGTTCCATATACTCGGTTTTAGATCTACTAAGTCTTAGCCCTTTCGATTCTAAGGCCAATCTCCAAAGTTCTAGCTTCTCATTCACCTCCTCCCTGGACTTTCCCACCAGGGCTATATCATCTGCGAAAAGCATGTACTAAGGCACGTCCCCTTAGACGTGCCCAGTGAGCTCGTCCATAATCAGAATGAACAGGAAGGGGCTCAAGTCTAATCCTTGGTGTGCCCCGACTCTAATGGGGAAAGCGTCTGTCTCCCCTTTCGTTGTGCGCACATTGGTTTGTGCATCTTTGTACATGTCCTTAATGGCTTGTATATAGGGTTGGGGGATGCCTTTCCTCTCCAAGACCCTCTATAGGACCTCTATCAGCACTCTATCATATACCTTCTCTAGGTCAATGAAAACTATGTGGAGGCCCTTTTGTCTATCTCTGTAGTAGTCTATTTACCTCCTTAGGAGGTGGATGGCTTCTATTGTCGACCTACTACTCATAAATCCAAATTGATTTTCTGATAACCCTGTTCGTTATCCTTCTTTCTATGACCCGTTCCCAAAGCTTCAGAGTGTGGCTCTTCAGTTTGATTCCTCTGTAGTTGGCACAACTCTGGATGTCTCCTTTGTTCTTATAGACAGTAACTAATGTACTCTTCCGCCACTCTTCTGGCATTTTCTTCACTTGGAGAATTTGGTTGAATAATTTGGTCAGCCATATGATATCCATTTCTCCAGTGCATTTCCATGCTTCAATGGGTATTCCATTTGGGCCTACTGCTTTACCCCTACCCATCTTCTTCAAGGCTTCCCTAACTCCCTTGGATTGAATCCTCGTGCAGTAATAGTAGGTGTGGTGTTCCTTGGGTGCTTGTAGTTCTTTTGGGCCTCCATCTCTAACTCCCTGTTCATTGAACAGATCCTAGAATTAGGATTTCTATCGAATCTTAATTTGTTGCTCGTCCACAGGCACTTGATCATCTGCTTCCTTTATGCATCTTACTTGGTCAAGGTCTCTAGTCCTTCTCTCCCTCGCTTTTATAATTCTATAGAGGGCTCTAGCTCCCTCCTCAGTTTCCAACATTTTTTAGAAATCCTCGTAGGCTTTAGCTTATGCATCTCTTACTGCTATCTTAGCTTCCTTCTTGGCTTGTTTTTACTGTTGCCTCTTGTCCTCGTCCCCTCTTCGTCCCATTCCTTGAAGCATTCTCATTTCGCCTTAATCTTTTCCTTGACCACCACCAGGTCTCTCTATTGTTTGGTGCCCCTCCCTTTGATACACCTAAAAATTCCCGTGCCACATCTACCTAAGTTTGTTGAAAGTAAGTCCCAGTATTCCCGTGGGTGGTCCTAATGTGAATGATGCTCTGATTTGGGAGGGAGCGAAAGATGGTAAATTCAATACAAAGGAGGGATATAGGCAATGGTTTAGAAAGAAATCAGAAAGCAAACAAGAGAAGAGAGTTCATTTTCTCAATCTCTTATTCATTCCATGAGTAAAATGGAAATTACCTTGTGAACCCAAAATCAAGCACTTTTCATGGAGGTGCTATCATAATGCGCTACCTACGGCAAATAATTTAGTCAAGAGAAAGATTAAAACCTCCCAATTTTGTCCTCGTTGTGGGTATGATAAAGAATCATTGGATCATGTGTTATTCCTTTGTCTCTTTGCTAGACTTGTGTGGCTGGTGTCATGGGTGGGGTTTAGACCAAATGCAAGGGGTGATCCCAATTTTTTTGTGATGGTGGGATTCCATGCTTAATACGTTGAACATTGATACTTCAGCTAGTGTGCATATATTTGTTGGCAGCTTTGGAAGAGCCAATGTAATCTCAATTTTTAGAAGAAAAAACATAACAGTCATACCCCCGATGAAGTTCCCGAATGTGACGTTCAAAGATGGAGACCTTCGATGGAACCATTTGTCAAGATCAATACGGATGCAGCTTGGAAAGAGGGCTGCCTGGCTGCAGTGGTGGCTGTGGTTCATGATCATACTGGAGCCTTGGTGGGAAGCTGGTGCAATTCATTTTAGCACAAGACTCGCTGGTGGCTGAAGCTCAAGCAATTCGAGGTGCATGTTTTCTAGCTATTTCGATAGGATGGAGTTTTGTTGCTATTGAATCGGATTGTACATTGCTAATTGATGCTATTAATGGGAGAACCTCTTCTCCTTGGTATGTTAGGTCTATTGTGTTGGATATTTTGAGCCTCAAAAGCTTTTTTGGTTGTATATGTTTTAGGTGGATCCCTAGGAGATGTAATAATATGGCTCATGTAGGAGCTAAGCTCCATTTGGACAAAAATTGTAATCATAGGTGGTGGGCTTCTCCACCAACTGAACTTTGTAATGCCATTTTATCGGATGTAATATTATTTTTGGAGGCCTAGGGACCGTCCTTTGTTGAACAAAAAAAGAAAAGAAAGTAAGCCCTAGTCGTTTCAACCGCAGCCTTCAACCATGAAATCGGCACTTACCACTCGTCTTAGGTGTGTAATTTTGCTCTTCATCTATGTTTGTCTATTTTGGCTTCTATTTCCAAAGTTACAATAAAACCCTAAACTCTAAATCCTAAATTGAATGTCTCAATTCGATTTGATTTTTTACTTCAGTTTATGTGTTTTTTATAATTGCAGCTGCTTTGTTTCATTTCCATTTTAGGCCTGTAAATTCTGTTTTGAGCTTTATTTATAAGCTGATGGTAGTCAACTTATTTTGTCATTAGTTTAGCTATTATTTTTGAGTAACCCACTTTGTTAAAATGTTAAGTTGATGGGTGAAGAACTATGATTAGTTTTATGATGTAACATGTTCCCTTACGCAAATGTCTATTGGGTTTGAAGCATAGCTAATGCATTGGCCTCTGCATACCTTATGCTTGTGATACATAAATTAATATTAGAGTGGGGATTGTTAGGATTCAGATTCATGACCTCTTGGTGAACAAAGTTTTAATACCATGTTAAGGAACAATTGTGTTATAAATCTAGAACAATATGATATGCTCTGATACCAATTGTTAGTCAAAACTGGAACAAACTTGATATGCTCTGAAACCAATTTTTCAGGATTCTAGACTCAAATCTGATATACACATATATGAATTTGAGAAGAGGAACTTAACACCTAATACTGGATTCGATTCAAATACTATAACGTACAAGAGAAGTAAACAATAGGTAAAAGAGAACAAACGAAGGAGACAATGATTTACGTGGAAAACCCTTACGTCATATTTATACTAAACGAATTAGGTAACGCGTAGACAAGTCCCGATCGATTGGGAAATACCCCGATCGATCGGTGGGCTTGCTGCAAGATTCTGCTCCTGTGTTGTCTTGCTCACGGCCTTCTTTATAGACTTAATAAATTTGAGACATATCATAACAAATCTCCACCTTGGCTCAAATTTCAAACAAAAAGAAATTTCTCCACCTTCTCCACGAAACACCCCACATGAGGTTATCTCAACCAAACAGAAAACCTAACCGAGTCTGAGCGATTTTATGCTAGGTAGCACTTTAGTGAACATATCACTGAAGTTATCAGCAAAGCCAATCTTCTTCTTCTCCGAATTAGCCCTTGACACATCTGTAAGAGCATAAGTAGTAACTTCTTCATAAGCTTGTCTTTCCTATCTTCCACTAGCAATTGAATACTGCCCCACCTGCTGAACGGTTTCAGCCTCTTTATTTCTTTCACAAATCTGTATTGGAGGTGGCTGAATGCTATCTGTGGAAGCTCTTTGATGCTAAATTGTGTTACTTAACTGTAGCTGAACTACCTCTGACCTCTACACCTGACCTGAGTCACAACTAACTGATGACGTCTTCTGTGGATGCAATAACGAAGACTCATCAAATGTGACAACTCTTCTCGTCCGGAATTTATGAGAATTAGAATCCCATAAACGAAATTCCTTAGTCTTATGAGCTGCTTGATTGAAGCTAACTCCTTTCTGCTTTCCATAAATGCAATGTTCATCTAACTCTGACATAGATGCTGTAGAAACAGCCACTGATTCTGTCACTGTGGAACAATTTAGTTCATGCAGAGTTCCTACCCTTCTGCCTTTCATAACAGTCAGAGCACCCTTACTGACCTTCAAAACTCCACCTTGAACTGTGTATTTGTACACATGAGACTCAAGAGTACCTAAAATGATGAGATTCTTCTTCAAATCAGGAATATGATGAACATCACTCAAAGTCTTGATAGTGCCATCGAACGTCTTAACACGAATTGTTCCTATACCAAAAACTTTGCATGCAGCATCATTACCCATCAAAGCAATTCCACCTTGAATTGACTCATACGTGGAAAATCAATCTTTATTGGGACAAACATGATAAGAGCAACCCGAATCCAGAATTCAATTTCCTCTAAATCTAGACTATGGTTCAGACACTGACAGAATATCATCATTTTCATCTTCAACTACACTAGCTTCTGCGGGTCTTTTCTGGTCCTTAATGTTAACAACTTCAAATTTCTTCTTAAGCTTATAACAATCTCTCTTAATGTGCCCTTTCATATGACTGTAATTACAGGATAAATCTTGATGTCTAGACTTAGACCTAGATGAGTTTCCATCATAATCAGATCCTCTATTCTCAGTTCTTCCTCTCGCAAATAGACCGCTTTCTTAGTTATTTATAGAATCAGAAAATTCCTTATCGATTCTTTCTTGACTCAGTAAGTTTCTCTTAACCTCATAAATAGATATGGTTTTTCTACCACCAGAAATCATGCTTTCAACGAAGCCTTTATAAGAGATAGAGAGTGAACATAACAACAATATAGCCTGATCTTTATTCTTAGGAGCATCATCAAGCTCCGTTAATTCTTGAATAATGGAATTAAACTCATTAATATGATTCTCAAGTGACGTACCTTCTGACATACGAAAGGTGAACAACAGACACTTAACTGCGAGTTTGTTGGAGACTGACTTGAAACAGAACATATCCTACAATTTCTCCCACAACTCCTTAGCGGTCTTCACTTCAGAAACTTCTGTCAAAACATCATCGGCAAAACACATCTGAATAGCGGTGAGAGCCTTTTCGTCTAACTCCTCCCATTGTCCTTCTAATAAACTCTCTGGTTTCTTCTCTTTTCCATCCAAGGCTTTCTTCAAACCACTCTATGTCAAGATACCCTTAATGTGAACCTACCACAAACTGAAACTCCCTTGACCACCAAACTTCTCAACTTCAGATTTAACTGCAGATGTCATAGTACCAAATCGAACAACTTAGAGCTCTGACACCAATTGTTAAAAACTGGACAAATCTGATATGTTATAATACCAATATGTGAAGGAAGTAATACCTTCCTAATACGGAACTTAACACCCAAGAATTGGATTCGATTCAAATACTATAACACACAAGAGAAGTAAACAAAAGGTAAAAGAGAACAAATGAATAACACAATGATTTACGTAGAAAACCCTCTTCAATTGAGAGGGAAAAACCACGGGCGGAGATGGAGAACTTTTATTGAACGAGAATAATGGAAGAATTACAATTCACTTCCTCACAACTCTTTCTCTCTTGATTCTTTTTTTTTTTCTCTCTCTCTTTCTCTCTCTTAATTGCTTTCTCTTAATTTTAACCTGCGGCTCTCTCTCTTTTATATAACCTACTGCAGGCTCCCTTGATTTTAATGACATACGGCTCTCTTTATTTTATATATATAGGCAGGCAGAGGAACTAGGGTAAACAAGAAATTGGGATTCAGGTAAATCAAGTCCCGATCGATAAGGAAGAACCCTTGTTGCATCTGATCCCAAACAAGTAATTTGAGACACAATCTAACAAATTGTTTCAAAAGTTTAAGCTGGTAAGTGAAGGTTTGGGAATTGTTTTATACTCTTAACGATTATTTTCATTTTTTAAACAAATAAATGTCATCGAGTGAATATATTTCTACCAAAAATTCTTCATAGGGAACTGATTTTTTGCCTTGCCTTATGAACTTCCATGTTTATCTAATTTTTTAAGGGTAAATTAAACATTAGTACCCTGAGTTTTGGTGTATAATTTAGTCCATAAGCTTTGTGAAATAATATTTTAGGCTAAAAGTTACATGTATTTAATGAAGTAATCCAAGTGGTGGTGTGTAAGGGCGTAAAATATGTCTCTCGCCCAACTATTTTTTGTTAACAGTGTCACAATATTACAGTTTGTGTGTGGAATAAGGGGAATAGGGAGAGGAAGGTGGCTTTACCAATAAATAACAAGTTTTATACACTTTCACGCCGTCATTTGGACTATTTTATTAAATACATATAACTTTTTGACTAAAAGATTATTTCACAAAGTTTATGGATTAAAAAAATCAATACACGAAACCCTAAGGTACTCATGTGTAATTTACCCTTTCTTTACAAAGTAAATTAGCAAAAGGGCATACATTTGAAAAAAAAATTAGGAAAATGGCAATGTCAAAAACACAATTAACAAAGTGACCATTTATTGTTCACCTATTGTTGTACTCCGTTTGAAACGGAGTGTCACGATAGACTACAATGTTGCACTCCATTTGAAAGGGCGCACAACATTGCTCCCCGTTGCACACCATTTCAAAAGGAGTGCAACATTAAATCCTTCCATTTCCCTTTCTGTGACCACGTGAGATTCCTTTCTCGTCCTCCCGCGACCCATATTACCTGCATCTTCTCTTTACTTCTCCCTCCCATCTTCTTCATCCCCTCTTAACTCTCTTTTTACTTCTCCCTCCCATCTTTTTCAACCCCTTACCTCCTCTTCTTCATCCTCTCTTCATCACTCTCCTCCCATCAACCCCTTCCTTCTCATCCACCTCTCTATATAACAACTACATGAGTCGGGCCATATGCTAAATGACATTTTACACATTATGACATATGAACAAGAGAAGCTAACATACATGGTGCAGCACCCATGATCGTACTTGAATATGTGCAAAACATAATGTCAAATGTTCTTCCGTTGAAGAGAAATGCAATCCTCTTCCGTAATCCACTTAGCAAAAATAGCATAGCAAAAGGGTAAGGAACATACTTATAAGTTGGTCTAGACCACTTTCTTTCGTTGAGCTTCTACTTTGCAGCTTCGATTTCGTTGCTCTCATTCACTTCTCATCACAATTGTGAAACATTATCACCAGTTTAGATCACAAAAGACCATATACCCATTCTCATCGTACTTAGCATATAGGCGTTATTATTATTAAGGATAGTCCATGTCTTACCAATGTTGTATCAAATTTTTGTGATATCAAGAGAAAGAGGTACAGAAGACCATAATTCACAAAATGACTTATATAATTCAACTTAAGACAACCCAAGCCTCCGTAAGGCTCTCGAGCCCAAGTGCTTAGCATCATCAAGCTATTTACATCGATTTTGGGCAATCGTCAAAATAATATTTCCACCATAAACAATTTCTATAAGCTAGCTATAACTAGCAAACATCGGTAAAAACACAATAATCAGAAAAGATTATGATCAAACAACATACCTCATAGGGCTCTCAGGTGCTCTTACAACCCCCCATAATGGAATGTCTCACACTACATTCCTAAGCCGTTCAATTTTTCTACCTGCCAACTCAATGTTTAAGGACAACTAAAATATGCAGGTTTCAGAGGGGTGTCACAAAACAAGGCTCACTAATGAGCCTAAATACATTGAAATGAGTATAATACCTCTCATTGATATCAGACACCCAATACAATAAAGAGACTATTACAATGTAAACCCCATTCATAGTACTTTACTAGTACCTCGACAATTTAATTAGATTACTTCAATATTCATTATTTGGATCAATGTATGTAGACTAGATCTATCAATGACATATGATATAATAGGACCAGTGTTGTCTTATTCATCAAAACATAAAGCTATTAATCACCTTAGTATATTTAGCTTCTGGCACAATGCCATGTTTTTCTCCTCATCAAATGAACATTAGGGTCATATAGTATGTCATCCAAATGACTAACACAAGCGTACAACATATGACAATAACCCAAATAAGGTATTTATACACAAGTTAGATGCCAAGCTTATGATCAATCAAGGTTCTCATATGACCTGCTTCTTACCCTTTTCTTAAAACTAGAAAAGAAGCATTAAGTAATGGTCCTAAAGGGCATACAATTCTCTTAAGACAACACAAGTCCACATATGACTCAAACATATCAGTATATCCCAACTCATGGCTAAAATTCAGCAAAGACATACTAGTACTGCATAATTCAAAACCTGACCACTATGAAACCAATGCCAAAACAGCACAGCAAACTAAGATGCAACATTTTTAGCTACAAACAGTCCAAAACCAATATGGACTGCAAGACCCAGCATGTACAAGTCCATAACAACTTGTAGCAGCACATTCAGCTTGAAAGAGAAATGTTTCAACACTTAAAACAACATGCTCTTCATTATTTCAAGCAGCATGTAACAACATATATAACTTGCTTCAGATATAGCCATGGAAAATACATAAAACACATCAATATGGGGACTAATACACAAGTCACACATAGATTTTCACAATAATTCACTTGTCCTGTTAGCCCTTTACAAGAATCAACTATTTCACTTAGGCCATTCAAAACTTGCAAGAAAATCCAATTCTCATGGTTAAGCTGAAAACATGCAATGCTCTACTCACACACAAGGTTTAAGATTGGGCAACTAGACATGCCTAACCTAAGAGTTGCCAACTCTAGGTTCAAGACTTCATTCTAACAAGTTCACAATCTACCTCAATCGTAAAACACGTGTTAACCACAACAATCATACAAAAAAATTGAAAAACACAATCCAATTTCCGAACAGCATGGTCAGCCACACAAAAGTAGCAATCGCACCACTCACAGGTGTTCAAAACAACACTAACACAGAATCCGAACCAAGAGCTTTCCTCCGACCACCAACAGGGTCAAGCTCAAGCAATTTAACTCATAAATTGCTCCATCAAAACAGAAATTTGCACCAAATTCTCAACTGACCATATATGAGGTCGAACAAGCGATTAACATTGAACCGCTCCGCCGATCAGATGTAGCTAGAACTTTCTCACTTCATGACAAACCGTTAGTCTCAAGCGTAACACCTTTGCCACAAAGAGGAAACCAAAGGATGATAAAAAACAATGAGAAATCAATGCTACCTAGGCCACCTTATTATGGTTAAAATTGTTCTTATTTAACACAAGAATTTTTTGCCTCGTATAAGAGCACTGCCCTCATATTTCACTAACTTACATTAGGATTTATTTGAATGTGGATCTAACTTCCATTAATAAAATGCAAGTAATACGTGCATACCAATATTATGTTGCTCCCATTCAATCTTTTCATATAAATCGAGAAAATTAGATCCTTCGAATAACAACATGAATAGTAGAAAAAATGCATGGAGTTCAAATCATCAAATATACACACACTTAAATTTCATTCATAATTTTAATTTATTATTAAGTATGTCTCATTTTTATTTTTCTCCTTTTTTTTGTCTCTACACTTAAAAAACCCAACTCTAGGCCCAATCATGTTTAATCTCTCAGAAAATATTCACACTATGTGCAGAAGCAATAATACAAATGTAACATTGCCTATACATTCAAATTAAGGCATTTTATCTAACCTTTAAATTAGATTCTCTTTAAATTGGTAGCAACAGTGACTGGGCTTCTATTACAACCTTGAGGGTAACTTAATTAGGGCAATTTATAGCTCACATTGTTTGTAAATTATATTTTTACTTTGACAATAACAATTATTATACTGTCAATTACGAACTTCATAATCCGAAAGTAGATTATCAAATTATTTTTTTCTGGTAAGTAGCAGATTATCAAATTACCCATGAACACCAATAGGGAAAAGCATAAAGGGTTCTCCTTTCCATTGGAATTTTTTTTTTAATTTCTTTTAATAATAACTAGGGCAAGCATATTCATCGAAACACGAATTTTTTTTTTTTTTTGGATCATGAAACACGAAGTTCTTGTACAACATACTTATGCAACAAATACACACCAGTGAGGCTGCTCCTCATATTATTTTTGCATGTATGTCATGAATGCCAAACCATTCACATATTCATCAAAATTTTCAATCTCATATCTTAACATTAAAGCTGTTAACTTGTCAATTTTTGCTTAGGTAGTATTTAAAAAAATTTTAAAAATATAAAAATATTTTTAATATATTAAAAAAAATAATTATTTTAAATGCAAATTTAAATTTTAAAAATTATTTTCTCTTTTTTAAAAGCCGCATAAATAAAAATTAATGTATGGTAATAGTGTTAACGTCAAAGTGTGTGATATAAATTTTTTTTAATAATTTAGATGACCTTTTACAAAATTAAAAAAATCAAAGTGATATTTTAAAAGCACCCTTAAAATTTAAGTGATTTTATTAATTATTAATTTTATTAAAATAACCATAAAATAAAAGAAAAAAGACATTCCAGCAGCTGATCAAAAAAAAAAAAGGATGACATTCCAGCTGCGGTTACCCAAATAGTTGGCTATTTGCACCCCCCTATAAAACCCTACATTTCCTTCATTTTCTCCAGTGTTCTCCCTTGAAACTTGAAGTTGTCTTTGGTACCTCCATTGTTGTCTACATCTGTGCTACTTCCAATTTACAATGCCTCCTCGAAAGTCTGCCGGTAACTTCTCTCTCTCTTCCGGTCACATCTGCATTACATTGTGTTCGATTTTGTTGTGGTATTCTTTGATTATGCTACTCTTTTATGGATTCTAGGGTTTTGTGTTTGATTCCATGATTTTTTGTCGTGATTTTGCTTTTTTCTGCACTCATTGTTGGATATTTGATGCATAAACAACAATATTATTAGTTTTTTGATGATAATCGTAAGAAAAAAGTGAATAAAATTATGAATGATTAAATTAATTCATGTAAAATGAATGAATGTGTAGTAATTATGAATACATTGGACTTGATGTTACCGAAAATCCAATCTACTACTTCCAATTTCAAACAATAATCAAGAAATTAGAGTTTGAGGGAGAAGCAGCAGCGGATCCACATTAAGCCCCCCTGAATTTTAAAATAAATTTTAGTAGGTATACATACGAATTACAAGTGACAGGTTAGCTTGATAGTTTTTGCCCCTATAAATAACTATAAGAGCCTGAGTTCAAATCCCTTATTTTCACCCCCCCCCCCCCCTTTGCACTTTTTTTTTTTTTTTTTATTTATTTATGAAAACAACATTAATTTTAATCTAATAAAAGAACCCCCCCCCCCCCCCCCCCCCCCCCCCAAAAAAAAAAAAAAAAACCAATTCTCATTCAAAACTTAGGTCATTCAAAACTTGCAAGAAAATCCAATTCTCATGGTTAAGCTGAAAACATGCAATGCTCTACTCACACACAAGGTTTAAGATTGTGCAACTAGACATGCCTAACCCAAGAGTTGCCAACTCTAGGTTCAAGACTTCATTCTAACAAGTTCACAATCTACCTCAATCGTAAAACACGTGTTAACCACAACAATCATACAAAAATTTGAAAAACACAATCCAATTTTCGAACAGCATGGTCAGCCACACAAAAGTAGCAATTGCACCACGCACAGGTGTTCAAAACAATACTAACACAGAATTCGAACCAAGAACTTTCCTCCAACCACCAACAGGGTCAGGCTCAAGCAATTTAACTCATAAATTGCTCCATCAAAACAGAAGTTTGCACCAAATTCTCAACTGACCATATATGAGGTTGAACAAGCGATTAACATTGAACCGCTCCACCGATCAGATGTAGCTAGAACTTTCGCACTTCATGACAAACCGTTAGTCTCAAGCGCAAACACCTTTTCCACAAAGTGGAAACCAAAGGATGTTAAAAAACAATGAGAAATCAATTCAACCTAGGCCACCTTATTATGGTTAAAATTGTTCTTATTTAGCACAAGAATTTTTGCCTCGTATAAGAGCACTGCCCTCATATTTCACTAACTTATATTAGGATTTATTTGAATGTGGATCTAACTTCCATTAATAAAATGCAAGTAATACCTGCATACCAATATTATGTTGCTCCCATTCAATCTTTTCATATAAATCGAAAAAATTAGGTCCTTTGAATAACAACAGGAACAGTAGAAAAAATGTATGGAGTTCAAATCATCAAATATACACACACTTAAACTTCATGCATAATTTTAATTTATTATTAAGTATGTCTCATTTTTATTTTTCTCCTTTTTTTGACTCTACACTTAAAAAACCCAACTCTAGGCCCAATCGTGTTTAATCACTTAGAAAATATTCACAATATGTGCAGTAGCAATAATACAAATGTAACACTGCCTATACATTCAAATTAAGCCATTTTATCTAACCTTTAAATTAGATTCTCTTTAAATTGGTAGCGACAGTGACGGGGCTTCTATTACAACCTCGAGGGTAACTTAAGGCAATTTTATAGCTCACACTGTTTGTAAATTATATTTTTACTTTGACAACAACAATTATTATACTGTCAATTACTAACTTTGTAATCAGAAAGTAGATTATCAAATTACTTTTTTTGGTAAGTGGCAGATTATCAAATTACCCATGAACACCAATAGGGAAAAGCATAAAGGTTTCTCCTTTCCGTTGGAATTTTTTTTTTAATTTCTTTTAATAATAACTAGGGCAAGCATATTCATCGAAACACGAAGAATTTTTTTTTTTTTTTATGGATCATGAAACACGAAGTTCTTGTACAACATACTTATGCAGCAAATACACACCAGTGAGGCTGCTTCTCATATTATTTTTGCATGTATGTCATGAATGCCAAACCATTCACATATTCATCAATTATCCATCCGACTTAATTCTAATAAAATTTTACTGCAGTTCAATATATGCCACCATCTCTAGAATTAATCTTCAGCAGAATTATAATATCTCAGTATCCGGTTGGTTCCCTTTCATATCACAGAGACATCCCTCATCTATAATTCAGTTATAAATTTAATACTCAGTGAAGATGGTGAAAAACACCATATAGATAAAACAACGATATAACCGATAATATGGATCTATCATGCACAAAACCAACTAAATTATTCCTTAATCATAAGTAAAAAAATTGAAATTAGAACAACTGACATTTGAAGCCAACAACCACCAAGCCAAGGGTTCGAATAGATTGTTAGAAAAATACGATGAGAACAGCAATATAATTGCGGTAAGATTACATTGATGATTGCAACGAAATTGCAGAAAATAATATTGCTAAAAAATTACTAAAAATTGCAGAAAATTACAGCAAATTGTCAGCTAGTTGCAGAAAACAAAATCTGATAAATGCAGTAAAATTATACTGTAATAGCAGTAATCGTAAGCGGCAAAAAAAAGTAAAATATGAAGCAATAAAATTCAGTAAAACGCAGTTAAATAATGCTGTAATTTTTAGTGTAAACCGAAGCAAAAATCGGAGCTACAAAACGGTGAATATATCTAACCACGTCAATCAAATAATGCGGAAAAATGAAGAAGATTAGAATACCAAATATACTGCGCCATGGGATATACCTCTGTCTTAAAAAACGATTTCGCCGCTGCTTTAGTGCAAATAGCTGTATTGGCGGCGGCTCTCCGGGATTAACGCGATTCGACTATTAACGTGCACTCGTTAATAGCCGGCTAGGAGAGCCCAAGAACAATGCCCAAATATTTGAAAAGAGAGAGAGGATGGATGGAGGAAGAAGATTGAAGAACTGTTGTTTTTATTGGATGAGAAAAACAGTATATAAAGCTCCTATTGATACTAATATTGAGCAGCAACTAAGTCCTAAAAAAGTGCCTGATATAATCATGCTTAACGCTCATATCTCCAACAGCTCATAATGGCCGAAAATTAAGTAGTGAAAATCTCACAATATCTGTTTTGTTTTGCTGGCGGTTGTAACGGCAAACATTAATTTTTCCAAAAAATAAATGTACCCGGTTAGAAAAAGATGAATCACACCCTCGCCCGAGCACGGCACAATGGGCGGCACGTGTGCATGATTCCCGTTCTCTCACCCATGACTTAAACTTAAATGGGACGTTTACACATGCCTATTTAAATTCTACAAAAATCCGATCTTTTTCCTATGTGGGATAGTACTGTCATTTTTTCTCAATAAGGTTGTGATTTTTCATAATACTTAAACTTATCTTGTATTATTTTTCTAACAGAACTTGCTATGGGCCACTAGAATTGCAGGATTGGCCTTACCTAGAAAACACATTTAATGGTTCCTTGCATGAGATATTGGCATGTTCTATCGGTATTAGTGTTCGCAAGTAAGCTATAATTTTTCATCTACTAAAATTCTTGGATTTAACTGACCCTCGCTTTTATTAGCTGACCTATTAATCTAGGAAAATGAAAAAGAATTAAAAAAAAAGATAATAAAGATTTAATGTCCAAAACTAAAGCTTGAATTTGCCACGACCCCCTTCGTAACTTCTTATTGATGTCTGAATTAACCCCCGTTTGCCCGATTGAATAGAAACTCGCACAATCGAGCTAAAACACAAGCTAGCGCTAACTTGTGCAACAAGCGGAGAGGACATATAAACCGACCCGCACCATACCAGCACAACTGACCTAGCATCATCTTATCCCACCACAGCCATAGCAGCCTCCGCTTGAATCGACCTCCACGACGCATCAATATTGATTTGGTCTGTATTTCTAGGCTGGGGAAGCCACTGAGCACTGTGAGCAGGGGGCTTGATTTCATCAATTCTTATATATATATATATATATATATATATATATACACACACACACATACATACCTGCATACATACATACATACATACATGCTTGACTGTGTTAGCAACTTTTGGCTTACTCATACATTTGCTCATGAGTTTGATGTACATTTCATAATGACAGTGATATTGTATTTGGAGATTTTATAATTTTTAAGTAAAATCTATGTAACTTCTATTTTATTAAATATTTTATATTTATAATTTTATAAGATAAACCAAAATCTTTTATAATTGCTCTCATAAAATGCTAAAAAGGTTGATCAACTTCCGAATCAACTATTTAATCCATATTGATTATAAAAATTAAACTGATAAACAAAATAAAAAGCAAATTTTTGATCAACAAAATGGGGGATTTTTTTTTTTTTACTAAAAACTACATAAATTTTAGGCCTAGTTTCAAAAAGTCACCTACATTTTCTAAAATTTTCAAAATTTTCAATCTCATATCTTAACATTAAAGCTGTTAACTTGTCAATTTTTCCTTCGGTAGTATTTAAAAAAATTTTAAAATATAAAAATATTTTTAATATATTAAAAAAATAATTATTTTAAATGCAAATTTAAATTTTAAAAATTATTTTCTGTTTTTTAAAAGCAGCATAAATAAAAATTAATGTATGGTAATAGTGTTAACGTCAAAGTGTGTGATATATATTTTTTTTGAAAATTTAGATGACCTTTTACAAAATTAAAAAAATCAAAGTGATATTTTAAAAGCACCCTTAAAATTTAAGTGATTTTATTAATTATTAATTTTATTAAAATAACCATAAAATAAAAGAAAAAAGACATTCCAGCAGCTGATCAAAAAAAAAAAAAAAAAAAAAAGAAGACATTCTAGCTGCGGTTACCCAAATAGTTGGCCATTCCCACCCCCTATAAATCCCTACATTTCCTTCATTGTCTCTAGTGTTCTCCGTTGAAACTTGAAGTTGTCTTTGGTCCCTCCATTGTTGTCTATATCTGTGCTACTTCCAATTTACAGTGCCTCCTCGAAAGTCTGCCGGTAACTTCTCTCTCTCTTCCGGTCACATCTGCATTACATTGTGTTCGATTTTGTTGTGGTTTTCTTTGATTATGGGACTCTTTTATGGATTCTAGGGTTTTGTGTTTGATTCCATGATTTTTTGTCGTGATTTTGCTTTTTTCTGCACTCATTGTTGGATATTTGATGCATAAACAACAATATTATTAGTTTTTTGATGATAATCGTAAGAAAAAAGTGAATAAAATTATGAATGATTAAATTAATTCATGTAAAACGAATGAATGTGTAGTAATTATGAATACATTGGACTTGATATTACCGAAAATCCAATCTACTACTTCCAATTTCAAACAATAACCAAGAAATTAGAGTTTGAGGGAGAAGAAGAGAAGTGAAATTGAGGGAGAGATAGAGAGAGAATAGTAGGGAGGGGGAGAGATTATTAACTTTCCGAAATTCATACCTCATACAAGCTAATGACCCCCTATTTATTGAAGGGGAGAGAAATACTAATTAATATTGTATCTACGTAATAAAAGCGAAAATAACCTAGATTATTACTAAAATAAAGGTACCTATTAAAATACTATTTAAATCACGTTTCTAACATGTGATTCTGTCATGTCCCTTAGTACATAAATAATTCTTTGGCGGAAAGGTTAGTTTTGTTAGTTAAGTGCCTTGGTTAGTTGTGTGGTTAAGTGTCTTGTTAGTTGAGTCAGTTAGTTGCTGTTTTTAGTTTGTTTTAGTTAGTTCAATCGGTTGGTGTGCTTATAAATAAGGAGCTAAGCCATTGTATTTGGTCATTGATTGATGAAGTGAATGAAAATATCTTCTTTTCTCATCTAAACTCTCTCTTTTTCTCTTCTCATCCTTAATTCTCTCCATCCAAATCTTAGGTTGTCATCTCTAGATCACAACAATTAGTATCAGAGCTTCGATCTTGGCACTAAAGCTTGTGATTAGCTTGTAAGGTGCATCGACCAAGCTGGTTACGTACAATAAATCAGTAAAAGTGGCAAGTGCCACAACTGCTAATTCGAATCAAGATAAGCAAATAGCTCAATCACAGCCGCAAATGCGAGAAATGATTCTTGCAGTGAGCAAAATGACAAATTCGATTCGGCGGAAGGTTCAACAACAGCGAGCAAGGATGCAGGAACAAATTAGTAGACCATATGCACCTACTGAAGCTGAAGTTGATTCATCCTGTTTTCCCAAAAGCAGCACTTCTGATCCATTGCTTTTTCAGCAACAAGCCTTGGATTTGCAAACCAGATCCCTCAAGCAAACAATGCAGAACATAATCCAAGGGTAACACCGAATGATAGGCCTCCAGATCCAGCCAGGCAGCCTGAATTGCAAGGATGGTTTGGAAATGATGATAAAAGGAAGGTAGTAGATGAATTCAACAAAGTGATTCAAGGGAGTTCTGTTGAGGAATATAATGTACAAAAAGGCGCAAGGCGCACTGATGCGATAGGGGGTCCTAGGTGCAAGGCGCAAGACGAAGGCGTGCGCCTTAGGAAAGTGAGTGAGTTAGCTCTTGAAATGGTTATAATGGGGAGATATTGAGAATTATAAGGCATTCATGAAAGTAATGATCAAAGACCAATCGTGTGTCAAATTCTTCTTCTCATCTCTTTCTTATTC
Organism: Simmondsia chinensis; assembly: GCA_018398585.1. NCBI lineage: Eukaryota > Viridiplantae > Streptophyta > Magnoliopsida > Caryophyllales > Simmondsiaceae > Simmondsia > Simmondsia chinensis. The sequence goes on along the minus strand of JAGTTD010000002.1, from coordinate 8,197,636 downwards.
TTCTCTTCTCATCTCATATTCTCGCAAATTCTATTCCTAACCTTCTTGTGATCTTGGATCATAACAAGCTCTTGTATTTACATATATTACATGCACAATTACTACATATAGCGTTATCAACTCGATGTCCCATATATATTTCTTTGATTAATCAAATCGAAACGCCAATTTCAATCTAATAATTCAATTATGGTGTGAACAATATCAAGTACCCCTACTTGAATATCTATTCCAATTATTCAAAGATATTCAAATAATTGATATCTAACCCAACCTAAAAGGAAATTTATGTCTTAACGCTCCATCGAACATTTATCATTTAAATATCATAATATCTTAATTTGTATTCATGAATTTTTTATCTTACATATAATATCAAGGTATTAAAGTGATAGATACTTAAATCTCAAAACTGTGTTAAAAACACCGTAGTTACCACATTTAGACATAAAATAGAGGTCAGAGCAGAGCTCAACTTATATCCTAGACAAATTCAAAAATATTCGCATCAAAAAATGAATATACGTTAACAAAAGGAAATCAGGGCTATATATGTCATACTATAGCAAACAAGTACAAAAAGTTTCCACCATGGTTTTAGAGGATAGTAGCAAGAGTTCAAAAATAAACCATGATAAAAGTAAAGACTAGGCAAATATATATGAGAACCATTACATTATGTAACAATCATCATTTCAAACCACGGGATCCTATATGCAAAAACAAGAAAGAATGAATCACCAAAAACTGTGTTCAGAGGGCAAGTCCATGTACAACTGCCATTTTCTTATTTCACTTCCGTAGCTGTTCAGAGACTGTGTTTATTATCATCCAAAAGAAAAACAACCTCGTTAGCCAAATAGTCCAAAAACTAAATGTGAAAGTAAGTGCTTTTTTACCATCCCACTTCTTTAACAATGATGTGACTTATAAACAATAAAGCTCACAAAATTATCTTGAAAATAACCATCTTACTTTAGTAATAATAATTTTGCCTTGACAATAACATTATCCCTTCAAAATTATTCTTTAGTTCAAATGAATGCAATCTTATATTAGCAATTTTTTATTCAACTTTCACTTCTATTTTAAAAGAAAAGCACTATTTTTTTTGCTTTCTTAAAAATAGAAAGCCAAGTTCAAATTTTATCTAACATTTGTATTCTAACCGAACACTTTGAAAGACTCAAAGAAGTGTTCTTTCAAGGGAGAAAAAAATAATAATTATAATAATACTAATAATAATAACAAAAATAATAAAAAATAGAATTTGATAAATATAAAGTTGGGCCATTTCATGATTAGCCATTTTTAATGTTGAAAAATATCAATCTAAAATGAAAGGCAATGATTTTGTGCTATCTTGTTAGGATTCTAAGTAGCAGTAGTTGAGATGTATTAGATTATTTGGAGGGAATCTTGAGTTAGTTAGTATACATTGTGAGTCTTGTATATATAAAGAACATTAGTTGTTGAATAAACCATAATTGATGAATGATAATAACAGCTTTTCTCTCTTCTCTCAACTACTTTTCTTTCTACATTCTTCTTCTAAAATCTATTTTCTTTCTCAATTCTATCTCAAACTTCTAATTCCTCTTTTGGGTCGTAACAGATTGCTATCGGAGCCAGTTTCCCTCATTCATGGGCTGATCGTGACAGTGTATTGGCAGATTTATGAAGCAAGCAAACATGATGGATATAGATCAGCTTGAAAGTTCCTTGGAGGAGGTGATTTCAGCATCCATGGATTCAATTAAGGAATTCATTATGTCCTCACTCACGGAATCGATTATGGCTTCAATCAAGAAGCCTTTGGACCGGGTATATGCAAGGAATGCTCAACATGACCAAGAATTATCTGGATTGCTGTGGCAGCAGTCCTATATGGAGTCTAAGCCCAAAGAAGTGATTGAACCTTCAAGAATGCAAGATCAATTTCATAAGTGGAATGGGCAACATCGGTTCCAGCTTATGCTACAGCTTTACAACCTGATTAAGATGAATTGATGCAAAAGAACATTACATCAGTAAAAAGGGGAACAATTCAGCAGTAGAAAAGAACTAGATAAGATGGGTCCTGCAGCACTTCAATTTGTTGTACATGACCCCTTCTTGGTGTAATCAGATTCTGCAACAGTGAGAACGAAAGCTGATATGGAAGGTCCATTCAAGTATAATCATGTTGAATTTTCAGCAATGAATTAGGCCCAATTGTGGCCTCCTAATCCAGGGAAAGAGAATGCTGAAATTACAGCAAATTCAGCAATGATTCATGCCCCTAATGCAGCACTACGTTTGGGTGTTCACGATGAATTAATGCAATCAAGTGTGGTTGCAGTGAAATCGATGATTCATAACAATTACACTGTCAAGGAAATAAGATCTAGGCAGTTTAAGAAGTTGTGTTCAGTTGGAGTGGTGTTATCCATGAATGCTACAGCTTCAATTCAAGAAGTCTTGGATTACAGTCCCAAATATGCAGAGCGTGGATTACAATGGGCCAAATTTCACCAACAACCTCAAGTCTTCATCATAGCAGTAACCAATTTGCAACATTGGAGTGAGCAGGACCCTTCACAGCATGATAGAGTGCGAGTTCAGATCTATGATTCGGCAAATCCTTTTGGAGTAAGAGTCATGCCAATCTTGAATGACAGAGGTAGACCACCTAATTTCCAACTTATTAAGCCGAATGCAAGAGTTCTTGAAAAGATTTACATGATCAAGAATACAAGGTTTAGGCTGCCCGAGGTAGAGATCAAGGCATTGGATAATTTTTGCCACAATCTTGGGTTCAAAGAGGCAATATGTTAAAAGATCCCTATTGAAGTGATGGACAGTAAGCTACTAATGACCTATTTTGATCACAATATATGTTTTGGAAGCATTGAAAGCATGGTTAACATGTTGAGTGAACATGATAACCTGAAACAGATTAGTATGCCAGCAGAGAAATGGAAGTCTGTTCAGTAGCCTAATTGGAAAACACATGAGGACCAACACAAGTCTGATTTGGTAGCTTTTAAGAAGTTCATTACAGCAAGCCTAGCTGTGACTCAGGATAGAATTGAAGTATTTCAATCTATTGAACAAGAGTTACGGCCTTCGCTTGTTACAGATGAGAAACCGCGAGTGTGCATGGAAGTGCAGAGCTGTAGGTTAATACGATTGAGGTTCGTATTACATCAAAATGTTGAGATCAATCTTGGCATTCACCTCAGTTGCAAGAAGTGCTATCAAGGTAATGGAATTAGAGTAAAGGAAAAGCCACCAGATTTTATACTCCTTGAGTCAAATAAGGAGATCCTTGAAAACTTATACATGCTCAAAAGGATGAAGTTGAAGCAGCCTAAGAAGGTAATGTGGTTAATAGATAGACTTGGGGCATGTTCATGGATCAAAAGGACATTCAAATTGGCAAGAAAAAGGTGAAATTCAACCAGTAAAGATAAAAATTCAGTAAGAATTTCGGGTGATATTACTGCAGTTCAAGCAAAATCACATGAGAAGCATTCCGTCACCTTTCCAGTGCAAGTAGAGGTTCAAGATCAGCTGGGCATTTGGCAAGATCAGAACCAAATGCAGGCACAATGGAGGGGAGTTAGGTTTATTCATCTAAGGACATTAATGATAGGCTCTTGATTCAAGCAAAGTGCAACGAGTTGTCAAGTGTCCAACAGGTGAAGTGAAAATAGTTACCCTTGCTGAATTAGCTCATGCTTGGAGCCATTGGATTGGAATAATTCAGCTCAAAACTAACTCCAAGGTGAAGTTTATGGAGAGGAGGGCCCAAGGAATAGGAGATAAAGGCAATCAAGGGAAGATCTTTGGATTCAAATATAAGTCCAAACTGATTTTGTTGGGTTTCGGAGTTGAATTAGCCAAGAGGTCAGAACAAGAGTTAAATGCGTTTGTTAGTCAAATTAAAAGCAAGGGGCACCCTCTAAAGGTGCAAGCAAATGTGAGACCACCTGAAGTTTTCATAAAGCTTTGCCACCCTTGAGGAAAAGGGTGTCCTTTAAGGGGGAGGTATTGTTAGGATTCCAAGTAGTAGTAGTTGAGATGTATTAGATTGTTTGGAGGGAATCTTGAGTGAGTTAGTTAGTTAGTATACATTGTGAGTCTTGTACATATAAAGAACATTAGTTGTTGAAGAAACCATGATTGATGAATGATAATAACAACTTTTCCCTCTTCTCTCAACTACTTTTCTCTCTACATTCTTCTTCTTCTTCTTCTTCTAAAATCTATCTTCTTTCTCAATCTTCTAATTCCTATTTTGGGTCTTAACATCTCTCTCCAGAATTTGGTAAATATAAAGTTGAAAACAATTTTATGCAAAACCATACTTGACTCTGACTCTTAGCCCCCCAAAAAATTGCGAATAGAAAATGAGACCTAAAAGAACACATACATGTTGCAAATTCCAGATGTAGAAGACTCTGTAGGGGCTTCAAGAGCAAAAGAAGCTACATTCTCTTGCTTGTTGTCATCTGGACCAGTTTCCACATCGACAGCCCCTTGTGCCACTGGACTTTTAGCTCCAGATTTTATTCCTTGATACGATTCCAATGAACACTTCATTTCATTTTTCGTTCCTCATACAATTTACGCTAGTACTTCACTTCATTCTCGGTCTCTTCATACGATTCCAACGAGTACTTGACTTCAGGATTTTCACATGTGGATCCATCTTCCAGTGATGGTGGAGGCTCAAGTGTAGCTGCGTAGATAGAAGAAAAAATTAGCAAATTATGCTATTGACAGGACAAGATCAACCAAACAACTATGTAGTAGACCAAGTAATCAACTGTTATAAGATTGCGACACCCTAAACTCATCGACAAAAGCCTGTATAATGTATGAATGTTGCATCGCATATACTGAAAACATACTATCAAATGTGTTTACATGTTAAAAAGCAACCAGTCTAAAAATTAATGATTGTATTACTTTCACTCGATTTTTTGTGAATACAAGCTCTAAAGCAACTTAAACTTTCTCAGAGTCGTTGTGATAAATTAAAAAAAAAAGGTTTCCTTAGAGAGGTTCCCACAATGATCATGGCAACATATTGCATGACATCATGATAGCGCACTTTTGAGCCATTACAGTTGGAAATTGGCAATAGTGATTTAATTCCATGATGTAATGAATCTCTGTTCATTGTTGTATGTCACAGACAGTGCGTATTTGATTTTGGCAATTGCGGTGGGTTGGGTTTTCTACATAAATTGGTTTTAAGTCTTGCATCTACAAAAATTTGAATAAATAGCCATACAATAAAAAACTTCTACTTACTCAATGGTTTTAACATGCACACACATTGATTGATATATTGTCATGATTCTAGAATAAGGGGATGAGTACTAATAATTCACAGCTTGTAATAAGGAAGTATTAGTCTTTAGTTTAGCCTAATTAGCACTTCGTTTGGTTACATTAGCCGTAGTCAATATGTGGAAGAGAGGGAATGGCGGTTAGTTAGTTAAAGTAGTCCTTGTATTGCCTTGATACATTGTACCTACTTGTGGCGGTTTAGTTAGGAGTCTAGGTGAAGTGTATTATTTTTCCTCTATAAATAGGTGAGTTCATCATTGTAAGTACTCATTGGATGATAATATCAAGATTCTTCTTCTCTTATCTATAATTCTCTCTACTTCTCTTCTCTATTCTTCTATTTTCTCATCTAATCTCACTTACTTTCCTCATCTCTTATTCTTATTTCTAAGTCATGATCTAAGATTGATCTTGAATCATGACATATATTTAGTATAAATTATATACATTTTGTGAAGGCCATTACAAAAATATTGTTGCATAATGTCATGATTGTGATAGGAGGGGATAAGTAGTAATAAGTCCCAAGTATTAATCTAGGAGCTCATTTCAATAATGGCCATGTAATTGCCTTAGTCCTTGTTCAATGTCGGTTAAGTTGGTTGTCTTGATCAAGTTGTCAGTTGCTTTGGGTCAATAATGGTGTCTAGGTTGATTATGTCGGTTAGCTTAAGTAGTCTTTGTTCAATGCATCTAGTTAGCCGCCTCTAGTAGGAGATTAGTATAAGTAGTAGATGCTTCTTTCTAATTGGCATTGATGAATGAAAATTGAATTCTTTTCTCTCTCTCAACTCTAATTCTCACTACTTGCCTCTCAATTCTCTCTACTTCCCTTTTCTTTCTCAATCTCATCTAATTCTTTCTAATCTTCATCTATTTCACTTCTTTTTCTCATCTCAAACTCTCCTATCCTTAGTTAGTTTATGATTCAAGTTTATCTTGAATCATAACACATAACAACATTCTTTGGTCCAACCGCATCTTTAATGCTGCAGTGCTATCTATGGAATGATGCAAACTCCCAACTTATGGCACCTCATGAAAGCCATTTAAGACCACAAGAAACAACCTTAACGTCGCACCTTGACTCCTAACACGGCACTTTATACAATCTATCTAAATTATAAACATCAAAGCATTTGGTTGCTTACTATATCCTTCGACATCTTTGGGTTCCTAGATATCGACTATAAGCCTTTCTAGCTTGCCCATCCCCTCATTAAGTCGGAAAGAAGATGGTTGCCATATCAAAGTTGAATAAAACACCTTTAGTGGTAACTTGAACATTGGAGTTTTTTTTTTTTTATTGGCTTTCGGAGGTGGAAATTTCTTTGATATGATGGAGATTCCCGAGCACAGGAACGATTGGATTAGGAGTTCACGAAAAATGAGAAAGCATTTCCGGGACCATTTCTCCCACTAGATTAGAAACAAAATCTAATCTTGATGTACCAAAATTGCATGCAAGGCAGCTATTCCATAGCCAATTATATTGCTGAATATATCAGGATAAATTGCAAGCGCGGCAGGCAGATGCACTAAGCCAACAAGCCTCTTTACTAGTCACACTCAGCGGTGAAATTGTTAGGTTCCAGTGTCTTAAGGAGCAATACTGTGAAGATAGAAAATCTGTTGAAAGAGACTTCTACATCACCGATGGTTACTTATTTAGTGCTAACCTTTTGTACTTTCCTAGTATGTCGTTACATTAGAAGATTATTTGTGACTTGCACAGCAGTGGACTTAACATTGATCTGGAAAAGATAAGGTGATTGTCGGTGTTACGGAGAGCTACTATTTGCCATAACTTGAGAGGGATGTGGGCAACTTCGTTTGGAAATGCTATACTTGCCAAACTTCCAAGGGGAAGGCTCAGAACACCAAGTTATACATGTCGTTACCAACCCCTAGTGGAACATGGAAGGACATATCTATGGACTTTCTTTTGAGATTATTGTGCCCTTAATGAGTTAGAGGGCAATTTACATATCAAAACGAAACTCTTGTATTGACCTAATTAACCCTAGCCGCTCCGCCGCTGCCCCAACCTGTTTCCCCCAAATTCTGCCTTTTGAACTACTTTTAAGTTTACCGGATATTGTAATGATTTTCTAGTAATTTCCATTCCAAGGTTTTATTTAGGTTTTCTTTTTTTTTTTTTTTTTTTAAAATTACCCCTCATGATTGGTTGTTTAGTTAATTCAAGAAAGTCTCCATATTAAACCCTAGTATTTCTTTCTTTTCAATGCATTCCGAATTGTTTTCCAATCTTGACCTAGATCATTTTCTACGTTTTTGGTCCACATCAATTGGTACCAATGGAAATGCAGAAACCGTTTTAAACAAGTCAAGATCAAAGAAACGTGAAATCCACAAGAAAGAGAAAAATACTAAGGTTTGATATTGAGAATTTCTTGAATGAACAAAACCAGCCACAAAGGGCTATTTATAGGAAAAAACTAAACAAAACTTCAAAATGCAAAATTACTAAAATGCAATTACATGATATACATTGGGCCACCGATGAGGCTGCTAGGATTACGCAAATTGATTTAAGAGCTTCGTTTCAATATATAATTCGCCTCAAAATTCCTTATGGATCAGAGCCACTTGTAGTCACAGTCACAACCCACCCGTTTAAGTCCAATTGCTCCATAAAATCACCAATTACTTGTCCCATATCACTGATTTCAAACAAATTCTCAGTTAAAAAAAAAAAAGAAACAAATTTTCAGTTGATACTACCCTCTACAACAGACTGTCAACCCAATACAACCCACCAACCTGACGGGCCGAGTCCGGCACTCGGAGGGGCTTCAAAACCGGCCAGATGGCAGGTACTAACCACAAATCAAAGAAATCAATCGGACATGCTAATCTCCCGAATTCATGATTACTAAGCCAAGCAATGAAGGCAACGTTTCTATTGACTTCTCGCTCCATCCATAATCAGCTTTCTAAACATAATGCCCTTCGACAGGTACATAATCAAGAAACTGGAAAGTCATGGTAAACATAAAGAAAGATCAGAACACAGACATGTTTGAAGATGAAAAGCAAATACTAGCACAATTAATACCAATAGCAAATTAATAATAAGGGAAGGAACACACTGTACAGCAATATGAAATATCTACTCTCTCACCAGGAAAAACGAATTGCAACATTTACCATCCCAAAAATTCTCACATTGAACAATCACTTTCTAACCCATTAAAATATTTTATCTACACAAATGAAAAAAAAATATATATATATAAATGTCGAAGAGTATTCTTTTCTCTTGTCAGGGTCCCACCCTGATGGGATAAGGTTGCGTACATTCTACCCCCCAAAAAACCCTGCGCAAGCTGGAGCCCTTGAGGCACTGAGATTGTTGTTGTCAAAGAGTATTCTTCCTAAGTTCTGGATATGATTTAGCCAAATCCAAATCCCTCATTGCCTTTGTGGATCGCGAGCAACAGTCTTTCCCGGAGATGCTCTTTTGATAGGTACTCCGGCATGTCCAACTGGCTGAAGCTGCATCCCCGGAAAAACGTAAAATCATTAGTTTGCACGTTGACAGGTTCGCAGGGATTTAGAATCACAGATGTTAAGCAATAAGTCACAACAGGCATTTTTATGGCCTTTTTCTTATTGCTTTTTATATGCTTTTTTTTTTTTAAAAAAAAAAACTAAAAACTATATTTTAATAATGATTTTTTTTATGCTTTTGTTTTTTTAAAGTTATGTAGAAAATTGAAAATAAAAAACCGAAAACAAAATACTCAAATCTCAAAATCTAGTTTTTTATTTCTCAGAAGCTGCAAACAAAATGTAGTACCAAATAGGTAGAGACTAGTTACTTGTATCCCTCAAGTTTGCAAAAGCTTGAAGGATTAACTATACATGCAATTTTGTGGAACTCCCGTCTGATAGGTTTTAGTCTAGAAGCATTTTTGTAAGTATTCCCAGATGACGGTCAATTGTGTAATGATCAGCTCAGAATCCTATAAGTAACGGATTTCTAAATATAGCAAAGGAGAAACCAAGGAAGCGAAGAAAAATACAAACCAAGTATGAGCAGAAGGCAAATGATCAGCGCTGCCGTAAGCTTTGTGAATTTGGAACTTCTGTGATCCTGAAATCCCTTGGCGTGCACTGAACCCTTCCAGAAGAACCTGCATAAAATTTAACAAAGTCGTCAGTCAAAACCCCTATTACTGCGGCTAAAAACCCCAGTGAGGCCTCTCCAGAAGAGACTAAAGGAATGAACTCTATTGTTAAACAAAGGATAATGTTACTGTAGGGCAAATTTGTTAATGCCAAAGCAACTTTGTAAAATCTTATTGCTATTTTTCACATCTACAAGTCACATCATTATCCTAGTAATAAAAGTTATTGTACGGGGAATAACACCATCATAAATAAATATCTTCATGAACACGAATGTATAGGGTACATGAATTAGGTACATATAGCATGGAAGAATATCATATGAGCAGATGGACGTCACACTGGCCAGGCCATCAAACATTTTCTTTTTCATTCTCTATATTTGAATTAATGTGCTTTAGTTTAGTTCAGCTATTAATCATAAACTGACTACGTAACTAACTTAACATAGTTTTATCAACAGTATATATGAATGAGCTTTATCTAATACATTTATTCAAAAGATAAAACTGGTTTACCGATGCTCCACTGCTTGGTTACCACTGGATATTCGAAATCGATCGAATGAGTGAATCCCATTCTCATAACAAAATATTACCTTGGAGGTTCCAGTAACAAACTGCAGAAGACGGGCCTTGTCTTCTTTGCTGAATCCTTGGACAACTTCCCAGAATCACAGGATGACAGGAGACGCAGGGCTGTACCCGGAATACTCCGTGTTTGCCCTCGTATCATTGACTGCAACATGTCATGCAACGTTAATCTGAGGGCGAATTGCGGTTGTCAGTCTGTGCTCAGCGACTAAATCAATATATAGATGCTTGTTCTCCCCAGTGACTTTGATGCTCTGCCCACCAGGTGTAAGATCATAATCGGTCGCCTAATTTGCCAACATAGTTAGCAAAATATGGTATAGGAATTAAACATGATCTATAACATACATGTATTATTTGGATTTATACACTAAAATTTTAGTCCAAAGTTCGTTGAAAAAAAAAAATCCAGTGCCTCAAGGGCTCCCGCCTACGCAAGGTCCTGGGGGGGGAAGGGGGGGGTGCGGCAGATGTACGCAGCCTTCCTCCTTCAGGGTGTTAATATGAAGAGAGGTTGTTTCCGAGTACCCCCAACCTGAGGGTAAAGACCTCCCAGGAGGTCACCCATCCTGGTACTGCTCTCGCCCAAGCACGCTTAACTTCGGAGTTCTAATGGGATCCGGCGTATTGGTGTCCAAAGTTCGTTGACTTATAAGAAAATATGCATGAATACATTCATGTCTAAAGTAACTCATACATTCATGTCTAGAGTAACTCATTCTTTTAAAACAAGAACATAGTCAGGTAGAATATATGTTAACTCTATCAATTTGACTTTTATTTCATGAAGCTAGCCTCAATAGAGGCAGCGGGACGCATAACACATATAAGATATATTCTGCACAAGGGCGCAATAAGTTAGGCATGGGGCTGTCAGAAGTACATCACAAAGGAACATCACAAAACATCGAGGCATACCTCAAGCATCCATTTAAGATTCTTGTAATAATCGGGATCAATAGCTTCTATATCATGGTATGTGACCTTAACTCCGAGGATATGCTTGTAGAATGATCTCGTAAAATGCACATCCAGTAGTTGCCCACCGAAAAGTGCTTTCCCCACCTAGAAAGAGACCCAAAGAATGATGGGAACTGTAAAGCCAAGGCTCCATCCGTTTGAGTAAATGGAAAACATTTTCCCTACAGAAATATTCAGTTCAAAACATTTTTTTTTTATTATAAAATTAGTCTTTTTGGCCCAAGAAAATAGTTTTATCTTATTAATTTGTATGAAATTCAACCTTGGCTAAGTTGAGGTTGAAGTAAATCATACGACGTAAGATTACGACGGAAAATGCTTTCCCCCTTATGAAGGAAAAGTCTTCCCCTTTCGTTGAGGAAGTCAATTTCCCCTCGATGAAGTTGAACAATTACGCATTTGTGACTGTTGCTACGAAGTTATGCAAAAAACAATAGAATTAACATGGAAAAGGTTTTTTTGCCCAAAAAAATGAAGCCCAAATGATAAAATCTTGTACTTATGAAGTGAAAATATACTCACAACTGGTGCAACGAATTTGAAGTACGAGAGATGCTCTGTTTGATACACAGAGCTGGGGTTCGGCTGAAATGTTGAATTGTTACCCACAGTAGTAAATAGTAATGCTCCTTTGTCGAAAATAACCCGGGACAATAATTCATACCATTCCCTAGTCAGGCCCCCAGCGTCAATTCCTTCTTCACCCTGGAAATGTACAGTCAAAACTTCGCTTGAGCTCTTGCATTGACCGCATTCGCAACTGGTTATACGAATCTTCTAGAATGTAGGCTCTCCTCACAGAAATCCTCAATGGGCTGTGATGACGATCATGTTGATGCTTTATCTTGGATCTAAAGTGAGCCCGTTTGCTGTCAAAATCGATGAAGCGTGGAACCGTAAGCATAAGTGAGAAGGATTTTTCAAGCAACCCGGGATTCTGACGAATCAAAGCATTCAGGAGCTCTCTATGTTTCTCCGAGAACTTCACAAAAGCAATGTGCTTTTCATCGGAACTGGGAGCTGAGCCTGACGTCTTTTGCTCGCTGGCAGAAGTACTAGCATCATCAACTTCGGGTACAGCAGCGACAGTGAAGTCTGTGTTAGAAAAATGATACAAGCTAAATTCAAATTAGTAGAAAAGTTGTATCCACCCCATTGTAAATACAAAATAAAGTTTCCCAATCCCACATTGACAATTTAAAGGGGGGTTGTTGAGTTTATAAGGGTGAATGTTTTTTAGTCCACTTGAATTAAGCCTTGGGTGAAGGAATGGTGGGAACCATACTCGTGCCGCCCGCCCGCCGTGCCGTGCTCGGGCGTGGGCGTGAGTGAGTTTTTTACACCGGGTATATTTATTTTACGAAAAATAATCAACGGCTAAAACCGTTTTCTAGCCGTTGGTAATTAAAACAGATTTCACAATTTATTGCCGTTGGAAATTAAAACTCACCATTCATTACATTACCGTTTTTGGTTGTTGGTAATTAAAATCAGAGCCTTAATTCTTCCTTTATAAATATGGGGGTTGTACAGTGCATCAAAATATATAGAAGAAAACCCTAGCTCCCAAATTGCTGTGATCGGTAGCCTCGACCTCCGCTCGCCGCTGCCGACGCCGCCGTCTTCTCCGTTGTCCTTGACCGCCGGCCTTCACCTCTGGCCGAACACGGTAGAAGCAGTTTGTTAGGTTTTCGAGGGTAAAACCTCTTCGGAAACAACGTTTTATAGGCAAAGTTCGAGGCGTTCCTAACCGGCAATTAACGAGTGCACGTTAAGGGTCGGATCGTGTAAATCTTGGAGGACGGCCGCCTACTCATCAGTTTGCACCGAAGCAGAGGCGAAATGGTCTTTTAGGACAGTGGCATTTACCACGGCACGATATCATCGTTTTGTAAGATCTTTCTAACTACTTTCTTCCGGCATCCTAATCGATTTCTCCAATTTCTGATATTAAGTATTTGATCGCTGGGTTCTGGTAATTTTGCCATTTTTTCGCTAATTTCTTTCAGTGTATTTTTTACTAAATATTACTACATTTTTGTTGCATTCTTTACAGAAATTCGCTGCTGCATTTCACCAAAAATATACTGTTTTTACTGCTTCTTCCTGCTGTAATTTTGCTGTATTTTTAGTCGTATTATCGCAGTACATCACATTGTATTTTCGCTGTATTGTACGCGGTAATATTTCCAACAATCTAAAAGACGATTTCTGGTTTGATATTCTGTGTGCTAGTTTTGGTAGTTACGTGATTGGGCTCGAGTATCAGTTAATAGATGAAGAGCTGTTGAGAGTGAGACTAGAACTTTTGAATGCAATGATAGTTTTCGTATTTCAAGTATCCCAAGTGCTTGAAGATGCCAGTAGTAGGGGTTGACTGCTTGTATGAAGAGTAATGGTAAATCCTTGGCGTATCTGCATTAAGTAAAATGGCAATAGTTGAGAGCAGAAAACACAAGAGGTGGTTATTTATGTCAATGGCGGAATAGGGGAAAATGCGAAAGGTATTTGTATTTTATGGGTTTGGTTCAAGTCACGTCATTTTGTGCATATACTCAAAGAAATCCATTAGTGATATATTATTATTATTGTATGAATTTATCTGGCAGAAGCAAATGAATGAGTACTATTTTTGGCATTATCTCAAGGTTTTTTGTGAGCAGTGAAATGAATGAGCTCCTCTTGTGGTATTGCCCCCTTGTTTGGTGCATTTGGGTTGTGTGTTCCAAGCTGTTTGGGATTTCTAGCGTTTTAGGCTTTTTTCTTATACTATAGGCTCCCTTGTATTAACAAAAACAGGGTTCTCTGAAATCGAGTGGTGAGTGCCGTTTTTTGGTGCTTCTGGCTGATGCTTAGTGTAAGCATCTTTGATGGCAAAGCATTTTTCATTCATCATTTTTAGGATTGGGCGACTTCTATGGTGCTTCACTAGTTGTCAGTGTTGGGCATGTTAGGACTCCCCTTCACATGTATTCAATGGGATATGAAGGCGTTAGTTTAAAATTTTCTTTTCTTGTATTTTTGTTTTTTTTTTGTAGATTTTGTTTTTGGAAACTATTGTTCCTGCCTTCATACATTCTCTTTAGTTTTTTAAGACTTTGAATTTCTTTCCAGAGATTGTGGAAAAAGTAATGTTCCTGGTTACGACAAACTTTCTTCCATCTTTAGTATTGAGTTGGGCATCGACTATTGGATATGATATGACACTTGAATACTCCAAATTATACCAACTTGTATTGAAATCCTTGAAGATAGTCATATCTGACCTATGGATATATAGACTTATGGATATGTAGTTGTATCACAGTCCTTCCCTCTTCTCCTAGGCTTCTAGCAACAAAGATTTCTAGTAGGTTGCTTCTGCGTGGACACTGCCTGGGTGATGGGAGTTGCCTGCGTCCCTGGTGCGTTGAGCGAGTTTGTCCGTGGGTATGGACACTCCTTGATGGGTGGAGCACTCTAACGAGATACTTTTATGGAAAACCAGAGGGGTTTTAGGATTCCTAAATAAAAATAAAGTTTATGTGTTTGAAACTCTTTATGTGGATAACATTCTTAGAGACTTTGATCATTGTGGAAGGATAATAGGACTTGTGAGATTTTGTGAAAACCCATGTGTGACTTAGTGTATTAGTCTCAATGATGATGTGTCTCATGTATTTTCTATGTCTATGTTTGAAGAATTGTGAATACGTTATCACATGTTACTTAAAATGATGAAAAGCATATTGTTTTAAATGTTGAAATATGTCCTTTTCAAGCCGAATGTGCTGCTATTTATTGTTTTGGCTATATATTGCTGTCCATATTGTCATATATAGATTGTGGGCTGTAAGATGCTCATGCTGTTATGGACTTTTACATGATGGATTTTGTAAGTACAGGAGTAATACTTGTTGTTTATGAAGTGCAACTACTGTGTGTTGTGTACATACTGCAGATTATGCAATACAGCCACTGAATGTTGCTGTCCATACTGGTATTTTTGGACTGTTCCGCTGATTCTTCAGTTTGTAGTTGTGAAAACATGATATGTTTAAGTCATATGAGGACTTGTGTTGTCTTTGGAGATTTGCGTGCCCTTTAGGATCATTATTTCACGTTTCTTTTCTAAGTCTGGGAAAAGAGTAAGGTGCTGGCCACATGAGAACCTTGATTGGTCATAGGCTTGTTATTTAGCTTGTGCCTAGATGCCTTGTTTGGTTATTGTCATATGTTGTGTGCTCACGTTGGCTGTTTGAATGACATACTATATGACCGTAGTGTTCATTTGATGAGAATAAAAATGTGGCATCACATCACAAGCCAAATATACTGGGTAATTGATAGTGTTATGTTTTTGGTGAATAATTCAACACTCGTCCAATTATATAATATGTTAATGGTGGACCTTGTCTACAAATATTAATCCAAATAATGAATATTAAAGTGCTCTAATTAAATAGCTGAAGCACTAGTGAGGTACTATGAATGGGATTTACGTTGTAGTAGACTCCGTGTTGTGTTGGGTGTTTGATCTCGTTGAGATACATTCTACTAATTACAATATGTTTCTGACACCCTGCTGAAACCTGCATGTTTTAGTTATCCTTTTAACACTGAGTTGGCAGGTAGAAAAATCTAACGGCCTAAGAATGCAGTGTGATACATTGCATTGTGGGGGACTGTAAAAGCACCAGAGAGCCTATAAGATATGTTCTCAGGTGATAACCTTTTCTGACTATTATGTTTCTACCGTTGTTTACTAGTTATAGCTAGCTCATGGAAATTCATTATGGTGGAAATATTGTTTGTCGATTGCCCAAAGTCGATGTAAATAGCTTAATGATGCTAAGCACTTGGGCTTGAGAGCCTTGCAGAGGCTTAGGGAGCCTTAAATAGAATTGTAAAAGGCACCTTATAAATTATGGTCTTCTATACCTCTTTCTCTTGATATCACCAAAATTTGATACAACAATGGTAAGACATGGACTACCCTCAATAGTAATAACGCATGTATGCTAAGTACGATGAGAATGGGTATGTGGTCTTTTGTGACCTAAACTGGTGATAATGTTTCACAATTGTGGTGAGATGTGAAAGTGACAAATTGCGGTAAATGTCTTTCGTGCCAACTGTATATACGATATACGAATGATATGTGTATTATGTGAATACTTGGGGGTGGAGATATGATTTTAATGATATGATATTTGCTCCACTATTGTGTTATAATGACTTTTATTAAAGTTGGCAGGCGATGGAGCTCGTTGTTTAACAGCTCGTTGTAGATATCTCAAAGTGGGGGTGACAGCAACTTGGCGATGGAGCTAGTTGTTTAACAGCTCATTGCAGGTACCTCAATGTGGGGGTAAGAGCAACTCATGATTGATGTTGGAAGTAGTCAACTCTGAAGTACCGCTTTGTTGTAATACAGTGCTGAAGTGCCTTTGTGGGGGCTTCCAGCTCCATTAGTGTCACTTCATTGTGACAATCAGCTGCAACTGCTATGGCAGAGAACAAGGTTCATAATGGCAAGAGGAGACACATTCGTCTCAGGCATAAGACCATGAGAGATCTAATAGAAAGTGGAGTGATATCACTAGACTATGTAAAGTCTGAAAAGAATCTTGCGGATCCGTTGACAAAAGGTCTTTGTCGTAAAATGATTGTAGAAACGTCGAGGGGGATGGGACTGAAGTCTGTACACGAATAAACTATGATGTATCCAACCTGGGCTTATCAGGTTCAATGTGAAAAGTCATAGTTTCATTCAAAGATATGCACTGTGTTTTATGTTGTCCTTCCCTATGGTGTGACAGTGCGGAGACGGGTCCAATGCCGTGTGTTGACGGTGTAAGCGTGACTTGCACATAACGGACACTGTTTGGAGACGGGTCCAATGCCGTTTGTTGGCGGTGTGAGCACGACTTGCACATGACAGGACACTGTCTGTATGTTACCAAGGGTAAGGTTGAACTTTAGCTCTTAATGGACCCATATCCATATATTTGGTGGTGTGCGGTAACACACACTAGATGGGATCCACCTAGATAGGTGTGGCAGTCTGGCCGCTCCCTATGAAGGATTAAGACTTGCCTTTTAGAGCGCCTATGAATATCTAGGACGAGCGCATGGCGGATTAAACGCGCCAAACCGCAGGAGTTGCCGAGATCTGGAGTTCGGTACGTGTCCAAATGGAAGACTATACAACCCCTTGTGAGGTTCAAGACGAAAGTCACCTTGCAAGATGTTGGTCCTAAACTTGGGTTACATTAGGTGACGATTCAAGTCGCAAGACATCGGCACTGAAAAACAGAACTCCCTTTGCCCAATCTATTCCTTTCTTTCTCTTTCGCTTGCATCCTTTGTGGGGGATTGTTAGAAAAATGATACAAGCTAAATTCAAATTAGTAGAAAAGTTGTATCCACCCCATTGTAAATACAAAAGAAAGTTTTTCAATCCCACATTGACAATTTAAAGGAGGGTTGTTGAGTTTATAAGGGTGAATGTTTTTTAGTCCACTTGAATTAAGCCTTAGGTAAAAGAATGGTGGGAACCACACACACACCGCCCGCCCGCCGTGCCGTGCTCGGGCGTAGGCGTGGGTGTGGGTGAGTTTTTTACACCGGGTATATTTATTTTACGGAAAATAATCAACGGCTAAAATCGTTTTCTAGCCGTTGGTAATTAAAACAGATTTCACAATTTATTGCCGTTGGAAATTAAATCTCACCATTCATTACATTACCGTTTTTGGTCGTTGGTAATTAAAATCAGGGCCTTAATTCTTCCTTTATAAATATGGGGGTTGTACAGTGCATCAAAATATGTAGAAATAGAAAACCCTAGCTCCCAAATTGCTGTG
The DNA here is from genome assembly GCA_018398585.1 of Simmondsia chinensis. Lineage (NCBI taxonomy): Eukaryota > Viridiplantae > Streptophyta > Magnoliopsida > Caryophyllales > Simmondsiaceae > Simmondsia > Simmondsia chinensis. The sequence goes on along the minus strand of JAGTTD010000002.1, from coordinate 8,179,716 downwards.
ATCGGTAGCCTCGACCTCCGCTCGGCGCTGCCGACGCCGCCGTCTTCTCCGTCGTCCTTGGCCGCCGGCCTTCACCTCTGGCCGAACACGGTAGAAGCAATTTGTTAGGTTTTCGAGGGTAAAACCTCTTCGGAAACAACGTTTTATGGGCAAAGTTCGAGGCGTTCCTAACCGGCAATTAACGAGTGCACGTTAAGGGTCGGATCGTGTAAATCTTGGAGGACGGCCGCCTACTCATCTGTTTGCACCGAAGCAGAGGTGAAATCGTCTTTTAGGACAGTGGCATTTACCACGGCACGATATCATCGTTTTGTAAGATCTTTCTAACTACTTTCTCTTCCGGCATCCTAATCGATTTCTCCAATTTCTGATATTAAGTATTTGATCGCTGGGTTCTGGTAATTTTGCCATTTTTTTGCTAATTTCTTTCAGTGTATTTTTTACTAAATATTACTACATTTTTGTTGCATTCTTTACAGAAATTCGCTGCTGCATTTCACAAAAAATATGCTATTTTTACTGCTTCTTCCTGCCGTAATTTTGCTGTATTTTTAGTCGTATTATCACAGTACATCACATTGTATTTTCGCTGTATTGTACGCGGTAATATTTCCAATAGACTGGGCTTGCACCCGGCTGCACCAGGTGTATTTTCTCACACATGACAAAGAAAGACTCTATATAAGGTACGATGTTCTGGGTGCCGGCAGGGGGTGGTGACATTGCACTAGAAGGCTTGGATCTCACTGTTAAGGAAGTAGAAGGCAAATCGAGGCTCGATTTCGAATAATTTTCAATCCTGCTTATGCAGATGCTCAAGTCGAGCCACCACGATTCTAAAGCAGTATTGATGTCGTTAACAGAGAAAGAACGTTGTTGTTTTCCTTCTCAGAAGCGCTCTATGGGTCCTTATCTTTCTCCTTCACTGACGAAACTAGAGAGCTCAAAGCCCGATGAACTCTCCGTATTGCTGCTCCATCCGAGGATGTGGATTGTAGTAGGGCCATCTCAGCCTCACCAAATAAGCACAACTCGTCCATAGCAGATCGGGTCAACTTTTTCACAGTGGGCAAACTCAGAGAAACAAATTGCAATGAGCAGGAGCAATGGCCACCAATTTCTTAAGTACCTTAGCTACAAGCATAAATGCATGATCTGCAAACTGGAGGATCCATATATGTCAGTTTTCATCTATCATAATTAAAATTGCAAAATTGGAGGCATGTCACAGAAACTAGATTGCAAAGATAGCAGAATCAAATAATATGCATATGCATTTACAAGCCAATCTGGCTGCCATGTCATAACAGATGTAACGCAGTACAAAATCTTTGCATTCTGAAACAAAGAAAGCAAGCGTGTTTATCGGCTCCCAACACATGCATGCTAAGTGCACTGCATCACCTCAAAAATATGTGAAACCTTTACTTTAATGAGTTCATGTAAAGAATTATGGTGACACAACTAAAAAGAGAACAACTAACATGTGGTGCATGTTTTGTATGCAACAGGAATGTATCTATTAAGTAAATGCAGGAAGCAAGAAAACTGCAGTTGATAGCATTCTAGGAACCCCATCACACAACTATTGAATCACAACTGCGTAAATTCGGAAAAAAAAAAAAAAAAAGGTGAACAAAATCACATCCTAAATGGTATAACACATGAATTCGCTCCAAGCAAATTAATCAAAAGAAGTCGGCCAACCATCACGATCATTGAACTAAGAGCTCAATCAAGGGCATCATTAAGTATGAGTACATCATGACATCACAAAATTATCAGAAATAAAGGTTGTTGGGATCTAGACACCTAATCCCGATTCAAATCGACCACTTAAGCCAATATCAATGACAGATATAAATCACAGGGCACATTAATATCACCAACTATCAACGACGAAATAAATATGCGGAAATTAAATCAATACCAGATATAACGTGAAAAACCCTCCAGAGTAGAGGGAAAAACTTACGGGGTAAACCGACAGCAAAATCCACTATAGAAAATAGCAATTACAATGTTTATGGTTTCAAAATGTTTGCCCTAACTTGAAACCTACAAGTACATTGAGCGATACGAGAATTACCTCCCCAGGCTCGAGAACAATTGATTCTTCCGATCAATTAACTCCAATCAATGCCTAGTAAACCCGCTCCAAATTGCTCCAAGATCGAACCCTATCTCACCGCTGTCATAGTGCCGCGTCTCTCTTTCTCTCGTTATTTTTGCATGCGGCGTTCACTCTCATTGTGGCAATCCTCACGCAGCCTCTCACTCTCTCGTTCCTAAGCCGCGCCGCCACTCACGTCCTTTTTTTTTTTTTTGGGGTGCTACACCCCCCTTTCTTCTGTCATATATTATATATATATTTAAATATATTATATAACTAAGCCCTAAGGGTTATTTAAAGCATGGGCTTATTAGCCCACTTAATTCTCTTTTATTTTTCAACCCAAAATAATTTATAATCTATGGGCTGGACCATAATACATAATAAGTATACCACAAATCTCCCCCTCCAGCCCACCGCGAGGAGGAGAGAACTCCACATCAATCTATTTGGAGTCAATACCGGCCAACTTAATGCGCAAGTCGACCTTTCCACTAGGTACCACCTTAGTCAATCTATCAGCCATGTTCTTGTCAGTGTGAATCTTCTTCAGCATCATCAGCATTTCTTCAATAACAGAACGCAACCAATGATATCTCACATCAATATGCTTTGTGCGGGCATCATACATGGAATTCTTACTTAGATCCATCGCACTCTGACTGTCACAGAATACCACATACTCTTTCTGTTTCAAACCCAACTCTTGAAGAAACCTCTTCATCCACAACATTTCCTTCCCTGCTTCAATTGCAGCAATATACTCGGCGTCAGTAGTGGAGAGAGCAACACACTTCTGCAACCTGGACTGCCAAGACACGGCTCCCCTTGCAAAAGTGAACAAATACCCCAAAGTAGACGTCCTACTATCAAGACATCCTCCCATATCGGAATCTGTATACCCTTCAAAGATCGGTCCCGAGCCATCAAAACTCAAACATTGTTTCGATGTACCTCACAAATATCTGAAGATCCACTTCACTGCTTCCCAATGAGCTTTCCCTGGATTTGATAGAAACCTGCTCACAACACCCACAGCATGAGCAATATCTGGCCTGGTGCAATCCGTAGCATACATCAAAGCCCCAACAGCAGAGGAGTAAGAAATAGATGACATCTCTTCTTTCTCTTTCACGGCCACAGGACAAGACTGTTTGCTCAATTTAAAATGTGAGGCAAGAGGTGTGCTAACTGGTTTAGCACTCTTCATATTGAATCTTTCAAGCACCCATTCAACATACTTTTCTTGTGACAACCACAACTTTCTAGCCTCTCTATCACGGATAATCTTCATACCCAAAATCTGCTTCGCTGGACCCAAGTCTTTTATTTCAAAAGACTTTGACAACTCCTCTTTAAGCCTTCGAATCATATCTGCATCTTGACCAATAATTAACATATCATCAACATAAAGAAGTAAAATAATGAAATTACCTCCAGCGAATTTTCTGATATACACACAATGATCTGCAGCTATTCTCTTGTACCCTTGACCCACCATAAAGGAGTCAAACTTCTTGTACCACTGTCTAGGAGCCTATTTCAAACCATACAAGCTCTTCTTCAATCTGCAAACTAAGTGCTCTTTACCCTGTACCTCATATCCTTCAGGTTGCTTCATGTAGATCTCCTCTTGCAAGTCACCATGGAGAAATGCAGTCTTCACATCTAACTGTTCAAGCTCGAGATTCATACTAGCCGCCATATCTAGTACCACTCGAATGGAACTCATCTTCACAACTGAAGCGAAGATCTCATCAAAATCAATCCCTTTCTTTTGATTGAAGCCTTTCACCACTAAACGAGCTTATGTTTTACAATTTGATCACCATTCTTTTTCAGCTTGAACACCCACTTATTCTAAAGTGCTTTTCTGCCTTTAGGAAGATCAACCAGCTCATAGGTTCCATTCTTCTCTAAAGAATTTATCTCCTCATCCATGGCTTTGACCCAGTTATCCTTGTCTTTATGAGTCTGCACTTCTTGGTAGCTCTCTGGCTCCCCTCATCAGTAAGACAAATATACTCAGAACTCAAATACCTCGTAGATGGTCGACGCTCTCTATCAGATCTCCTCAACTGAGGCTCAGCAGTCACTAGTTTGGGGGCTGGCTCCCCCAGCTCAACACCATCTGTACCTAGAGCATCATCAACTGCAATTGGATCAGTGTCGTTCACAAGTTCTGTCCCATCATAAACCTGCTCTTCATCTGTGGCACCTGATGAAGATGAAATCGGTGTAGTATCAGCAATACCACTGGGAGCACATGTAGTCTTCTCTAACTTGTCAAAATCAGCCATATTCTCATGTTCATGAAACACAACATCTCTGCTTCTCACGGTCCTTTTCTTCACGGGGTCCCATAATCTATAACCGAACTCCTCATCACCATATCCTACAAATATGCATGGAGTGGCTTTACTGTCAAGCTTGGATCTCTGTTCCTTTGGCACATGCATGAAGGCTTTGCATCCATACACCTTCAAATGAGAATAAGAAACGTCTTTCCCAGTCCACACTCTCTCTGGAATGTCAAAATTCAACTGATGGACCTCTGTTGATGATGTACACAGCAGTATTCACAGCTTCACCCCAAAATGCCTTAGGCAGCTTCGACATTTTGAGTAAACATTTGGTCTTCTCCACAATGGTTCTATTCATCCTTTCTACGACATCATTGTGCTAAGGAGTACCTAGTTCTGTTCTTTCATGGCGAATCCCATGCTTCTTACAGTACCTTCTGAAATCTCGGTTGACGTACTCTCTCCCATTGTCAGTTCGGAGACACTTCAGCAACATCCTTGTCTGCCTCTCCACCATGGCATGAAACTGCTGAAAGGCTTCAAATACCTGGCTTTTAGATCTCAACAAAAATACCCAAGTTTTTCATGAAGCATCATCAATAAAAGTAACAAAATATCGATTTTCTCCTAGAGACTCCACCTCTATGGGACCACATACATCAGAATGTATTAATTCAAGCTTGTTTTGTTTTCGTTTCAACTTTTTACCAAAACTGACTCTATGTTGCTTACCTAACAAACAATCATCACAAGGATTCAGGGACTTACCTTCAAGTGAAGGGATGAGGGACTTTTTAGCCAATATCTGCAATCCTTTCTCACTGGCATGAGCTAGTCGTTGTGCCACAAATTCGGTGAAGTATCATCCTCGACTGCGTTCAATTCACCACCACACACTGTCACACGTGTCTTGTATAATGAACAACAAAGCTGTCCTCTGGCTACTATTAGTGACCCCTTGGTAAGCTTCCATTTTCCATCTCCCAGATGATGTGTATAGCCTTCTTTGTCCAGAATATTCACAGAAATTAGATTAAGGGGCAATTCAGGAATATGTCGCACATCTTTCAGAGTAACAGTGCAACCAGTACTTGTCCGTACACGGATATCCCCAATCCCAACGATCTTAGCAACACTACTGTTGCCCATTTTCACAGCACCAAAGTCACCTGCTTTGTACGTAGAAAAATACTCTCTCTTGGGAACACAATGATAAGAAGCACCAGAATCCACAATCCACTCAACATTAGGATCACTTATATAATTGCACTCACCCTAAGCAAAAAATAAAGTCACTTGGCCATCATTATCATCACCTGTTACTGCAGCTACAGTCTTTTTATCATCTGCCTGATTCTGACTCGTTTCACTTTTCTGTTCTTTCTTTAAAAGAAAACAATCTCTTCTAAAGTGTACAGTTTTTGACAACGCCAACACTCTGGTTTATCTTCCCCAGACTTAAACTTGCTTTGACATCGGCTCTCTAAGCTTTTCCACAATGTCTCGGCATTAGTCTCTTGTGATATATGGTGAAAAACACTGAAATCTACACACTGACTAATTGTCTCAACAGTTTTTCTATTCAGTTCGTCCCATTCTTTATCTGTCAATTTTTCTGATCTACCAGCAACACCCTCAACCGGGTCATGTAAATCCTCACAATAGAGTAGGTCCTCCATCATTGGCTTCCAAATCGAATAATTTTCTCCGGTCAGTTTTATCATACCACTAGTACCGTACATTATTATTTACCCTAATAATGAACCCTAGCTCTGATACCACTTTGTTGGGGTCTGGACACCTAAACCCGATTCAAATTGACCACTCAAACCAATATCAATGACAGATATAAATCACATGGCACAACAATATCACCAAATATCAACGACGAAATAAATATCCGGAAATTAAATCAACACTAGATATAACGTGGAAAACCCTCCAGAGTAGAGGGAAAAAACTACGGGGCAAACCGACAGCAAAATCCACTATAGAAAATAGCAATTACAATGATTATGGTTTCAAGATGTTTGCCCTAACTTGAAACCTACAAGAAAATTGAGCGATACAAAAATTATCTCCCCAAGCCCGAGAACAATTGATTCTCCCGATCAATTAACTCCAATCAATGCCTAGTAAACCCGCTCCAAATTGCTCCAAGATCAAACCTGATCTCACCGCTGTCGTAGTGCCGTGTCTCTCTTTCTCTCGTTATTTTTGCATGCGACGTCACTCTCGTTGTGGCAATCCTCACGCAGCCTCTCACTCTCTCGTTCCTGAGCCACGCCGCCACTCACGTCCTTTTTTTTTTGGTGCTGCACCCCCCCTTTTTTCTGTCATATATATTATATATATATATATATTTATATATATATATTATATAACTAAGCCCTAAGGCTTATTTAAAGCATGGGCTTATTAGCCCATTTAATTCTCTTTTATTTTTCAACCCAAAATAATTTATAATCTGTCTCTCTTTCTCTCGTTATTTTTGCATGTGACGTTCACTCTCATTGTGGCAATCCTCACGCAGCCTCTCACTCTCTCGTTCCTGAGCCACGCCGCCACTCACGTTCTTTTTTTTTTTTTTTTTGGTGCTACACCCCCCTTTCTTTTGTCATATATTATATATATATATATATATATATATATATATATATATATATATATATATATATATATATAACTAAGCCCTCAGGCTTATTTAAAGCATGGGCTTATTAGCCCATTTAATTCTTTTTTATTTTTCAACCCAAAATAATTTATAATCTGTGGGCTGGACCATAATACATATTAAGTACCCCACAAAGGCCTAGAAAGGTTGTTCATACCCTTCGTTTGCATGCAATGAACATAGTAGCCTAAGATCTGCTTGGAGGAGGCTATGCAACACATTCAATGCATCACGACCTTCATCCGCACCAGATGTCGAAGGTCCAGCATACTCATCAACATTGGACGGATGAATGATGGTTCCCGAGGCAGTATTCATTGTTGCATCCAGAGTTGAAAGGAACTGACTGTTCCACTGTCGATAAACTTGATTTAGACTTTTCAAAGTTTTGAAGGATAACCTCCAATAAGTTTAGCAGCTGGAAGTAGAAAACAAAGTCGAAGTATAAATAAGAGTTGGGCATTATATTAGAAAAAGAGTCACAAAGGAAAAGAACATGACGCAACAACGATAAAGTATTTGCCTGTTCTAAGTGAGCAATACTTCTCAGACAAAGAGGTTGCTTCAGCAAGCCAAATAGTAAAACAACATATGGATATCCTTCCTGATCCTCCCTCCTTTTTGTGTCAGTATCGTCAACGATCATCAACTCTTTACCACGGGACTGAGATGAATTCTCAGTCCCGTGGTCAAGAGTAGCATTACGAGCGAAAAACAAGTTAGGGTTTGTTACTGGAAATATACCTCAACCACAATCTAGTGATAATCTTTACAAAAAATAGTTAAGATGTGATTCCATGATTTTTTTCTTGGATTCTTAATTCAGTCTCCAAAGAAATAGGATCTACTATTATATATGATAGAACTTCTAAGGAGTTATGGGATGATATCAGGAAAGATTCTCCCAAAATAACGATCAAGGGATTTTTGAATTGAAAATGGCTTGGTCAAGCTAGTGAAACAAGAAATCAAAATATGTATGTGAAAAAGGACAAGCCCATATGTACTCAGTGTGGCTACACTGGTCATACTATAGAAATATGTTACAAATTACATGGTTTCCCATCTGGATACAAGGGAAAATCTAAGGCACAGTCCCACTTTCCCAAGGCAAACAATGTAATTTCTGAGCCCACACCTTCAGTTCATGAAGCACAACAAGCTACTAGTCTAGTTGTGTTTATTGCAGAAAAATGTCATCAGTTATTGTCTTTGTTAAGTTCTCAGTTAGCAGGAACTTCCTAAGAAGCACCTTCAGGTGTTTCAACTCTGTCAGCTCCTGCAGCAAATTCTTCCTTTCTTATGACTGGTACATCTTCACAACTGTGCTCAGTTTTTGCTGTTAGTGCTTCTATTGCATCACATGCTTATAAATCTAACTATTCTACACAAAGCTCCTGGATCATAGACTCAGGAGCAACACACCATATATGTGGTTCCAAGGACCTGTTTCAAGAACTAAAATCTTGTACACAATTCTATATACAGTTGCCAACAGGTGCACAAGCACCTGTAACTCATACAGACACAGTGAGAATTACATCAAATTTAACATTGGAGAATGTACTTTATGCTCCAATATTTAAATATAATCTAATCTCAGTTGCAAAACTTGTAGAAAGCATGCATTATACTTGTGTTTTCTCACTTGAATCTTGCTACATTCAAGACCACATCTAATCGAAAATGATTGGAGTGGGTAAGAGACTAGGAGACTTATATATAATCAATGGAAAAGAGAAGGCTTCTACATGCAACACTTATACTTTACGCGACAAATCAACACATACGAGCAAGCTTAATAGTCATGATTTATGGCATAAAAGACTTGGACACCCATCTGATCATAAACTACAAATTCTTGGTCTTTCTGATTCTTTGTGTTGTAAAGACGAATTACCATGTATGATATGTCGTTTAGCTAAACAAAGAAGGTTATCTTTTGTGTCTCACAATCATTTAGCACCAAAAATCTTTGATCTGGTTCATTGTGATATATGGGGACCATTCCACATAGAATCACTTCAACAACATAGATTTTTCTTGACAATAGTAGATGATTGTAGCCATACTACTTGGATATACATGATGAAGAATAAATCAAAAGTTTCAGATATAATTCCCAATTTTTATGCTTTAATATTGAACCAATTTCACACTAGTATTAAAGCCATACGAAGTGATAGTGGTCAACAATTTGTTTTACCTGAGATTTATAGAAGTAGAGGTATAATTCATCAATTATCATGTGTTGGAACACCTCAACAAAACTCATTAGTTGAAAGAAAGTATCATCATCTTCTTAATGTTGCTCGTGCTCTGTGATTTTAGGCTAACTTGCCTTTGATTTTTTGGGCTGATTGTGTTATGACAGCAGCATACCTAATCAATAGATTGCCTTCTCCTTTGTTGAAAACCAATCACCCTATGAAATTCTTTTTGGAACTAAGCTTGAATATTCACATTTAAAAGCTTTTGGATGTCTTTGTTTTGCTTCTAACATCAAAGGTCATAAACATAAGTTCAAATCTAGAGCTAGACCTGCAAGTTTTATAGGATATCCTTTTGGAATAAAAGGGTACAAGTTATATGACCTAAACACTAGAACTGAGTTTATATCAAGAGATGTCATTTTTCATGAAAGCATTTATCCGTTTAAACATCATGCTCCCTATCCAGATCCATTTGAACACATTGTTATGCCTACTATGATTAGTGATTCTTCACTAAGTGATAACACAGAAGCTCAACACCAATCTTATTCTTCAGGATCAGAACAACCTGTAAATTCAGCAGAACTTTTAGGCCCTGATCTACACTCTGCAGACACTACTCCTACTGATGTTATGCATGATTCTCTTGATGAAAACTTGGTAATTCTTGTTAATTCTTCAAATGATGTAAGAAAGTCTAAGAGACTTCATAAGCCACCTACTTACCTAAAAGATTATCATTGTAATCTAGTTGAACAACATAACATTTTCCAGAAACCTAGTAATGCTTCAACAGCTCATGATCTGTCTCGTGTACTAAGCTATGATAAGCTATCTCAAAATTTTAAAAATCTTGCTTTCTCAATATCAGTAAGTAAAGAACCAGCTTCTTATGCTCAAGCAGTTAAACATTCTCAATGGAGACAAGCCATGGCTGCTGAAATTGAAGCTTTACAAGCTAATAACACATGGACTGTAGTTCCTTGACCTCCCAACAAAAAGCCTATAGGTTGTAAGTGGGTTTACAAAATAAAACTCAAATCTTATGGCACAATTGAACAATATAAGGCAAGACTAGTTGCAAAAGGATACACACAACAAGAAGGGGTAGATTTTATAGATACCTTTTCACCTGTTGCCAAATTAAACACAGTAAAGACTCTTCTAGCAGTGGTAGCCATTAAAGATTGGCATTTGTTGCAATTAGATGTCAATAATGCATTCCTTCATGGTGACTTAAATGAGGAAGTCTATATGACTCCTCCACCTGGTTTTCTTCTTCAACCTTTTCAAAAATCTAGTTCTAGTGCAACAAGACTTGTTTGCAAGTTGAACAAAAGCTTATATGGACTAAAGCAAGCAAGTAGACCGTGATGATTTTCGAACACTTTATTAAAAATGGGATTTTCGAAGGCTCCTTCAGATTGTAGTTTATTGACAAGGAATCACAAAAATTCTTTCATAGCCATTGTAGTATATGTGGATGACATTATAATTGCTAGTGATGATTTCACAGCAGCACAACAGCTCAAAACAGAGCAAGATCAACAATTTAAATTGAAGGATTTGGGTCCTTTGAAATTCTTTCTTGGTTTAGAAATTGGTCGAAATGCTTCTGGCATCACTTTGAGCCAGAGGCATTATACACTTAAGTTGCTCGAGTCTGCAGGAATGTTGGGATGCAGACCTTGTGTTTCACCCATGGACTCTAACAGCAGACTTAGTAAGGCAGATGGAGATGTTAGATGATCCTACAGCATATCGAAGGCTAGTTGGGAAGCTGCTATATCTTACATTCACAAGGACTGACATCACTTTTGCAGTGCACAAGTTAAGTCAATTTTTGGCACAACGACGCAGTACCCATCTTCAAGCAGCATACCGTGTTCTGCGATATCTAAAGAATGCACCAGGTCAAGGTGTGTTTTATTCCAGAAACTCAAATCTGCATCTCAAAGCTTATTCAGATTCTGATTGGGGAAATTGTCCAGATTCTCGACAATCCATCACTGAGTATGCAATCTTTCTTGGAGAATCATTAGTTTCTTGGAAATCTAAGAAACAAAGTACAGTTTCACGCTCCTCTACTAAAGCAGAGTATAGAAGCTTAGCAGCAGTGATTTGTGAATTACTTTGGATGAAGTTTTTGCTACGAGACTCACAGATCGATAATCCCCAATGTATCTTAATATTTTGTGACAACAAATCAGCTACATTCTTAGCTGACAATGTAGGTTTACATGAAAAGAGTAAGCACTTCGCTATCGACTGTTCATTTGTTCGTGAGAAAGTAGAAGCTGGAATTGTCAAGGTCATTCATGTCAATTCCGAACATCAGTTAGCTGATTTGCTTACAAAGCCCCTAGCATCTACAAGATTTCTTCCTGTCCTTCCCAAGTTAGGTATATGTAACATATACACTTCAACTTGAGGGGGGGACATTAGAGATAATTATATATTAGAGGTAATTGTACTGTTGGGTTAGTTAGTTAACTATGGTTAGTTAACTACAGTTAATTATACATTGATTAGTTAACAAACTAACTATAGTTTTTTTTTATAAAAGATGAGATTGCGTGTAAATGTAAATCAAGTTGTTGATTCAATACTAATGATCTTCATTTCGATTCCTTTGTTCTCCAAATTTTTCTACATGTATTGTTTCCAATTTCAACACTGCTCCACACCCACTATATCTGCTCCAGAAATACTTGCTTAAATTCAATTACATAATTATTTATCAATATTATTAAAAAAATATAATTGAATTTTTAAAAAAGTACTAAGTAATTAATATAGGCGATATGGATAATTATTTTGTACCCACATTAGGGCGGCTACGTGTATGGAGGAGGCACTCTATACCTGTCCTGCCTTATTGCTATATGTAGTTGTATACCGGTCTTAAAATATTTTAAGAATTAAAACAAATAATTAGAAACTTGAGACCAAAAAAAAAAAGGGAAGAAACTTGGTCTTTTTTTTTTTTTTTTTTTTTTTTGGGAACAAGCTTGGTCTTTCATATATACTGATAAGTTGTTAACAATATACTTATTATAAGATTCAAAAGCTTTATTCCTTAGGCAGCTTGTGCTAAAATCTTGTGACTATTCATCAAAATTTGGTTAATTTTTACAAGAATTGCTATTGTGATACTTATGATACATATGAGTTACGTTAGTGTTTTTAGCCAAAATTCAGCAAATTCTACTAGAGGACGCCTTATTACTCTAGTCTCTATGGATGATATTGTTCTAACTGTCTCCTCTACTGCATTTCTTCTAACCTTATTACTCTCTCTTTGGTGTGAATTTGATATTACAGATTTGGGACACCTCAACTATTTTCTCGGGATTTCTATTTCGCATCTAACCAATGGTATATTTTTATGTCAGTCCAAGTACGTTCATGATTCGCTCGAAAAGACTGACATGCTATCCTGCAAGCTTGTTGCTACGCCTACCGATTCTAATTCCAAGCTTTCTACATTTGACGGGGAGCCCATGACTGATGCAACCTTGTATCGATTTGTTGTTGGCGCGTTACAATATCTAACCTTTATTCGCCCTGATATTTTTATGCAGTGCTGCACGTGCGTAACTTTATGCATGCCCCTCATCTTCCTCATTGGGTTGTCGTCAAACGCATTCTCCGCTATATTAAGGGCACTATCGATCCCTGTCTTATTATTTCTCCTGGTACTCTAGATCGGCTTGTGGCCTATTCTGATGTTGATTGCACTGGTTGCCCTAACACTCATCGCTCTACATCGGGTTTCTGTGTGTTTTTTTGGCGGTAACATCATTTTCTTGTCCTCCAAACTTCAGCCTATTGTCTCTCACTCAAGTGCTAAAGCTGAATATATAGCCGTCACTAATGCCGTTTCTGAATGTTGTTCGCTGCGATATCTTCTTGGTGAGCTTGGAATTATTATTCCCAAAGCCTCCCTGATTTATTGTGATAATATTTCAACAACCCATCTCTCCACTAACCCTGTCCAACATGTTCGTACCAAACACATCGAGATTGACATTCATTTTTTTTTTTTTGAGCATGTTCAAATGAGACTTGTTTGTGTTCTTCATGTGCCCTTTTCAGGATAGCTTGCCGATATCTTTAACAAGAGCCTTCCTCGGCATTTGTTTTTATTTTTTAAGCACAATCTCCACATTTGATTATCTCTTGCTTCGATTGAGAGGGAATGTTACGATATATTGTATAGGATTGGTTATATTGTATAAGTTATATTGTATGTAGGCCCTATTGGGCCCAATCTTGTATTTATTCTTGTCTATAAATATATGATAGGCCACCATATTTGGTGGGTTCCATTTTAAACTTTCACTAAGATTGTAACAGGTATCAAAGCTTTATAATCAAAGAATTGCGAATTTAAACCTGTGCAGTGCGCAATTGGGCAATAGATGGGTACAGGAAGGTTCAACGGTCTTTCCTTTGTATTTTATTAAGAACGGTAATAAAATAAACAAAGAGGGGTAGAATTTTCTTACCCACGCCTTGAGGAGTCAAAATCTTCAGAAAAGGAATATGAATTCTCCAAAATCAAAGTCTGACCAAAACCTAAAACTAGCCCCCCTATTTATAGAAGAGAGTTTATAATTTGAAATTCAAATTCAAATCTAATTTAATTAGAACTAATTAAAGCGATAATTCAAAATAAAAAGGGATAAATCTTAAATAGGAAAGAGATAATTATAGCAATTGATAATCATGATAACCGTCCGTGAATTAAGTTCGGAAATCACGCCCGGCTCTTGCCCCGCGTCTAGCCATGGTGACGCATGATCCAAATGTCCTTCTCCGCTCGCGCCAAGCCAATGACCCTGATGTCCTTCACCGCTCTCCGTGTTCTCCTTCCTCCGATGGCCCCGCCAAACGCCAAGCTCTTCCTTTACTCTACACCATCAGACCCGCCAACTTAGCATAAGGTAGGATACTCCCTTTAAGCCTACGCCAACTCGGCTCCCATCTCCTCTTGAACTTGCCCTGCTTCGGCCCCGACCATGGTGACGCTGACCCGATAGAGTTGACCCACCATTGAAGGATTGCTCCCTAAATAATTCTCTCCGGCTTGAAGAGAATTCGTCCTCGAATTCTGTGCTGTGTCTTCTTGATAAGCCTTGTTACTTGGAACTTTCCCGTCTACCACTTTGATCCGTTAGCCGCCAAGCTCCTTATCGTGTCTGTTTTCGTCTTTTTCGGTCCGTTCCGTTGTAATGTAAAATGCGTCACTCTCTTTCGTTTGGGGAGAATTCATTCACGAATTCACCACGGCATGCTCGCTCTGCCAAATTGTGGACGGTAAATTAATTCCCGGTGCCTGGCTCTTCCAACACTGTTGTCCATCCCCGCCAACTTTGCTCTCGGTCATATGTCTAGTACTTCAATTGTGTCTGCTTCGCGTTCTTGATAACCCCACCTAGTTCCATCTCTTGTGAGCATCAATACAGCTGTCCCGCCTTTTGGTCTTACCCGGATCGAGCTCCTAGTAACCAGCTTCACAGCTTGGCGTCAGATATCCCCATGAACCGCAAGTTTGATTCAATTTTGCTCCTTCCTGCTCGGTAAGGTAGTGTTGTGTACCTGAACTTCTTGGCATGGCTCCATCATTGTTGGCGCCAACATACCCGACCTGCCTAACTTGGGCTTGTCCGTGGCTGCGTCTACTGGTTTGGACTCCAGCTTTGACTCGCCAATGTCACTTGTGCACATCACTCTCTCTTTAGGGTTTGGGTTATCTGGTTTAGGGTTCTCGGTTGTCTTAGGCTGACCTTGAGTTTTCTCTTGTAACCCGTGACTTGGCTTCGGATCCTTCCCTTCTCTTACCGCCCAGTCAGAATCCGGTTGTTCGTTGTCCTCTGCATCTTGGCGTGCCTCTTCTGGTTGGTGTTTCTCCTTTTTGGCGCCTACTAATACTACCGCCAAGGTTGTTTTGCCAACTAAGCTTGTGGCTCACTCTTTCGGTGCCGGACTCTCAATCTTTGTCATGCATGGTGCCGCAACTTTCTGCTGCAGCTAGAAAGTTTTGATCCCCTCATAGATGAAGGCAAACGTGTTCTTTTCTTCATCTTAGATGGTGCCTCTATAGTCCATCCATGGCTTCCCCAACAACAAGTGGTAAGCGTCCATGGCCATCACATCACACCAACCCAACTCGCGATACTTCTTCCCAATTGAAAAATTGACCAAGCAACATTTTCGTGGGAATACGAATACCTGATCGCTTTTCTCGGTCATAGTGCAAGGGTCTGAATAATCCACCGTCTTCAACCCTAACTTTTGGACGGCTTCTTCAGAGATGGCGTTGCTACGCCTTCCGGGATCGATGGCCAGGCGGGCAATTCTCTCGCCCATCATACACGTCGTTTGGAAGGTATGTTGCTTTCGCCTTTCTTCTCTGGGTTTCGGGATAGCGCCCAGTTTTAAGGGGCGTTTGGGTAGGGATCTTGGTTCAAGATCGGGATCTGCCCCGGGTTGAATCAAGTAACTCTCGATTCGCAGGAATGTCTCTTCCATATCCACTAATTTCCTCTCGGTCTGCAGGTTGATCTCTATGGTCACGAACATCTTTGACGGCGGCGTAACTCTGTCGCTCATGGTCCATCTCAAAAAACATTCTGAGCTCTGGTACCAACTGATGCAGCACGCGATTGGGCAATAGATGGATACGGGAAGGTTCAACGGCCTTTGCTTTGTATTTTATTAAGAACGGTAATAAAATAAACAAAGAGGGGTAGAATTTACTCGCTCACACCTCGAGGATTTAAAATCTTCAGAAAAGTAATATGAATTCTCCAAAATCAAAGCCTGACCAAAACCTAGAACCGGCTCCCCTATTTATAGAAAAGGGTTTATAATTTGAAATTCAAATTCAAATCTAATCTAATTATAACTAATTAAAGCGATAATTCAAAATAAAAGGGATAAATCTTAAATAGGAAAGAGATAATTATAGCAACTAAAAATCATGATAACCGTCCGTGAATTAAGCCCGAAAATCATGCATGGCTCTTGCCCCGCGTCTAACCAAGGTGATGCCTGATTTAGATGTCCTTCTCCGCTCGCGCCAAGCCAATGACCCTGATGTCCTTCACTGCTTTCCGTGTTCTCCTTCCTCCAATGGCCCCGCCAACGCCAAGCTCTTCCTTGACTCCACACCATAGGACCCGCCAACTTAGCATAAGGTAGGATACTCCCTTTAAGCCTACGCCAACTAGGCTCCCATCTCCTCCTGAATTTGCCCCGCTTGGGCCCCAACCATGGTGATGTTGACCCGCCATTGATGGATTGCTCCTTGCATCAAAATCCTAGCAACCACACCCCATTATTGTCATTATTGCTTTACATGGTTCGATATTGTATTTTTTCCATTCTAATATATCATTGAAAAGAGTAGTAATAAAGGAAGTTGTGATGGTATTCTTTTTATTTCACTCAATCAATCTGTTTCAAGTACACAAATTTTCAATTTTTTTTTCTCTATGTGTATATACATCTATATTTTTAGACATTAAATTTTTTAGATCAAAAAAAAAAAAAAAAAAAAAAGAACATTAAATTCTTGTAGAGAATAAGGTAAAAATACATCAAACAACCACGGTATTTCAAAAAAGGATCAAGAGGGACATAGGTGTATATATACACATGGACAACATATTATGAAGGCAAGATGATTTGAAAAAGGACCAAGGAATTTGACTTCATCGACACTTACATCATCATTCCAGTTGCCCTGTCTTATGCCATACGACGTTTCCAATTGTCACCTAACCCTTTGTTTATCTTTCCGGTTGCCTTATCATTTTTCTCATTGTCATATCATCATTCCAGTCACTTATGATATAGCCGATAACATTCTTGTTCTTTTTCTAAAATATTTTACCCTTCTTTAGTCCCGTTTTAAACATGTTGTTCTTTTTATATGCATAGTAAATATGATACTCTTTTTTATCCTTTTTTAAATATTATATCCATTTGAAGTATTTTTTGCTAAAAGAATTTCAAGACGGAGGACATTCAAGACAAATATAATCATACAAAATTCCTCACCACGGGCTAAGACCCAGGGCTTGGGTGAGAAAAAGGGTATTATTCCCCGGTGCAAGCTTATTTCCTAGTATTCCTACACTGTACAACCAATATAGTCCATGTATACCGTGCCTTGCAATCATATTGTCATTTACTATCACCCCACTTGTAAATACCGGTTGGTTTTCTGTTTCATCGTTTATTCTAACCTACAAAATCACTATTCATTGTTAGAGTGTAAAACCATCTTCAACTCTTATAGTTGGTTCTCTTGACATAATTGAGAGCTTTGTAAACCGAGAAGCCACATGTTTAAATCCCAACAATCTTAACTCTAAGTATTGTTACTAGGCCTAGATTTGGACACGGTTATATACGAGTCAAGTTGAGTCGAAGTTGCTTGGAGAGTTTTGCACTAAACTTGCCTTATTTTGGCTAGTTTAAGCTTGATCTAAGCTTGAGTTTAGCTCATTTAGGGTCAAGCTAGACTAGATTTGGCATTTAAGATTAAAAAGGATTCAGATAGGCCCGTTTAAGCTTACAAGCTCGAGCTTCACTAGCTTAGTTCATTTACACCCATAGATCTAGATAAAGAAACTTTTGAACAGACAGTGTGTATAATACTGTTACAAAATAGGGGAAAAAAAAAAGAATAGGGTACCTGTAACTCAGAGCTAGTAGCTGAAGCAAGAGCAAGTCTGAAGTAATAAGTTCCGTTTGTACGTATTATTTACCTTCCTCCAATTATTTTCCACAATGCATACACAACATTATATATAAAGTTTTAAACTTTACTTTTGATATTTTGATTTAAAATTTGCCAAATTTCACTGGATCTTAGATGTGGCTCAAGGAGTTGACATATATGAGATTCACATATAAGTTCAAATATGATTTCATTTTAAAACCAATTGGGAAGGGGAGTAGGCCATTAGGTTTATATGTTTATCATTTCTCCCTTACAACTTCAATATAGGTGTTGTTGCTGACTTTGTATATTAATGACCGTCGTCTGATTGCTTATGAATTCAGCTTTCAAAATCCTGTTGATGCATCCCTTTTTCTCCTAGTTCGGTTTTGTTTTTAATCCTTTGAATGTAGGTGAGTCTGGCTCGCTATGTGCAACTTTTATATCCCACCGTGTATTAACGTGGAGAATCAATTATTGATCATAAAAAGGGAAAAGTAGATAGATTTACCCGTTAACTTGAGCGAAGAACCAATCTTCACAAAAATCACTAGCATTAACTGTGTAGACTAAATCTTCATCAGGATACAAATGCATATACCTATTCCATAAACCGCAGTGTCTATACCTGTTCAAAACAAGTCAAACATAATGATTAGAAATGAATTCCTAACACCATAAAAACCCAATTTCGTTTGAATGTGATGTTTGGATATTTATCACTCAAGCACTTTTACACTTCCTTGAAAATTGTTATCACTTAGGTGACTTCTGCTGCAATCAGTGAATTTCTATTAAAATCCGACAAAATTTTTGTGGAAAATGTCGATGAGACACATTTATATGGTTATAGTCATGTGGCACTTTAGTACTTTTAGACGAAAATTCATTCAAATTCTAATAGAGGATACTTAAATGATAAATTGAACTTCAGTATGTATTGCTATCATCATATGTATACATGTGCGTATGTATGTATGACAAAAGAGTTTTAAAACATCGGCTGCAAGTGATCATCAAGACCATTCCTCAGTCATTACCTACTTTTGGTCCAAATCAGGATACATATACAACAACCTAGTACCTCATAAAGGCTCCCTCTGTGGCAGGGTTTGAGGATAAGATGACGCACTCTTATCCTTACAGGGTGCTATCCTAGAGAAAGGTTGTTTTCAAATTGCTCCCAACCTTAAAAGAAACGAGAAAAAAAATCAGGATCCACATAGATACGGAACAAACTCCAAAGGTTAGTTCAATGTTAACCCACTTTGATCAATTAATGCCTCATGAACCAGTATACCTCAAGTCCAAACCTAGTGGCCACTCACGAGGTATGTGACCTGTACTTTTCCTATTTCACATAAGAAACTTCTAAGTAGGTCATGCGTGTGACCCATAAATCAGTAAAGGTGTTTGAAAACTAACATCGACACTATATGTGTCGGAAAAAAATTATATGCATAGAAGAAGAGAGGTAAGACGCGAACCTATCCTGGTGTACATAAAGCCTATTGATGAAGTGAGGGTCAGGGTCAAGCACATAGAACTTTGCAGCTGAGCGATCTGGCACTCCTATCTCCCACAAGGTAGGTCCATCTCTGTGTGGCTCATACACCAACTCACCCAACTCTATGTCATATCCTGCTTAGTTCAATTCATTAACTTTTCGTCAATTCATGAAAATCTAACCATATGCTAAAAGTTACTCGTAACCATATGTATGTAGGGGTGCAAATGAGCGAGTCGAGTGAGCCAAACTGTGCTGAGCTGAGCACTCCTTTACTCTTCCTTGAGCTTAACATGTCTTAACGAGTTGAGGTTTAAGTCGTACTTTAGTTAAGATTCTCAAACTCTGTCCGAACTTGGTTTGATAAGATTTTAGTTTGCTTAACATTAAGCTAATTAGTCTGATTAGGCTTACTCGAGTTGTTATTCTGAGTCATTCATACAAGTCATGAGTCATCATCAATCTATTGTCAATGTTGTATCGAGCAAATTATCAAGACCTTAACAACCACTTTATGTGCCTTTAACAAACTATTCATGAATTTTAACGAGCTAAGAATCCTCTTTTGTGAATTTGGCTCTTACTTGGGCTTACTCAAACTCAACTCATTTACTTATCAAGCCACCAAAAGTAGACAATCTTTTATCAATTTTGAGCACGAGCAGTTCAACAAACGCTTTGTTTACAGTACTCCATGATAAGTATGTGACTAACCTGGGGTTATGTTAAGGGCTTGATCGTATCGCTAATCCCCAATAAATCCTGGCACCCATGCGTAGAGATTGTAGTGGCCTCCATGTATGTTCTTGATTGAGAAGTAACCTTCCTTGTCTGTTCTTGTCCAAAACTGGCAGCCCTAGTA
The DNA here is from genome assembly GCA_018398585.1 of Simmondsia chinensis. Taxonomy (NCBI): domain Eukaryota; kingdom Viridiplantae; phylum Streptophyta; class Magnoliopsida; order Caryophyllales; family Simmondsiaceae; genus Simmondsia; species Simmondsia chinensis. The sequence continues at coordinate 8,159,307 of JAGTTD010000002.1, read as the reverse complement.
ACAAGATATTATACTTGGTGTCAATTTTTTGGACAAGTAAAAATGTGATGAAAATAAAAATGACCATATGGTTAAGAAGGGATGATCATATACTGGGGCTAAATATAATTTAGGATGAGTACAAGACAAAATATTCGCATAACTTAGTGTATTACACTTTATTTTGTGGTCAAAACAGGCTTGTGCATGTAGTGAAGTATTCTTTAATACTGTGCTTTCATCTTTTTTGATCCTCTCATTGTGTCAATTCAATCTAATTAGATCCAGTCATGAACCATATTCACCCCAAGGCCTAAATTAGGGTGTGTTGATAAAGTTATTCAAGAGCAAGGCCAGTATGTATGCCGTGAGTGAGTACTCAAGAATGGGTTTAGCAAAGCCACATACCACATGTGAACGTAAGTTCGAATAGTTTTACAGGTGATCCAGGTACACCTAGGAAAGTATTATGTGAAGAGCTATGGGACGTGGGGTAACCCAGATATGCCACTAATAAACGCATAAATCTAGGGATATGTTGATGTATTTTCAAAATAAGTATAATGAACAAAGTGTTTGAGAAAGTGTTCTATTTTGATTCTAAGTGTTTTTGGCTTGTAGGAGGTGTGTGTCGACACACAGGTACTGTGTGTCGATACACAAACCTGTAGAATAATTCAGGGCTTCTATGTGTCGACACACATGTACCATGTGTCGACACACAGAGTTACAGTAAGACTGTGTGCTGCACTGTGTGTCGACACACACTTCAACACACAGGGCAGTTTTGATAGTTACAAGCACGGTATTTGTCGGGGCTTTTAGGCTGCTTTTTGGGGTTCCTTTTGGGACGTCGCTTTCCAAAACATAAACCTATAAATACTCCCCACTTGGTTCATAAGATACGGACTTGAATGTGATATCTTTATCAATCAAAGAGATTTCAGGGGTGTGTGTGTGTGTTGTACATCAAGGTCCTGAAAGTTCATTCTCATATTCGTCTTTCCTTCTTCCTCCCTACATATTATTTCACTTCTTTGTTTGGTTATCGTTGTATCTCTAAGACTATTTCACTATACTTGAAATAAGTCTTAAGTAAAGTGATTACGTGTCTCGACACCTGAGATCATTGGATACCCAGTTTGTAAGAAATATTCCAGCAGTCTTCAGACTTAGTTTCGTTAATTGAAATGGCATTTACATTTTCCATGATTTGATGTTGAATCACGTGAAATTGGAGAAAGTGATGAATGGAGAGGATTGGGACATTTTCTTAGATCAAGGTTTGTTCTCTTGATTCAAATTTGAGTAAAAAGAATCATGAAATTCTAAGATTAATATCATAAGATAAATGAGAAATTATGTTTATGCATTGTTGATTATGCACATGATTAATGTGCATATAGTTTCATAACAAAATCAAGAATTCCTGATAAATTGTCAATTTGGGCATGTATAAGGACAATAGTAAAATACTTTTATGCCCTTTGAGTTGCATCCGATTGATGAAAACAAGTTGTTTGAAATTTCATATACTTGATTCGGAGTGAAATCATGAAATCATGAGATTCATGTGAATTGATGCCTTTCGTGCATATAATAGAATATATATGTGAAATCAAAACCAAATTCAAGTAATCATGATAGATATTGCCTTGATATTTTGTATCATAAATTTATGACCAAGTATCTTGAATCAAATGATGATTAAAATCATGTTGATTTAACATAGGAGGGAAAAAAAAAAAAAAAAAAAAAATGGAGTTTACATGAATTGTAGCACACTTGCCGTACGTCGGACTCGAACCCAGGATAGCACTACAACATTATCATTATTAGACCAATGCACATCTGAAAGTCTTTACACTATGAACCCTGTTTCTTTACACGTATGGTTAAAGCAAAATGCATATAAATATAATTTGGTGGACATAATATTTGCGTTTAAATCATTCATTATTATATTGATTAATATGGATTATCAATACATACTTGTTATAAATTAATTTTATGGAAAACCTGTTTTGGGTGGTTGTTGAAACCAGAATTCAAGGCGATGCTAAAAGGGAAATCCTTGTTAGCGTGGTTGTTGGAACCAAACGCAGATACGATGCCAAAACCAATATCAAATTTAAATAATTTGTGGGTTCATGTTTGTTATAAATTGGTAATATGAAGATCCATGCTTTTGTATACCATGATTATAATTCTTAAAGAATTATGATGGTTGAAACAAAGTAAAAATTATGCATTATGTATAGTAAAGTCATTATTGTATGAATTTGTACTATGAGTAATTAAATTGAGTAATTACGTTGAGGTTTAATGCATGTATGCCAAATTAATTCAATTATAAAATTTGCTTTGTAAACATGAATATTATATATATACTTGGTGAGTCCGAAAGTGGCTTGAATTTGAGTGAAATTAAAATTATGAACCATGAAAGGAAAAGGTTAACAAATACTTATTTGTGCATTTGGAGCATATAATTTGAGTAAAAGAAACTTGATAATGAAAGACAAAGTTTATAAGATTGTTTTATGTTTTATGTTGATCTAACAATATAACGTCATATAAGTTGGATACTCAAACTGAATTCAATTAAAGAGTGATTTCATATTCTCATGTTACAGTGATATGTTAGATTGAAATATGGCAAAATCTCAGGAATTTTAGTATGAAGAGTTACTAAATTGGAGATTTAATGCGTATATATTCATACTTATGGGAAAGTATTTGAGTATAAGTATTTATATATGTTGATAAAACTGATGTATGCTCAATCAATGTTATGCGTGGATGTTTATACGATTAATGCGTGTATGCACGTCAATGGTCATGAACTAATGTGATTTAATTTATGAATATGAATGCCTTTGTTTACTCGGTAAAATAAAATTGATGTGAATTTGAGTATATTTAATGGATCATGAAGTATATGTTTATTTTACATATGCCGATCCCTAATATGACTGATACAAAGATGTTAAAATTGAAGTTCATGATCAAGGATGATGAAAGAAGTTGTATAAAAGCACTTGAAAATAATGATTCATAATTTCTTAATTGACCACATATCTTCAATGGGTTTTTCATTCATAAGTTATATGTAGTTGTTGCATGGAAAATGAGATTATTATGTGGTCCTACGTCACATGTTGTTAGTCATCAAAGTGAGAAAAAATAAGAGTATATGAGTACTAAATTCTGATGACTCATGTGTTACCCATAAAGTTAGATGCTTATAAATATCATGATGATTCACATGATTTAGTTATGGGTAAATTGATATGTAAATATAAATGAGTATGATAAAATGGCTGTGAGTCTGTCATTGATATTGAATGATGCATCGTGATTATGTGATTTAATGTATATTATGATAATAATGTTTGAGGGTATATCCCTAGAAATACTTTAGAACTTTGAAAGAGTAAAAAAATATGAAAAGAGAAGTCCTAGCGATCGGACTTGAATATTTCTAGAGCAATGAACCAGAAATAATATAAATGTCAAAGTTCAATATTGTTGTGTCATAAATTGTGATACTATGACGAGACTGTGTAGTCTAGCGATGTTGCCTTTTGAAGAGGTAGTTAATGAATCCGAAAAGTGCATATGGCAAGTTTAACAAGTAAGAAGATTCGTTGTATGTACGTATGTTTATTACATGTTGAAATTTGGTGTGAACATTTAGAACCAAACAAAAGTGCTCTAATAGTTATAATTGGAATTTGAAAAGGTCAAATGTAGCCTTTGTTATTAAATGGCTGAGTATGTATAACTAGCTATGTAAGTAAAGGTAACTGGCATGTGGTACATAAGGTACTGAAATGACCATGCATTATGGTGATTAATAATGAGTATTCTTCTATTTAGAAGAACATTTGGATACCAGTTGTATATCCGATAAGGAGGACTATGCTTCTAAAGGCTAGTATATTTTATAAGTGGTGGGGTTTTGTTCCTTGAATTTCAAGAAACGAACACGTGTCATAAATTCCATTGTGACCGTTGAGTTTATTGCTCTGGTTTCTGCTTGTAAAGAAACATAATGATTAAAGGATCTTGTGCTTCAGATTCCTTTGTGGCGAAAGCCAATTTTACCTATTTCTATCCTTTGTGATAGTGAGATATATCATTGAAAGTCCGGACACAACAGTGTCAAATATTGTGAAGTGAAATAGCTCATGAAAGATTGAGTGATTACTTTGGACTTTGAAAATGTAAGTCTGAAACTAGTGGATCTCTTATTTGAGAATATTGCTAAAGACTTGATAATTAAAGAAATGGTGTGAAACCTGTCATTATTAGTCACCCATGATGGACCATCAACTCGACGCCTTGTATAACGCCAGGTCTCGGGTTCAATGAGAGAGTTCTATCATCTGTGTGACTGCAAGCATTGAAATAGATTTTTCCATCCCAAGTGAGAAGTGCTTGGTAACCTATGATAGAGGAAGGAAGAGGATGGGCCTATGCTCTTAATGGACCCAAATTTTTTGTTTTATTGAATGTCGTATTGCCGGGACATGATCAATGGGGTTCACCTTAGTGAGCGTGAAGTTTGGCCACTTCAAAGGAGTGATTTAATAACATGGGTTTGACTCTGAAATACTCATGAAGGGTACAGGACACAAGGCCATAAATGTGTCGATCTGGAAGATGAGATATGTGTAGGGAGTAAGTCTTGTGTGTGGAGATGTATTCAGTTAGTCAAATGGAATGAATGGCTCAAAGCTTGGTCTACTATTTTCATTCTGGTTAATTGTAACGTGTCTTCTCTAGATGGGGGTTCAATCGAAAGACACCCTCATTAACGCATAAAGACTTCTTATTATTTGAGAAGTATTCCAATATGAGAATGAAAATATTTTTAAAATGGTGGGGGAATGTTGATGTATTTTTAAAATAAGTATAATGAACAAAGTGTTTGAGAAGTGTTTCATTTTGATTCTAAGTGTTTTTGGCTTGTAGGAGGTGTGTGTCGACACACAGGTACCGTTTGTCGACACACAAACCTGTAGAACAATTCAGGGCTTCTGTGTGTCGACACACAGGTACCGTGTGTCGACACACAAAGTTACAGTAAGGCTGTGTGTTGCACTGTGTGTCGACAGACACTTCAACACACAGGGCAGTTTTTGGCAGTTACAAGCACGGTTTTTCACCGGAATTTTTGGGGTTCCTTTTGGGACGTCTCTTTCCAAAACATAAACCTATAAATACTCCCCACTTGGTTCATAAGATACGGACCTGAATGTGATATCTTTATCAATCAAAGAGATTTCAAGTGTGTGTGTGTGTTGTACATCAAAGTCTTAAAAGTTCATTCTCATATTCGTCTTTCCTTCTTCCTCCCTACATATTGTTTCACTTCTTTGTTTGGTTATTGTTGTATCTCTGAGACTATTTCACTATATTTGAAATAAGTCTTAAAGAAAGTGATTACGCGCCTCGACACCTGAAATCATTGGATACCCAGTTTGTAAGAAATATTCCAATAGGATATGATCAAATATATGTCAGACGAAAAGCTACTCATCTGGCCCCAATTGCACATCCAAAAAGGAGGCATGAATATTATAAATATTACTATATCCCCTCCTGAGAGAGATATCAAATAACACCCTAATAAAGTAAATGTCTGTCCCTTTTATTGGAGTTTGAGTTTAATTTTTACTTAAAAAATCCTATAAAAACAGGGTGTTAAATGAATCAAAAATTAAGTAAAGATCAAAGTACATTGTACCCACATCAAGGTTACAATGTATAATTTAACCTAAAAAATTGTTTATGCACTTTAATTTTTTCCCAGTACTTCTAGACAATAGTATATATACGGGCATTATTAATGTTTATATACATTTAACATCACTTTGATTTTTGTATAGCACGGGCTTTGTTTTGGTAACAGTAGTAGGGATTCTTTTATAGAGGGAGATAATGTAGGCCATTTATCTTTATTAAAATTTTATTATTAATTAATGGTTTTTATTACAGAGATTTTTGAAGGGGAACAAGAAAAAAAAGAAAAACGAGGGGCCCCGCTACTCTCGGGTGCTTCAGTCAAGTCCTGGCGGAGAGGGTCGAGAGAGCACCCGAGGGTAAGGGGGCAAGTATGGGTATGTGAGTGGATGGATGGGTGGAGTTGGATCCCTCAAATGTGGGGGGCTAGGCCACTTTTTATAGAGTGGCTGGGCTCCAGAGAGCGGGTCTCAGGAGACTTGTCCAGCAGATTTCCGAGGCGTGTGTCCAGAGAAGCGTCCGGAGCCTTGAGCGGCTTATCTGGAGATGCCCGGAGATGTGTCCGGGGCTTTGGGCGGTGTGTTCGTAGATGTGTCCGGAGGAAGTCGAATCCGAAGATGTGTCTTGAGCTCTATTCGAAGCTTTGGGCGGCATGTCCGGAGATGTGTCCAAAGGAAGTCGTATCCCAAAATGTGTCAGGAGCTGTATCCGGAGCTTTGGGCGGCGTGTCCAGAGATGGCCGCGTTTGACGGAAAAAGTGTCCTTCAAAAAAGGTGTTCCTCGGCAGGAGCTATGTCCGGGACCCTCGGAAAAAGTGCTCCTCGGCAACACTTTTCGGGTTCCGAGCATCGAATCGTCATCCACCCGAATTGGGATGTCGCGCAGTTGTTATTGCTCGGCCGACTTCCGGAGTGGGGCCTCTCGGGGCGAGATGCTTCCGGTGTCCTGGAGCCATGTGTTACCTTCTCATCGCGGCATCCAAAGGCCTCGTGTCATCCCTTGCGGTTCATAGGAGCCACGTGTCCGTTTTTTCGGATGCGATTTTTTGGTCCTTACCGGCTTTGTTCGCCATATTTTATATTTGATGGGCTTTGGAGCATAGTGGAGGTCTTGGATATCGGAGTGCAGGAACTATTTTGATTTTTGCTAGCGGTAAGCTTCATCCGGAGTTTTATGCATTTTGCTACCGTTTTATTTGTTTATGTTTTTAAGTCTTTGTCACACTTTTCTGTGTTCTTTGGGTCCTAATTTTGTGAGATGCCGGCTCTTGTATTGTGAGTTTCTTATTAATTATAAAAAAAAATACATTTAACATCAATTTCATAATTAAGCTAAAAATAACCCAATTATATGTCAATATATCAAAAAATAACATCAACTCCACCCAGAAGGGGAAGGCTGCGTACATCCACCCCCCCAGACCCTACTTGTTGCAGAAGCCACTTTGGCACTGGGACTGTTGTTGTTGTTGTATATCAAAAAATAACTCAACTCTAATTTTTGTATCAAAAAATAACCCAATTCTAATTTTTCTACCAAAAAATAATCCAACTCTATTTTCTAACCAAAAATAACCTAACTCTATTTTTTTACAAAAATATAACCCAACTCTAATTTTTCTACCAAAAAATAACCAAAATTTGAAATTAATTTTAAAAAGTCCTGAATTGGTGGCTAAACATAGCGTGTGGTATGACGCTGCGACAACATATTTTTCTTCTATGTATTTTTGGTTTAACTTGATTTCTTTTCCCACCTCGCCAAACTAAATTGAGTACAATCCCAAAAAGTAATATCCCTAGGCACAGAACAAGCAAAACAACAAAGGAATATAACCAGAGAACTAGAGCGGCAAATGAGCCGAGCCAAGCTGAGTCGAACCATAGCTTGCTCGGCTCGGCTCGTTAACTAAATGACACCAGCTTGATATCGATATCATTTATCTAATCGAGCCGCATATCTCAGCTTGTTACTAAATGAAACCGGCTCGGTATTGGTATCATTTGGGCTTGATTATTTGGCGAGCTAGCTCAGTGAGTTTTGCCGACTCATTGCACTTATTTACCAAGCTCGTTAAGCTCATTTATTAGGCTTGTTATACTCATTTATGATTATTGTTACTTGAATTTCCTGAAAATGCTGATAAAATAAATCATGTTGAAATTGGAAATAAAAAATACATACATGCAACTCAATTCTGCAATGTAGACATGCGAGCCAATAATCGAGCCGGCTCATGAGCCCATAAACGAGCCTTCTTGTGAGCCTTTCGAGCCGAGTTGGGCTCGATTGATTTGGCGCCTTTATTTAAACGAGCCGCCCTTAAACGAGTTGAGCAAGCTCTCGAGTCGGCTTAGACGAATCCAAGCCGAGTCTTTAATGAGCCGAGTCAAACCGGCTCGCGAGCCGGCTTGGCTCATTTGCAGCCCTACAGCGAAAAAGTCAAATGGAAAATACAGAGAAGAAAAATATATTGTCGGAGCATAATACCACGCGCCACAATTCAGTATTTTTTAAATCAAATTTTTTGGAGTTGGGTTATTTTTAAATTAATTTTAAAGTTTAGTTATTTTTTGGTAGAAAAGTTAAGAGTTGGGTTTTATTTTTATTTTTTTATAGAAAAGTTAAAGTTGAGTTACTTTTTTGTAAAAAAGTTAAAGTTGGGTTAATTTTTTGGCTAGAAAATAGAGTTTGATTATTTTTTGAAATATTGACGTATAATTGGGTTATTTTTAAATTAATTGTTGAACATCAAATTCATATATCTAATGTGTAAGGGAAAAAAAAAACTCAATTCAACAACAACAACAACAGACCCCGTGCCACAATGGCCCGCGATAAGCAGGGTCTGGGGGGGGGTGTGTACACAGCCTTCCCTCTTCCGGATGGAAGAGAGGCTGTTTCCGAGGACCCCCAACCTGAAGCTCGTGTCGTCATGTGAGCAAGGCATCCTGAAAAAACATAGAAGCACACATCCTAAACATAGGGCACATCATAAAACTAGCGCAACACAGTAGATCCAACAGAAGATAACTACAAGGCACATAATAAGGCAAATAGTGCAAGGCCAAAAATGGGTGAGTGCTTGAGGTCATAACTAACTAGGAACCCTACGCTTTCAGTCAAACGCAACACTACTCTACACCGCTACATCGGCTACCCCTATGCATGCCCTCCATCGAGCTCTATCTAAGGCCATCTCTTCCCGTAGGTTTAGATAGGTTAGGTCATGTCGGATCGTCTCCAGCCAACTCTTCTTTGGCCTGCCCCTCCGTCTTCTTCCTAATGTAGTATGTAGCTGTTCACATCTCCTGACTGGAGTTGTGGTCGGTCTCCTGCTAACATGTCCAAACCATTTTAAGCGTTGCTCTCTCAATTTATCCTCGATCAAGGCTACGCCCAATTTATCTCTTATGACGTCGTTCCTGATCCTATCCTTCCTACTGTGACCACAGATCCATCGCAGCATTCTCATCTCTGTCACCTTCATCTTCTGTGTATGATACTGTTTCATTGGTTGACACTCCGCCCCATACAACATAGCCGGTCTTACTACTGTCTTGTAGTATTTTTCCTTTAGTTTTAGTGGGAACTTTCTATCACAAAGTACCCCAGAGGCTATCCTCCACTTCTACCAACCTACGTTAATCCTGTTGTTGACATCCTCGTCAACATCATCATTCTGTTGTATCATTGAGCCCAAGTATCTGAAACTCTCTTTACTCAGTATGGTCTCAGATCCTATCTTTATATCTCCTGTGCTAGGTGCGGTGGAGTGACTGAACTTGAATTCCAGGTACTCGGTCTTGGTTCTGCTGATCCGTAATCCCTTCGACTCCAAAGCCCTTCTCCATAATTCTAGCTTCTCATTTATATCTACTCGAGAGTCCCCTACCAAAACTATGTCATCTGCAAAAATCATACTCCAAGGCACATCCCCATGGATGTGCCTAACGAGCTCATCCATGACTAGAATGACCAAAAAATGACCTTTTAGTCACCCAGCTCATCCATGACTAGTGAGCACATCCCCTTGCTTTCCCTCTGCCAAGATCCAGCTTCACCAGGGGCAGCCAACCCAACGTATGCTATACTTGCTGATGAATTCTCACACATATACAGACAATAGTCCCTATTGGTCACCAAAGTGACCAAAAAGTGACCTTTTAGTCATCCAACACAATTTTTGAAAGATTTAGTCACTTAACTCTTAAAAAAAGTTCCATTTAGTCACCCAAATGATTTAAAAAGAATAAGTTAGTCACCCAACTCAAAATTTGAAAGATTTGGTCACCCAACTCCAAATAAAAATCTTATTTAGTCACCCAAATTGTTTAAAATTAATTAAATTTACTACTTAAGTAAAAAATAACAAACTTAATCATATTTATGAATTATTAATTCATTGATCTATAATTTTCTTACTTTATTAAAATTTATCTATTATTTTTCCAAAACAAGTGGGCATCTTTTATTTTATAATTAACTTATTGTTTCACCATTAAGATTACGCAAAAATTAAAGATAAGTAATCAATTTTTTCATAAAATAACATAAAAAATAAATTAAATGAAAAATGACCCAAAATAATTTATATATAGTTATAATTGTAAAAAAAAACAAAAAAGTAGAAATATTTACTTTAAGTTAAATTTTTAATCAAAATTCCCTCTCAACTTCATTCTAAAAACATTTTCCCTTACAAAATTCGCTCCCAAAAAAAATGCCCTTTAAAAAATATAATTAACAAAGAATTAGATATATTGTAATATCAGTCTATATTAAAAAAAGGTAACTTATTAAAAAAAATTTCACAAATATAATTATTCATATATTTATAATTTATTGTAATATATCTAATTTTTTGTTAATTGTATTTTTAAAGGGCATGTTTTGGGAGGGGATTTTTGGAGGAAAATTGGTTTTAGAATGAATTTGAAAGGGAATTTTGATTAAATATTTAACTTAAAGTAAATATTTCTACTTTTTAGTTTTTTTACAAGCAAAGCAACATTCCCAATGCCTCAAGGACTCCTGCTTAAGCAGGGTCTGGAAGGTGGATGCACGCAGCCTTCCCCCTTCTGGGTGCTACCCTGAAGAGAGGTTGCTTCCGAGTACCCCCAACCTAAGGGGTGAGGACGTCCTAGGAGGTATAACTATATGTCAACTATTATTTTGGGTCATTTTTTTGTTTAATTTATTATTTATTTTAATTTATGACAAAATTAATTACTTATCTTTTAATTTTTATTTAATATAGATAGCGAAATAATAATTTGATTATAAAATAAAAGATGAACAATTATTTTGGAAAAATAATAGATAAATTTTAATAGTCAGAAAATTGCAGATCAATGAAATAAATAATTCATAAATATGATTAAGTTTGTTATTTTTTACTTGAGCAGCAAATTTAATTAATTTTAAACTATTTGGGTGACTAAATAAGATTTTTATTAGGAGTTGGGTGACCAAATCTTCCAAAATTTGAGTTGGGTGACTAACTTGTTCATTTTAAATCATTTTGGTGACTAAATGGAACTTTTTTTGAGAGTTGGATGATTAAATCTTCCAAAAATTGAGTTGGATAACTAAAAGGTCATTTTTTGATCACTTTGGTGACCAAATAGGGACTTTTGTCCGCAGATAAACTTAAGATATTTTATACACTTGAAAAGTCCTAAATATATTTCATTTATTTAATTATTTAATTTAATTTCCATTCTTAAGGTATTTTTAAGAAAATGAAGCAGTATAATACTTCAAAGGAAGCAATGCTTAGGGTTAGAGGTGCATATTGGTCCAAGATTGGACTGTACCCAAAATCGAACTATTTCAAATAATGAGCTGGTGGATTAGACTGAGTTGATGTGGTTCAAGATCGAATAAAAATTAGATCGAACTGGACTTATTTGTACCATTTTTATCTAACAAATGCAATTATAAAGAAAAAAAATTCCCATACAGAAGTTAGAAATTTAGAAATAATGTTAATGGTATAATATGTATAATTTATGTAATATAATGATAATTATAGAGAAATATATATAACTACAATATTAAAAATAAATATTTTATTTTCTAAGATTTAATAATTTTGCTATATTGATAGGATCCGAGATGGGATCCTATCCACAAACACAAACCACACTCAAATCCAATCAACCCTTACAATCTAACACACAATCAATCACAATTCCAACACGAGATCAATTACCAAGGCCTACGGGATAACTAGATTGCTATCCCATTGTGTATATATTGGGTAGTATAAGTAAATACAAGTATAGAGGAAGGGGGGAAGTAGAAGAAGAAGTAGGGGGAGAAAGAGAGAGAAACCGGGGGAGAGAGAGAGAGTTAGCACATTGATCAAGCTTGAGCAAAATATCCTGACACCTCAATATTTATACGATAGTGGGGCCTCTAAGGCTGACTGGGCACTGATGACATGGCACAAGCAGGTGGCATGGCAGGTGACGTGGCACAAGCGTTTGTATCAATACCCCAGCAAGACTAGACCCTTGTCCACAAGAGTCGAAGTCAGGAAATCAAAATGAAGGTCGTGGAGGAACTCCCAGGTGGCATCCTTAGTTGAACTATCCTGCCATTGTTCTAGCACCTGAGTGGCAGCAATGCGAAGGCGACGAAGCATCCTACGATCTGAAATACGCTCGGGCTTAGGCGGGGAAGAAATTGGCGGCCATGTCGTAGGCAAAGGTGTGGAATAGGCGGGAACTTGGTTGTAGCGTTTAAGAAGGGAGACATGTACGGTAGGGTGTATGGTGGCTTAGGCGGGAAGATCCAGTTTGTAGGCGACATGCCCAATGCGATCGAGAATCTTGAAGGCCCCATAAAAACGAGGCGAAAGTTTATGGAATTGGCGGTAGGCAACGCATTGTCTCCAGTAGCTCTGAAGCTTGAGCCACAAAGTCGGCAATCTGAAACTCTCAATCTGAAGACGATCCTATTGCTTCATACGATTTTGAGCATGATGCAGATGATGCTTCAGATGCCTGATCGACTCCTCCCTGGTGGTGAGACTTCGATCAACTACATTGATATCGGACTCACCCGGCAAATACGGAAGGTGAATTGGCAGAGGTTGTCCATAAAGAACTTCATACGGTGTTGCCTGAGACACTGAGTGGAAGGCGGTATTGAACCACCATTCTGCTAGAGGAAGCGCGGTGGATAATTCACATTATGATTTTCAGAACGGCGCCAATCGAGGGGACATTCACCCACCATGCATCTGAGATAAGTCTCAAGACAACGGTTGAGAACTTCGATTTGACCATAAGACTGGAGATGGTAGGAAGAAGAGAAATTTAGCTGAGTTCCCAAACCACCGAAGAGCTCTTGCCAAAACGTGCTGATAAAGATTGGATCTCAATCACTGATAATGAAATCCTGCAGCCCATGCAATCTATAGATCTAGTCCAGGAATAACTAAGCAACATCGGTGGCCGAAAAAGGACGGCGAAGAGCATGGAAGTGGGCATATTTACTGTGGCTATCTACCACCACAATGATTACCGTGAACCTGAAAGAGGGCAGAAGGCCCTCGATGAAGTCAAGTGAGATTCTACTTCAAACTGTGCTCGGTATGGGCAACGGCTGTAATAATCCCATGGAGGCCATGGTTTCATATTTGTTCTGCTGACACACAAAATAGTTATGAGCGTATTCTTGAATGTCTCGTTTGAGACCAGGCCAATAAAAAAGACTTTGAGCTCGCATATATGTGGCCTCAATGCCAGAATGACCCCCTTGAGGTGAGTCGTGTATCCATAGGAGGATCGAGATGAGCAATGCGGTAACAGCACCTACCACTAAGCGCCCACGATGTCTAAGCTTATTGTGATTCCAAGTGAATCGCGGATGAAAGAGAGGCTCTGCCAACTTGTCTTCAATGATCTTGCTGAGAGTGGGTCCTTGACGCCAAGATGCCGGCAAAGCGTCATAGAAGTCGGAAAAGATAGCGGAAACTACCATGCATAAGACTTCGGAGCTTGATAGGCAAGATAGCGGAACAATTCTTGGTGCCTTTCTTATAAACAATCTCATAATCCAGGCCAATTAGACTCGCCAACCACAGAAACTGAAGAAAGGTGGAGAGGCCTTGCTCAAGGAGGAACTTAAGACTCTACTGATCGGTGCGAATAATAAATTGCCGCCCAGTTAAATATTGTTGCCATTTGTCGATGGCGAAGATGACGGCCAAAAGTTCCCGCTCATGTAGGTGCCTTGGCGCCAAGGTCTTGCTGATGAAGGCAAGAGGCCTTCCTTCCTTTATAAGAACTGCCCCAATGCCGATACCGGAGACATCGATTTTGATTATAAACGTCTTTGTGAATTCCGGTAAGATGAGAACTGGGGCGGATGTCAAAACGCTCTTCAGACATTGGAAGGCGACTTCAGCATTGGAATTCCGCCCAAAATTGTCTTTCTTCAACAACTCTGTTAAGGGTCGAGCAATCATTTCGTATTGAGCTGCAAATCGCCTATAGTAGCCAGAGAGAGCAAGGAATCTATAAAGCTGCTTAATGGTTGTAGGCCGTGACCAATCTACCACTGCCGCCAACTTGCTGGGATTGGCGGCTACCCTATCTCCTGACACGAAGTGACCAAGGTACTCTATTTGGCGGGCTCCGAATATGCATTTGGCCTTTTTGGCCACGAGGTGTGTTGGCGAAGTATACCGAGGACAGAATGTAAATGTTCCAAGTGTTGTGCCCAAGTCGTGCTATAAACGAGAATATCTTCAAAGAAGACAAACGCATATTAGGGTAACAAGGGTAGGAATATGCCGCTCATCAAACTTTGGAAGGTTGATGGCGCGTTGGATAAACCAAGGGGCATCACAGTGAATTCATAGTGCCTTGAATGGGTATGAAATGCCATCTTGTACACATCTTCGAGTGCCACCCGGATCTGCCAATATCTGGATTTCAGATCAAGCTTTGAGAAATACATCGCACCACCCAACTCGTCCAACAGCTCTTCCACAATGGGAATAGGGAACTTGTCCTTAACCGTCATCTTATTCAGAACACAATAATCAATGCGTAGCCACCAACTACCATCTTTCTTTTTGACCAGAACAACCGGGGATGCCAAAGGTGAGTTGTTGTTTTGAATTGCACCCACCGCCAACATCTCTTGAATTAGAGAGTCAATGATGTCTTTCTAAAATGCCAGATAACGACATGGTCTCAAGTTAATTGGATCACTTCCCTCTTTGAGGGGGATACGATGATCAAAACCCGGCCTACTTGGCGGGTTCCCCGTACTTGGGATGAATACCACACGAAAGTCATGAAGTAAATTTTACAAGGCATGCGGGTCCTCCACCGACTCAGGCTTGGTGGCATGAAGACTGAGCAAAGAAGGCTGCTAGGGTTGATCAACGGTAATAGAAAAAAAGGCTACCGGTTGAACCATAAGTGATGAGAGCGTGTTCTCCGAAGCAGCTTTGAGCCCTTTGTTGTGAATTCCGCAATGTTGAATTCCATCAACAATGTGTCAAAGTTCCACTTAACTTCCCCTAAGGTACGGAGCCACTGAATGCCCAAAACCATGTCGCATCCGGATAGGGGAACCAACAAAATATCTGATGTAAACAAAGCTCCTTGAAGGGTCCATTGAAAAGATTGGCACATTCCCACACACGAGACCTATTTTCCATGTGCGACCGTGACTGAAGACTGATGGTTGGTGTCCACTGAACACACCAATTGGCGAGTTAAGTGCTCATCGAGAAAATTGTGGGTGCTTTCACTATCCACCAGTATGCTCAATACTCGTTCGCCATGGCTGCCTTGCACCCTCATGGTTTGGCATTGAGCCATTTTGTGAAGTGCATGTATACAATGAGAGGATCAGAGGCTGGATCCAGCTCTGGCTCAATGGTCTCTTTGCCTAACTCGTCATCAAAAGCCTTAATTCAAAACATTTGTACAGGCCGCCGCATAGGGCATACATGCCGGGGTGTGAAGGGTCCACGGTAATAAAAACAAAGGTTTGTCACTGGCAGATCATCAATATTTGCTGGCGATAGCCCCTTAGGGGTCCTGGCTGTTGGTGGAGTTCTTGTTGGAGGGATGTTACTTGGCGAGGCGGGAAAAGCCAGTGGCCTAGTTGGTGGGAATCTCGCTGGTTGGTTTTGAGCCATCCAGGTTGTAGGACTCGGTAATGGCAGTATAGGCGATGTTTTGGCGGGATTCTTTTCGGTAACTCGTTCAATATATGCACAATTTGCCTCCTATAACTGGGCAAGTGTGATGGCTGCTTGGAACGTGTTGGGCTCAAACATCTTAAGCCAACTCGCCAAGTCTTCACGCAGTCCTCCCATAAAGACGCAAACCCGTTGTTTTTCATTCAGGCCACTATGACTAATCAGTGGTTCGAAAGTCCTTAAATACTCCTTTAAGCTTCTTGTTTGTTAAGCTTAGTGAGGTCGGTAAGTGGGTTCTGGGCGGCTTTGGAGAAACGTACATGGATCTCTGCAAAATACACATCCCAAGGGATGGGCACCCCAACTGGCCAGGAATATTGATAGGCATTATGCCACCCCAAGGTAGCACCCTCTAAAGCAACACTCACCAACATAGACTTCTGATTGTCTTGGGTAGCCAACTCATGACATCACCCTCACTGAACCTCGGAAACTCTACTTTCATAAGGCGTAGGGAAGTGGTAGTTACCTTGGTGTTGCTCTCTTCGTGGAGTTGGCTACAATGATTGATGCTCCGAGCTGTGAAGAGATGGAGGTGCCGGAGGCGCTGGTGGTGCTGGATGGTTTTGGACCAAACCAACAATAGTTCTCATTTGTAACGATAAGCCGTTCATCATCTGGCGCATCTCTGTCACAGTTCCCGCCAGCTCATTGCAACTACGATCAAGCTTCTCATCAAGCTCAGTGCTCCTACGATCAAGCTTCTACTCAAGCACCCTCATTGACAATTGCTGGCATGTCCCATCTGCCTTGGATTCTGATCGAAGCTCAGCTCACCACCAATCCGATCAAACATCACACATTTTCGATCCAATCAAGCACCGTACACTAGCGACCAAGGAGCTTAAGCTCTGATACCAATTGATAGGATTAGAGATGGGATCCTATCCATAAACACAATCCACTCTCAAATCCAATCAATCCTTTACAATCTAACACACAATCAATCACAATTCAAACACAAGATCAATTATCAAGGCCTACGAGATAGCTAGATTGCTATCCCGCTGTACTATTTGCCTTGTTGTGCTGTGTAGCTGTCTTCTATTGGATATACTCTGTAGTACTCTATAGTGCTAGTTTTACGTTGTGTCCTATGCTTATGCTTTGTTGCTTTCATATTTTTCAGGATGCCTTGCTCCCATGACGACATGATCTTCAAGTTGGGGGTCCTCGGAAACAACCTCTCTTCCACACGGCAGGGGAAAGGTTGCATACTTCCACCCCGACCCTACTTATCGTGGGAGCCATTGTGGCACTGGGACTTTTGTTGTTGTTGTCGTTGTAGAAAAGGGGGAGAATTAGAAGAAGAAGATAGGGAGAGAAAGAGAGAGAAATTGGGGGAGGGAGAGAGAGAGTTAGCAAATTGATCAAGCATGAGCAAAATATCCTAACAACTAGATATTTATAGAATAGTGGGGCCTCTATGTTTGATTGGACACTGCTAACCTGCACAAGCGTTTGTATCATATATATGTATATATATATATATATAGTATATGTTTAATTATATATTAAAATGTATCCAAAAAGATTAGTACGGAATTAGTATTGATTAGTCTTTTGTTTTGGTTTTCATGATTTTTGGTCTTGGATAGTACCGGGCTAAAGAGAAATTAAAAATGATATATTAACATCAAAGATTGAACCTATATATATCGGAAAGTCTAAGGCGCCGAAAAGCACTTTTCTGTAATTACAGAAAAGTGCTTTTCAGCACCTGGTATCCGGTATTTACCGGCTGCAATTTTTATTATTTTTTGTATTAATAAATATATTAAGTGAATGAATTATTTATATACTAATAAATAAATTAAGCGAATGAATTATACATATAATAATAAAATGAAATAAAAATAAAGTAAGTGGATTAGTGTAATAAATAAAAGGAACATACTCAGTGCCTCAAGGGCTCCCGCCTACGCAGGGTCTGGGGGGGGGGGGGGGGGGTGTACGCAACCTTCCCCCTTCAGGGTGTTAATCTGAAGAGTGGCTGTTTTTCAGTGCCCCCAACCTGAGAGTAAGGACTTCTCAGAAGGTCACCCATCCTGGTACTACTCTCGCCCAAGCACGCTTAACTTCAATAATTAATTTTATTTACCAAAAAGTATTTATAAGAACACTGCACATAAATATATGAAATTTCCTAGAATTTGTTTAATTTTTTTTAGATAAAATGAATTAAAAAGAAATTAAGTGGTTTAGTGTAATAAATAATTAATTTTATTTTCTAAAACTATTTATAAAAATAGAAAATGAACATACCTAATGCCTCAAGGGCTCCCGCCTACGTAGGGTCTGGGGGGGACGGATGTACGCAGCCTTCCCCCTTCAGGGTGTTAACCTGAAGAGAGGTTGTTTCCCAGTGCCCCCAACCTAAAATACTAGATAAAAATACTAGATAAAATTTTATGAAATTTTCTACAATTAAACAATTTTTTTTTTGTAAATTTTATACATCATGGTGATGTGTACATGGGTATGAACAGTTGTGCCGACACAAAACACAAATGTGTACATGGATATGAACAGTTGTGTCGACACAAAACATTATTTTTATTTTAAAAATTTATTGGTTGGAAAAAGAAATTAAGTGGTTAAAATTAAGAAATGTTAATTAATTTTACGTACCTAATACTATTTAAAAAACACTAAACATAAATATATAAATATAATGTGAATGTGTGTCGACACACAGATTATAAGTGTCGACACACAAGAATGTACTCAATATCACCGGGAAGGTGCTCAAAATCACCAACAACATACTCAAAATCACCATTGAATAAAATTAAGTGTCAACACACGATCAACATGTGTCGACACCGAAAACATTTGGTGATATGTACATGGATATGAATTTTGTGTACATATGTACAACTGAATTCGAGCACATCTTGTGATGTGTACATAGATATGAATTTTGTTTACCCATATACAACTGAATTCGAGCACATCTTGTGATGTATACGTGGATATGAAGTGTGTGTACACATATGTTGACACACTTATTCCGTATGTCAACCCATGTTTTTTTTGTACATTACTCATATTAAGTGCACTCTTGTGATGTGTACATGGATATGAATTTGTTATACATATGTACAACTGAATTCGAGCACATCTTGTGATGTGTACATGAATATGAATTTTGTGTGCACATGTACAGCTGAATTCGAGCACATCTTGTGATGTGTACATGGATATGAATTTTGTGTACACATGCATATCTTGTGATGTGTACATGGGTATGAATTGGTGTGTCGACACAAAAACCTTATGTGTCGACACTAGTTTACGTACACAAATCTCGAGAAACATGCTCAAAATCACCATCAACCTACTCAAATCAACAATCAACTATTTTAAAATAAGTGTTGACACACATACTGCGTGTGTCAACACATGTAAAGTGTTGATATGGTGATGTGTACATATGAACTGTGTGTATGCAGATTGAGTACACGATTATGTGTCGACACATCTATGTCCTGTGTTGACACATACTGCCCACTGTATAACATATGTCGACACACGTCTTCTGTGTGTCGACACATGTTGTGATGTGTATATAAATATGAATTTTGTGTACCCATTTGAGTACGTGATATATGTGTCGACACGTTTAAAACGGGTGTCGACATGTTTAGAACCGGTGTCGACACACAATCCTCACTGTAATATGAGTGTCGACACACAATATACATGTGTTGACACACTAGCTAAGAGTGTCGACACAGAATGCTCACTGTAATTTGTGTGTCGATTCCCAAGTTATCCTTTGGTTGTAAAATGTTGGTTGGAAACATTTGTGTCGACACACATATAAGTGTGTCAACACATACGTTGTGTTGATGAATATTATTTGAGTACATTGTGATGTGTACATCAGGTGGTAATTTCCTGAGTTGACACCTAATGCTCATTGTAATTTTTGTGCCAACAAACGTGCACCACGTTGATGAACGATGAGTATATAAAGGTGATGTATACATGGATTTTACATATTTTGGTTCTTTGATGGTGATACTGAGTACATCTGAGACCATTACTTGTTTCGTTGAGCACTTGATCATTTTTAGCATGTTATTAGGTACTTGGATGATTATTTTTCATACATTAGTGAGTACTTGGGTGTTCATTTTGAGGACTTGGGTGGTGATTTGGAGTACTATCGTCTTAAAAAAAATCACGAAAACCTCAATACTACATGTCACCAATCCTAGCTGGGCTGGGCTGGTTTGGCGATGATGATGAACTCAATTGCGTCTTATGTAAGAACTCCCCTGAAGACATCAATCGCCTATTTGCCACATGCCCAAACTTGTGGGCAAGGTGTTGCGAGTGGTGGGGAATCCAGTTCATCATCCTATCTTCGATTAGGGAACATTTTGAGCAATGGATTGTACTAAATGCCAGAGGTAGATTTCAAAAGAACGTATGAATATTGTGTTCTTTGCTATGGTGTGGTTCATTTGTGTTAGATAATACATACTTTATGTTATGTTTGTGTAAATGCCCATTGGCTTAGTCTAGTATAGCCCAACATTTCCTTGTATTATGAATATATAAATATACGAAAGTGCACCATTAGTTTGTACATTCCTCATTATTTTTACATGGTATCAGAGCCTAATTAACCCTCTCGTATATTTTCTCTTCTTCAAAAGCAAACCCTAGCCAAATTAATCTTAGCTTCACCGCATCAACCACCGTTGGCCACCATTTCAACCCCACAATTGTTGCCTCAAAAACTCCAAATCTCAATTATGTGGATTCTAATTTTCCTTGTCATGTGTGTTGAATAGGTTTTTATATGGGCTCAAGCAAGCTCCACATGCATGGTATAACCGTTTTGCGTTGTTTATGCTTACTCTTACTTTTGTGAGCCGCAAATCCAATTATTCGATGTTTATTCTACGCCATGAAGCTGATATGGCTATCTTACTAGTATATGTGGATGACATGGTTCTTCCAGCCCATTCATTTGCTTCATACGTAGTGAGTTTGACATGACGGACTTAGGAAGCTTAAATTATTTTCTTAGGATTTATGTGACTCATTCCTCTTGTGGTGGCCATTTTATCTCTCTAGCTAAGTATGCTCATGATCTACTTGACAAGACCAATATGCTTTCATGCAAACCAGTGGCAACACCTATAGATTCCAAGTCCAAAATCTCTAGTAAAAATGGTGAACCTACGACTGATCCTTCTTTATATCGTAGTGTGGTTGGTGCTTTGCAGTACCTTACATTCAGGAGACCAGGTATTACTTATGTTGTTAGCAAATCTGTCTTTTTATGCATGCACCTCGCCATTCTCATTGGTTTACAATCAAGTGCATTCTTCGATACATCAGAGGTACTTTGGATTTGTTTGCACCCTAAATTGGAGAGGGTTGGGACGACGTTGTTTTAACCAGAGCGCCATGCACTTGTCACTTGAGGTACTCCTTGAGGGAAGTCAAGCCTCTAGGAGCTGAGATAACGACATCACGAGCCCAACTGCTTAACAAGTTTAACACCCTAACAGGTGTATCAGCCACTTGAGGCTCGAAGTGGTTTAAGGGTAAAAGGAGCTTAAGCTCAAGGGACTTCTAAGAAGGAGACAGGTGGTTATTAAGTTCATGATAGTTACTTGGAGCACAATTTCAAATGTGTGGGTAGCAGGCTTATGCAAGAGACTGGAGCATCTAAAAGAGACTCCAACTGAAAAAGCGAACATGGGTTTCAAGAAATATGCTTGAGCACACCAAATCAGGGGCACGTTTACTGATCATTCACATACTAAAGGAGCATGATGACCTACGTGGGAAGAAAATGCCGCGGGAATAGGGGGCAGC
The DNA here is from genome assembly GCA_018398585.1 of Simmondsia chinensis. Taxonomy (NCBI): domain Eukaryota; kingdom Viridiplantae; phylum Streptophyta; class Magnoliopsida; order Caryophyllales; family Simmondsiaceae; genus Simmondsia; species Simmondsia chinensis. Next base: position 8,137,496 of record JAGTTD010000002.1, on the reverse strand, counting down.
GATTATTTAGTTTTTCTATAAATAAGAGACACTATTGTAGTTGTAAAGTATCCAACACCAACCATACAAAACTTCTTCAAGTTTTCTTTACAGCACACTTGTGCCTTTTACCTAGAAGTAGCGTAACTAAACTTAGCGTGGTGTTGATCATGCTATACTTGCTTCTTCAGTAATACAGTACTTCAGCCTTCAAGTGTGAAGTCTTTGTTTTAATCTGTTCCCAAAATCGACAAGTTAAGAATCGAAGCTTAAGGCTTTGACGACCAAGACTAGACCTTGATTATGTTGGTCTTAATACTATTGTCATTGTTTATTAAGTCAGGTGAACTTAGGTTTGCACCATTGTTTAAGGGCTTTGATGGTCAAGGTTTGACCTTGATTGCGTTCGTCTTCATCCATTGACCCAAATATGGTTTGCTCCATATAAATCTTGTCAGACCCTAACTCATTCAAGTTAATATAAGTCAAGTGTGCCAGGCTTGAAAATCTGATTGACTCGGGCTTATAAGTGGACGGCGGAGCTCTTGAGTTTGTCTCCATCCTAATTCCTGACTTTTAAGTGTACAAGGAAAAGGTGTTGGTAGGGCTTGCTCCGTCACTATAACTGCCACTTGAGTTAGGTCCATATCCTTTGATTTCTATCATATTATTTATCAAAAAAATCCACAAAAAAATTAGTCTCCTTAATTGGAGCATAAGTAGAACTCACGCATTAACTGAAGTTAGATACACCAAAATTTCACCTTAGATTCTCTGAAAACAATGAGTGGTTAAGGTCAAACACGTATTGTCTGGATTTAGGCTGACTCCCTAATAGCGACGAGTCCCTTTTGCACGTTTGTTTACATTTGTATTTACGATAATCACATCACACTAATAACAAACAAATATAGCAAGCACGCCTTTTGGCGACCACAATAGGAGACTTAACACAAGACTTAAGTGTCTTTAACCCCACCGTGGATTACCAAGATGTAATCTCGGAGTATTCACCAATGGTTAGAACAAGGAGATTTAGTGCTCTTGAGCATAATGAACCAGAAGGCCTAGCCTTGATTGGGTCCCCACTTGAGTACCCTTTTGAAAAAAGCCTTGTATCACGAGGGGAAGAAACTAGTCACAACCACGGCAATGAAGCGGAGGTGATGAGCACATCCCAGAGGATGAGCGTATTGAACTTGATAGCTACTCTCGCAAGAGTTTTATGTCCATGCTTAAGCGTCGTTTAGAAATCGTTGACCAAAGAGTTCAATGAGCCATGAAAGAGGCTTTTGAGAAACAATGTGTTGAAATAGAATGCACTCTCGTGGCCTAGCATAAAAAGTCTGCCGCCATGAGAGTCGTAATCAATGATTTTGGGACCTTAATAAATGAAAGGCTTCATAGAGAAACTAACATAGTCTTAGTTAAGATAAACTCGACCCTGTCTTCTATTGCTACCCTTAGGGCTAAGGATGTAGCACGGCAAACAATAGTTGCAGTCAAGCCTATCCTAGTTAGACAGGCTGAGACTCATAATGGCTCATCCAAGCCGTTAGAGAGGATATTAGGCAACTTGGGCTTTTTCCCCCTCCAGTTTCAACTGGATATCCTCATGATGCTCCCTCGAGCTCACAATTATCAGTTGCTCGGGTTGACTACACAGTCCCTGAGAGAATAGGAAACCCAATTGTGGCTAACCCAAGTGTTGCTCACTTGGATCCTAGCCATAGCATTGACAATGTGCCCCTTGGGGTCTTAGGACCCTTGAATTAGGGATTTCCTCTAGCTTCGAGGGATCTCCACACCAATATGCAAATGTCACCTATCCTCGAGACAGGGGGCATAACAATTCATACCCTGCCCATGTTGGAAAGGTTGCTTCGAGGCCCACTCAAGGCCTTAGAGTAGGTGCGTAGGATAGGTACCCAGTTTTGAGACTAGGTCCTCCTCTTAGACCTCTTTATACATATGAAACTGGGGGCAAGTTAACCACCCACATCCTCAAGATCAAAGCTTGGGATTGATAAGGCAAGGATGCAACAATAGCCTACCAATGTAGGTGCACCCTCAAGCATGCCATATAACCCAGGATCTATTAGAACATACTTCATGGCCAATCAATCACATGGACAAAATGATCAAGAAGGTTACCCTATGTATGTGAGACAACAATCGTTCCCACACTCGACAATAATGGGAGCTCAGTTGTATCCTAAAGATCCCCCTCGAGACCCTCAGCCACTTGGGGGCAGTGGCAGGCTCATAACCATGTGTTAAACCTTCCCTTCCAAGACCAATTGGGCGCCCTTATTGAGTAGACATATGGGCTAGGCCTCACAAGGGTTAATAGACCCGTGTATAATAAACCATAGCCTGACTATACTGACAGGGATTATACCCTTTTCCTCAAGTATATAAAATCCTTGAATTTACCCTCTTATCTAGAGAAGGAAGCACATCTGCTCTTGAGCAATTGGCAATGTTTAACTGCCAGTGCAAGGAAGCGGCTAATAATTAGTACCTCAAACTCAGGTTGTTCCTTAGTTATTTAATAGGGGCTGCCTTTCATTGGTACATCAACCTGCCGCCTAATTTCATCTATTATTAGGATGACATGGCTAGGAAATTCCAAACCCAGTTCTCCGGGATGGAGCCAGGAACTTCCATGTCTGACTTGGCTCGAATGGAAAAAAAAAAAAAAAAAAAAAAAGGCAGCTAAATCTCTGGAACATTAGATTAACCGGTTCAAGAGAGCCAGGTTGAAATGCACAGTAGTTCTTCCTAAAGTTGAATATGCCAAGCCAGCCTCGAATGGCTTAGATTTTGAATTTACGAAAAAGTTTGAAAATTCAAACTTCACTACACTTCTATAGCTGGTGGAATGCACTGGTAGATATGAGGTTGTACTAAAAGAAGAGAGCCTCAAGAAAAATAGTGTGTCTAGGACTTATGTACACGACTTGGTTGACAAGGATGAAGATCCTCCATATGAAGTTGACGTAGCTGAGTGCGTCAAAGGGCCTCTTATGATTTGTAATCCTTTGGTCAAGAAGGATATCAAAGCTAGGAAGTCAAATCAATCCCAAGACTTGAGGAAATACTCATTCCACCTCTGAAGAGCCGATATCATATTTGATTGGCTTGAGGCAAATAATAAACTGAAGATTAGGAGCAAACACATAAAACTTGAACCCAATTCAAAAAAGGGAAAGGTATATTATAAATGGCACGAGTTGTTAGCTCATTCAATGAGGAATTGCATAATCTTTAGAAAAGTGGTCCAAGTTGCCATACAAACAAGGTAATTAATCTTCCCTGAAGATGGACAGGTGAGTGTTGATAACGACCCTTTAATAAGTCCAGTTCAAGTCAATTTTATTAACACCGTTGTCTTTTCCCCTCTTCAGGATGAAGATGGCATTAAACGATACTCAAAAGGCAAGGGTGGCAAACAACTTGTTTCAAAGGCTAGTCATCGAGGGAATACTAAGGTTTCCATCACTTGGCATTCACTGGATGATGGAATTTGTCGTTGGCACATCACTTAACTCCATCTCATGAACAAGTGTTTAGTTTTCAAGCACTTACTGATTAAACTCTATAGGAAGTCAGCCATTACACTATCTATGGTTGAAGAGTTAGCCATGGAAATCAATAGTGATCATAGGCATACTCTAAGCCTTACAAAACAAGAGAGGATATCTCGAGATGTGGAGAAGGTATCCTATAAGGCATGCCGCCATTGTTGTGGGAAAATGCTGGGGGTAAAAAGGAAACTCAAGCTTTCCCTCAGAATATTTCTCCTGCTGATTCTCTTTTGGAATTAAAGATGCCATTTGAGAAGTTCCACATGTATGAGCCTACTGAAGATCCCCCTTTAAAGACTTAAAATGTCATGAGGACTGGAAACCTAAGAGAAATCCAAAATACCACCTGCTCCATGTGGACACCAATTAGGGACCATGATAATCAGGGCAGCAGCCTTCAGGGGTCCGTTCTGCTGATGTTTGGAGAAGGAATCACCTTGATCATGCAGGTTCCTCTAACCTTACACGGACTCATAAAAGAAGGATGCTACAAAAGAAAGCAGTGCAACGAAAAGCTCTGCTTGACACTTGCTTAACTAGGGTCTCCAAGGAAGAGGATAGAGCCTGTAAGGATAGGTGCAACCATTCCATGGATCTCGAGGATCCAGTGACTAAATCTAGGCCTTTTACCACCACTGGCAAAGGTGAGCCATGTAAGAAGCTTTAGTCTCTCAACTTCTGAGGGTAAGGAATCTTAATGGGATCAGCTTGCTAAGAATTCGTTAGCTCGAAGAGCATCATATGATTAAAAGAGGAGTACAGTCCCCTCAATATCAATTGGGTCGAACCTGTAGACTGTGTTAAGCCAATGAAGTCTGACATAGAGAACAACTTCCACGAGGAAGATTTCCCCCAACCTATGGAGGAATCTCAAACTCCAAAGGTTAAGCTGAAGGACCAACCTCTAGACCAGGACATGCTAACTAATGGCAGTCCTTAGGATGAAAATCAGGATATGCCAACTAATGTCAGTCCTAAGAAAGAAACAAATCAAGGGGTCCAAATACAATTTGGATCACTCCCTGGGAAGGTTGATGTTAGAACTGCCCTACTTCTTCCTTTGGAGTTTATGGCGACTAATGCTCCGGAAGGCCTCGAGGGAGATGTGATAGTATCAGATGAAGATCCCTAGGTGGAACTTGTAGCTGAAGTGGCAACTACCAAAGGTAATCCCCATTCTTTGTCTTTTAAAGTTAAAATCCCAACATCTAAGTCAACTCATGACACTTCTGACATAAGGACGATTATGTTTGATAGGCTTAATACCACTAATAAATATATCAAGGCCAAATTTGATGGCATTTTGGTGAATAGAGTCTTGGTGGATAATGGCGCTGCCATCAATGTCCTATCTTTATAAATGTTGGGGGTCATTAGTAAATATTGAGATGACTTAATGACTTCAGAAGTGGCAATCTGTGGCTTTTCTGAAGCCACCAATAAGTTTGAAGGGGTCATCCTGATTAAGTTAACTATTGGCACCTTAAGCAAGCTAACAGCTTTCTTTATAGCGAATACTACCTCAAGCTATAATCTTTTGCTTGGGAGAGATTGGCTACATGCCAGTTACTGTATCCCTTCTTTACTTTACCAGTTGTTAATCTTCTAGAGCCATAACAAACATATGGTGATTATAGTAGATAACAAGTCATTCATGGCTTACTTTAACTATGTTGAGGCAAAGTTATACGAAGATGAAGAGGGACCATTGGATGTTAAAATGACCACTTCTCAATCTGCCTAACATCAGGAAATGATAGCCATCCTTGACAACTCGCTTACTGAAGCTGAGGTTGATCAAGTAGATGTGGAGTCAGAAGACTTTGACTTCTAGGGATGCATGAGAGCCCTTCTAGATGAAGGGGACCTTCAAAGCACACTAGAAGCCATATGCAAAGGAGCTAGGTCCTTCCATTAATGGCCAAGAGGGCTGTTTCCTCAGCCATTGGAAAACTAGTGGCTTGGCATGCTGAGGATCAATTATGGGCTGAGCGGCCATTTGTTAAAGATGGCCTCAAGGTCCAAGTGATACAAGAAAAAGAGCTGGAAATATCTCACTTAAGAGCAACACTAGCTAAGATGGAGGATTTAAGGGGTAAAGTTCAAGACCCCCTGCTCGAGATTAACTTAGGCTCAACTAAGGACCCAAGACCTACCTATCTGAGTACTATACTTTCTGAAGAACAGAGGAAGCAGTATTTGACCTCGCTTCTTGAGTTCAAAGACTACTTTGCTTCGGATCATCATGAAACGCCCGACTTAGACAATAAAGTGCTTAAGCATAGGCTTCCTATCAAGACAGGCTCGAGGCCCATAATTTTGGTCTAGAGAAAGATGTCCCAAGAAGTAATTGATTTGATCAAAGAAAAGATTGAGAGACTCTTAAAGGCCAAATTCATTAGGATTGCTAGGTACGTTTAGTAGTTGGCAAATATTGTTCCTGTTATCAAAAAGAATGGCCAAATTAGAGTTTGTATTGATTTCAGAGATCTAGATGCAGCCACCACAAGGGTTGAATAATCGATGCCAATAGTTAATGTTCTTATTGATTTAGCCTCAAGGCATGAGGTCTTATCCTTTATGGATGGCTACTGTGTATACTATCAAGTCATGATTGCTTCGAAGGATACCCACAAAATGACATTCAGATGTCCAAGATCAATAGAGGTCTTCAAGCGGATGGCTATGCCATTTGGCTTGAAAAACGCTAATGCCACCTACCAAAGAGCCATAAACATGATCATTTATGATCTCATTGGCAAGACCATGGAAGTCTATATAGATGACATCGTGGTCAAATCAAAGTCCCAAGTTAAACACTTGAAGGACTTAAGAGGAGCATTCCTTAGAACGAGGAGCCATAACCTCCAGATGAACACATTAAAATGTGCCGTTGGTGTACATGCTAGAAACTTCCTTGGTTTTTTGGTACACCAGAGGGGCATTGAAGTGTACATAAATAAGACCAAATCCATTCAAGAGGCCAAACCACCTTCAAGCAAAATGGAGCTACAACACTTCTTGGGATAAGTTAATTTCCTAAGACGTTTCATTTCAAATGTCGCAGGAAAAACCAAAGTCTGTCTCCACTGCTAAGACTCAAGTTTGTGGAAGACTTTAAGTGGGAGGAGCCACACCAAGCAGCCTTCGAAGCCATCAAGGAATACTTGATTAGGCCACCAGTGCTGATTCCACCAAAGTAAGGCAAACTACTAAAGATTTATGTCTCTACTGAATCTGTTGGTTGTCTGCTTATACAAGACAATGAATCAGTCAAAGGCTAAGCCTTAGCAAACTTTTTAGCTGACCATCCAAACATTCATGCTAGCTTAAACTATGAGCCAGATCAACTCCTAATGGTAGAAATGGTCCCTTGGAAGCTATATTTTGATGGATCAAGGACCAATTCAAGCGCTGGGGTCGGGATTGTGATTGACTCCCTTACTGGGATTATCAACAAGTTAGTTGTCACCTTAGTTCACTAGTGCTCTAACAATATAGTAGAGTATGAGGCATTGATTATAGGCCTACAAACTTTCCTTGAAATGCGAGTCCCTAATGTTATCATAAGAGGGGATTCGCGGTTGTTCATTTGGCAGGCAAAAGGGGAGTTTCAGTGTTTAAGTGATACCTCAAATAAGTACATGTCAATGGCGCGGGAGCTATTGAGTAAATTTGAAGGTGTCCAATTTGACCACTTACCTTGAGGGCAAAACAAGGAAGCTAATGATTTGGCTCTGTTAGCCTTAGGGTATAAGTTACCAGGACATGGTGTGAGGAAACTAGGTCATTGAAACTATAGTTTTAGACCATGACATTGAATTCACTAAGTCCTTCAGTTTTGAGAGTAGGGTAGTTACAAGTGAACACTTGGATTGCTTTAAGGCACATCAATATGTCATAAGTCAACATGAGGATTGGAGGAAGCCCTTAATAGATTACTCTCAAAACCCCAGTGACTTATTCAAAGACAGGAAGATGAAAATGAGAGCTCATGGTTTCTATCTTGATGATGAATCTAGAGAGTTATATAAGAGGGATGCTAGCGGGGTGCTTCTCAAGTGTTTGGACTTAGACAAAGCAATGCTAGTAATAGTAGGAGCTTGTGAGGGTATCTATGGATCCCATTTGGTTGGCAATAAGATGCATTAGCTCATTAGACATTATGGCTATTATTGGCCATCATTGATGGAGACTGTATCAAGTATGCCTAAGGATGCAGAGCATGCCAAAGACATGGCCATGTGTCAAGAGTCCCTGCAAGTGAAATGCATGCTATTTTTAAGCCATGTCCCTTTAGAGGATGGGCAATGGTTATCATAGGGGAGATTAAACCTCCTTCAAGCAAGCAACACTCTTACATTCTTGTGGCCACAGATTATTTCTCAAAGTGGATGGAAGCTAAACCACATAGGAACATCAATTAGCAAAATGTGATTGATTTTTATCAAAGAATATATCCTATGTAGATTTGGAATTCTGGAAACCATTACTATGGATGATGCTAAAGTGTTCAATAAAGATGAGGTTAAGGAGCTCACCAAGAGTTTCAACATTGAAATCTTGAACTCAACCCCTTACTACGCTCAAGCTAAGAGCCAAGCCGGGTCTACTAACACGATTCAAAATGCCAATATTGAGAAAATGATTGAGGATAATCCCAGAAAGTGGCATAAGTTGCTACTTGATGCCTTTTGAGCTTATAGAATGTCCAAATGTTATGCAGCTGAGATAACCCCCCTCCATCTAACGTATGGCCATGATGTTGTACTCCTAATGGAAGTCATAATTCAGTCTATTAGGTTGGATCATCAAGGGAGGTTTTCTGAACTTGAGTATGAGCAAGCCATGAGGGACTAGCTAACTAACTTGGACCAAGTTTGGCTTGACGCCCTTCATAAACTAGAAAACGAAAGAAGAGGATGGCTAAAGACCATAACAAAAAGGTCAAACCTAAGTCTTTTGACTTGGGGGACTTAGTCTGGAAAATGGTTTTTCCCATTGGCCAAAAAAGATCATGTCTTTGGGAAATGGTCCCCAAACTGGAAGGGCTCATTCAGAGTCTTAGGGTATTTGGAGAAAACGCTTACTTATTCCAAGACCTAAATAGGAGAACTCACTCAAAGGTCATCAGTGGAAGGTTCCTTAAAATATGTGATAACAATTTGGGATTCAAATAAGGAAGTCCTTAAATTTATTCCCAAAATTATGGGCTCAGTTTCAATATTAATGTCTTGAGGATCAACTCAATGATCCTTGAGTTAGAAAATTAAAATAAGGGAACTGCCAAACTGAGAGACATATTCAAAAAATACGTATATCATTAATGATATTGAGGAGTACATGGCTTATGCAAAAATAATACAAGTAAGTTACTTGTATGGCCAAAACTTCTTTACATGCATCAAAAGAGTTGACTCATATTCTAACTAAGGATTCATCTATAGCTGACAATTGGCTAGTAAATTCACTTAACTGCTAGTCTAGGGAGAGTGCCTCTTCTTGGAAGGCTTGATTGGTTCATTGAGCCTCTATGGTGGCTTGCTCGAACTCTTCAACTCTTGAATCCTGAGAAGTGTGCTGCTGCTTGAGAAAAAATACAGTTGTTTCTTGAGCCGACTCAACTTCTCATCAAGGTGATGTATTTCAACCTCTAATCCTTTGATGTCTTGAGCCTACTGACTCTAGACTTCTTTAGCTTCTTGGAATTCTTCAAAAAGAAGCTGTAGGCGTCTTAGGTTAACTTAACATCCCAGATCTGTAATAGCATCTTAGTAATGTTGCTTGTTCTGAAGGAGTGATGGGACCTCCTGGTTGACTTTGGTAAACACCTTCTCCAACACCTGGAGCTCTTGGTTATGGCAGGGGCCACTTTGGGATCTTCTTCTATAGGCCATCACTAGGGAGGTAACTTCTTGGTAAGTGGCATTCTCAATCAGACAAAGGACAAGGTGGTGTGTCATTTCCCTTAGTCTTTAAAAACTTATAAATACTTGGTCCAGCTGTTGAAAGGCCAGTCTCCCACTTGCCCCTAATTTCTCCAGAGGAGACGTAATTCTATCTTAAATTGGAAAAGGGGCGACTCTTGGTGGTTTAACCTCAAAAGAAAAAACATAAAAAAAAATCAACTCAAGTCCTAACTATGGACATAAACCAGAGTGAGTAGGGGCTAATTTTTACCTAGACTTCAGTTGGAAGGACAGGAAGGACCTCTATTGGCCCTTCAACCACTAGATTGTCTTCCTTAGTGGGTGACTTCTGAAAAGGGGGCGCTTGTATGTCAAAACTAACTAATGGTTTGGACATCAAGGATTCGTGAGCCAGCAGAAGAGATCATACCTTTGTAAATCTCTTCAATGGTTGTAGACATTCCTGGAAGAAGGAATGGAGCTTGGATAAGGCCTAGTTCCAAAGAGGCTAAGAGTGAAGCCTCTTTGAGTGGTTCACTTATAAATGGCTCTAGAGTCGAAGTAACCATACCTTCTTCCTCCTTAGTGCTTGAACTTAGTGATTCAGTTACCCAAGGGGGCTCTGGCATAGGTTCCTGAGGTGAAGAATATGGAATTTCCACAATAAATGAGGCTGTTGCTTCTTGTGGCTATGTAAAGCCAAGTGAGAAACAGTTTTTGGTAAAAGAAAAATGAAAGAAAAACCAACTAAGAAAGTCCAAAACCTCTAATTGAGGAAGCCTGGCTCTTCTCTTTTTCACTAGCTGTGAGATGGGTACTTCTTCTTCTTCTTCTTCTTCTTCTTCTTCTTCTGCCTAGATGGCTCTGGATGGAAGAGATGGAGGAGCACTGCTCTTCTTTCTTTTTTTTGAGCCACTAACTTTAGGGGCTGGTGTAGAGGTTCCTGGAGGGGATTCCTTTGGCAACATTTTGGTAAAACTCCTGGTACTCCAAAGAGTTTATTGAGTAGCTGTGGTTGTAAGGAAAGGACAAGCATCAATATTTGTCCAGGCCATCTAAAGCATAAAACTGAAGTGTGCTTTAGAGATGGTTGTTCACCTGGCAATACCTTCTTTGGGGTCTACATGATGCTAGCTGGCTGAGCTTCTCTCGAGCTAGGACCTACAAGCTCAAGTAAAGGCATGAAATACTGCTTGGTGTCTCTAGCCTCCAAGGAGGACCGATAGGCTTAGAACAAGCTATAAAACAAGGTGTGGCACATGGGGAGTACCTAAAAGTAACAGGGTACCCATAAAGTGACTTGACCTTTTAATTGGACTTAGAAAGCTCTTGGTACTGAGAGAGCTCGACAGAGATCCTTTTTGCCCTCCATAAATTCTTGGTCCTCAAACTTGGGAAAGGAATGTCCTGGACCATTCCAAATTGCTTAGCGAACAACCCAGGCCTATAAGTTTGTACACAAGGGCAAGTCTAGTGATAGAAGAAAAGAGTTCTGAGGGCACAAGATTGTCTACCAGATTTGAGAATTAAATTCTACAGAGACATCATAATGGAGGTCCAATTTCTTGAACCAAAGAGGACCAAGTTTCCTCTCTCTGAAGGGAGTCCATTGAATCCCAATCGCATCTCAAGGAGACGTGAGTCTCTCAAGGCAATGGTCAAAAAACCATCTGAGGGGTAAAAGGGCCTCGCATCGAGAAAATTGCTCTCCATAATAGGTGACCCCCTCATATGTGGCAACAAAGGGGCTCTAGGGGCAGAGCTTAGGTAAGTAGGCTTGGGCCCAAAGCTAGACTAATTACAGGGGTCCTCCTACCTAGACATTATAGTTTTTGACTATAATATTACCAAGGCATCCATACAATTGGGCCAAAAACAGCAATCCTAGAGCCAATGGACTAGTGCTAAAAGCCAGGTTAATTGCCATTGTCCTATGTGACTTAACAAAAGCAGAACCAAGACAAGTTAAAGAACTTGTTCAACCAAAATAAGTAAAAGTGGACCTCTTCTTCCTTAGACCCTTGTCCAAAGTTATGACTTTTTGTGGCAGTAACTTTAACAAAAGATTCGCAACCACATGGTAGGTCAATCACAGAAAATGAAGAGGCAAAGGCTTCGGCCTCTTTAGAAATAGAAGAGTCAAGGGAAGCTCCTCTCCTCCTAGAGAAAGACCTGTTAGGGCCGCTATGTCCCTTAAGTTGACGCCAAGAAAGCCCTCGAGGAGGACAAAAGGGTCGTACCAAATGTTCCAAGAGCAGGTGAGTGTAGTCATGATGGGGTAATTATACCTGAGAGCAATCTTGGAGAGTTTGATAGCCTTATAAATGTGGAGACTCTTCCATTTCTCTCCATAAGTAAGGATAAATTGGTCCATCCATTCGGCACAACGCTTGGTTAGGAACGTCCATTCTTTGAGGGGGGCGCTTCTTTGCAAATATGCCTTCCACCCCAAGATTGACCTGCAGAAGCCGCGCAAAGCAAAAAACATTCGTCAGCATCTAGAAACACACCCTCAAGGTTGGGGACGTTGTAAGAAGGGTCAAAAATGGGCCCTAGGGCACACGGTTCAAAGATTGAAGAAGGGTCATTTTCTGACATTCAAGAAAGATCCTCCTTGATGTCACTACGATCAATAGGATCTAAAGCCTATCTGAGTCCATTAAAATGTCTGATTGGACGGAACTTACCAACTACTTAATAGGCTATCAGCCTAAAGGATGGGGTAGAGACAGCATAAGAGATTTGAGCCTACATTGCTTGGCGTGGAGAATCACAAAGAAGAGAGGAATAGATTAACAACAAAGAACAAAGATTCAAGAATAGAGAGCAAGTATTTTTAAATGCTTGATCAAAACGAAGGCAAAGCACAAGAGCAGAAAAGGGGAAGATTCGGAGCCTTAACTGTCATATTTATAGAAACGTGGGAATGAAGGTCACGCATCAAACAATGTACTCTAGAGCTCCCTGTAGCCATTGAGAGTCAATTTAAGGAGATTTTTTAGCCGTTGTTAATCTAAATTTGACAACAGCTAAAAGAGAGGGGGCATTTATTTACAACCTAAATTCGATAGCATTGGGACAACGTTGTTTTGACCAGAGCGCCACGCACTTGTCATGTGAGGTCCTTCTTGAGGCAAGTCAAGCCTCTAGATGCTGAGATAACGGCGTTTGGAGCCTAACTGTTTGAAAATTTTAACACCCTAACAAGGGTATCGCCCACTTAATGCTTGAGATGGTTAAAATGTAAAAGGAGCTCATGCTCAAGGGACATCCAAGAAGATTGCAAGAAAGGTAGTTTCCAAGCTCGAGACAGCTACTTGGAGCATAATTTCAGATGCGTGGGCAGCAAGCTTATCCAAGAGAAAGTGGAGCATCTAGAAGAGACTCTAGGTGAAAAGGTAGACATGGGCTTCAAGAAATATGTTTGAGCACACCAAATCAGGGACACGTTTACTGATCATTCATGCACTAAAGGAGCTTGATGGCCTACGCGGGAAGAAAATACAATGGAAAAAGGGGGCAACCATTATTTAGCTTTTCTATAAATAAGAGACACTATTGTAGTAGTAAAGTATCCAGCACCAACCATACTAAACTTCTTCAAGTTTTCTTTACAACACACTTGTGTTTTTTACCTAGGAGTAGCTTAGCTTAACTTATCTTAGCGTAGCATAGGTCTTGCTATACATATTTCTTAAGTAATTCGATGCTTCGAGCTTCAAGTATGAACTCTTCATTTTAAAGTGTTCCCAAAATCGACAAGTTAAGAATTAAAGCTTTTGTTCAAGGCTTTGATGGCCAAAGGTTTGACCTTAATTGCGTTGGTCTTAACACTATTTTCAATTCTTAATAAGTCATATAAACTTAGGTTTGCGCCATTGTTTAAGGGCTTTGACGAACAAGGCTTGACCTTGATTGCGTTGGTCCTCATCCGGTGACCCAAATATAGTTTGCTCCATCTAAATCTTGTCAAACTCTAACTCATTTGAGTTATCATACATCAAGGGTTCCTGGCCTATAAATTTGATTGACTCAGGCTTATAAGTGGACCACTGAGCTCTTGGGTTTGTCTCCACCCCAGTTCCTCAATTTTAAGTGTACGAGGAAAGGTGTTTGTGGGCCTTGCTCCGTCACTGTAACTGCCACTTGAGTTAAGTCTATATCTTTTAATTTTTTGTCATATTATATATCAAAAAATCCAGGAAAAAAATATAAAATTCTACTTAATTGGAGCATAAGTAGAACTCACATATTAATCGAAGTTAGATACACCAAAATATCACCTCCTTTTCTCCGAAAACGGTAAGTGATTGAGGTCAAAGACTTGCGGTCCAAATTTAGACTTACTCCCTAGTTGCGGTGAGTCCCTTTTGTACGTTTGTTTATATTTGTATTTACAGCAACCACATCACACTAATAACAAAATATAGTAAACAGGATCACAGTTTAACTATATCTTCCTCTTGCACCAGTCAACTTGGGGCTTATTTAGTTGCTGACTGGATCAGATACCCCAATACATATCGATCCACATTGGGTTTTTGAGTGTACCTTGTGGCAACATTATCTCGTGGTCTTCTAAACAACAGCCTATTGTTTCTCATTCCAGTTCGACGGCTGAGTATCGTGGTATTGCAAATGGTTTTTCTAAATGTTATTGGTTGTGCTCTCTTCTTGGTGAATTGCACATTTCTTTTCTAAATCCACTTTGGTAAATTGTGATAATATTTCTGCCACATATTTGTCCACTAATCTACTTCAGTATATTTGCATGAAACATGTGGAGATTGACATCGTTTTTTTTTGTGAGCATGTTCATTTCAGTCTTTTTTTGTCACAATAGGTTGCCGACATCTTTACTAAGAGTCTTCCACGTCATTTGTTTCTTCAATTCAAGCACAATCTTTGCATTCAGTTTCCTCTTGCTTTAATTGAGGTGATGTTTGATTATATGTAATTTATGTTATATTTGTGTATAGACACATTGAGCTCAGTCTTGTATAGCCAACATTTCCTTATATTCATAATATATAAATGTATGTGAGGGATCCTTAATTTGTGTGTTTCTCATTAATTTTACAATTCGGAATAAAGAAAACAAGATTGTGTTTGAAGAAGAGAACTTTGACCTTGAAGACATACATTGGAGTATTAAAATAGAATCAGTTTTTTAGATTCGATCATGGAATGAATGCTTTCCATATGGATCGGATGCAACCGCTAGGCATATTGAGGCAATAAGAAGCCGGGACTAGAACAATTCAAGGAATAGGCGACATTGAGCAGGTGGCCACTAGAAGGGAAGGCAACAGGGCGGAGCGGATACAGGAGTTGCCTCCTCCATACCCGTACCCGCTACCCAAATTTATACCCATACCCATCCCGTTACCCACCATAGGTATGAAGTGGATACTCAAATCCACCCTAGCGAGTACAAATCCATATCTATACCCGCCCCTTTACCCGCGGGTATCGAATTCCTGCCCCTTACTTACCCTAATATGAGTACAAAATGATTGTCTATACTCGCCCGTATTAATTATTTAATACTAATTTTAAAAATTGAATTATATTTTTTTAATATTAATAAATAATTTAGATAATTGAATTTAAACTTGTATTTTTTTAATTTGAAAAATTAAAAATATAAAATGTGTTGTACCCACCCCTTACCCAGGGCGGGTACACCCAGCCGATACCCGCCTCCGCCTCACTTATACTCATACCCGCCTCAAACAGGGCGGTTACTGTAGGTAAGGGGTTTTATCCGCTGCATTGTCATCCCTAGCCCCTAGTTCTTTTGATTTGGCCTTTGAGTTAATTCTTTTGTTCATAAACTAGAGTTCTTGTCTTGCTTTTCTATTGTTGTTTGTTTATTTTTGTTTTAATGTGCATATTTTCTCTTCTATCTTTTGTCCCCTGTACTATGTGCCTTCCAAACTCGTACAATTATCGTAAAATAAGGAAAGTCACTAGTCCACGTAGCCTACATAGGTGTTGGAGTATCTATTTGGTTCAAATATTAATTGTGTATGTTGCATTACCATTTATGTTGTCCTATGACCATTTATATCATAATAAGTTATAATTATATCTAATATTTGTAAATTTGTCTAAATTAGTGTCTCACCATAATCAAAATTATTTAGTGACCAACATATCGAGTCTTTTAACTAAGTGTGATAACTTCGTGTTGAAGAAAATTTAGAATATATAATTCTAAATTTTATATCTCAAAAAAGAAATTCACACAAAATTGGAGACACAACACAAAACTTTATTTAATTGAGAATATTACGATAAAACTCTCAATAACAAGACTACAACCTTGTATATATATATATATATAAGACTTTTGTCTTATTTATTTTACATTCTCGATATAATTTAAGGTTTAAGGTCATGGGTATTTATAATAACCCAAATGTAATACAAACCACTCATTTTTAATAACTAATTAATTTGTAACCTCACATTCAATCCACTTAAGTTAGACATATATACTTAAATTAGATTTAGTTTTAATTATATGAGCTAGCATTGATCTCAACACTCCCCCTCAATGTTAGCTCTCATCTTCTTCATTGTGTCAAGTTGATTACGAAAATTTTCAAACTTGCCAGTACTTAAACTCTTCGTGAACAAATCGGCAACTTGATCATTTGTGTTGATCGGTCTCATTTCAATCTCATCTTGCAAAACCTTTTCTCTGATAAAGTGGTAGTGCACTTCAACATGCTTAGTTCTTGCATGAAAGACCGGATTCTCTGCCAAACGAATTGCTGATTGATTGTCACAGTACAGCGGAACTGTATAATCTTCTATTTGATGTAGATCATTTAACAGTTGTATCAACCATGTACTTTCTTGAGCTATCATTGCTGCTGCTCGATATTCAGCCTCAGTGGTTGACAATGATACTGTCGGTTGTCTCTTGCTACACCAAGAAATTGTTCCACAACCAAGCTTGAACACATACCCAGTTGTCGATCTCCTGGTGTCATGATCTCCTGCATAGTCAGCATCACAGTAGCCAACTAACTTGCAGTCTTCACCTTTCTTGTACAAAAGACCATAGTCAATTGTGCTCTTCATATATCTCAGTATTCGTCGAACTGCTTCCAAATGAGGCTTCTTTGGATTTTGCATGTACCGACTCATCACACCAACTGCATAAGAAATGTTAGGTCGAGTCAAGGTTAAGTAGATTAGACTACCTACCAATTGTCGGTACATCGTTGAATTTTCCAAATCTTTTCCTTCATGTGCGCACATTTTGGAATTTGGCTCCATTGGCATTGAAATCGGCTTGCATTTGAGGATTCCAAACCTTTTCAACAAATCTTTGGAATATTTTTGCTGACAAAGAAATATTCCTTCTCGTGTGCGATCAATCTCTAAGCCAAGAAAGTGTTTAAGCTGTCCAAGTTCCTTCATCTGGAAACGTACTGATAAATTCTCCTTTGTCTGAAGAAGTTCTACCTCATCATCACCTGTTAGGATTAAATCATCCACTTACACTAACACGATCACTAATTTTCCTCCAACGGCTTTGACAAACAAGCTGGAATCTACAGGTGTAACTGAATAACCGCTTTGTGTTAGGAATTCAGCAATTTTACCATACCATGCCCTAGGTGCTTGTTTTAGTCCATAGAGTGCTTTCCGCAGGTTACACACATATTCAGGACGATCTTGACTCTGAAAACCCATTGGTTGAATCATGTAGATCTCTCGATCTAGCTCTCCATGAAGAAAAGCATTCTTCACATCCGTTTGACACAAATTCCAGTCTTTGTTGGCTGCAAGTGCAAGTAAGACTCGCATAGTTGTAAGTTTCGCTACTGGACTAAATATTTCATCATAGTCTAGTCCATATTGTTGAGAAAAACCACGAGCTACCAATCGTGCCTTGTATCTTTCGACTGAGCCATCTGAACGACGCTTTATCTTGTAAACCCACTTACAGGATATGGGTTTCACATCTCTTGGCTTTGGCACAAGATCCCAAGTTTGGTTTTGCTCAAGTGCAACAATCTCTTCTTTCATTGCAGCCATCCACTCAAAACTTTGTGATGCTTCTTCAAACGTCTGAGGTTCTTTTATAGTTATTTCTTCGACTATGGCTGCATTGGCATATTTGGGATTTGGCCTTCGTGTTCTTGTTGACCTTCAAAGTTGAGATTGCGGAGTTAATTCTTCAGTTTCACTAGGCTCACCTTCTTCTCTTGGTTGTTGATACACACTAGTTCGCCAAGGATTCTGAGTCACTATTTGTTCGACGTCACTTCCATTCGAATCTTCTGATTCATCTGAACTTGGTTGAAATTGAGCAATATGCTCCCCCATCTTTTGTTGCAGCTTTTCTTCAAATTCTTTCAAGTCAGGTAACACCTTCTTCTCTGAGGACCGCCAAGAAGATGCTTCATCAAACACCATATTTCGTGAAGTGTAGCATCTATCACTTGTTGGATCACAACATTTCCATCCCTTTCTCTGGCTATCGTATCCCACAAAGATACATCTAATAGCTTTCTTGTCAAACTTGTTCCGTAAATGATCAGGAACAAATACATAACATACATAACCAAATACTAGAAAGTAACTAACTGTAGGTTTCACGTTCCACAGTTTCTCAAAGGGTGAAACAAATTCTAACCTCTGTTGAGGAAGTTTGTTGATCACAACAGCTGCAGTCCTCATAGCTTCAGCCCAAAACCTTCCCGGTACATTCTTTGCATGTAGCATACTACGACAAATTTCTACAAGATGCCTATTTTTTCTTTCAGCTACACCATTTTGTTGTGGTGTATTGGCACAAGTGTATTGATGACGTATTTGGGATTCCTTCA
Organism: Simmondsia chinensis; assembly: GCA_018398585.1. Lineage (NCBI taxonomy): Eukaryota > Viridiplantae > Streptophyta > Magnoliopsida > Caryophyllales > Simmondsiaceae > Simmondsia > Simmondsia chinensis. Next base: position 8,119,166 of record JAGTTD010000002.1, on the reverse strand, counting down.
GGTATTGAGAGAACTCGTTTGAACTATATTCTCCCCCATTATCTGTGCGTAAGCAACGAATCTTCTTTCCCACTTCTCCTTCAAGTATCTTTCTGAACTCTTTAAACTTTGAGAATGTGTCAGATTTTTCTTTCATAAAGAAAATCCACACGTACCTTGAGAAGTCATCAATGAAAGTCACCATGTATCGCATACCACCAATTGACGGTTGCTTAATTGGTCCGAACACATCAAAATGAACTAACTCTAATGGTTCTGCTGCTTTAAATTTTGATTCCACGTATGGTAGTTGGTGTGCTTTATCATACTGGCATCCTGCACATATTGTGTCTGTCCGCACATCAAGTTGTGGTAGCCCTTTCAACATCAACTTATTTGCCATCACCTTTAGCTTGGAATAGCTAACGTGACTTAACCGCATGTGCCATAGATCTGTTGTCTCATTTTTTCTTGCCTTGTCCACATATGCAGACTCTGCTGACAACACATAGACTGACTCCACTCGTCGTCCTTCCATTGCCGGCTTTTCTGAGATTTTGATGTCACGATACACCTTCACATCTCGAGGACAGAACATAACATAATGGCCTAATGATGTTAATTGAGCTACAGATAACAAATTTTTCTTCATCCCTGGAACATAATAAACATCTTGAAGTGGCACCTTGTTAGAATTATATCAAGGCGTAACTGTAGTCTTACCGGTATGGGCCATCGGTAATCTCGAGTTATCAGCTGTCACCACCATACGACCTCCCTTATTCTCAGACAAGTTTTGCAACATCTGTTTATCACCTGTCATGTGATTTGAGCAGCCTGAATCTACAATCCAGTCAGTCTTGTAGTCAATCTTTTCTGATGTTGTTGCCATGAGAGCTAGGTCTTCTTTCTCCATAGCGAAAAGCGCTTCGGCATCCCGACCATCTTCGCTTTCCTTAGAAGTAGAAGTAACAGTATTACTTTCAACAGGATTTTTCTTCGACCAACAGTCTTTTGCCATGTGGCCCATTTTCCCGCAGTTGTAACACTTGCCATTGAACTTTTTAATATTACCGCGATTCTTCGAAGCTCCCCATCGATGAGAATCTTCCTTTCCTTGGTGATACTTCTTTTCACCATCCTTTTTAGATCCACCATTACTATGTCGCTTACCGTTGCTTTTGTTGGTGCAGAGCGCTTCCTCTTCACTCTTCAACAAGACTCCTCCCATTTGCTTGGCCATAGCTTCTTGACCAGCAAGCAAATTTTCGAACTCAACAAGTAATGGTTGTGTCGGCCATCCCTGTATAGCGGCAACAAACCCTCGGTATTCGGGTTTTAAACCATGGATAATTAATCTCTTTATCCTGGCATCCCCGATAGACGTTGTTGGATCTAAAATAGAAATTTCACAGCATATTGATTTCACCTTGTGAAAAAATTGGGCTATCGTCATGTCACGTTGCGCCATCGATATCAGCTCGTTTTTGAGAATTTGCAGTCTTGTATCACTCTTCTTTGAAAAGAGTGTAACAAAAGTGTCCCATGCTTCCTTCGGTGTTTTAGCATCGCGTATGTGCTCCAACATTTCTTCTTCAACTGTGGTCTTTAAAGCAAACATTGCTTTGCCTGCTTTAATTTTCCACTTCCGCAAGATGCCATTGGCATCTTCTGCTGCTGGTTGTGTAACTTCACCACCACCGACAATCTCCCAAAGGTCGTGACATTGTAGGTAAGACTCCATACATGTTACCCACGTGGTGTAGTTTGTGTTGTTGAGCTTTGTGATTCCTCCAACTACTTGAAGATCACCCATTATGCCAACAAGAGTTTGACTATGTGAAAAACAAGCTTGTCTTGACAAATCTTACACCGTGGCTCTGATACCAATTGTTGAAGAAAATTTAGAATATATAATTCTAAATTTTATATCTCAAAGAAGAAATTCACACAAAATTAGAGACACAACACAAAACTTTATTTAATTGAGAATATTACGATAAAACTCTCAATAACAAGACTACAACCTTGTATATATATATATAAGACTTTTGTCTTATTTATTTTACATTCTCGATATAATTTAAGGTTTAAGGTCATGGGTATTTATAATAACCCAAATGTAATACAAACCACTCATTTTTAATAACTAATTAATTTGTAACCTCACATTCAATCCAAATATAAAAACATCCATTTTCTGATGACAATAGATACAGTTTAGCCTAAGATAGGGAGAGAGAAAAAACCAATAACATAAATGACCTAAGCTTTCAGTTCACTAGATTATAACATTTGAGCACGTGACGACATGATCAAAATTTGTCATCCTCACTAGGACCTATTTGGCTATGTTGCAAAGGCTCCGCATTTCACCAACTTTAATGTACCGAATATATGTCTATAGACTAGGTTGGTATCCAAAGTTTTAAGCACCTTTTTCCACGGTTTATCAACAAATATGAGCCAACATGGTAAGTTGCATTTTCGATACTTTGTGTTATGCTAGCTCGCTTAGTTGCACACATGATAAACTTGGATCTGGAATAAGTTAATGTATTTTAATCAGGTATCTGCATGGCCAAAGGGGTTATAATACTCATCAAATTTTTGTATCTCGAGAAGTAATTTCTTATAAGGATAATTTTTTGTTTTCAAAAGGGCCAAGGAGTTATGCCCAAGGATATGACCAGTGATTGTCTCGGAGAACAGGTCACCGATAGCAGTAATGAGTAACAACATCAGGTCAACAAAGATCGACTAACCCGAGAGACCCGCTAACAAAAGATATGGATGGCATTTAATATAATCCAATCTGACCCGACTTAAACCTTGCCATGATCAAATCTCGTAAAGGGAAATAAATAAAAATAAAAAGCAATCAAATTTAAACCTAGTTGGCGGCTGGCTCCATGGCTAGCCTACTTTAACTCCACTTCAAAATTAACTTTTGTTTTAAAATAAGTCCAAGTAACTTTGCTTAGCCACAACTAACTAGTGATTTCCATGGGGCCATCTACCCTAATCTTTACTCTAATTAATACTAGTGTTATTCCGTGCGATGTACTAGGCTATTGGTATTTTAAAAAATTTTAATTTATTATATTATTACATTGTAATTGCATTAAATTTTTATTTTCTTTTCTTTTTTCATTTTATAGAAATTTAATTTTATATATTATCAAATTATGATTGTATTAAGTCTTCATTTATTTTCCTTTTCTGATTTTGTTAGTCATATCATATTTACTCTTTTAGTTTCATATGTTTTTGTTGCATTAATGTGATTAAATACCACGAATGCTCATCATTTTTTTTTCTTTATTTATTACTTTTCCACTGTTTGGTAGATTACATGTGACACTTTAGAATTACAAGATTGGAGATTTGAGAGGTTCTAAAGACCGGACAACTTGACAATAATATATCAAAAAAGATTAAATAATTTTTTTTTTCTGTGGTGGGGCCATTTGTGGGTAATTTTAAGGGAAATGGGGTTTGGTGGGTTTTAAAATTTGAATAGAGTTGCTTGTGTCTCAAAGTTTGCATGCTCAAGCAAGAATTAATGAAAACTTTAGGGTAAATTTGAAATTATTCTTCTCCAATCAGGATTTTGGCCCATTTTTTAAGCTATGGTTTCCTCCACTAGCTGCTTTTATATTCTTTTTTATTCCAAATACAATATACATATTAATCTTATACCAAAAATAAACGTCTACAAAAGAGCAAAACAATACGAAAAATACAATACAGTAAGGAAATAAGGGAATGTATTGCTTAGAAGCACAAACCCTTTCTCCAAAAAGGTTGTATGCACAAAGTACGCGGGATAATGCCTCTTGACTACACGTAATAGACATGTTTCATATCCAAGGTTCAAGATTTTATTAAACAACATAATTCCGTACCCTTATCGCCATATGTGATTTTTACTATCAAATATGTTCTATGTTATGAATCATAAATATAGGGTTATTTACGACAAAGATTTATGTACTTTATCCAATATGTCAATTTCATATTTTTACTTTTAGTTTTGTCAATTCAATTTTTGCATAATTTACAATGTGCCAATTTAGTCATAAGATGAAATTGAAGTTGAGCAATAATGTAATTTTTTAACAGCTCAGTTATGTTAGATGCAAGTGACCCGACACAAACTCACTCGTCGAGCCAATTTAAATCCAACTTTCACACGATCATTAGAAACTTTGTCGCTAAGTTAACGTCAATGTTAGTACTCTAAATTGACACAATGTAAACTACACAGAAACTAAACTGACACAACTAAAAGTAGAAGGAATAGATTACTACAGTAAACAAAGTACATAGATATAAGGCGTAAATAACCGTTACAATAATTAAGTTTAAAAATGGAGAGATTACTGATTGCTAAGTGGGCTAATTAAGCAAAAGAGGAGATGATAATTGTAGAGGTTGACCAAGTGGGGAAACCTTGGGGTAGAAGACATCAACTTTGTCTGTTTAATGGCTTGTGGGGCTTGCATTTGTAGCTTTTGATTCTCATCCTCCTTTTTTATTTAAAAAATTTAAATAATTTTAGCCATGTTTGATATATATTTCTTTTGGATTATTTACACCAAAAGTTCCTGTACTTTGCCCATTGTGTCAAATTAGTCCTTGTACTTTTAAGTGTGTCAATTTAGTCCCTATATAATTCAAAATATGTCAATTTAGCCCTTAGAAAAAAAATTTGTTTAGTTTTTAATAAAATTTTTAATGGTTCAACCGCGAGTGGGGTTAAATTAAGTAAACAGATGAATTTCTAATAAGTTACTCGCATCTGACATAATTTTATCGTTCAAAATTACGTCATTAAATTAACTTAAATTTGACCAAATTACCAAATTGACACAATTTTAATTATAGAGGGACTAAATTAACACAATTAAAAGTATAAAGACTAAATTGATACAATAAAAATAGTACAAGGACCTTTGATATTAATAACCTTTTTTTTTTATCAACAATTTTGAATTTGTGAGAAACTAAAATCAAATTTTCAAAATATTTTTTTCATTTTTTTTATATTTTTAAGTTACCAATCCAAGATTAATTCAATCAAGCTTGAGGCTTGACATTTAAAATCTTGAAATAATGAAACAACTTGAATTCACTATGGGGCAAATTTTAGAAACCACGGCAAAAACATTAAAAATAGGGTAATATTATTGCTAAGGCAAACTTGTTATTGCTAGAAAAAGTTTGTGATTTTTAAGACAATTTTGTGAGTCTTATTATTTATAAGTCACATCATTGCTCTGGCAATAACAACTCTCTAAAGATGTACCTTTTTGAAGATCGTCATCTAACACTTAGATTGCCCAAAGGAATGTCGAATCAAGTACAAATGAAATTAAAGGGGAAAAAAAAGGCACACACGTGTATTAAAACAAAGGATAAATTTCTGTTGTATTGTAGGGCTCTTTCTAAAATCTATGATTACCTTATCCATAGACTGGAAGATCATTACCCTTGCGAAATTTCTTGCTTGCACGTCTATCACCTCAAAGGATCCGAGCTCTCCATGTTTTGCTCTCCTAGGATGGTCACTTCCAAGAAAGAGGGTTTCTAACGTTCTTTAGGCTTTTGAAGTTGAGATTTGTTGGTTGAGGAGGCTTTGGAGATCTAGGGTCCAGTTTGGTTTAGGAAAGAGTTTGCTTTCATTGGTCGCAGAGGTTGCTTGATCTTCTGGCTTTTCAGTTTGGTGTTGTTGTTTAGCAGTCTAGTGATTCTTGACGTTTTTTTTGTTCGTCTAAGTCTAATGGTTCTAAAGTTTTTGTTGTAGATTTTTTTTTTTTTGATTATAGATTTTCTGGGGAGCGTACTAGGATGTCTTTTTTTTTTTTTTTTGTTGCTTCTGTATTTTTGAGTTTTTCTTTTGTCTTTCTGCTTTGCATTCCACTCTCTTTGCTTAAGAGTCATTACTTTTTTGACTTGATCCATTGTATGGATATTTATCAAAGAATAAAAAACATATGGTCTTACTTAATATATACTATGAAAATATAAAATCCAAAAATACAAAAAATAAATATTAAAATATATAATAAATATCATGAAATAAAAAAATATGTTACATGCTAAAGGAGGTTCCATCCGAAAACCAATTGGCAATAGCTGGAGTAGCTCCTCGGGTATATAAAGTAGTACTTCCTCTTCTAACCCACCAATGTGGGATTGATTTTTTTACCAAACTGGCATACTTTCAAAAAAATTTACCAAAATGGCATAGTTTTAAAAATATTTACCAAATTGGCACACTTTAATGTAGCAGCTTCAACATACACTGTTTGAAACTGCGTACGCTGATGCAATTTTTTTTTTTTAAATGGGGGCACGCCAAAAAAATTTTTCTTTTTTTAAATATTAATATTTTTTATTTTTTGTAAACGGATTAAATGGAGATATCGTTCCTATCAAATTTTTTTTAATTTATTAAAATTATTGCATTAAAAAATTTAAAGGATTATTTATGCCAAAGGTCACTGTACATTCCTAATTGTGTTAATTTTGAACAATTTAAAATGTGTCAATTTAGTTTCTTTGATAAAATTAACCGGAACAATTACTCGAAAAAAATAGATGACACATCTATACTATCTATTAATCTCAAGTTCCTTGAATAATTTTTAAATTTAATAAAATGCAAAAACAAAGCAAAACCCCAAGTCCTTTGAATTTCCAAAAAAAAAAAAAAAAAGATTTACTTGGATAATTTCTAGATTTAATTTAATAAAATGCAAAAAAAAAAAAAAAAAAAAAAAAAATATTGCACAACCCCACATCCTTTGAACTGTAACCGCCCCCCCTCGCCATTCCTCTCGATAGTTAAATTTCTAATCTCTTTAATTCATCTTTAACAACTCATCAAAACGTCCACCCTACATCAAGTTTCATTTTTCCATAAAACTGATAAAAGTTCCCTCTACATCAAGTTTCGTTTCTTCTGATTTGTTACGCTACTCAAGTTGTCAACATATTTCAGGTAAATAATATATCCATTGTTTCCACAATTTATATGCTAAGCTAATTATACAAATTGTTAAGGGTATTTTACAAAAAAAAAATTACTTAGTTTGTTAATTAATAAGTTGTTACTTATTGAGTATATCTATACATACATACATTTCAAAAATTTCTACAGCGTTAAAATTAGGTTTTTCATCTCCATGAAAAATACTTGGAGAACTATATAAATAAGCCATGGATTTTCTATATTGAAGCACCATAGTGTCATCCACCAAACTCATGTCCAATTGCAGACTTAATAACAAGTGTAACATAGGAAGATGAATGCCATCTACACAAATGCACAATTACAGAGGTATTACAACATTAATCAAATTCAGCAAGAAAAATACAACTTCGTTACTACTAACAAATTCTATTCATTGCATGGCAGTAAAGAACAATGATGGCACAACAGTTACAGTTGTAAAAAAATCTACAAGCAACAAAGGAACATTTGACAAATCATGACAATTTCATTAATCATCCATTTCTTACATTTTTTCGACATTTTATACTAGACTCTTTCAGTGGACACATGAGCACTCCGTGCATTTTTTTGATTTTGTTAAAAAATAAATTTTAAAATTTATTGTATTTAAAAATTATTAAAATTTGAAAGGGTTATTTACGCCAAATCTCCCAATACTTTCCCAATTGTGTTTAATTTTGTCATTGTATTTTTAATTATGTCAATTTTGTCCATGAATAATTTAAAATGTGTTAGTTTATTTTCCAATTAAGTACGTAAAATGTATGTTGACACATATAATTTATGTGTCGACACATACCATAAAGAAAGTAAGAGTACCTAAAAGAATTTTGAATACTTAGATAGTGATTTTAAGTACATTGATGGTGAATTTGAGTACATTAAATGTGTGTCAACACACATAAATTATGTGTCAATTTAGTCCACGAATAATTAAAATGTGTGAATTTATTTCCCAATTGTGTTAACTTCCTAATTAAGTACGTAAAATGTATGTCGACACACACCATAAAGAAAGTAAGAGTACCTAAAAGAATTTTGAGTACGTAGATAGTAATTTTAAGTACATAATATACTCAAAATTCACCACCAATGTACTTAAAATCACTACCTACGTACTCAAAATTCTTTTAGGTACTCTTACTTCTTTACGGTGTGTGTCGACACATAAATTATGTGCGTCGACACATATTTAACGTACTCAAATTCACCACCAATGTACTTAAATCACTACCTAAGTACTCAAAATTCTTTTAGGTACTCTTACTTTCTTTATAGTGTGTGTCGACACATAAACTATGTGTGTCGACACACATTTTATGTACTATATTGGAAATGAACACAATTGAAAAATAAACTAACACATTTTAAATTATTCATGTACTAAATTGACACAATTAAAAGTACAATGACAAAATTAACACAATTGAGAAAGTATAGAGACATTTGGCGTGAATAACCCTTTCAGATTTTAATAATTTTTAAATACAATAAATTTTAAAATTTATTTTTTTAATAATCGGAGATGAAAAAGAAGACCTGAATTTATGCGGTACAATAACTTCATTATAACATTGTATGTGCCATCTATGTTTTCCGAGTAATTGTTCCGGTTAATTTTATCAAAAGAACTAAATTGACACATTTTAAATTGTTCAAAATTAACACATTAGGAAAGTACAGTGACCTTTGGCGCAAATAATCCTTTAAATTTTTTATAATTTTTCAATGCAATAATTTTAATAAATTAAAAAAAATTTAATAGGAACGGTGTCTCAATTTAATCCATTTACAAAAAATAAAAAATATTAATAATTAAAAAAAATTTTAAAAAAATGGCGTAACCCCATTTAAAAAAAAAAAAATTGCATCAACATACGCCGTTTGAAACGGCGTACGTTAATGCCGCTACAGTAAAATGTGCCAATTTGGTAAATATTTTTAAAACTATGCTATTTTAGTAATTTTTTTAGAAAGTACGCCAGTTTGATAAAAAAAATCAATACTTTTTTCGTTAGCTAGGAAATCTCAAAAGAAGTTAAGCTACAAGTTGGTTGATCTCCTATAAAATATTCATTAACTGCACATGATTCTAGATGTTCATTTTTAATTTTTTTTCAATAATTAAGATGAAAACTTTCTATATAAAATTGGGCGCACCTACTCATTTAGATTTCGAGAAAGCCAGGATTAAAATAAAAAGAGAAGTACCTCCCGAAACTAGAAGCAACACACCCTAGAAACCTAGGCACTGACACATGCGCAAACTCCTGAGTTACTCAAAGTCTCGAGTACTTTTCGCCTGTGTGTGTACGTAGTTAAGTCATAACACCTTTTTTCGATAATTAACGAAACTCACGATACAAACACCGATATATCATAAAAAGAGACCCGAGAGATACAACTTAATACTCCAAAATGAAAACACTCCAAGCCTACTTCTAATGGTCTAATATAATCAAACTCCTAGCAGACCATACAATCCAAGACTCCACAAAAAAATAGAGAACCACACCTTTTCTGTATGACAAGAACCACTTTCCACCAGGACTCTATTTGGTACTCATCTCGCACCACCCCGGGTAATACACATACAAAGCTAAAATGGCATTAAGATATGACGGAGAACAGAACACAACCTAACTTCTTCTTTTAAATCTGCTGCTTCTTCTTCTTCCGAGTAGTCCCACCAGGGGCTTCGCCTTCTGAAGAGCAAAATAGATAGGAGTAGCTCAAATTCAGATTTCATTATTCCTTTCTAGTATAAAATATGCTAAGTTACTCTTATATTTGTAATTTGGTTTTTTTATTAGTCTATCCTACTTAGAATATTTTATGAATACGCAGTAACATATAGGATACCCTTGTCTGGGAGTTGTTGCGTTATGTGCATGTGTACATGAGTCGGTTCCTAAAATAATGCTAAAAAATAAATGAATTAAAAAAATAATGCTGAAAAAAAAATATTTCCAAATCTACTGTTGAACCGCGTTTATTAAACGCGGCTTTAATAAACCGCGTCCATAAACCGCGTTTAACACTGGCATAAACCGCGTTTTAATAACGCAGTTATATCGTTAAAACCGCGTCATTAAGACGCGGTTTTATTTAAACAAAACCGCGTCATAAAGACGCGGTTTTTTGTTGTTATAACCGCATCTTTATGACCCGGTTTACTAGGTTTATCTAAAAAATCCCGGCCCATTCGTTCACGCGTGCTCTCTCTGCTGCTTTCATCGTCTCTCTGCCGCTTTCTCGTTAACCCACCACCAATCACGTCGTTCGCCTTCTCCTTTTTTTTGCTTATACACTAGAGATCTTTCAAGTACTATTATTGGAGTTATTTGACCTCCACTTATGATGTTGGAGCTTCATTAAGAGAGACATGGGATCAATATGATAATCATCACAAATTGCGGCATAATGAAAACTATAAGCGAACAAAAAAGTGAAGAGTTGCGGCATAATGGTAAGTATAAGTGAAAAAAAGGGGATATTGGATTCCTGACGTTAAACCGCATTTAATAGACGCGGTTCAGTGGTAAACCGCGTTTAGTAGATGCGGTTTATGTTAAGGTGAACTGCGTTTAGTAAACGCGGTTTATAGTGAAATAACCCACATTTTTTTTATCCGGTTTTATTGAAATTTAAACACGTTTTGCAAACGCGGTTCAACAGTAAATTTGAAAATATTTTTTTTCTGCATTATTTTTTTAATTTTTATTATTATTTTGGGAACCGACTTTGTGTACATTAGGGGGATGTTTGACCACGTGCCTACCATTACCTCCTTCTCACTACCCTCCAAACCTTGCCTTTTTTGTCTTATATCACCCCATACTTTAAAGTTTATATATATATATATATATATATATATAAATTATTATTGTCAGAGTAATGATGTAACTTATAAAAAATTAAAGTCACAAATTTTTTTTGGAAATAACAATGTTGCTCTGGCAATATATTTGCGTTAGTAATAGCATTACCTTATCTGGTTATAGGAGTTTGAAAGTCACATTAGTTATTGTTAGGTTATGTCTCAAATTACTTGTTTTATTTTATATGGGGCTGCCGTGTGGTCACCGATTGATCGGAGGGAATGCCGATCGATCGGGTGATTTAAGGAAAGATTCGGAGTGTTTTGGAAGTTTTGAGCGCCGATCGATCGATGGGTTCCGATCGATCGGGAGCCTTGTTGCGCCGGCCCTAATTATTTTCTATAAATAAGGGCTTAGGGTTTTCGGTTTAGGTGAGAAGTTTCTCCCATTCAGATCCAATCAAAGTGTGGTGAGCCGTCATTAAGAAAAAGAGGTGACTTCGTAATTCCTCCAAGATATTTAAGTGCTACGAGAGTTCAGAGAGAGTGATTGTAATTCTTCCATATATCTCGTTTAGGAAGTGTCGTTGTAATTCTTCCGTCCAGTTAATAAAGAATCTCCATCTCCGCCCCTGGTTTTCTCCCCTCTCGATTGTAGAGGGGTTTCCACGTAAATATTGTGTGTTCTTTTTGTTCTTTCTTTCTCCATATTTGTTTACTTCTCATTTTGCGTGAGTTATATTATTTGAATCGAATCAAGCTATCAGGGTCCACGCTTCCGCATTAAGATTTATTCCCTAACAAATTGGTATCAGAGCATACTAGATTTGTTTAAGTTTTCCTTACAGTTATTGTTGTAGGGCAGTTGCTACTAAGAATGGTGTTTTCTCTTTTTGTTGGCTATGTGTATGAATGTGGTCTTCGTAAATACAAATCAAACAAACATGCAAAAAGGAACTCGCAGCGACATGGGAGTGAGCCTAAATTCAGGATTGCATGTGTTCGGCCTTAACCACTTACCTTTTCGAGGAAAAGGGATGGTGCTTTTGATGAATCAGACTCTAGTTTGCAATTAACTTGGGGATTTTGCTTATGCTCCAATGAAGGAGACTTTTAAATTTTTGTGAACTTTTTATACATATGTTTGACTGGAAAGTAAAAAGATATGAACCTAATTCAAGTGGCAGTTAACTTTTCGGAGTAACGCCCCACAGACACCTTTCCTCGTGCACTTTAAAGTTAGGAATTGGGGAGGAGACAAACTCAAGAGCTCAGCAATCCACTTGCAAGCTCGAGTCAATTAGATTTTTAGGCATGGCATAACTCAAATGAGTTAGAGTTTGATAAGATTAAGATGAATATGGGTTACTAGACGAGGACCAACGGAATCAAGGTCAAGCCTTGGCCCCAAAGCCCTTAATGCAAATCTAAGTTCGTCTAACTTATTAAGCAGTGACACCAAAGTTAAGACCAACACAATTAAGGTCAAGCCTTGGTTTTCAAAAGCCTTAAACCATCGCCTCAATTCTCAACTCGTTGATTGTGGAAACAGATTAAAATGTAGAGTTCATACCTAAAACTCGAAAGAACTGTATTACTTTGAAGAAAGCAAGTACAATGAAGATCTATGTTACACTACGCTAAGCTAAGCAAGGCTAAGTTAGGCTACTTTTAGGTAAAAAGCACAAGTAAGCTGTAAAGAAACTTAAAGAAGTTTGTATGGTGGTGCTGGATACTTTACAACTACAGTAATGTCTCTTATTTATAGAAAATAGAAATAGCTGTTGCATCCTAATTCTTCGGCATTTCATTCCCAAGTCTGCCTTAAACCTCCTTTGGCGCCTTAAATGGGCAGTGAGTGTACCCTGAATTTCTGTGCTCGAGTGACTTTCCGGAAGCCCCATGTCCGCATAACTTGCTAGAGTTCCTTCTAGATGCCCCATATTTTGTTGGATTGGCTTAAGGCCCACTTATCTGGAATTGTGCTCCAAGTAATTGCCTCAAGCTTCAGAACAACCTATCTTGCAGCCTTTTGAGAAGTCCCTTGAGGTCGAACCTCCTTTACACCTACCCTTTAATGGGTTTTTAACTCCACGAGAAACTGGGCTCGAGATGCCTTTGTCTTATCATTTAAAGGCCTTGCATCCCTCGAGGATGGCCTCACGTGACAGACCCATGATGCCTTACTTCAAAATAGTATCGTCACAACTCCCTCAAGTTTGGGGTGTAAACAAATTGTTTTCCAAAATGTTAGCATGATTTTTCACATTGAAGGCATGATAAAATTGTGGTAGCTAAGGAATAAAAAGGGAGATAAAATGCCCGTGTCAAATTAAGAATATTGTTTTGAATATTCGCGCAATATTGTGTAATTGTAAGAAATTATCAGTAGGCCATGCCTTTGAAAAGAGACAAGCTAAAATTCAACTGGAAGGTAAAATTAGATTATTTCTTCCAAGGTAAAGGAGTAGTTTAAGGTAATGCATGCTTCATGTTTTGCGTGTTAGCTCGGGTTTTGCTTTTCTGGATGCGTCTAGTTTGTATTGCGAGTTCTCTCTTTAATTATAAATTTAAAAAGAAAAGAAGAAAAATTAAAGGTAATTTGTCAAATAAGTCAACTTAAGTATTTTTAAAAAGGGCACATTATAATTTAAACTTTTTTCAACCATAAACCTTTATCAACGTTATCAGCATTATGTAAAAAAGTCATGCATGTTAAATTTTACCGGGCCTTATTTTAGGCCCGATTCATGGAGTTGGCACACCGTAAAAGTCATATATAAGTACAAGTGGAGTTTCATCCTAAAACTAATTGGCAATGTAGTAACCTACTAGGCTTACAAGTTGGTCTCTTCTTTTTCATACCTCCTATGTGAGATTTACATTTAAGCTCACATGTGAAGTTTTTACTTTTAACAATGGTTTGAGACGATAGATTGATGTGTTAATAACACCTAAACATTTTTAGGGTTTCTGGTACAGGTTTATTTCTTATATTACTCATTCAATGATAATTCCTTAGGGAAAAGAAATATATGCTGACAACAAACAAACATAAAAGCACCCTACTAGAGTGAGATTGGCTAGTATAACGGTCAAAGCTTTCTATACCGGAGGATGAGACCTTATGTTTGAGCTCATCTTCTTCCATCCCATGTTGGTGCCCTGTGTTGGTTATATATTCAAAAACGAGTATCTGATCATATGTTCATTTTTTGGGTGTGCACATATTTCAGCAATAGTCCTCGGTGTAAATATATTTGAAGAAACTTAGAATGGGAAGAAAGCCCGATAATATTTTCATTACAAATGAAGACAATTTATAATAAAAGCAAAATGATAAAAATCACCTAGGATTCTAGATGATCATCTAGTTATTCATGCTTTTATGGCCGGTTATGGAAGAGGCAGAGGGACCTTCAATATGCTGCTAATTACATACTAATTGCCCACATTAAATACTTGTAAATTACATCACTTAAATGACTAGAAACTGAATACTAATTACAAGAAAATATCAAATATAGAATACAAATATAATCTATCGCAACAATATTATCAATTAAGAATGTGTATAGTAATTTGAGAGAAAAAGTGATTATGTGATCAATTTGTATGAAAAGCATAATCAATGCCGTCGAAAGACGCAAACATTAATGTCAAATATAACATTTCACGTATGAAGTATTGAAGGAGTCAAACATGGCACATATGGCTCCATAAGATAAATTAGATAGATGCATCATAAACGAGCCAGCTTGTTGTGTTTCAAAGACTTACAGAGTAAAGCGGCTTTTATAGCTAATTAAGCAAAATGAGCCTGAACAATTTGGAGCCTGAATATACAGAGTTGAATTTAAGCCTAAATATAGTAGACTTAAATAAGTCTAAATGAGACCAGCAAAGTGTGAAACTTATTGAGCTACATTAGAGCTAGACTGATTTTGTTGAGCTCAAGCTCAACCTGAGAGAATCCAAATTTGATGAGTTTAAAATCAAACTCAAGCTGAATATGGCCGGCAAAGCCTTGAATTTAATACCTCCGGAATCGAAGTTGTACGATTAGATTGAAAATTATACGATTCTAACAAATATAAATATTATTGATTTTAAATTTTACTCAAAAGGAAATATGCAGAAATCATAATTAAAAAAAATTAAAGATTAACACATAATATGAATATATGTAATTCCATATTCACGTGATTGCGAAAATTGTCACCATGATATATATGATTTCAATTAAACTTAGCTATTTAGTGTTGCAATTCAAATTAAGCTTTAAATTAAATGTAAATGAACTATGCATATTAGCTACGCTGTCGACATTTAAACATGCATTATAACTACTAGAACAATGTACAAGAGTCTTAGAAGAACACCAAAAAACCCAAAAATTAAAAACTTAATTTATATGGCGAACAAAATAAAAGTATACAAAATACTAAATATAAAATTGTAATTTTTGATAAAAATGTAATTTTCTAGCACTTTAAACTTGAATTTTTACCTCTTAATTTTATCTTATTGACTTTGGTAGGACTCATACAGTGGTTAGATCCTATCCATAATGCGACAATCATTATATATTACATTTAAATTTTAAAGTGAAATATTATTTGCTAGATTTATTTCTTATTTATTTTTATTTATCATTATAAAATCCACATATTAAGTTTCTAGATTTGTTCCCGTTGTAAAATTTACAAACAAATGACTTTGGATTATGATTTTTTTTTTTTAATAACTAATGACACGATCACAATATAAAACGGGCAACTTATACAAACGAGGCCACAGTCAACTTATAAAAAAGTGAGGATTAGAAAACAAATGCAAAATTAGTTAAGACAAAACAGAAAAATAACACAAAAAACTTTAGATTCTGAATAGTTTAATCAACAAGAAATAGGTACACTAGTAGCACAACTAAAACAAGAAGTTTATGATGACAAGATTTTGTAAAGTTTGGAGAACTCATTAAGCAAAATGGTTGAACTAATTTCCACCATCCATATATATATATATATAAACTCTAAATCGCAATATTTTTAAAATTTTTTTCTTTTCTTTTAAGAACTAAAAACCGAATTATGAAACAAATTTACTTTTTTAACTTTTTTTTTATTTTTAGTGAAAATGGAAAGAAACTAAAAACAAAAGAAAAATCAAGAAAAGTTAATTTCATAATATAATTTTTAATTTTTAAAAAAGTTAAAGTTTTTATTTTTTTTTTTTTAAACAAAAGATCACCCAACTACAATGGATTTTTCACTTTATCACCATAGATTTTTGATGGTTTAAAAAACCACCTCAACTTTCAATTTTTTTCAATTAACCACGTCTCTGTCAGATATGTTAAATTTTCGTTAAAAGCATCACGTGACACACACATAACGTGATTAAGAGCTGCAATTGCATGATTAATAGTTAAAAAATAAGACTTGTTAGTGTTAATTAATTAAGAATTCTTGGACAATTAACTAACTAACTAATATGTAAATAAATTTTAAAAACATACTTCGGCTTTCTTTCTCCCTCATTTCCTCATTATTTTTGTCATACTCAGTGGGAATTGGAGAAAAGGGTTCATTTACCAGGCACTAATGCACCGGATCTCATTAGAACTCCGAAGTTAAGCGTGCTTGGGCGAGAGTAGTACCAGGATGGGTGACCTCCTGGGAAGTCCATGTGTTGCTAATCCTACAAGGCTAGGGGTCCTTAGAAACAGCCTCTCGGTAGGGTTACACCATGAAGGGGTAAGGCTGCGTACATCCACCCCTCAAACCCTGCTGAGGCGGGAGCCCTTGAGGCACATGGTCTGTTGTTGTTGGGGGAGTTGGAGAAAGCAAGCAATGAGAATGACAAGAAAATGAGGGAGAAAGAAAGTTGAATTATTTTACATATTAGATTGTTAATTATTTTGCTAAGTATTATTAATTAATTAACATTGACAATCATTTTATATTAGCTAATTACGCAATTACAACTCCTAATCAGGTCACGTACATGTCACATGATGCTTTTAATCGAAAGTTTAACATATATAACAAAGAGGAGGTTGATTGTCGATATCTGTTGGTAAACTCATCATTCCTTCACTACTCTTATCATCCCGTAAATGTCATGACTCTAATAATAAATAAATTGGATGATGGGCTTATTTCACACCCTTACATGCCATTATTTAGACTATTTTATTAAAAATATGTAACTTTTTGAACTAAAATATTATTTTAGTTAGTTTGTGGACTAAAAAATTCATATATCAAAACTCAGGACGCTAATGTGTAATTTACCCAATTAAAAATCTATACTGGTAATTATCAAACAAAAACTATAGTGGTAAAGCAAAACAAACCCAATAATTTAGATGATTTTCTGTTAAAAAAACCCCCAACTTAAGAACTACATAGAGAACAACATCAAATAAGAATTTCAAATGATTTTTATTGTTTGAAGAGAAGGCTAGCAATCTAGATCACATTAACTATGATTAAAATTTAAATAAAAAGGCATCTTGCTAATTTAAACTAGAAAACATTCAAATATGATTGCCTCACACCCATAATTAATTAAATTTGGTAGGATCATCTTAATCAGTATTCTAAAATAATATTTAATAAAAAAATGAATATAATACTATATATATTTTAATAGGTACAATAATATATTTTTATTTTTGGATTATTATCACATAAAAAATTACAACAATTAATTTAAAAATAATCCAACTATATGTCAATATATCAAAAAATAATCTAACTCTATTTTCTAACAAAAAATAACCTAAATCTGTTTTCTAACAAAAAATAACCCAACTCTAATTTTTTTACTAAAAAATAACACAACTCTAACTTTTTTACTAAAACATAACCCAACTCTATTTTCTAACCAAAAATAACCCAACTCTAACTTTTTTACCAAAAAAATAACCAAATCTAAAATTAATTTTTAAAAAATATTGAATTGGTGGCTAAGCATGGTGTGTGATATGACGCTTTGACAATATATTACTAAAAAATAACACAACTCTAACTTTTCTACTAAAACATAACCCAACTCTATTTTCTAACCAAAAATAACCCAACTCTAACTTTTTTACCAAAAAAATAACCAAATCTAAAATTAATTTTAAAAAAATATTGAATTGGTGGCTAAGCATGGTGTGTGATATGACGCTCTGACAATATATTTTTCTTCTCTGTAATTTTGGTTTGACTTGATTTCTTTTCCCACTTAACCAAACTAAAAATACGTTTTTTTTTCCGATAATTGAGTACAATCTCACAAAAAAGTCATATCCCAGGGCACAGAACAAGCAAAACAACAGAAGAATACAACTAGAGAACTAGAGCTGCAAATGAACCAAGCCATAGCTTGCTCGGCTTGGCTCTGCTCATTAACTAAATGAGACTAGCTCGGTATCGGTATCATTTATCTAACCGAGCCGTATATCTGTGGTAGGCTCAGCTCGTTTATAATGTGACCGGCACTATAGTTGTATCATTTAGGCTAAGATTATTTGGTGAGCTGGCTCATTTACCAAGCTCGTTAAGCTCATTTATTAGACATGTTATATTTATTTATGATTATTGTTAATTGAATTTTCAAAAAAAGATAATAAATTAAATCATGTATGGAAATTGAAAATAAAAAATACATACATGTAACTTAATTCTGCAATATAGACATGCGAGCCAATAATCGGCCGGGCTCATGAGCCCATAAATGAGCCGGCTCATGAGCCTTTCGTGCCGAGTCGGCCATGATTTGATTTGGCTCGTTTAGTTTAAATGAGCCGCCCTTAAATGAGTCGAGCGGGCTCTCGAGTTGGCTTAGACGAACCCAAGCCGAATCCTTAACGAGCTAAGTTAAACCGGTTCAAGAGCTAGCTTGGCCCATTTGCAGCCCTACAGAGAACAAGCCAAACCAAAAATACGCAGAAGAAAAATATATTGTCGAAGCATCATACCATGCACCACAATTCAGTATTTTTTAAATCAAATTTTTAGAGTTGGGTTATTTTTATATTAATTTTAAAGTTTGGTTATTTTTTGGTAGAAAAGTTAGTGTTGGGTTATTTTTTGGTAAAAAAGTTATAGTTGGGTTATTTTTTAAAATATTGATATATAGTTCGGTTATTTTTAGATTAATTATTGTAAAAAATTATAATAATAGTGACACACATGAATAGAACTATGTCTTATTTATTTTAGAAAGTAATTAAATATATATATTTATGCAGTATCTTAATGATAAAGATTAAAACCTAATAACAAACTTTTAGATTCAAAATCTTAAAATAAAATATCAAATGAACAAATATTCAGTTAGATAGATAAAAATATCAACGATAATAATTAAAATCTAAATAAAATCTAGAGTAAAAATAAGCAAATTTCTAAATGGAAATGACTTTTTCTAATTTCTTATTTTTTGGTGGAAGACTTTTTTTCTAATTTTTAATTTTAGTTTTTTTTCTAATGTGAATAAAAATTTCAAATACAAACCAAAAAAATTTTAAATATAATTTTTATTTTTCTAAAAATAAAAAATTACCAACAAAAATACTAAACAAGCCTTATAAATCCAATTTATATATTGAATGATATGGTAAAATAAAATCAAGTTACAAATAATATTAAGTAATAAGGTTTATGAGATATTAACTTTATTTAGCATGTACTTGGTGTGTGTATATATTTTTTTTTGATAATTAGCGATAGAGTCATGGAACAAAGCAGGCAACTCGACCATGCGAGCCTCGAGTCAACCCGTAAAAGAATGGGGACAAAAAAAAAAAACTAAATAAATAGGAAGACAAGTAAAAACAGGAAAAATAGGAGAATTTATCATTTAGTATTTGAGATTTGGTCATTTATCACCTTTATCCTCACATTTTAATACATACAATGAGGCACTATGAGGTTTCAAAATTTTAATACTTAAGTACCTTATACCAAAACTTGTTTAATTATTCTCAAAATTTGATCCATTTTTACTATAATATGGTGATACAATACATGATTACAATAATATAAATGAGTGGTATCAATATTTTGAACAAAATCCAGCGGATTGTTGAAAAGGCTCACCAAATTATTACAGAAAATATTAATATATTAGCACAATAATGTGTCATGTTAGAATTTTATCATAAAAAATTTAGAATACTACGATAGTGGACACAGATATTATTACAGTTGCATTCCACGCCTGTAATTTTTTAGAAAAATCTATCAAATTTTAACAAATAATACTAACTAATAAAATTTTTAAACAAAATTTAAATGCCAGAATATCTCACTCTTTATATAAAAAATAATAGAAATCCATCAGATAATAAGCTAATTAAAGTGAATCTTCAAAATTTATTAATATCCATATAATCCCAAAATTGCCCTTGAACTTCACTGGAATTTACGGGCTTCACCCCCAACTCTAGTTAGCCTGGGCCCACCCTAGCCACCTGAAAAATCTCTCAATTATTTTAATATTACCTTTTATTAATTAATATAATTTTATCGACTAATTATTAATTATATGAAACTAGATATAAAAATAGGTACAAGAATTTTCCCAAAAGAGCAATCTTATAAAAATTTTAATATAAAGTTTTATTACTTACATATACTAAGGTTTGTTACTTAAATTAGATACAATCATAGAAACCCGACAAAGTTGCGACAAATGCGGACTTTATTTTAAAGTGGACTAATTAGATGTCTCCCCCTGTTGGTTGATTGTCGGTTTGGAGGTGGCATATTTGTACCTGTTCTTTCTTTTTTGTCTGTTTTAATAAATAAAAAGTAACAGATTTTATAATATAAAATAGGGCGCACTTATAATAAACGGTCCCAAAAGACCAAATGAAAAGCAAAGTAGAGATTAAAAAAGAATGGATGAAAACAAGCAAAATGATGTGCACCAAAGCCCCCTGCCCTCTCCCCAAACCCCCATTTGGAATACAGAACCCAAAATAGAAACAGGATCCTTTGTAGATTTTGACAACACCAATTTTGCTTGCCAAGAATTCACACAGATGCAAATTGAGTTATGGTCTCTAGGCTTTGAAGCATTCTACATTTCTTGCACATTCCTCGGGAGAATATGAAAATTGATCATGTCACGTTTTTAACCCAAAAGCCCACTCTCAATTTCACATTCCAAAATACGTCCTTTCTCTCCCATTGACCATTTTCAAACACGATTTTATTCCTTGAGCTCCAAACTACTTAAATTACCACAAAAAATAGGATAAGCCGTACCTTATTTTGAAATTTTCCACCTTCCCAACTGACATCCAACATTTAAATAGATTCATCACTGTATAAGGTACACACCAAGAAATACCTCACCACTCAAGACATGCACACCAAAAAATGCAAGATCCAAACTCTTGATGTCGGATCAAATCCCATACCACATTATTAGGTACATTAAACTCGCCCTCATTCCATATTATCAACAAACGCCCCGAGCCTTCCACAGCAGGCATGTCCGACCACTTATATGGGCTATTACCCCAACATTGAGAAAATTTGTTCAAGATCTCACTATGCTTCGTTGCAAACTATCTGAAAATAGACAAATTGTCTCCGGGCTAAGTCTCTAATGGCACATTTTTTTCTCTCGACTCCTGATTCCCTTGGCGTTCCAAGAACAAATCTTCATGAGGACTGATTGTTTGCTTTGTACCTCCTGTGCGTTGTACCTTTTGTCATGGGCTTATACTCGATTATCAAAATAGAAAGAAAAAAAAAAAAAACATTGTAGGTTTTTGGTATTTCACTGTACATAATAAGATTTCTTAACTCTAAAAAATGTTATCGCTTATGTAATTTATATGAGATGATGGACTTTTGTTGAAAAATGCTAACATAGAACATGCTACCAAAGCTTGGAAATCTTTTGATAGAAAATATATCGTTGCATGTTGTTGAAGACTTTACATGTGAGTCTTGTGGAATCCCACATCGGAGTTGAGAGAAAGAAAAGATCACCTTATAAGCCTAGTGGGTTACTCCACCTATGGCCAATTGGTTTTAGGATGGAACCCCACTTGGGCTTATATGTGGATCTCATGTGTTCCAACTCCGTGGGTTGGGCCCAAAGGCCCGGTGGAAATTTAACACATGTTGTTCTCTATTTATTGGTTCTATAGTTAGACTCATACTGTAATACTTGTCACTGCTTATTGATGCAATACTGTATTGCAATTCTTTCATTATCTTTGGCTTTGTTTAAATTAAGTCTTACTTGAGGACACGTAATGATTAAATTTAGAAATGTTGATGTGTCTATCTCCCTTTTATATGATTTTACCCCTTGTATATCTTGATGTAAATTTTGTGTTAATATGGTGGCAATGTGTTGTGATGGAGCAAATTGGAAAAGCATCGAATAACTCATAAACTAAACATTTTTGGAGATCATGCATAGGAATCCCACCATTATGTGCAAAAAGAATCAACGAGGTTAAGATCAAATTGATTGGGCCAAGCCGAAAGGGTGGTCGAGGGGCCAATCGATCGACCAAAGAAATCCACCATTTTCGGTCAATCAATTTATCAATTACCCATCAATTTGTCAAACTATTGTGTGCTCTCTGGTGGGCTAATCAATCGACCATGTTTTGGCCAACTCCAAGACTATACAAACCCCTTTTGGCCTCAGTTTTAGGTCCTTTTCCCAATCACTAATTTCTGCTTATTCCTTAGCCGCTATTGGAGGCTCAAAATCTCCGCTAAGGCCAAAGCACATGAGAAAGGGAAAAGTGCAGACAAAGAAGGGATCATTGCATCAAAAATGAAGGAAGTTAACATTTCCATGGGTTTCTCTTTCTTTTGTTCTAGTTTATTTTATGTTCTTGAGACTTCTGGAGGAGTAGATTCTTAGTTCAAAAGTGATGGACAGTTAGTCATGTTTCATGATTATGTTCGCTAGTGACTTCTACGCATTGTCTGCACCCCTGTGTTGAAATTTTATTATATTATTGAATTTTCATTCAGATGCTTGTAACTATGCATGATTTTCCATATAATTTGAGTATTATCTTGAGCTTGTAGCTAAACCAATGTGCATGAGGTTTGCATGAGCTTTCATGGGTTGTAATTGTGCTCGACCTCAAATCCATATCTCATAATCGATTTGACATTGAGGCTCTATTTAAAAAAATCAAATTCTCGAAATTGGTTTTCCCTTTTCTGTTGTGTGGCATGCGTTTTCACACCTTAAATGGGGGGAATTAACTTCCCTTTCAAAAAGGGGAAAGTCATCATTCCAAGCAATCCAAAAAATTTTCGAATTTATACATAAATTGAATATGGATCAGACCAAAATGAACTTGGCAAAATCTTAGATCGCTAGAGGTGAGAATGTGGGACAAGAACTGGACGAAGAATAATTAGCTCCAAATCCTAGAGTAAGTTATGTGGTTACATTTGATTTTTATTCCTGACTTGTATTTTATATTTGAAGCATCTGTACTAATTCACACTATGATGAATATTATAATTAAGAAATAATTTTTATGTCAAGCTAAGCACCAAAAAACTATTTATTATAGATCATTTTTTTAGAAAATGCTTTCTTTTGATTTATGCTTTTTAAGAAAATTATCACTTAAATACCATGACGTTTAAGCATTTATCACCTATGTACCCTAACATTTCGATGCATACAATGAGGTACCTTGAGGTTTAAACATTTTATCATTTAGGCACCTTGAAATTTTAAATTTTTATCAATCAAATGCCTTTTGGTTGAAGTTGGATAGATTTTTGATAGAACATGCTAAAGTAGAACATAATTTTGACAATATATCGATATTCTCATTAGAATTTGATTTTTTTTTTTTTTGCTAAAAAATACTAACATGGAATATGGTCTCGGCCATATTTAGGTAGTTTACATCAATATACGATAAACCTTGAATCTTAATTTTTCGAAAATATTGATATGACTTGTAAATTTTTTGATAATTAGCGATACGGTCACAATACAAAATGAGTAGCTCATACAAATGAAGCCACAATCAACCTGCATAAAAGCGAGGAACATAGCTTGTAAATATTATCAGAATTATATACTATATTAGCATTTTTACATAAAATTGGTCAAATTCTTAAAAATTCATCAAATTTTGATAGAAAGTACCTAAGTAATAAAATATTCAATTTAGCATAACTCATTGTATACATTGAAATGTTAAGATAGGTGATAAATGCTCAAACCTCAATAATTTCACATCCACACCAAGTCTAGATAAATTCAAATGTATTACATTGTTACTTATATTGTCTAACAAGGCATAATATGATTGGTAGAAGGTGATTCTTTTAAACAACCAAAGAATATCGTAAGGTGAGAACATGTTTTTCATTGAAATAAACAACAAAAAATGCCAACTGGAATTGCCTTTTGTATGGAAAACCTTTTCCAAATGAAAATATTTTCTGGGAAAAAAGAACTTCTTTTGAACAGATAGAGCCTGAATTTAGAGTTAAAGGAACTCTTTAATGCCTAGGGTCATTTGACAGGATATGCCCTTAGACTAAAGACATTACCCTACGCTTTTGTTTGATAGGGTATGCCCTTAGACTGAAGACATTACTGTACGCTTTAATTGAATGTTAACTCAAATTTAGAGCTTGTAACTGATCCAGTGCAGCAGCAGGAGATTAGGGGGACGGAAAGGAAATGACTGCCTTCCCTTTAATTTTATTAAACTCTAATAAAAATTACAGGGGAAAGATAAATTCGACTCTAATACTCACTCTTGAGAATAGAACGGACAAATAATTCATAAAATAAATCTAAGAAATTGGCTAACTAAGGGGGACGAGAAGGAAATGACGGCATTCCCTTTAAGTTTATTAAACTCTAATAAAAATTACAGGGGAAAGATAAATTCAACTCTCATCCCCACTCTTGAGAATAGAACGGAAAAATAATTCATAAACTAAATCTAAGAAATTGGTTGACTAAAACCCTAACTATCCTCCTCTTTAAATAGAGGGATTTTTCTAGTTTAACTCTAACTAATTTAAATTTTAAATTAATTCCTAATTAGAACCAACAGTTGAGATTGCAATCCATGTGCTAGATCCAACAGCTGAAATCGCAATTCGAGTGCTCCTCTTATAATAAAGAAAAACAAATAAAAGTTTTAAATCTGAATTTTAAAACTAACCTTAATCCTAATCAAACTCTATCTAAAGACTAATTACTAGCCGCACTCTTCGTCAACCCGCGTCAATGGTTCCGCCAACCATGCGTCCCCCCAAGCTATGCGTCACTCACAGATGCGAAGTAGCTTTAACCCCATTCTCCTTTCCTGCTAGACCTCTATCCATGGCGTTGTCTTCCCGTTATCCCTCACCCGCCAATCTCTAGATGGCGGCTGTATCAGTAACTGAGATTCTTATAGTCATCTTTATAGTGAGTCTTACCTAAACAACTATTGATTGATTGTCATTTAGATTTAATTAAATTCTATTTAGTTTTAGTTTAACAAGCACACCTTCATTAAAAACCAATCCATAAATGGCTTAAAAAAAGTTGACTTTCACTTCTGATTCTCTATGGATACAACATCCGCATATATACTAGTTGTTGCGATAAATTTATATGTTTATAAGTGCACGGTTTTACACAAGCTTTAAAAATATATGGTATTATGTAATAAACTAGAAAAAAACATTAGCTATATTTAATTTAAATACTCATGTGTATATCTATATAACTAGTAAAGATATCAAATTATAAAATATCTTTTTAATTGATTGTTTTTAAAATCAATTATTATTAATATTTTAATATATGTACAATAACAACAGCAAACTTATGCTACAAGGGCTTTCACCTAAGTGGGGTCTAGGGGATGAGATGTAACGCATCCTTACCCCTTTATGGTGCTACCTTAAAGAGAGGTTGTGTCCTCAAACCTCCAACCCAATGTAATTAGATATTAAATATAGATAGACATATATTTTTGGAATTTATCCCTTAGCAATCAAGGTTTCAACATTTATCACGTAAATATGCTGATATTTCAATAAATAACATAAGGTATCTTGACGTTTGAAATTTTATGAGTTAGATATCTTGAATCAAAATCAGATAAATCTTTTGTCAAAATTAGGCCAATTTTCACCCAAAAAATATTGATATCGTACATGATTACGATAATATGTATAAACAATATCGATATATTTGACCAGTAGCTTACCATAAAGTTTTCTCAAATTCTATTTTATATATATATATATATATATATATATCGAACAATGTATCATCACATTTTACAAAGAATACATGTATATTATTGAAGTTTTATTTAAATCTAATATAATCTATCAAATTTACATAGAAAATATTAGTGTTAAAAATTTTAAATTTAAATAATAAATACTCCAATATTAAGATATTTAAATAATTAAATAATTTATGTTCAAAGAAAATTAAATAATAAATTCTCAATATATTTTTAAATAAAATTATATTCTGTAAATAAATACAACCAGCAGGCAATAAGAGGAAGCACCATTCCACCTCTCTCGCGCTGACCCCCTTCAATTTCTCACAACCACACCCCCCCCCCCCCCCCCCCCCCCCCCCCCCCCCCCCCCCCCCCCCCCCCCCTCTGAAACCATCACTGTCTCCTGTATATATAGAGAGAGAGAGTAACCGCCGGAGAATGACGGTGTTCGCCCACGCAGTCGCCGGCGGCGGCGGCAAGCAAGTCTTCCCCGTTGACTACGAGGCGGAGGTTTCTCAGCGCCTCCTCGACTCTCTCTCCTCCGCCGATCTCAAATCGGCTGAGGACTGCGTCGCCGATCCCTTCGTCGACGTTAACTTCGTCGGCACCGTCACCATTAAGCTCCGGCGATCGGAGGTGGTGATCCGCGATGATTTGCCTAACAATGTGAGTTTCGAGTACGAGGAGTTCAAAACTGATGTAACCGCTCTGTTGTTGGCTGTTCATTTCGGAAATGTGGCTTTCGTTCGTAAGCTTCTGGTATGATTTTATTATCTAGTGTTGTTTTCAATCGATTTTTAGTCGATTTTGGTTTGCTCGTTGTTTTTGGAGTTGAGATTGTTATGCAGTTATGTGAAGTGATTTCGGGTTGAAACTCTGCGTTTCGTTAGAAATTTCGAAACCTAGCTATAATCTTCGATTTTGGAAAGAGTTAAGCGTCAGTTATCTCTCTAGTGATCTCTTGTTCTATCATCGATTTTGGAGTTGAAATTTGACTGCATTGCTGAAATTTGCTTTGCCTTCCGAGGCTTCATTAATCAGCTTAAACTTTTGTGAAAGTTAATTTTTTGATATGATACCAGATGTTACAAGTTCAAATTCCAACAACCGTTACTCACAATACTAATGTAATTTCAACACAAGGTATGAAATGAGTAATAAGACATGTTAGAATACAAAACTAATTAAAAGGTTTTACTTATCATTTTAAATTTTTGGTGTTGTTGATTTTTTGACAATGTCATAATGTTTTTGGTGGAAATTGACAAAGTTCATGAAGGTGCTGAATTCTATGGCTTCCGTTTTGGGTTGTGAATTTGACAAGTTACAACAGTATCTGAGATGCCTAATACTTTTTCTGTTTGCCTCGCGATTCCCGTTTCAAAATTTGAATTGGGTTGGTCTAATTGCTTTACCTCCTCTTTGTTATCCCCATCTATCTCTCTCTCTCTCCGTCTGTTGGTGGTCCACCCACCGAGGTCTTCGTTATTTTCGTTTTCCTCCAGGCACGGTGCTCCTTTAGCTTTCCTTTTAAAATATGTCTCGATTTTTCCTTGGAAAATGCTATACGTAAATAATTTCAATAAATTAGGTAGATTATGCTTTATTGGTTTGCTCGTTCTACTTTTAGGGTTGGGGCCCTCAAACATAGCCTTCTTTTAAGATAATATTCTGAAGGGATAAAGCTACGTACTTCTCACCCCCCAGACCCTGCAT
This sequence comes from Simmondsia chinensis, assembly GCA_018398585.1. Classification (NCBI taxonomy): domain Eukaryota; kingdom Viridiplantae; phylum Streptophyta; class Magnoliopsida; order Caryophyllales; family Simmondsiaceae; genus Simmondsia; species Simmondsia chinensis. Next base: position 8,091,362 of record JAGTTD010000002.1, on the reverse strand, counting down.
TAATGGTAGCTCTTGTGGTGCTGAGCTTCTTGTTGTTGTACATTACGTAGATCATGAAAATATAACATTACTCGTAAAATATTTTCAATTACAACTATCTCTTTGTAAAAAGTTGTATTTTTAGTTGAAAAATAGGTTCATTTTATAAGTTGTATGAGGTCCACGTAACTAAGTTGAGATTGAATTGAAAGAGCGTGAAGTGAGGTTACTACATAAAATGTTTGCCCTCCGTAAAGGAAAATATTTTACCTTTTATTGAGGGGAAGTCAATTTCTCACTAATGGCCAAAAACATTTTTCATATTTCTGATAATTGTTGTGAAGTAATGTAAGGAAATAATAGAATTGAGTTATCTTCGTCAAAATGATCGAATAACATTTTAACATATATAATGTTCCAAAAAAAAATTTTAACGTATATACTCCTTTTATATTGTATGCTAGTATTATTGTCAGTGTATTTTTTATTAATACCGGGACAATAATAAAGATTTTTGGGTCTTACTATGATGAGATTTTCCTAACATTAACAAAAATTACTTCGATAATGATGCTACTCACATTATTCCTTTTTAATTTTATTTACCTGCGATATTTTACAACATCACTTTTTGGTCTGAGTGCAAATATACTGAATCAAAGTGGCACCCTAAAAAATTTAAGGTAATCTTTAACTGTCCCTTTTTCTGAACACAATCTTTAACTGTCCTACATACTTTAAATTTGTGCAGTGTGATAAGGGCTGTTGCTCTGAGAGTGAAGCATATTGATAAATGAGCTTCGCGGGCAGTTTTGCTTGAATTTAGAACCCTTTTTGGTTCTATCATTTTTTCGAGTACAATTCGCGCAACTTTTCTTTTCCATGGTCCCACACATGACATTTTTCGTGCCTAATACCACTACTCTTTTTGCTCTTGCTTTACTTTTTCATAGTTTAAAATTTAAACTCGTTCATTCAGAGAGATTTTCGGTTACCTTACCCCAGTGAGTAGATTCTTAGCACATCTCCACCTGATCTTTGGAAGATAATTTTTAAAAAAATTAACGAAGTTTTAGCTCGTGTTGGCGTAAGTGATGGTTGGGGCATCTTTCCCTCCACCCGAGAGTTTTTTTCAAATGGATACTATGTTCAATCGATAGGCTATTAGATTGATCTAAGTGGCCATTTGAAGTCTTGATCCATTGATGTTGACAGCCTGTGCTGTGACGACGTTTCCACCTATCTTGGATAGTTTGCACCCTGTTGCCTTTCTTAGTCCTTCCATCCTATTGAGGAACCCATCTATCCCAAAAATTGTTTTTAAATGCTTATGAATGATTATACTCCGATGCTTATTCGATTTGATACGTAGTTAATGCACAAACCAACCCATATTTTTGCTTGAACTATATTAGCATTTAGATAAACTCACGAACTCTTGGTCAATAAGGCCTCCAATAGCATATTAAGGAACCAATTATTCTCAAAAGTTAAATTGTTAGCTTAAATTGTTAGATAAAAGCCCAGAAATAATTTTATGAGCTACCAAAATGGCAACTTGGATGAAGGTGATCTTATTTTTCGTTTCTGGAGGTCAATTTCTATCTGCTCTTTTTTTCCCCCTAATTTTAATCAATAGTTGCTATCGCTAATAGATCGTTTTACCGGTCTGTAGCTATAGGCCACCAAGCTGCAGGACTAATGATTTACAACTAACAAAGTTGGTGCAGAAAGCACCTTGATTGCCATCAAAAGATTACTACTTCGGAAGTCTAGTGGTTTTTTTTTTTTTTTTTTTTTTTTTTTGGATCAAATTGAAAGTTTTGTTTGATAATATCCTAGTTAAGTAACAAAGGACACAATGAATGCTTCAACTTCCATGTTTGTTCTAATTTATGTAATTTCCCCAAGCATTAAACTTCTTCTTTTTTGCTTGTCCCATATATAGCATTTCCTCTGACATTTTGCTTAACTGCTGGTCTTTGAATGCTACTGCGTAACAGGACTCCCCTTGTTATGTGTTTTCACCAACACCCTTGTTTACATAATTAATTATAATAACAACAACAAAAAACCTAATGCCACAGGAACTCCCACCAAAGCAAGATCCGGGGGGATGAAATATACGCAGCCTTACCCCACTAAGTTGCTACCCTTAAGAGAGGTTGTGTCTGAAGGCCCCCCTACCCTAAAAGCAAAAACAAAATATCAAAATGCACTCCAACACTCTGTTTACATAATTAATTACTGACCTCTATTCTGTTTGATGCTTTAATGTACTTCTAACATTGAGGTCTTGGTTTTATATACTTTGTTAAAAAAGTGGTCTGGGCTTAAATCCTCTCTTTCACAACTAGTTTAGCGGCCAAACGACTAATTAGACGACATAATAGTATTTCACAGAAACGATGGGATGTAAGGAGTTGAATTGGAGAGGTTTTCGGGATTCGTGTAGTAGGTGATTATCTACCTCGACTCAGGATTGACTCGAGTTGGAACCTCATAATCCCCTCCTAGATGTAGGATGCCTGAGATTGTTTCTTGCCTGGAAAAGGATTTTAAGACCTTTCTTTACCCTTATAGAAAAAATTAGTTAAATCTTCCAATAAAAAAAAAAGTTTGAACTATGCACCTTATTAGATTTGTCTGTAGATATAGCTTCCTTTCATAATAAATAGAAAATCCCTTTCTGTTTCCTTTTTTTTTTTTTTTTCTCATTAAATGCCTAGGATTCTCTTTCAAGGAAAATGCTATAGGTACTAAAAAATATGTATTTTAATTATGTATCTAATACGTGTCATATTAATCAAAGCGTAAAAAAACAATATTAAATTAACTATTTTAACATATGCTAATAATATTTATAGAGAGTTATTGTATTCAGGGTAAAAATTATTATTGTCAGAGTAAAGATGTGACTTATAAACAATAAGAGCCAGAAAATTGACTTGAAAACTACAATCTTGCTCTGACAATAATAATTTTCTCCTGACAATAACATTACCCTATTTATATAACATATATTCAATGTATAATTTGATAACTTTTTAGTTGTTTTTTTTAAGATATCTATATTATTGCTCCTCTTTCAAATGGCTGCAATTAATGACACAAACATATTATTATATAATTCAATGTACATTTATGGATCAGCAAGGTCCATACGCGGTTGTTGCTAATGAATGCGGACACCTGAGAGTACGATTGTACATTAACATCAGTACCTCCCCCCTTCTTCAATTTTCCATCAATAATATTCCTGAACTGTTCTATTGGATGTTCCCACGCCCCATCTTTCTCTGCCATATCATTTCCTACCTACTTTTGTCTCTGTGTGATCAAACCCGTGTGCTTACTTGTAGAAAGAGAACAAGCTCAAAACTTCTTACAGGATGAGTACTATAAGCAACCAATAATTGTAAGAAATTCCTAAAAGTATCAGGTTATCATCTTAAGAACATGTTTCTTATTTAAAGTTAGATCCGCATTTGAAATATGTAACAAAATTAAGAGAAATTTGAATCCAATAAGTTTTTGTAGCCTGATTCATTTTTTGTCCTATCTGTAAACTTATTGGCTGATTTTACCTAGGGTTGTATTTGAGCTGAGTTGAGCCCGAGCTTGTTAGGCTCGAAGCTTGGCTTAGGCTCGGCTAGAAATTTGTCAAGCTTAAAAACTTCAAACTCAAGCTCGACTCATTATCAGGTTCAACTTGGCTCAGTTGAGCTTGAAGCCAACACAGTGAGCTTCGAGCTAAACTTGTGATTTTGCAACTCATTTAAGCTTGATTTAGGCTTGTTTGAGCTCAAGCTTAACCCATTTAGACTCAAATTTGGTTTAATTGGACATATTTAAGCGAATAAATTATATTAAGATAAGCTTATTTTACATCGTGAGCCTACAAGCTTGAGTTTCATTAGGCTCACACTTGACTCAATAAACTAAATAAGCCGGCTTGGCTGGAGCTTATAATAAGCCGAGCTTCTCGAGCTCAATGTCATATGGGCTCCTTAGGGGACTCATCAGCCGGCTCAACTCATTTACACCCCTAATTTTACCAGTAAAAGAAGAGACTTTTTGTTGACTGAATTGTCTTCATTATTCACTAAACTCTTTAGAAGCAGAAACGTAGAACTCAATTTTCTTGGTCAATGTTTAGAATTAACCTTGTTTCAAAGCATCATACTTATAACAGTCCAACACTCCCTTCACACTCCTAACCTCTAGAACATCCATGACCACTTATTTCCCGCTCCTGTTTCATGCAACTATGCTAGATTCATTTGCAATACTAAGGTCTGGTTGTTTCTCTTGGATGACAGAGTGTTGGTGCAGATGTGAACCAGAAGCTCTTCAGGGGATACGCAACCACAGCCGCGGTACGAAACGGCCACCTTGAGGTCTTACAGATACTGATAAAAGCTGGAGCTTCTCAGCCAGCTTGTGAGGAGGCATTGTTTGAAGCAAGTTGTCATGGAAGGGCGAGATTCGTGGAACTTCTCATGGGGTCTGATCTCATTAGGCCCCATGTTGCCGTGCATGCTTTTGTCACCTCATGCTGCCGTGGATTCACTGATGTGGTGGATGCCTTGCTTAAGGTAATAAATCTTAGGGCAAATTAAACGTTAATACCGTAAAGTTTGATGTATTAATTTTTTTTAATCCATAAATTTTATAAAGTAATTTTTAATCTAAAACTTACATTTAATAAAATAGTCGAAACTACGGTCTGTAATGGAGTAAAATAGTAGAGGTCCCTTGTCTCATGTAAAAACTCCTCTGTTTTCCGTAAGTAAGAAAAATTATGGAGAATACTCAAATTAAGGGCCTCCTATCATGAGACCTCCTATCCTATGAGATAATTTTCTTATCCTTAAAGTCTAAATATTAATCCGTTTGAATAATTATCTTAATAAAACTTGTTTGATTGGCAGTGTGGAGTGGACATGAATGCAAATGATAGAGTGCTGCTTCAATCATCCAACCCTTCACTCTATGCGAATGTTGACTGCAATGCAGTTGTGGCTGCCGTTGTGAGTAGGCAAGTCTCTGTGGTCCATTTGCTGCTACAGGTGATTTCCCATCTTTCATCTGCTCTAAATTTTCTTACTAGAAAAGCATACTAATTAAATTAGTGACTGTGTCGACGATTTACCCGGACCCTGCCTTGCGGAAGCCTTTCAGACACTGAGTTTGTTGTTGTATTGTGTCAATATTTATTGACTTCATGTTTGCGTGAATAGGGGTGTCAATGAACGAAACATCAAAAGAGCTACTTGTGTTTAAAATTAATAAGGGTTCGTTTATATCTGTTTTTAATGCTTGATAGCATGTCCGGCCAAGTTTGTGCAAGCTTGATAAGCTTAAGTTAGTCGAGTTTAAATAGGGGACATTTGACTCATTGATATTCACGAACAATTTGATAAGATTAGGAGCTCTCTAAGGGCTTGTTAAGAACATGTTAATGGCTTGTTAGGAACTCGTTAAAGGCTTGATATTTGCTTGAAAATGAATTAATAATGGCTCAATAATATCTCAAATAACTTAGCTCAAGTTCGAACCAAGAGTTACTCAACTCAACTTAGCTTGTTTACACCTCCATGCATGAAAACATGACCAACCATCCAAACCTGTTAGTTTAATTTGCTCAAGATTTAGTAGCTCATGTAAGGTTGAGTCAAATCGACTCATTTAACATCATGTTTGGGTTGCTCTAATTAATTCCATAGTAACTTCTTTTCTTCATTCCAACTCAAAACACCCATAAAAGATAAAGATTTTTAGACTACAAAAAAAAAAAAAAAACCCATAGAAACTCTTGAAAAATAGCATAATTTGACCTCCAAACACATACCAGTAGGAAATTTCTCAGTTATTGCAGTGAAAAGCCCTAAAGAACAAAAAAAATTTAAAGTATCTCGCAAGGGTGTGTGTATTCAGGTGAAGGTACAGATTTGTACCCTCATACTGACATCGTTTACTGTTTGGTGGGTTCAGTGTGAACAACTGGGAAGACAGCTGTAATGTGTACTATATAGAGTTTGCATTAAATTCCTGCAAGTTCCGTGTTACTGCGTGAGAATCTTAACTGATATGATCCTGTTACATCTCTGCCATGTTCTTGTATGTGTCCATGTACTTAGTATTCTTTGTCCCATCTAAATTTGTTATTTTCGGTCACGTTCGTTTTAATTGTAAATATTTTTCTCTTGGGAAAAAATAAATAAATAAATTTCTCTTCTCCAATGTTTTTATTGATGAATTTTTTTATTTTTTTCAAAGTTTTTGTTTGTTTTGGTTAAGAAAATATTTCGTTATCTTTTTTTCCAAAGTTTTTGTTTGTTTTGGTTAAGAAAATATTTTGTTATCTATTTTTATATGAGATTAACAATTGATTATAATAAGATTGATGTACGATACAAAACGTGACATTATGACGGAAAATAGTTCTCATTCTATGAATGAAACTAAGAAAAAGTCAACTTCCTCTTGATAGAGAAAAATATTTTCTTTTAAAGTAAGGAATGCTACTCATTTTATAATAAAAAACCTATAGAAATATAGGGGGAAGCTTTTCCGTTAAATAAATGGACCTTAAGGCTGGTTTTTGTTTAGAAAAGGTTAGTTTGTGACTTATTTGGTATCGTTTTTTATTTACAGACTTTAGTTTTTGAAAAAAAACTAAGAACAAAAAAATATTGCCTATAAAATATGGTTTTTTATTTCTCAAAAACTAAAAATTGCAGGCTACTAGACAGGTCCTTTAAATTTTTTTATTGTTTTCAAGGTTATTCTATCTAAAATGGTAAACTAGAAAATAGTTCAAAAAATTAAAATATGGAAAAAATTGACCCCTGTTTAAACATTTTTTCTAGAAAAATTGGAAAACTAGGTTTTGTTGTTGCATTTTCTAGAAATACATGGGGATTTGAAAAACTATGTTTTTTTTTTTTTTTTTTTTTTTTGGAGACTTGCACAGGGATGACAATGGGACAGGTACGAGTATCCGTGAGGCAGTTAGTGGGTATGGGTTAGGTGTACACTCGCCCGTACCCATCACAGGTATGGAGCGGTGCGGGTATAGTTTTGTACCCCGCTCCATACCCGCACCGCCTCATACCCGCTTCATTTTGTACATAGTTAACCTTTAAATTCAATAACCCAAATTATTTTTCAATATTATAAGAAAAATATAATTAAAATTTTAAACTAGTATTAAATAACTAATACAAGTAGGTATAGATAATTGTTTTTTATGCACCTTAGAGAGGGTACGGGGCGGGTAATGGATACCCGTTGGATACCTGCGGGTATGGGTATGGATTTGTACCCGCCGGGGCTGGCACGGGTATCAACTTCATACCTGTGGCGGGTAATGAGGTAGGTACGGGTATAGGATTTAGGTAGCGGGTACAGGTATGGAGGAGGCACCCCCCGTACCCGCCCCGCCTCATTGCCATCCCTATACACACAGATCCCGAGCAATCATTTCTGAATTTATTTCCTCCGTGAATATCATAAATATTTCATGTTGATCCTCATGGAAATGGCAGAAAACTTGAATCTAACAATTGTTTGCATGGTTTTCCTTTAAAATTTTGCAAAATCTAGATTTAAAACTTCTTATACTCCCTGAAAAATCCAGTAGCATCTCTGTTTATCCAACAACAATAACATTCCCAGTGCCTGAAAGGCTCCCGTGTAAGCTGGGGGTAGGATCTACGCAACCTTACTCATTTAGGGTGAGACCCTAAAGAGAGGCTGTTTCCAAGGACCCCCGACCTGAAAGGAGAATCTCTACTTATCCATCCAATTCATGCAGCTAGTACAACGATCACATTGATTTTATCGCATGGAACACAAGTTAGTTTTTAAGTCTTACATTGGAGGAAAAAAATAGTAATTAGCTATGCAGTTATTAATTTAGTACCTTTATAACTGTCTTAAGTCTAACCAAAGAGGGCACCAACACGCCGTCACCGGATCCCATTAGAACTCCGAAGTTAAGCGTGCTTGGGCGAGAGTAGTACCAGGATGGGTGACCTCCTGGGAAGTCCTCACCCTCAGGTTGGGGGCACTGGGAAACAGCCTCTTTTCAGGTTAACACCCTGAAGGGGGAAGGCTGCGTACATCCGTCCCCCCAGACCCTGCGTAGGTGGAAGCCCTTGAGGCACTGGGTATGTTCCTTTATAACCGTCTTAAGTTTACTAACAATTTTTTTTTTTTTTTTAAATCGAAGTTTACTAACACTTTCATAAGTACATTGTAACAACTAAAATGCAATGAACATTATGTTATATAGACCATTACAAAAGTACAAGGGCTAGCTCAAATTCCCTTGGCCTTCATTTGGTTCACCCATATGAGTATCAAACTGTAAAGTTTGAGCTATTCAGTTTGGTGCAATGGTTAATCGACAATCCTCAAGTATGAAGTCTTGGATTCAAAGCTCATTGCCCCCAACCCGTAGCTCTACTTAGGGTGATATTGTATCTTCTTATCATCTTATAGTTCTTAGTCCTAATTTCTCCTCTCTCCTCAGGCTGGCGTCCGAACAGACATTGACGTGAAATTGGGAGCATGGTCATGGGACACAGTCACGGGCGAAGAGTTTCGAGTTGGTGCAGGGCTAGCCGAGCCATACCCTATCACATGGTGCGCGGTTGAGTACTTTGAGGTCAGCGGCGCTATCCTCCGCGCGCTCCTTAAACGCCACTCTCCCAACACAACCCACCGTGGAAGAACGCTCCTCCACCATGCCATTCTCTGCGGCAACGCCAGAGCTCTCAACGTCCTCCTCGACTGTGGTGCAAACACCAAGTCTCCGGTGAAAACCACCACCAAAACCGAGTTCCACCCCATGCACATGGCTGCTCGCCTTGGTCTACCATCGATCCTTGAACGCCTCATTAAGGCTGGTTGTGATTTGAACTCAAGAACTGACTCTGGTGACACGGCTTTGATGATCTGTGCGCGTTACAAGCGCGAAGAGTGTCTTGGAGTACTGGCTCGAGCTGGTGCTGATTTCGGGTTAGTCAACAATGCTGGTTCGTCGGTGGATTCCATTGCTATGGCTTACAAATGGTCTCTCGGATTCCAACAAGCATTTTGGGTTCTTGTCAAGAGCGGAAAAATACCTCTGACTACTGACCTCTCGGTGTTTTCTCCTCTACTATATGCTGCTAGGGTGGGCGATATAGACATCCTAAACGTTTTGGTTTCACAACCGAATGTAAATCTTGATCATCAAGACGATAATGGCTTCACCGCGGTCCTGGTGGCCGCACAAGAAGGCCACGTTGACGTCTTCAAGTTGCTTGTCTATGCCGGGGCTGATGTGAATGTACAAACTAAATCCGGTGACACTGTCATCACCTTATCACAACTCAGCCGAAAGCGGGACCAGTTTGAGGAGGTGATGCTTGAGTATGCACTCGAGATCGACAACCGCACTGGCAGATTCTACGCCTTGCACTGTGCTGCTCGAAGAGGTGACATGGATGCTGTTCGGTTGCTAACTAGCAAGGGATACGATGTCAATGTTCCGGATGAAGAAGGCTACACACCATTAATGCTCGCCGCAAGAGAAGGCCACAGTGAGGTATGTAGGCTTCTTATCTCAAAAGGGTCTTGTTGCGAATTTAAAAATTCTCGGGGCGAAACGGCTCTTTCGCTTGCTCGTAAAAATAATGGGAAGGAAAACGGTGCCGAATGCGCGATTTTGGATGAGCTAGCTAGGCAGCTAGTGGTTAATGGCTCTTATGTAAAGAAACATACAAAGGGAGGGAAAGGAAATCCACATGATAAACCAATTAGGATGGTTGAGAAAGTTGGTGTTTTACAATGGGGAAAATCGAGCCGGAGGAAAGTGGTTTGTAAAGAGGCTGAGGTGGGACCGAGTGGAAGCTTCCGGAAGAACAGGCGGCACGAAGGGGATGCCGATGAGGCTGGGGTGTTTCGGGTGGTGACTACGAGGAACAAGGAGGTGCATTTTGTGTGTGAAGGTGGGCGTGAAAGTGCAAAGTTGTGGGTTAGGGGGATTAAGCTTTTGACAAAGGAGTGTACTTTCGGTCGCAAGTGAAAGGAGAGGATTCTGATGTTTGAACACCGGTCTCGAACCGGGTCAACTTTGGTCCGTGATCGGACTGAACTGGTCATTGTTCAGACAGGGTCATAATCATTGGTCGGATCTCTACTAGTTGTTGGTCCAGTTCACTCCGGTCTAGGTTCTGACCCTGTCATGTCTAAACCTAACTAGATAATTTGGTAAAAGACCAAACAGAACTAGTATTGATCGGTATTGAACCGACATTTAGATCGTAACTAGGGTTCAGTTAGGGTGCGAAAAGAGTTCGGGTAGTGAAATTGTATATAGAATTTATGAAGATAGGATGTACTTTTGAGCTTGTATTCGAAATTTGTGTTTGCGTTGTGTATATGTTGATATCTTCTTTCTTATAACTCAGATGTGGATTTCTTATTAGACTCGCATGTCAAGTTTTTAACAATACCTCACATGTAAGGGTCTTCTTCAAACGCACCCTTCAACTTTCGTGTTCAATTGTAAATTATTTCCATTCATCGGAGAGGCCCTCAGCACAATAAGTTAAAATGGACTCCCTCTTCTCAAGAAGTACCTCCAACAAACAAAAGCCCAAGATCATCAACCAGCTCTATTACTAAGCAAAAATTTACCACACCTTAGGCCCAACCCACTGATTTGACACATACAAGGTCCACATATAAAGCCCACTAGGGTTTATAGACGTAGGAGGGCGGAGAGAGAATCTGGTGAGGTGAGGAGCAATGCACAGCAGAGTGAACCACTCTCCGAATCGCCATCATCGCCATTGTTCCTCTCCTTTTTCAAGAAAATTGGAAATTCTAAAAAGTTGTTCAAACACTTTGTTTCCCAATTTGAAGAAACTCAAAACAATTTTTACTATTTTTGTCCCCAAAAACTTGCAAAGTGATTCTAGAAATTTTTACCTCTATATTCTTTTATTTTCTCGTGTTTTTCATGTGTGTCTATTGGAATATGTTATTTGACCAAGTCTTTGGAGTTAGTTGAGTCTTTTTCTTATGTAGACTTTAGTATATTTCCGTTGTAATTTTTCATATTGTAGTTGCTATTTTTCCACATTTTTTCACTCCATGTTTTTCCTTAGTTTAAGCTTAGAGTTTGTTGATGTAATTTCTATTTACGTTGTTATTGAAAGTTTCCTTCTATTCTCTCTTGTTCTCAACTTTGTTTTTTGTTTTTTAACTCTACTCTTTCTCGCTCTCTCTTGTTGTCAATTTTATAGTAATGTCACAACTTGATTGCAAAATTCTACCAAGTTGTCAATATTGATTATCCAAATATTCCCGAGTTTTTAGCACTGTATGGGGTGAATAGTATCACATATTTGATTTTTAAAGCCATGAATGTATAAGAGAACCACGTAAGTTTGTTTAATTATATACTCATCTTTGCAAAATGTGATAGCACCACCTTTTAAGTACTTAAAGCTGGGTCCCTATTTTAAAAACGATATCAACCTTATCTGCATGTCGTACACAAGTGTATTCAAATAGCATGTTGTAAATAAGTGTATTCAAATGGGAACCAAGCATATACATTATTTTCTGTGTATGGTAAACAAATGCATGTGGTCCGTAATGAGAATACACTAAAGGGTATAAACGTAAATATAACCCAACTAGGGATGTAGATGAACCTAAAGTTCGAAGAACGACTCGTGCTCGAAATCAACTATATCTCATTCGTGTACATTATGGGGCTCAATAGCTAGTCAAGTCAAGTTTGAGGGGGCCGACAAGTTTAACGAGCCAAGTTTGAATAAGAAGGGTTATTAGCTCATTAACTTTTGTAAACAGTTTGATAAAAGCTCATAAAGGACATAATTATAGCTCACCAAGGACTCGATAACGACTCATTAATAATCAGTATTAGCTCAGAACGGTTTCATAACAGCTAATAATAGGTCGAATAGCTCGACTTAATAGCAAACTTGTCTCAACTATGAGCTTGATTTAATTCAACTGGATAACAAACTTGACTCAACTCAATACTGAACATTAGTCATCTCGATTATGCTAACGAGCAGAGTATAGAATACACTAGCATCTTATTCAACCAAACTCAAACAAAGGTTTGAAAGCTCAATAAGAGCTAAAGCTTGAACTCGCACTTAATGAGCCCTATCAAACTCAAGCTCGAACAAGGAAATGTTCAACTCGACCCGAGTTGTTTACTCCCGCAGTCCAACATATGCAAATAAACGAGGTCAAGTAAGCAATAGATGATAATTGTGGAACGATTACACTAATCAAAAGAACAGAAGTTACCATATTATACATATAGGGGTTATATATTTGTATTGTTTCTATAATGAGTTACTCATTTTGTTTGTATTTGACCAAGCATTATAGTTTACGCTTTGAAATTGTGTATCCTTAAGTGGTATTTATACCTCTGTGGTTTCTCGAGTGCCAGCCGCCAAGAGTAATGCCGTCAACTAGGGCACTATTGGCTGCTAACCACTGGCTTGACGGCGGCTCAATTTTGGTCAGCTTTGAAGGCCAGAACTAACTTAGTCATGGTGATAGGGATGGATGGATGCCTTGCAGTCGGGGGCGGTCGAAAACAAGATCAACAGTTTTACCGAATTCCATCCAGCCTCAAAGCATGGGGATGTGGTTGTAGTTCCATTTAGCTAAGAACTCCAGCTAAGAGCGTGATAGATGAAGTCGACAAATCAAAAAAGATATATCAACATTCTTAGACTATCTTCTTACATGCAACAATTGTTGGCACTTTTTTGGATGAAAAAATAAAATCAATCATAGCTGCTCCCAAAATGTTGAAATCGCCTTTACTAGCGGTAGGAGGGCTAAAAGCTAGTGAGACTGATCGGGAAGTACTAAAATATACTCAAACTAGTGCTATTCAGTTTCGTTATCTTAATTGTTCAAGTTAGGTTTGGAATGACGGATGAAATTTTCGAATCTACTAACATATTGTCTATATTTTACAATTTTCAAAAAATTGAAAAATTGGCACCACATTCTCTTTTTTAGTTCTCTACATTAGAAAATTATTAATGATTTTCCTCACACAAACATGTTCTTCAAATAAAAAATAAAAAAATAGAACTTTTTCTTTTTTTTAGACACTAAAAAGTTGAACTTTTTCTAAAGAAGGCCTTAATGGCTAACATATATATATATATATATACACACACACACACAAATATATATCATAATCGTGTTTTATATCCGCATTTAATGGTGAAAGTTTGCATGATTTTAGCAAAAAACATGACGGCGATATAAGGAATTTAGGCGACAATTTTTAAACCTCAAGTGCAAGTCATTGTATATATATTAAATTTTGAAAACGTGAGGCACCACCTAATATGTCATAAATTCCCTTATATGTATGCATCAACCCTTTTAAACTTGAAAAATAAATCCCATACTTAAAAATAATAAAATAAAAGGTTATTTATCCCAAAGGTCCCTGTATTTTGTTCATTGTGTCAATTTAATCCCCATATAATTCAAAATGTGTCAATTTGATCTTTAGAGAAAATTTTATGTTAAAGTTTTTAATGAAATTTTTAATAGTTCAGCAACGAATTAGATTAAATTGAGTAAACAAATAAATTTATAATAAGTTACTTGCATCTAATATAATTTTACCATTCAAAATTACGCCATTAACATAAATTTGGTCATTTTAAATTGTTCAGGGACTAAATTGATACAATTAAAAGTACAAGGGTCAAATTGACATAATGAACAAAATATAGGGACCTTTGGCGTAAATAACCCTAAAATTAAATAGAAAAGCAACAATTTAATATCTTTTAGGGGAAATCCTAGAATAGAAACTGTGACATTTATTTGGGACAACATGATTATAAAACCAAAAACAAAACAATTAATTTTCTCAACTTCTTTTCGCAACTACGAACTCCAAATTTCTGGGCATCAAATTAAGCTAATTCACACGTAAACTCAAGAGTACAACACACCTATTCAAAGCAAGAATCAAACTTCTTTTGCTTTCCCTTTCCCACCATTAGACGCATAACCCTAAACAATATATCGATCCGAGATTATCGAGCATATTATTATCTTGATCCAGCAACTCTCATCTTCACCTTCTCGAGGTTCAAAAGACAACCTTTCAATGTTTGACTAAATACCTTAAGGTTTGTTTGCAGTTTTTGATTTTTAAGAAACTAAAAACTAGGTTTTGAATGCAATTTCCTCTTTTTTTTTTTTGCTTTTCGATTTTTCCAATTTTGAGTAAATTGAAAACAGAAAAACAAAAATGTGAAGAAATGAAATATTTTCGAAACCCAATTTTTGATTTCTCAAAAACCAAAAACCGCAAATAAGAAACGATACCAACAAGCTGTAAGCAAACTGCAGCTAGGATTTCTCAAATTGAAAATCAGGTGTACATACCACAAAAAAAGTTGCACGCTCAGCCCTGCAAGATTTCCTTCTCCTTTGTCTTGCACATATCCTCTGCTGACTTGATGAACTTCTTTGTCAACTCATCAATCTAAGAGCAAGGACCACAGAATTAGATACAGAATCAAATAAAAGATATTACGCAACTACAATACATGATGGATTTTGAGCTAACCATTTCACGATTGGTCGTTACATGATAATTTTTTGATTGCCCCCCAATGCATATTTATTGTAATTTATTTTGGTAGGTAAGTGCAGGATGGGGATTTCAACCTATAACTTTTGTCATAGAGCCTCACCCTTGGTTGCGCTTTTACCACTAGACCAAGGTCTCTTTTATAATAGTTTTTGACATGTAATTACATCGGTAATTAATAACATATTTAAATGTAAAAAGCCATCAAACGGGTATCAAAATTAATGATCACAAAGATATTCATTAAACATATATACAAACATTCAACTTGAAAAGCAACTTGAGTTTGCAGAAAAACCCAATTGTATTGCTACCAAACTCTGCTTTCACGAAAAAGCAATTGAAATTGCGAACCGTCGCAATACGAGCATGGAAATAGATGCCAGGCATGACACAACAGCAATAGTGATTCTCGCGACCCACCTCTTTCTCCAATCTTTTTGCACTGTCTTTAGGGTAACTTGAACCAGCTTTCTTGATGGTATCCAGTGCCTGCACGAGATGATGATGCTCACGCCTTAAATGGTCTTACATAAGCCATGACACAGCTTGAACACGAACTTAAGTCTTTCGGCATAAAAATATTCATTGATAAATATAGCAATGTATCCCCTACTTATCAATAAAATTGTCAAGATGATGAGACCAAATGTGATGCCCTAGCGCAATCAATAAGGTAACAGGTTCATGTCTTAGAAATAGCCTCTCTAAAAAGTGGGGGTAGAACTGCTCAGATCTAACCCTCCCCCACTTTGGTGGAGTTCTATATTTTTACTCGAACATATTTCTAACCAAAAATATTTATACTCCCAAATTTTCTTCTGTTCTAAGACATCAATTTCATTGCAGAAGTTTGAATAGACTTGGGATTTAGCGTATTTGAGGTTCAGCAGCAAAGATGAGATGAGTATGAGGTCTAGGAAAGGGGAGGAATAGAGCGACAGAGAGAGCAAAAGGAAAACAAGTTCTCCCATATGGGTACGATGTTTCCTATTCGGACAATTTTGGCTATCCATTATAAAAGGAAACAACAAAAATGAGTCACAAAACGTTCCTACCAACCAAATGGGACCTTAATGGAAGAAATGCCATGACTTAAGGGATAACCTTAGGGGACGGAGAGAATGCTATCCTAAAAGAAAGAGGATTCAGAAGGATTCTCTGCAGCAAACCTTTTGGCGAGCCCTTCTAATGCTTTGCTTGACATCTTCACTTGACTTGGAAACTACTTTACACACAGCCTGCACCAAGTGGTGGAAAAAAAGAGATGTCAGCGCCTATTAAACATAGGGAAAATGTGCTGAAAGATAGAGTCGATCACAAGACTTACCTGCATATGCTCTTTGGTCAATCTGCACAATAGAAGAAACTCAGAATAAGGGCCAATTTCACAAAACAAAAATTCATGACAAACAACTAACGGAGACCCCCCAGAGCATCAAAGAATACGAGGTACAGGAGCTGTAAGGAGCCTTACGGAGGGATGACTGCAATCAATCGTTGACCATCTGATTTAGGATTTAAGCCTAGCGGAGATGAAACAATGGCTTTCTCCACTTCTTTAAGGGTCTGCAGGAATGGTTAAATTTTAAGAGCTTGACTATCTACCATGCATTGTAATAGAAAACCGATACTCATGATGTATCTCATGCAAAATGAACAGTAACCTGCTACATGATAGGCCCCATTTTCTTCTTTTATTTTTCCCTAATAAAAACATAAGTTCTATCATATAGCTCATTTTTCATCTGGAAGTTTCCTCAGAAAAATGTTTAAGATGCACAACGGCATACTCGATGAATGAGGAGATGATAATATAATTACATCCGGATCATACGGAGTCACTGCAAGGGTTTTCGCATCTATGACTGAGACAACAGCGAGATGATTCAAGGCCATCTTTACACCCCCTGTTTCGACGATAATGTGGTCCAGCATCCCTGCAAAATAACTTTCAAGATTATGCAAGTTTATACATGAAAATGACGATATAACATGAAGCGATTGAATGAACCTGGGGACGCTCTTCCTGTTCGTAGCTTAGCTAGCTCTCGGGATAATGCATCTACAGCTGCCTCCATCTGTGAAACAGCAGTTGACTTGACAGTAGGCCCAATGTCTTCTTCAACTTGAGCCATATTGGCATCATCGTCATTTCCTAAAATATTCAAGTAGCATGGGGAGTGAGACGGGAATTCAACTCACATCTTACATGACTTAGGTTACAATAATAAGCATGATTTGTAAAATTACTGGGGTGAAAAGGGACATCGCGGCACCCCATTTCATCTTCATAGTAGAAGTAACATTCCCAGTGCCCCAAGGGCTCCCGCCTAAGCAGGGTCTGGGGGGATAGATGTACGTAGCCTTCCTCCTTCAGGGTGCTACCCTAAAGGGAGGCTGTTTCCGAGAACCCCCAACCTGAGGGGCGCAACATGAGGACTTTCCAAGAGGTCACCATCTTGGTGCTACTCTCACCCAAGCACGCTTATCTTCAGAGTTCTAATGGGATCCCGTGCTTGCATGTGCAGTTCATCTTCATAGTAACGACTCTAACACATGATAAGATAATGAATTCACATTGATAGTGTAAAGATGATTAAATAATACCTCGAGTTGCATGTAAAAAGACCTGTTAACTCCTTTCTGGTCATCTCTAACAGCCAGTAAGACTAGATATATAAGCTAAAAATCAGCACTTTTGGTCCACAGAAGGAAACAAAAGCCAAGGGCCATCACCTAATAAAATTATTCAGTCATCTCTTTTGGCCTGTCCCTTAAAACAAGTAATTGATGTAGCAAGATTTTTAGTCAGATGAAGCGCAAAAACTCACCCAGTTTACTGAGAGATGCAACATTCAACTTCATCTGTGTTAAATATCCCACATTCTGGTTACACTACCATGTATTACCTTATATGTTGATGACATCCCTCCCCTGACAAGATGGTTTTCGATATGAAGCTACCAATATTCTCGGAATTGAATCAAAAAGCTAATGTTGATTTTTTTTTTTGTAGAAGACTAATGTTGATGTTTGGGGCCCCAATATCAATGTCCATAGTTATCTGGCATAGTCCACGTTGTGCTACATGCTAAGGGCATCCCTCCCTAGGCCAATCAGTATAATTTTTCTTCCTCATTTTTTCTTCCTCGCCTCTTCCTCTATATTTCAACCTCCTTCGTGCACCCCTCTAAGTTTAATGTCCCCCTTCTAAGCAGAGTCTTCTTGAATCAATAATGTTGGCATATCGTTAGACAGATTAAAAGGAACCTATGATGTTATATAAGTGATGGCAACATGCCATTGTCGGACAGGTTTAATTGAAATTGTGATTCTTTATACCTTGCCACCGACAGTAAAGAAGAAAAATTGAAGGTAGTAACTCAAACTGAAAAGCAAGCCATCACTAAACTCAGATTTGGAATCAAGTTCTAAAACAACGCTGAAGAACAATTGATCAAAAATACGACACATCCGATAGAGCAATCAAGAAACCAACTATTCAAAAAGCCTAACCTGATGGATAAATGCAGAACCAAATCTATGTACCTCGACAATATGAAGCTGAGTAAAATATTTCTTTGGTTAGGGGCGGAAGAGGACCATCGGGATCACTTGGTTAGTTGGGACAGAGTCTGTAGGCCGCATAACCAAGGGGGTTGGGTTTGGCAATTTGGTGTCCAAAATCCCTTCTACGTAAATGGTTATGGCGATTCCCTAGGGAACCCGATTCCATTTTGCACATGGTGATTATGAGTAGTATGGCCTCCAGGAGAATGGTTGGGATGTAGAGTTAATGGATACAGTGGGTTGTTCCTCCCCATGGAAGTTTATCTCACAGAGCTTTACCCTTCTTTTCTTCCCCATAATCACCTCATGATTGGATCTGATGACCTTTTTCGTTTTCTGGAAGACAGTTGGGTCGGGGATGTTGCTTTTGCTCATCAGTTTCCACTTCTATGTAGATCATCCATTGCCCATGATGCCCCAGTTATTTTCTTTCATGTCAGCAGGGTAGGTCATTGTAGAATTTGCACTTTGCAGGGATCTTACTATTAGGGAACTATATGAATTCACACACTTAAGCTATATTCTAGATCAAGTTCGGTTGTCTTCGCTGCCTGATAAGATAGGTTGGGTGTTGGACGGGTCTGGCGTTTTTACTTCTAAATCTTTTTTCAACATATTACTTCACATAATCCTTTTCTAGATTTCCCTTTGTGCTCCTTTTTCTGGAAAGCTAAGGTATCATTTAGAATCAAGGTCTTTTTATGGTTTTTACTTTTGAACAAGCTAGAAATGGAAACCTTTTAAGACTTTGTCTCCAGGGATCTGTGTTATGTGCTTCCAGAGTGGGGAGATGTATGACCACTTAATCTTGCATTGTGTTGTGGCTAGGGATTTGTGGTGTAAGCTATTGTCTACTTTCGGCCAAATGTGGTTTAGCCCAAGATCGGGTGGGGGTTTCCTTCTAACAAAGTTCCATGGTGCACAGACGAGGAAAGACATATCAATGTTATTCTTCACAACTAAGATAGCAATTCCCTAATGTATTTGGCTTGAAAGAAATGCTAGAATTCTTAAAGATCAGCATACATTAGTTGATTACTTGTAGGAGAAGGGTCTTTTTAGGAGCTCTTTGGAAAAAGAGCTTTAGAGGCTTCGCCTGGTTTTTGTTCTTTTCTTTTTTTTTTATTCTGAGGACGTCTTTGTCCTTCCTCTTTGTACATTCTCTCTCTTAATACTACTTTTTTTGATCGGGAAAAAACATTTTTGATCAAAATTAAACTTGACCCACATCATAATGTCATGACCCATATACTTTTGATACAATTGTAATCTTTTTTTTGTAAAATGTAGGGTCGTAATTGTAATTTTGTTTCATCGAAATGTTTTGTAATTTTGGTGCCAATGTTAAGTAAAAGGGGTTACAACAATTACTTAGGTAGTTTCTCAGCTGATTTTTATTGCTTTTAATTTTCCTTAGTCTCTAATTGTCTATAAATAAGTGATCAGAGATTGTAATTTCATTCATTCAATGATTAGTGAATTTTCCTTATTTTCTATCTAAGTTTCTCCCTAATTCTCATTCTCTTCTCCCTCAATTCTTCTCTCTTTCTCTCTCTCCCTCCAATTCTATTTTCTCCCTCAACTTCTATCTCCAATTCATTGCAAAAATTAGTAGCCAGATCATTGGGTCCTGACACATAACTCCTAAAATATAAAAATCAAATCAACAGAAACGATTATGGACAACAATCGCCAAGAAAGTATCGAAATACCACGCGATAATCTATAGTTATTAGATGCAAAATGAAGTCTTTACCTCATAAATACAAGTCGGACTAAAATTAAGTGATCAAAATCAAAATTAAATAACATTATAACACAAAAGGCATAAAGAGAGAAAGAAAGGTACTTGATTTGCGTGCTTTGGCGAAACTTCTACGGATTTCAAAGGAGAAAGCGGCAGAAGGAGAGCTAGGGCTACTGCGAGCAGATAGATTCAACAAAGTGGAATTCGAAGCACGAACAGAAGAGAAATGGCGACATTGAAGGAAATGATTCCGAAGGAGAGAGAGACCGTTACGTTGTGTGAGAGCTCTCCCCAGTGACATCGTCGCCATCCGCCTGTAAGCAAGCTAAAAAGTTGAAGTATTTGTCAATGGCGAGCGGTTTGGGGTTTTGACCTCTACGTAAACCCTCTTTCTTTCTTTTTTCAATTTATATATATATATATATATTTTGTAAAATAGTCCTAAAAGTTTTGTTTTAGAACAAAAATATGAAAAGATTATCTAAGCTTTATAAAATATATTTTTTATATTTTTAATTTTATAGAAAGTCCTCTGAATTTTATAATCAAGCACAAAAAAATTTTCACTTTTAATTTCATAAAATAGCCTCATGAATTTTGTTATTACACATAACACACCCTTTAAATTTTATAATTAAACACAATACTTTCTCTATGCTTTCAATTTTAAAAAATAACCCTTGAACTTCTTTATTACACACAATCCACCCTCAAACTTTGTTATTAAATACAATTCACCCTTTAAACATTAAAAAATTTGAAATTTTAAAAAACGTACGAAATGAAAAATTTTAAAAATAATTTATGAAAAAAAATTTTAGTAAAAATTAACAACAAACCTAGTGCCCAAGGGCTCCCACCTAAATCTAGAGGGTGAGTTATACATAGTTTTATTTTTTTAGAGTGCTACTCTAAAAAAAGGTTATGTTTGCATGTCCCCAATCCTAAAATCAATGATTTTCTACTTCTATATGAAATATAGAGATTTTATATGGCCGAAAAATAGGAGCTTTACATTTTCAGTTAAAAAGATAAGAGAATTTTATGATACTTACAAAAAATATTATTTTAATTAATAATTATAATAACATTGTAATTTTAGAAATATAATAATTTTTGTGAAAATTTCTATACAGAATACTATAAAATAAAATGTAATAATATTTTAAAAAATTAAATTTCACAATTAGATTAATAAATTTAAAATTTTAGAATTAAACAAAATTAAAAATTTTAAAATAAATTCAAAAAAATAGTTTTTTTAAAAAATTAAAAATTATTATGGCATTTTTCAAACTTTTTTCAAAAAATTATTTTTCCATAATTTATTTCAAATTTTTTCATTTTATATATTTTTAATTTTAAATTATTAATGTCTTAGGGTGCTTATGTTTAGTAACAAAGTTTAAGGAGTAATTTTTGTCTAATAATACAGTTCAAGGGCTATTTTTTTAAATTAAAATTGTAGGGGGGTGTATTGTGTTTAATATAAAGTTTAAAGAGCTATTATAAAATTGATAGTAAAGGAAGTGTGTTATATTAAATTGTAAAATTTAAGGAGCTATTTTATGAAATTAGAAGTACAAAAAAAGTGTTATATTTAATTGTAAAGTTCAAAGAGTATTTTTGTATTTTTGTTCTTTATTTTATAACAAAATTAGTCATTATATGAGGATCTAAATTAGGACATACGTAAAAAGGTGAGGACTAATTTTATTATAAAATAAAATATTATTGCCTATTTTGAATAAAATAAAAAAATTTATGACTAATTTGAATAAAATTATAAATATTAGAAATTAATTTAAATAAAAAATTAATTTGAATAAACTTACAATGGTACAAATAATTCTGGTGTGATTAAAGTGAATGCGGTGGGTTAAATTGGGAAAAAGGCCCATTGAGGCTGAATTGGAAAAGAAGGCATACTTGGGCCCTTGCAGAATTGAGGCCTGTTTTATCATTTCTTTTTCAAAAGCCTAAAGATTGGATGATACACCCTTTTTTTTTTAACACCAAAAAGTCCGAGGGCCAAAAAATATACTAACAAAGCATACGAGGCCGGTGGAGGATTTCACTACCAATCATGATTATATACTATTATAAACGTGATGATACTTCACAGCAAAATGAGCCACCCTATTACAAATATCTTGACACACGGACAAATGAACTAGACACAGGATAAAGAGAGAGTCTATGGACGTCATCAATGATAGCTCGAATCTTCCAAAACCCCACAAAAGGAGGCTATCTGGGGTGGGATGACCCTGTTGTAGTTGGCGTGGGTGGGTATCAATGGAATCCGCTTCATGCGACTCTGCTGCGAGGATGGAGGTTGAGCAAGAAACTTGAAGCAAGTCCCTGTACTTCCTTTGAATGGTGAAGGTGTTTCGAGCCTTCCAAATCTACCAGCAAAGGAAGACAATCATGCATAACAAATCCATAGGAACAGCCAAATCAACAGAAATAAATTTCCAACCACCAATGGAAACTTTTGAATCCTCTAGAGGTGGTTTAAATCCCAAATCAGATGCAAATCATGTTGCCCTCAAAAGGGCAGAAAAAGATTACGTGCTCGATGGATTCAGTGATATTGCCACAACAAGGGCAATTAGGGTCCTTGAAAAGCTTCGTCTTTTTAATGATTGGTACACATTGTTTAAAATTAACAAGACATATTTTTGATAAATAGAACTTTAATATTTGATTTATATATATTGTTGTTGGTATTTATAATATATGCAGATAAAATTTAGAAGGACTGGTTTTCAAGATGCATGTGAAATTTTTGAATAGAAGTAATTTAACAGTACCTATACATATTTTAACGGTCTCATTTGTTTTATGGTGTTAGAATCATACTCCTGTAAATATTGGCACGAGTCAGCAAAATATTAGGATAATATCTTGTGGGACAATAATGGTTTTTTATGTAAGAATCAAAGTGACCAGAGCTTGACTGATCTCCACTACACCAACAAGTCAAATTGAACTGAGCATTAAACATACTAATATTTTACTGAACCATGATTAAATAAAATTTCTAAAGCTCAATAAAAGCCCTGCTCGGATTCAAACTCAGTAAGACTTATGAAGTTCAAATTGCGATAAGGAGGTGTCCGATTCGATTTCGCCTGACTCATTCACACCTGTATGAAAATTTGAGTAGTCAATTGTGGGTTAATTCATTTGATGTGAACTAAAGAGGAGCAATTAGTCACACTCCACTCCATTATTAGGGTGGCTTTGTGGGCCATGCTGCGCATATTAACTACTTTTATTGCCCCGTCATGTGTCTTTCTCAATGCAATGCTCTTCAAATTAACATAACTCATTAACTTCTTTGTATATTTTTGAAGGAACATACCCAGTGCCTCAAGAGTTCCTGCCTACGCAGGGTCTGGGGGGGCGGATGTACGCAGCCTTCCCCCGTCAGGGTGTCAACCTGAAGAGAGGCTGTTTCCCATAATTTTGAAGGGTAAGTTTAATATTAGTACCACCAGATTTGTTATATTATTTTTTTTATTCATAAATAAAATTATTTTAATTTAATAAAATAATCTCAACAACATTGTGAAAAAGATAAAACCTGCCGACATTTGTCGTGAACTCCATCATCCCTTCATTCTATAATCGAACCGTCATTTTACAATATTACTAAGGAAGAGTTGAAAGAGAAGCCTATTTTACAGTTTTACATACCACTTTAGACTATTTTATCTATAACTTTTTAGATTAGAAAATTGATACACAAAATATCGGAATACTAATGTGTAATTTGGGGTAACATTAATTAAATGAATACCGTAAAGTAAAGGGCAACATTAATAGAGGGGGGAGGACAAAGCAGTTGACATTTAACGAGTTGGGGTTGGGGGTGGTTATGAGGAAATGCACGAGTGCTATATCCTACCTTCCCTTTTCCTTTTCAATCCTCTTGTCCTAATCTCTTTCTCAATCATGTTGTGCCCAACCTTTCCCTATATCCATTTCCCCATTAATTTATTTTTTTTGGTTTCATTTGGTTGCCAAATAAATTAAATTTCTATAGGAAGTTATACTCTTCGGGAATTCACTTTCCCTGTCAACTTCTCGGGAAGTAGTAATAAAGTGTTTGGTTGCCCATATGAGAAACAAAACTTCCTTTTTTTCCGATAATTAGCGACATAGTTGCGAAACAAAACAGGCGACTCGAGCAAGCGAAGCCTAAGAGAAGCCGAATAAATCGGGAGACAAAAATGAAACTTTCTAGAAATTTAATTCCTATATTTTGTCTGGTTGACACAAGTTCCATGAAATTTAATTAAAATGATTATTATATCCATGACCAATCCTCTAATTTCCACCAAAGAACGGTAAAGTTCATATAGAGACTCACAATTAGAGGGATAAAGTTGTCATCTTTACAAGTTACAACGAATAGAATTAGATTGTCATATAAATTAAAAGATACTAAGGAAGTAAAACTTACCTCGGGGGACTAGGTAAGCTACTTTCTGTATTTTGAAGGAAATTTCACTTCATGCATTCCGGGCTAGGTAAGCACCAAAGTGTTTTAAGCCTTATTTGGTTACCAGGAAGTAAACATAGAAAATTAAAATTCATGAAAAGTAAACATTTGCCCTTTTGTTTTGGTTACTAAGAAATTGACAAAATGTGATAAATGAAAATTCTTTGGCAATTTTCAAATTCCTTAAAATTCAGAAAGTAACTTATCAAACCCCCCAACGTAAGTTCTAATTCCTTTGCTTTACCTAACTTTTACTATACTTTCCACCCTGATAGCTAAACACTTTGCACTTATTTCTTTGAAAGTTGATAGAGAAATGTGCGGAAATAAACAATACTCCCGGTATGCAATCGAATCAAATACCATGACAAGTCGAGAAATAAATGGACTAAAAGAGAAAAAAGAAACAATCGACACAATGATTTACGTGGAAACCCCTTTACAATCGAAAGGGGAGAAAACCACAGGCGAAGATCGGAGCTTTTATTATTGAATCAAAAGAAAAGTTACAATATTTCTCTCACACTCAATTTAATTGGTGGCGGCGCCGCTGGGGGAAAATACCTCACTTTACAATTGGATGTGTTGTGACGTAACCCTACGTCCGTATTTATAGAGCTGGAAAATCGCACTTCCCGATCGGGGTCCCAATTGATCGGTACTTCACCGATCAATCGGCTCGCTCACTGGAGGCGTCCTTCTTTTGCGTAACTTTCCCGATCGATCGAGCTCCACCCCGATCGATTGGCCTTCTCACGGCTCCTCTCCTTAAAATACCAAGTAATTTTGAGACATTTTCTTAACAAGAAATTATATTATAAAAAATATAACTTCTCGTAGGAATTCGATTCGTGTATTAACCAAACAACGGCCCTTGTTTGTCAACATACAGTGGGGCCAGCCCTTAATAATTATTTGAAACCTAACGGCCAGAAATGGGAAATTGCATGAAGTTGGGGAAGTGTATATGAATTGTATCCATTACCAATATCTACTGATTATTAATTTAATTTCATGTTAATCTTGTAGTTTTGTTCACTTTGATCAAACATCAAACTCTTCTTCAAATAATGAGCATCTACTTACTTTTAGCCATGTCCTACTTACTGCTTTCATGCACTTTTGGTCAAATTTTTTTAAGGGAAAAAGTCTTTTTTTTTTTTTTTTAATTGAAAATATTCTTTTGAGTTTCTTAGATACAATAACAACAACAACAAACCCAGTACCTCAAGGGCTCCCGCATAAGTGGAGTCTGGAAGGGGTGGATGTACGCAGCCTTATCCCTACGGGGTGTAACCCTGCCGAGAGGCTGTTTCTGAGGACCTCCAATCTTATGGGGTTAGCAACACAATGACTTCCCAGGAGGTCACCCATCCTGATACTACTATCGCCCAAGCACGTCTAACTTTGGAGTTCTAATGGAATCCGTTGCTTTAGTGTCTAGTAGATGAACTCTAAGTTTCTTAGGATATTTAGTCAAAATGTGAAGTTATTTTGGACATAAACAAAAGTTGTAATATTTTGCTTTTAAGCAAGTGCAAGATACTATAAGACAGTTGTGAGGCCGGCCATGTCCTATGGGGTGGAGTGTAGGGCGATGAAACAACATCATACACAGAAGATGATGGTAGCGAAGATGAGGATGTTGCGGTGGATGTGTGGACACACGAGGAAAGATAGGATTAGGAACAACGTCATAAGAGGTAAATTGGGCATGGCCTCCATTGAGGATAAATTAAGGGAGCAATGTTTGAGGTGGTTTGGACATGTTAGGAGGAGACCGAGTATCGCTCCGGCCAGGAGATGCGAGCAGCCACCTACTACACTAAGCAAAAGAGGGAGAAGCAGGCCAAAGAAGAGATGGCTGGAGACGATCAGACAAGACCTCACCCACCTAAACCTTCGGAAAGAGATGGCCTTAGATAGAGCCCAATGGAAGGCTAGTATAGGAGTTGTAGATATAGCAGCGTAGAGCAAGGTGGTCCAACTTCTGTGCTACCTCTAGTGTTCCTAGGCCTTTAGGGGAGTCAGTATTCGGCGCACTTATGTGCGATATGAGCTCCTGATTGACTATCTGTTTATTGATTATTGTTCATTTGTTTATTGGTCTATCTCCAATCTGCTATTTCTCTGCCTTTATTGGCCTAGCCTTGCCCTGCTTTATACTTATTTAGTCTGTTGTTGACATGCTACCATACTGCACTGACACTGACACTGACAAGCTCTTCAGGTTGGGGGTCCTAGGAAACAGCCTCCCTTCTGGGCATCCCCCGGAAGGGGGAAGGCTGCATACATCTACCCCCCCCCCCCCCCCCTCCTCTTAAGACCCTGCCTGTGCGGGAGCTCATTGAGGCACTAGGTGGTTGTTGTTGTAAAAGAATAGTGTTTGTAGCGGAATGATACATATATGAATTGAGTTGGGGGTATTTTAGGGATTTATTAGTGGAAATTATTTCTATTAATTAGTTTAGCCAAATTATCTCTAATTGAGCTTAAGGCTATGGGGGTATAATTGAGTAATGCCAAATGACACGAGAAGGGGGCGTATGACAAATTAGTTCCTAAGCACCCGTTTCTGATGACATTTTCGTGGTTTTTGTCTCGCAGCATACATAATTTTCGGGGTATAATTAGAGTTAGGAGTTATGTGATTTGTGTCAAGTAACTTCTCTCTTTCTCTCTAGCTCTTCCTCCTCCCTCTTCTAGCTTTACACTATCAATCTTATAATTGTATGCATCATTTTATTCACAATTATAGTAATGGTTAATATATTGTTGAAAAAATAATACAATCTAATCTTAAATATTGTGAAAAAATACATTACACTTTGAAAATGCACCAAATGGATTCTATCCCACATAGACAATTTAAGGGGGGTAAGTAGAGTTTATATGGATACTTTCTCTTAACCCACTTGAATTAAGCCTTAGGTGAAGGAATGGTGGTAACCACACGTGCGCGTCGCCGGCCGCGCCGTGCTCGGGCGAGGGAGTGGGTGAGCTCTTTCTCACCGGATATATTTATTTTATGGAAAATAATTAACAGCTAAAACCTATTTTAATTATCAGTATTTATCAGTGAAAACTGTTTTTGAATGTTGGAAATTAAAATCAGATGCTATAATTTATTGCCCAGCCATTTTGGAAATCAGACTTAAATTAGCGAGCCGTTTTTAGCTGTTGGTGTTCCAAATCCTGCTAATATAAAATACATACTTAGCCATTGTTGAAAAAACAACAACAAAAAAATCATTCTTCTCCATTTTTATCTTTTCTGCCTCCAATCATCTGTTCTCTATTCCAGCTATTGGGCAAAGTTTTGGAGGCTCTCCCCCGACCATTAGCGAGTGCACGTTAAGAGTTGGACCGTGTTAATCCTGAAGGACGGCCGTCGATACTACTGTATGCACCGGAGCAACGGCGAAATCGTCTTTTAGGACAGCGGTATTTCCCACGGCACGGTATCTTCGGTATTTTCTAATTTACTCTCCCTCTTTCAGTAATATTTGATTGTTGTGTTCATTTATTTGGCTGCATTTTTTTCCGATACAAAATTAATGAAATTTTTACTAAATTATACCGAGGTTTAACGCTGAATTTTTGACTGATTTTCGCTGTTTAATTTACTGTAATTTTCGGTCATTTTTACTGTAATTTTTGAAAGTATTTTTAGTATATTTTACAGCTATATTATACGCAGTATTTTCGTTTTACACGTTATTTCCTAACAAATATATATATATATACTCTCCATTTCGTCTACTTCTAATTGGTGTTCGCATCGTTGTTAAAATCACGATTCAGATCATAGAATCGTACGATTCTACATTAACTGATCAATTTAAATCGTTTAAAAAATCGTACTCAAGTAGAATCGGGTCAGAATTGAATCAAAATCGGTAAAATCGGATCAAAATCGCAAAAATCGCGATTTTACACGATTTGACCGATTCAACTTATATCCCAGTTTTGACTTAAAATAAAATTTATATAAACAAGAAGAGCATCATTGTAGAACCCGTGGCCAAGTGGTTCCATTATACATGCGCTTGGGTTTGATTCCCACTTAAAGCAATTTTTTTTGTTTTATTTTATTTATTTATTTCTGTTTTTATCAAAGCTTGAAGCAACTTTGATTTGGGGACATTTGTCTCACTATTTTTTACATATATAATAAAAATATTACATATTTTAGGTGAAAATTAAAAATAAATAATTTATTATATATCGATGGTCTTACTAATTTTTGTTTAGGTATACTTATACATATAATTTTTATTTATTTATTTCTTTCTTTTTTTATCAAAGCTTGAAGTAACTTCGATTTAGGGACATTTGTCTCACTATTTTTTGTATATATAATATAAATATAACATATTTTAGATGAAAATTAAAAATAAATAATTTGTTATATGTTGATGGTCATACTAATTTTTGTTTAGGTATACTTATACATATAATTTACCCCTATACACTGTAAAATTTTTAGTTTGTATGCAAATTACTCCAAATTCTTTTTAACCTTTTTCAACTCTATACTTAGATCATAAAATTTGTATATTTATACTTCTATATTTATATATTAATTTTTGTTCAAGTTTATTTGTAATATTTTACTTGTAGGAAAAATGTGTAATATCTGACACGTAATAGTTAAAATTTCTTAAATAATTCTAAAATTTTTTATTGAACTCTCATGAGTCACAAATTTAAAATTTTCATTTCAAATTATCTTTCTATGGCGTTCAATGCAACTTCTCGACCTTCTGCAAGTGGAGTCGTTGTCTCAAATGATGTGGAAGGTTTGGTTGAAGATGATGCTATAATTGAGAGCGATTCTCTTAATGATGGTGGAAATATGAACACTAGTACTGTAAATAATATTGAGGACAGTAACTTCGATTTCGGATATGACCATTGATAATGCTATGAGTTGAGACTTTAAGTGTATATTTTATGTTAGAATGATGTTATATTTTTTTCTTATCTTTGGGTTTTCAATGTATTGTAAAGCTAATGTGTTTTAGACTTTTTATGTTCTTTATCATATATTTGAGAATTGTTATATGCTAATTTTGTCAATATAAATAATTAATGTACACATAAAGTAGAATCTTACGATTCTCGATTCGATTCTACGATTCCAATTCTGATGACCCCTCGTCGATTCTACGTAGAATCCCGATTTTGACAACCTTGGTTGTTCGGGAATTGTGCTCTCAGGTTGGGTTTGTTGACAGCTCGACTTTGACACGAAATTGAATATTTTAAGAAAAATGGTCCTCGTTTATAATTTTAAAAAAATTGGATCCAAAAAAGTAATTTCAAAAAATATCCTTTAAAAAAGTAATTATTTTAAACAATAGAAATAGCCCTTGGGGAATATTTGGTCATGCTATGAAATCATATTGCTGTTTTGGAATATCTATTTGAGAATTACTTCTTTCAAAAATATATATTTTTTTCAATTTGCAAATCATGGTATTTTTGTATTAAGGGATTTTATTTCTATTTCTCTTCAAGAGCAAAACAAAAACAAAAAAAAAAAAAATTTAAATTCTAATTCTTTTAAAAACCTTTTTTTATGTGTGGACCAAAACACCCACAAAACTCGGTGAAGTACTAATTTGTTTAAAGAGCACTTTTTTACTCACTCAATTAACAATCAGTATATTATCAATCAAGTAAAAGGAAAAAAAGAGCTTTGAGAACGCTTTTGTACAAGATTCTTAAAAGACGAACTACGCCACGGTCTGTATTGAAATGTTATAACCTTTTTCTCCTACAGCAAGCGAATAACAAGACCAAAATTTTAAGAATTAGTAGAGCTCAAAAGTAGATAATTGATCTTAATCCGAGTAGTACAGTCAGCATACCCAATGTGGGCAAAGTAGATTTTGTAAGTGAGTTATTCTTAAACTGAGTTACTACTTTTAATAGGAAAAAAATTTGCTATGCCATAATGCTCCTCTTCCTTCCTTCCTAATACATTCACAAGAAGTAATTGTAAAATAGCTTGTAAGTCTTCATCAGGGACTTTAAACAGTTGAGATACTTTATTTCCTAGCATTAGGGATGGCAATGGGGAGATCTTGGGATTTAGGTTGTGGTATGCAGGCAAAATCAGAAGTAGGAATGGAGTTGGTATTAATGTGGATAGCTACATTAAGGACAAAGTAGTGGAAGTGTCAAGAACTGGGGATATGATCATCGACATTAAGTTGGTTTTAGATAGGGAGATTTTGAATGTCCTAAGTGCCTATGCACCACAGACCAAGCTAACGGAACAGGAGAAGGCCAACTTCTGGGAAGACCTTGACTTAACGATGCAAGGCATACCCTAGAGAGAACAAATAGTGGTGGACGGCGATTTCAACGGGCATGTGGGCGCAACCACAGATGGTTATGCACCCTATCATGGAGGCTTTGGTTCTAGAAATAGGAATGCTGAGGGAAAAGCCCTCCTAGACTTTGCAGTCACTTTTGACTTCACGATCGCAAACACCTTCTTTAGAAAGCATGATGAGCACGTCATCACGTATCAAAGTGTTGGGGCAAGGACTCAGATTGACTACATACTCTTGAGAAAGAGGGCGCTTAAAGGCCATAGGAATTGTAAGGTTATCCCCTGGGAAGACCTATCTACACAACACAAGATATTGTGTGCTGATGTCAAAACTAAGAGAAGGGGTAAGAAAACTAGGAAATCAGAGCAACCACGCACCCCGTTGGAGGGACCTGAAGGGGGACATGTTTCAAATCTTTAAGGAAAGAGTAGAGGCTGAGCTCCGATGGCGTTCAGAGGAGGATATAAACCACTTTTGGAACCCAACGGACCAAAAGATCAGAGCTTTAGCACCCGAAATTCTGAGAGTGTCAAAGGGCGAGGCACCGAACAATAGAGAATCCTGGTGATGGTGCAGGGAGGTCCAAGAGAAGATTAAGGCCAAGCAAGACTATTTCAAGGTGTGGGATCAAAGTGGCGACAAGGACAAGAGACTAAAGTATAAACAAGCCAAGAGGGAGGCAAAGATAGCAATCAAAGAAGCACAATCCAAAGCCTATCAGAATTTCTACAAATGGCTGGATACAAAGGAAGGAGCTAGGGACCTATATATAATCGCAAAAGCTAGAAAGAGGAGGACTAGGCACCTAGATCAAATAAAGTGCATAAAGGGAGAGGATGGACAGGTGCATGTGGACAAGTAACAAATTAAAGCTAGGTGGAAAGCCTACTTCTACGATCCCTTCAACGAGCAGGGGGATAGAGATGTATCCTTAGGAGAACTACAAGCATCTGAGGAGCAACAGACCCATTGTTTCTATACGAGGATTAGGAAGTCAAGGAAGCATTGAAAAAGATAGGTAGGGGTAAAGCAGTCGGCCCAGATGGAATACCCATTGAGGCATGGAAATGCATTGAAGAATAGAGCATCAGATGGTTGACCAAACTATTCAACTAAGATGCCTGATAAGTGGAGAAAGAGCACATTAGTCTTGATCTATAAAAACAAAGGCGACATCCAGAGTTGTATCAACTATAGAGGAATCAAACTAATGAGCGACAATTTGAAGCTATGAGAACGGGCCATAGAGAGAAGGCTACAGCAACAAACATAGGTCTCATAAAAACCAATTTGGATCTATGTCTGGTAGATCAATGATAGAAGCAATCCATCTTTTAAGGCGATCGATAGAACACTCCAGAAATAGACAAAAGGATCTTCACATGGTTTTCATTGATTTGGAGAAGGCATATGATATAGTGCCAAGGGAGGTTCTTTGGAGGGTTTTGGAGAGGAAAGGCAATCCCTCGCCCTATATCCGAGCCATCAAAGACATATACGATGATGCACTAACTAATATGCATATAGCAAAAAGGAGGCACAGGCTTTTCCCATTACAGTTGGGTATACCAAGGACTAGTCTTGAGTCCCTTTTTATTCATTCTGGTTATGGATGAGCTCACTAGGCATATCCAAAGGGATGTGCCATGGTGCATGCTTTTTGCCGATGATATAATTCTGGTGGGAAAGTCAAGAGAAAAGGTGAATGAGAAGCTGGAACTATGGAGGAGGGCCTTGGAATGAAAAGGCCTATGACTTAGTAGATCTAGGACCGAATATATGGAACTCAAGTTCTATAGCTTAACCAGGCCTAACATAGAAGACGTTGAAATTGGATCAGAGTGCATACCCAAAAAAAGAGTGCTTTAAATACTTGGACTCCATGGTGCAACAAGACGGTGAAGTTGACGTGGATTTCAACAACCGGATTCAAGTAGACTGGCATAAATGGAGAATGGCCTCAGTCGTACCATGCGATAGAAGGTTCCCTTTAAGGTTAAAGGCAAAATACTATAAGACAATAGTGAGACCAGTTATGACTTATGGGGCGGAGTGTTGGCCGGTTAAACAGCACCAAACGCAAAAGCTAAAGGTGGTGAAGATGAGGATGCTACGGTGGATGTGTGGACACTCAAGGAAGGATAAGATCAGAAATGACGTCATAAGGAGTAAATTGGACGTGGCCTCAATTGACGCTAAGCTGAGGGAGCAACATTTGCGCTTGTTTGGGCATGTTAGGAGGAGATCGACCATTGCCCCGGTTAGGAAATGTGAACAATTCCATATCACAAACGGAAAGAAAGGGAGAAGCCGGCCAAAGAAGAGTTGGATGGAGACGATACAACAAAACCTTACCCACCTGAACCTAAATGAGGAGATAACCCTAGATAGAGTTCAGCGGAGGGCAAAAGCATTGGTGTGCCCGATATAGCAAGTTAGAATATCGGAGCTCAGCCAAGCTAGTACTTGCACCCCCAGGCTCATATGTATACCTGTGTGATTGTATGCAATTTTAGTCGTGTGTTGGGGCATTTTTTTCTATTGCTTTGTAGTATTATTGCCTTTTGCTTATTGACTATTGCTAGGTACTACTCTCGGAAACAGCTTCTCTTCAGGGTAGCACCCTAAAGGGGGAAGGTTGTGTACATCCACCCCCTCCTCCCAGACCCTGCTTTTGCAGGAGCCTTCGTGGCACTAGGACTGTTGTTGTTGTTGTTGTTGTTGTACTGTGTACTACTGTGTATGCTTTCTATTTGGCTTGCTTTATGTCATGTCCTATACTCTTATGCTTAGACGCTTTTATGCTTGTGTGCCTCTATGCTTTTATGCCTTTATATTTCCCAAGTCGATGGTCCTCGGACACAGCCTCTCTTTAGAGTAGCACCCTGAAGGGGTAAGGCTGTGTACATCCCACCCCTCATAAACTCTGCATACGAGGGAGCTCTTGAGGCACTAGATTTGTTGTTATTGTTGTTGTTGCAGGGATGGCAATGGGGCGGGGCAAGTACAAGGAATGCCTTCTCCATACCTATACCTACCACTCAAATCCATAGCTGTACCTGCCGCACTAACTGCCATTGGTATAAAGTGGGATAACCACACCCGCCCCAGCGAGTACAAACCCATACCCTTACTTGCCCCATTATTCGCGGATATCCAACGAGTATCCATTACCCACCCCCTATCTACTTTAATGTGGATACAAAATAATTATCCATACCTGCCCATATTGATTATTTAATACTATTTTTAAAAATTAATGTTATTTTACAATATTGATAAATAATTTAGATAATTAAATTTAAACACGTATTTTTTAATTTGAAAATTAACTAGATACAAAATGTAGTAGATATAGTGGGTATAAGGCAAGGTGAGGTGGGTATGGAGGGGGGCGAGGTGGGTACATCCAACCCATACTCGCTAGCCACCTCACACATACCTAGAGGTGGCCAGGGCGGAGCTTGGGCTGGCCCGAGCTCCAGCCCACATTTTTTTAATATTACAAAAATATATAAAAAAAACTTAATATGTATATATATATAAAAATAATTATTTTGATCAAAAAATAATTATAATATATTAATAAATAATATAACATACAATTACAATAGCATCCTATAAAATTATAAATATATTTTATAAAATAAAATGTATTATAACTTGTTAAAAAAAATACAACTATAATAGTATAATAGTGCCCTATAAAATTATAAATATATTTTATAAAATAAAATATTATAACTTGTTAAAAAAATAAAACTATAACAATAAAAATAAATCAATCTAAACTTGTTGCGGTTAGTGCAGTACTTCTATAGGAATTAGTGTCATCGTCTTCATCGCTTAATGGTTCTAAGTTCAGACGGTGTTGGTCTCTATCCACTGCTACCATCCAGTCTCTCAAGCACACTGACATTTCTAAGGTGCCCAATGCTAGTTTCGCTCTATTTTTTCCGAGCAATCTGCCACTTACTTCAAAAGCAGACTCCAATGCTATTGTAGACACTAGAAATGTTAGTATGCCGCGTGCCATGGTGGAAAGCACTAGATATTGGGTTTTAGATGATTTCCACCATAGCAAAATATCAAAATCCATTAGTTGAAATTTGAACAGAGGTGAACGCAAATATAAAGAAAGCTTATTATATGACATGGGACTTTGTCTGGGCATTAATTGGTTAAACATAACCCACGCATATGATTGTCCTCAAGAGGAAGAGGAAGATGGTGTAAAAGAAACATTTGTACTATTTGTTAATTTTTGAGAATAAGCAGAAAATAAATCTTGTAAAGTTGCTTCAACTTTGTTAATAAAAGATTTTACATCCAAAGTTGGTAGCATTCTTTCGTAAAATATTTGCACAAAAAATTGAAGACTCGCGAGTTTGCACCACGAGTCAAAAATAGTGGTAATACAACATGCCATGGGTAACTCAGTATAAAGTTTTAAAAGCTTTTGTTGCATGGCTGCGATGGACTCCTACAGCATGTGGTTGGAGGAGTTCTCCATCATTCATGCAAAAATATTTACTAATTTAGATGTTGTGTATGTAATGGATGGGTAATGGATCCAGAAAAAATGTCGTAGTTCCTTTCAAATGAACTAAGAATTTACAGATTTGATTTATTATTTCCCAATTTACATTATCTACACTAAAATAACTTAGATCCACATGATTTATGTGTACAAATTCCATCAAGATATCTTTATATGGTATATATTTTTCTAACATTTCGACATGCCTTGTGATTTACACAATTTTTTAAAATTTTGTCTCCTAGTTCCATATGTTTTAATTGCTTTAATTATATTTTTTTAAAGTTATAAGAGAAAAATCTATAAGATGCATCCCACCTATTATCATTAAATGCAAAATATGACAAATGCAATGCAAATGAAAGCATTTTCCATCTAACATGAGCTTCAAATAACTAATTAATTGGTCAATAGATCCGGTGTTGTTAATTGCATTATCAAAAGTAATGCTCATAATTTTGTAATCAATTCCCCAGTCACGGCATACGTTCATAATGGTACTTGTGATTACATGAGAACTATGGGGATATTCGAATAGACAAAAATAAATAAATTCATTTTTGTTTTATGTAGGAAGAATCAATCCAATGTGCAGTTTTGCATATGTAGGGTATGTCAGATTTACTCTTCCATGTGTCAGACGTCAACGAGATCATGCTTATTCGTCTTAAAAATTGCTCCTAGCTCATTTTTCATTTTTATATATTCTTTAAACGCATCGCGCTTCAAAGTGTTGCGGGGGACCCTTTGAGCAATAGGGTTTGGTGCGGTTCTACAGTAGCGGGCAAATCTAGAGTCTTCGCCAATGGTAAATGGCTTTCTCAGCTCAAATGACATATCTCATTAATTCATGTCTATTAGTCTCTGGTGAAAACCTAAAGTTTGCAAGCGCACTAGTCACTTGTTGTACGAGGGTTTGTTAGGATGTATTCTCATTTAAGTCGGGATGGGCTCTCAGTAGGTGTCGTTTTAAAGTGCCGGTCCCACCACTACGTTGATGGCTTAAGGTTTTTTTGATTATTACAAAGTTTACAATATGCTTTATTATTTTCACGAACTAGTGTAAAATACTGCCATACCTGACTACTGAGACATCTACTAGTGGAAGTCATTGGGTTCTCAGAATCGGGAGTTTTAGTTTCATCGTTGTTGTGTGTGCGTTCAGAAAAACATCCTGCACCACCCGACTCAGGATAACCCTGCTTGAATCCGTGTTCATATTCTCAATTTAAAGTGTTTGTGTATAGAGGTGAGGTGACGGGTTCTCAAAAACTACGCTACTTGGTAATAAGCTCAACTCCTCCAGATTGGCTACTAGTATTATTTCTCACTCTAGGGGCTTGAGGCGGCCTGGAAGAGCTAAAACTAGATCGACTAGTTCCAGATGAAGATGATCTATGTGCCATTATATTATTATTACAAAGTATGACAAATAAAAATGATAAGTAAGAATGCAAGTAAATAAAAATCATAAAGAAATAAAATTTCAATACTAATTTAACCGAAATGAAAATTAAAATTTGAACTTCATCAAGCTTTTAAGAACAAAACATAATCGAAACTTCAAACTTGAGAAGTTGAGACTTAAGACTAAAGAATTGGAATTAGAGAGAGAGTAGAGAAGATTTTAGAGAATAGAACAATGATAATTATTATGTGGTGAAATGAGAAAATTTGGTTAGTATTTATATACGTTTTTTTAATCCCCCCCAAAACAAGCCGTCTGGGCGGAATAATACCCATTGGCGCCTGTGGCTCGTGGGCCCGTGTGGGGCTGGGCCCGGGTAATTCCGACCAGGCTGACCCGGCCCACTAGCCACCTATAAGTTATACACATATCTGCCCCAAATGGGGCGGGTACCAGCAACTAACAGGCTTTACCCGTCCCATTGCCATCTCTACCTAGCATTATTATTATTACTTTTTTTTTTTTATCAGTATTGCCTTTTTTGTGGGAGGGGGGAGCCATCCCCTTAAAAATTTCCCATAAAGGGGAGTCTCACAAGTCTCCAGTGGGGGATCGAACCTGATTGACATGGATGGCTGTCGGTGTTCTCCCACTAGGCTACGTCCTTATTGAGACATTTCCTAGCATTATATCAGAACAAATATTTTTTTCAATAAAAGCATTGAAGGATGAAATAGATTAGGGGTTATTTTGCTTCGGTATCCTATATTGTATCAAATATTTCAATTTAATTTATAGATTTTTCTATTATGTCAATTTATTTCTTGTGTCATATTAATAAAGACTTGCAATATCATCAAATTGTCAAATTTTTGTAATGGAAATTGATTTAAAGTAGCCAATGAAACTCTATTCTAGTGGTTTCAAGTCTTCACATCTCAACTCACTTGCCTTTTTTTTTTCTTTTTGATAAGTGGGAAAGATAGGAAGGAAAAATACGACATCAGGGTACCGACAGATAGTCTAGCCTCCAAATATACACACACTAGCCTCTAAAGAGAAGACCAGCAATAGTGGGGGTAAATAGCCTACCTACACATACTAAGGACACTAAAGCCATGCTATAAAGTCATCAGACCCCCTTGGGCCTGATTTTGCAAAGTAGTTTGCAATCGAGTTTTGCATAGATGTGAGAACTGAAGACTTCAAAACTTCTATGCCACAATGCTAAATTTGTTGAGAGAGAAGTTGAACCGCCACGGTGTCTTGCTTACGTTCGACCCCCAAGTTATGGCTACTAGGAAATCTGATTCAACGATTATATTGCTTAAAGTTACCCAATCCATAGGAGCAGAAACCTCCAATGCCGTAATAATTGACGTCAGTCCTGCTTTGTTAGAATCCATAATACCCACTGAAAAGGAAAACATACCTCTTCTATTTCCGTCCTGATGTCAAAGAACTCCTCCAATTCCAGCTGGCCGTGGCTTACCTATCGCTGCTCCATCGACATTCCATTTCAATGTTCTAGTTGGCTACGGTTCCCACGATATGTTTGGCCGTTGTCTTCTAGGCATAGACCAACCTTTAATAGCATCCAAGTTCCTCAGAACTTCCTCTGGTGAATATGGGAAGTCGCTATTCCAGGCCTTGACCCAGAACCCAAGCCTCAATTTTACAAGCCACACCAAGTCATTCCAATTAGGAGCCTCTCCCTGGAACCCAACCCTATTTCTCATCAGCCAGACAGACCAAAGAGCAACGAATAGGAGTGTAAACCACAACTTCAGTTGAAAGCCTTGCAACCGGACTCCTTGCCATTGAGAAAACAGAAGCGAGATCGACTCTGAAAACACAAACTCGATTACCCACTAGCTGAGAATCTGACACCAATAGTCCAGCACCGATCTGCACTTAATGAAAATGTGGTTGGCCGATTCAGGTTCCTCATCACAAAATGCAAAGATATTCATCTCTAAGCCGATTATGCCCCTTCTAAATAAGGAGTCTCTAGTGCATAATCTATTGCACAGCACAAGCCACATAAAGACTTCCACTCGAGGTGGAGCTAGCCCTTTCCATAGACTCGAGAAAGATTCAAGTGCGTTGGGGTGCCTCCTTTGTTGGACCTCTCTGCAAAAGGATTTAGTGGTGTAGATTCCATTGTCATTACCTTTCCAAATTATCCGATCAGCTTTACCAAGGCAAAGAAATGCCTGTTCTAAGCTTTCATGCAGTTGGTCCAATAGGTGATTTTCCCACTTAAACAAAAGCCTTCGCCAGCTGAAAGTCCACCGCCACAGGCCATTGTCCCAGTCACCAATGCCACTAACCCTTTCTTGTTGTTGAAGCGAGATAAGGAAGAGTCTGGGGAACTAGTCCTTCAAGGTACAATTATCGAGGCAGGGATCCAGCCAAAACAACACTAACCTCCCCTCGCCTAACTTGATTCGCACTCCATTCTCTATAGCACTCCTAACAAGAGGCCCCCATTTTGGGATGGATAAAATATCTCCCTAAGTCCCATTGGAAGGCTTTGATGTATCAAAGAATAAGGAGCACTCCATTGGAATATTGTGGTTAACACACACCAATCTCTACTAGAGGGCATCATCCTCCTCGAAAAACCTACACCACCACTTAAACAATAAAGCGACATTCTTTTCTATTAGCCCACCTACCCCAAGGCCCCCCGCTTGAGTTGGGGCCATTACATTCTCCCACACCACTAGCGGTATCTTGCTCTAATCAAAAGATCCAGACCAGAAGAAGTAGCTTTGTTTGCTAATCATCGTCTTGGCTATTCCTCTTGGCATCTTGAGGAGGGACAAATAATATAGTGGTAGACTTTGTAAAACAGATTTGATCAAGGTTAGTCTTCCTCCCTTAGATAGTGTCTTCGCTTTCCAGGTCGCCAGGCAATCTTCCACTTTGACTATTACCAGTTGCCAAGTCTTCAACCTTTTTGGATTGGCTCCAAGCAGTAGGCCGAGTTATGTTGTCGGTAGGATCTGAGCCTTACATCTCAGACAGGCTGCCATTTGGGCATTCCGATCAAAACTGACCCTAATACCAATGACAGCACTCTTGTGGAATTTAACCTTCAATCTCGATGGTAGGTGGAACCATCTAAGAAACCTTTTAAAGTTAAGAAGTAACACCGCAGAAGCTTCGTTAAAAACAATGGTGTCATCTGCAAACTAAAGATGGGAGATTCCAATATCATAAAGTAGGTGAATTCCTTCAATCAAGCTCTCTTCTTTAGCCGAGATGAGGCACTGATTAAGACCTTCAGCCACCAAATTAAAGAGAAACAAAAGTCACTTACCTATTTATAAAAGGAAACATAGAAAAAAATTGAATCCATATTCTTTTATTGATTTTTCTAACAGCTGTCCATAGGGAACTTGATAAAAGAAAATTGATATGAGCATAGATCCCGGGACCACAACAGGGGCCATGTCATCTCGGAATATGTCAGCAACTGCTATTTAGGTCATATGAACAGTTTAGTTTAGTTTAATTAATTGCTCCCGCTTCTGTGCTGAGATGGATCAGACCGCTTGGGAACTGGATTAATTTCAATGTTGATGCTAGCTGGATCTCTCCTTTGGTAACCTAGGGCTTAGCAGTAGATGCTCGGAATGATCGGGTTGAGGTTGTAGCTGGTTGGTGCAGTTCTTCTTTCGCTCCCTTGGCCCATGATGCAGAATGCCTTGCTTTGAGAGCTGCTTGTTTTCTTGCTATTCAGTTCGGTTATCGTTTCGCGATCCTGGGATGTGATTCGAGCCCTTGGAGAGATGAGTCATCCCTCATGGGACATTTTTGCTTTTGTGCAGGATATCAATATTTTGTGTTCCTCAATTTATTCTCTTCGTTTCTCTTTGTGACATAGACCAACCAATATGGTAGCCCATAAAGTGGCTAGGATGCATCGTTTGGGAGCCTGTTCCTATGATTGGGTGGCTTTTCAGCCCCCATCGTTTTTGTCTGCTGTTAATTTTGGTTGTTTAATATAGTTTGCCTTCGGGCGCTTTTGACCCAAAAAAAGTATGTTTGGATAACTTAATTTAGTAGATATAGGGGAATTAGGTTAGGAGAGAGAATATGTTTTTTACATAAATGAGTTTGCTCTCTCTCTTTCTCTCTCTTTCTACCCGTCTCCCTCTATCCCTTCTTTTTCTCTAATTTTTTTTCTATCATACTTATTTATGTACTATTTATGCTTGTAATTTTCATACTTATAGTGGAATATGCATCAAGCTTGCGTTATTTGTCCATTTATTTGTTGTTTGAGTTTGGATTAGTTTGATTGATTAAAGTGAGTTGAGGTTCAATCACAACATAAATGTAATTATTTGTCTTTCTTGATAGACTAACCCATTATTATTGGGTATTGTGCCTTATAGTTAATGTGATGCATTTTTGATTTGGTTTCACATATATTCTATAAAAGTGTAATAATAGCATTTGTTATTATCACAAATATAGATAACATGTGCATTTATTATATCTTATCAGGTATCATTTAGGTAATTGTTCAAAAAATTGTTGTTGTATTCCTCCTTGCTTCATTCCTTTATTGAAAAATACTTAATATATCTGATTTAGGTATCAAATTTATACGCTTAAAAAGTCATTAAATCACAAAATACAATAATAAATTAGTTATTTATTAAATAATTTAATAATTTTTTGCTATATATATTAGGTACATAATTGAATACTCAAACATTATTCTTACTTTTTTTTTAATTCATATTAATGATTGTGCACATGATTTTTTTTTTAATCGACCAAACCAGCTAACAGGCCCGGGAAAAACTAAATAGCATCACACAAAATTACATCAACTAGTTCAAGGAGTGGATTTGCCCACC
This sequence comes from Simmondsia chinensis, assembly GCA_018398585.1. Taxonomy (NCBI): domain Eukaryota; kingdom Viridiplantae; phylum Streptophyta; class Magnoliopsida; order Caryophyllales; family Simmondsiaceae; genus Simmondsia; species Simmondsia chinensis. The sequence goes on along the minus strand of JAGTTD010000002.1, from coordinate 8,049,686 downwards.
AATCATGATTACAACCGTGATCAAAATGAAATTTAGCCCCCACATGGGCTATTCGATTACATACACAAGGAGTCCAACAAAAAATAATACAGTCAAAATTACTTGGGATATGTGTTGCACTATTGGGAGGATCATCCTGGGGGGGTAGATTTTTGATTCAAAATATTTACTGCTTCCAAGTAGTCTGACTCGATCATCACTTTCCTCCATCTCGAAGCTAAGGCTAGGAAGCAAACTCCATGAATTGCTTAGAATTTGGATGTCAGTGGGTCCTGGGCTTTAAACGAACAACACCACCCACCTACAATTGACCAGTTATGATTGCAAGCAACGACTGCACTAGTTGATTCTCTATTAACACACCATGTCGCATTTGAATTAAGCTTGATAAAACACAACGAAGGTGGGATCCATCTTCTCAGAACAAAACTGCGCTGCGAAGAAATTGGGGTCTGAGCTGTCTCTAAGAAATCTCTAGTTTGATCTTTGGCTTGCTTGCATAACAGAGTGGATGTGAGACCCTTTTTCCTGAATACAAAATAGCACCGATTTTTCCAAATACACCAACAAAGATAAGCACAATTAGCAATAATCATATTATCATTTTTAAACTCATGGCAAATCAACTTCAGCCATTTTGTGAAGCCCGAAAAATCATGAATGTTCGGCTTGTATCCCAAATCCTAAGCAGCCCAAACTGCTCGAGCAAACGGACAAAAAAATAAGATGTGTTCAATTATTTCAGCGTTTACATGGCAAAGGTGGCATTCAGGATTGGAAGAAAGTTTTCTGATAAAAAGATTTTCTTCAGTCGTGATAGCATTTTGACATGAATGCCACAAGAAAAACTTAATTTTTGGTTCGCAGGGGGGCTTCCAAATTAGAGAAAAAACCTTCTTTGATTGGTATGAGCTAGACGACTCACTCTCGGCACACCCCTTCTTTTTGTCAATTATCCATTTCCTGGACCCACTTTTGATATTATAGGTGCCATCTTTGGCTCCTTTCCAGACATATCTATCCTCAATCTCAGGCCCGCTTATAGGAATTTTTTTTATTTGGTTTGCCACAACCCTAGGGAATAACGATCTAATCTTGTGCACATCCCATCTTCTGGTCCTAATATTTATCAATTCAGAGATCTTTTCAAGCCTAGCGCCCAAAACTGGGTTATTTGTGCTGGGGGGACTAAGCCCCAAGATCCGGCCGTCCTCCCAGATTTTGACACTTGGCACCGTTCCCAATTGACCAAACTAGATCATTGAAAATCTAGTTTCGGCCCTCTAAAACACTTTGCCACCATCAAGTTGGGTTTCAGCCCAAATGAGCTTTACGGAAAGATGTATTAGGAAAGTACATATTTTTTATAATCCTAACCCAAAATGAGTCCGGATTTTGAACTATCCGCCGAGCTTGCTTTCCTGAAAGGGCAAGGTTGAAACCTTCCAAATCCCCAAACTCATGAACACACCCCCCCCCCCCCCCCCCCCCCCCCCCCCCCCCCTCTTCCTTAGCTCTGGTAGACTCTCCTTTCAGCCAATATGCCGCTATAGGAGAGTTGATTTTATGACAAAAGGTTTTGGGAATCTTAAAACATTGCATTGTATAGACAAGAATGGAAGATAAAACATATCAGACCAAAATTTCTCTCCTTGCATGGGACAACAAAGTGTTAGTCCACCCTTTCAACCGGTTTCTAATTCGGTCGATGAGAAGAGTAAGGATCCCAGATTTTGATCTACCCCACAGCAGCTGGACCCTTAGATATTTTTCATCCCCATGCATGAGCTTAACATTGAAGAAGTTAATGCATTGGCTCTTAGTTGTAGCTTCCACATTAAAAGAAAAGAATGCTTTAGATTTGGCAAAATTTATTTCTTGTCCAAAAGCACAACAAAACATGTCCACTATATTTTTCACCTTAGCAGCATTAAGAATATTAGCCTCAAAAAACAAAATGCAATCATCGGCAAAAAGTAAGTGCAATATGGGAGGAGTGAATTTGTTAATGCGAAAAGGATCCCATTGATCATTATTTATAGCGCTAGTTATAAGATACGAAAAAGCATCCATAACCAAGATGAATAAGTAGGGGGATAGGGGATCACCTGGACGGAGTCCCCTTCCTGTAACAAAAGTGCCCACACGCTTTCTATTCACTATTGGGCTCATCGTGACGGATGTAACACATTGCAATATCCATTTGATAAATTTTTCATTGAAACCAAATTTATTTAAGACTAATTCAAGAAATTTCCATTTTACTTGATCATATACTTTCGTCAAGTCAACTTTTAGAGCCATTATCTCCTTTTTACCTCTTCTTTTGGACCTCATATAATAAAAAGTTTCATGAGCCACTATTATGTTGTCTTAGATTTGATGACCCTTAACAAACACCGCTTGTTGCGGGGATATGATGCATGGCAATATACTTTAAAGTCTACTAGTGATCATTTTAGCAATTATTTTGTAAATGAAGTTGCATAAACTAATTGGGGGAAAATTATTCATTGATTCTAATCTACTTATTTTCGGAATTAAAACTATGTCCGTCTCATTAAAGCTTTTGATAATATTTCCATTTAAAAAAAAAAAAAACAATTTAACCGCATTTACCACGTCCACTCCAACTATATCCCAATACTCCAAATAAAAAATACCTGGATATTCATCTGGTCCTGGATCTTTTAATTTTTCTAGCTACTTGGAGGCTTCAACTATTTCCACCTCGAGAACCTCGCTGCACAAGAAATGGTTCATTTGAGGCGTGACAACATTTGGGATGTCACTGGCTGCTTCTTCAAGTCTACTACCACATTTTTCAGCGTGCAAATTCTGGAAATATTGCAGCACCACCCTCTGAATTTGGGATTCATCATCCACCAAGTCACCTGCTTCATTTTTTATTTTGAAGATAGAGTTTCTCTATCTCTTTGCTAGGGTTGTGGTATGGAAGAACTTCGTATTTCTATCCCCATATTTTAACCAATCCACCCCGGATCGCTGGTGCCAATGATGCTTCTCCGCCTCCCAATGTTTCTGAAGTTGGTGCTTAAAGTGAATTTCAAGGTTCAAGCACTGCTCTTCTCCCCTTGGACCTTATATGTCAATTAACTTTCCCATATCTCATCCATGATCGCTAATATTTCTTTTCTCCGCTCAGACCACCATTTTTTAGCATCAGCCTGCATCTTTTAAGTTTACCCTTGACCCTGTGCATTCTTGAGCCTGTGTCCTTGTTCTCCCAACCTTCTCTAATCATTTCAACACAATCCCCTTCAAGAGTCCACTTTGACTCAAACTTGAACACAGGCCTGGGTTTGGACTATTTCCCTTCTAGCAAGATAACAAGAGGGGAATGGTTTGACCCCACTATCAATTCTAGAACTGCCTCTATTACGGGTAGACTGTTCTCCGAACCTTTAAGTTTACTATTAACCTTGTGCATTCTTGAGCCTATGTCTTGTTCTCCCAGCCTTCTCTAATCATTTCAGCACAATCCTCTTCAAGAGTCCACACTAAAGAGGGTACCAACACGCCGTTACCACCCATTAAAACTTCGAAGTTAAGCGTGCTGGGCGAGAGTAGTACCAGAATGGGTGACCTCCTGGGAAGTCCTCACCCTCAGGTTGGGGGCACTGGGAAACAATCTCCCTTCAGGTTAACACCCTGAAGGGGGAAAGATTGCATACATCCGCCTCCCCCGGACCCTGTGTAGGCGGGAGCCCTTAAGGCACTGGATATGTTCCTTTTTATTAATACCTTCTTGCAAAAATTTTTAGATTCTAACAATTGCTCACTCGATTTTAGCAGAGTTAATAAAATTTCTTTTGATAAAAATGGTAAATAAAATTTTTAAATATCATGATCTTTTATTATTTGTATTATGATATTTCGATAAAAATGATCAAATTAGTGATAATTTTCTACTCAATTTTGACTCAAACTTACACAATTTATCAATCAACATATGTGTTATACAAATAATTTTTTTAGTATAAATAAGTATTTACACCATCACTGCAAATAACTAACTCTCAACTTGGTGTCTTGGAAATGATCAAATTAATTTTTTTAATATAAATAAGTGTTCCAAAAAAAAAAAAAAAAAAAAAACCCTGGAGTCTTGGATCTTCAAAAGCGTCAACACAAAACAATGTGTCAAGATTCAATAACAAATAGAATAGTGCTTTATATAATCAATTAAAAAGAGACCTATTATTATTAGGATAAAAATTATTATTGTCTGAGCAATTATGTGACTTATAAAGAATGAGAGTCATAAAATTGATTTGAGAACTATGCTCTTGCTCTGATAATAATAATTTTGCTTTAACAATAACAATAACAAACCTAGTATTTGAAAGGCTCCCACCAAGACAGAGTCTTAAGAGGTGAAATATACGCAACTTTACCTCTACAAACTTGAGTTCGAATAAGGGTGTGCTTGGCTTGGCTCCGTTCATTTACACCCATATATATATATATATATATATATAATATGTAAATAACATATAATAATCTTATTATCTTGGAAAAAATATTAAAATAGTATTAAACTATACCCCAAATAATTTTTTTGATATTTAACTCTTTAATAAAAAAAAAAAAAAACATTGAACATCTATATAGAAATTAATTTAAAATTATACAATTAAAAGAAATAAATTAATCATTCTAGATAAATATTTAATATATATAATCTATATTTTAATAAGTAAATATATTTTATGATATATATCGTATAATTAAATTAGAGTTATTTATATAAAAAGTTCTTGTGTTTTAACCAATGTGTCAATTTAGTCTTTTTATTTTAATTGTATTAGTTTAGTCCTCGTACAAATTAATAATATATTTTTTATAGTTTGATCACATTAGATACACAACCCAGTGCAAACTTACTCTTTAATCGAATTAAACTCACTCGTGACTCGACCATTACAAAAATTTTCACCATCTTGACATTTATTTTATAGTAGGACCAAAGTAAATTAGGCTAAGACTAATTTTTAATCAGCCTTATTTTACTCATGGTCCTATAATAAAATTAATGTCACTTTGGTGAAATTTTTTTTAACAGTAGGGTCATGAGTAAGTTTAATTAGACTAAATTAATTTTTAACTAGCCTAATTTTACTCGTAGTTTACAGTAAGATTAACGTCAATGTGATGAAAATTCTTTTAACGGTCAGGTGAAGAGTAAGTTTAATTAGGTTAATTAATTTTAATTAGCCTAGTTTTACTTATAACTCTACAGTAAAATTAACGTCAATGTGGTGAAAATTTTTTAAACAGTTGAGTCACAAATGAGTTTAATTAGGCTAAAAGGTGTGTTTACATTAGGTCATGTATCTAATGTGATCAGACAATTAAAAAATATTGTTACTAACTTGTGTAAGGACTAAGCTTATACAATTAAAAAAAAAAAAACTAAATTAACACATTGAGCAAGTATAAGAACGATTTACATAAACAACTCTAATTTAATTACACAATATATAAAATAAAATATACTTAATTATTAAAAAAATTAGATTATGTATATTAAATATATATCTAGAATATAAAATTTATTCAATTCAATTGTATAATTTTAAATTAATTTATATATAATAGTTCAACTCTAAATTAATTTTTGCATGAATATTTAATACTCTGCCTCTCTTCAGGGTAGTCCTCTGAAGGGGGAAGGTTACGTACATCCACCCCCCAGACCCTGCTTATGTGGGAACCTTTTGAGGCACTGGGTTTTTTCTTGTTATTGTTGTTTTATGAATATTTAATACTCTTTTTTTACCATTAAAAACTCAAATATCAAAAAAATTCCTTTTGAATATAATTAAATATATATATATATATATATATATTTTAGCACAGTTAAATATTTTATTTAATATTCAATCCTATTATCTTTCATATGTCATTTTGACAACAGCTGGACTCCAGTTGGTGGGAAATTCCACCTCACGCGCTCTCGGCACGTGAGCCCACCGCCATCTAGTTATTGGACCTTGCGTCCCACACACATCACGACATAACACTATCCCCCAAAACTTGTAAATAAAATAATAATTATAATTATTTAGAGCTAATAATAATACCAATAATTTAACTATAGTTTGTAATTAATACGCCAATAATATAATGACAATAATTCCCATACCGATTCTTTTATTAAGAAAATATAAAAATATTATATTATCTAGAGCTGAATCTATCTAATATTAACGAGTAAGATTTACTTATTAACAGTCAAGGTTTATCACCTCTAAATAAAGAGTATTATATTTGAGTTCTTGTTTTTTTATTCTATAATTAATAGCTCTATTTAGCATAAAAATTATCCTTCTTACAAATATTAAAAAATAATCCATTATAAATCTTAATAATATAGGTTTTTTTTATCCAACTAATAATATAATATTATACTTATGTCAATTACCCATTTAATTGCCAAATTTCTTGATAAACATAGCTTATATAAATATTTTCATAATACATTTTTTTTAAACTCATGGCCAAAGGACACATAATTAATAACTCATATTATAAAATATTAATTTCATGATTAAAATATTATATTTTAAATACATGCAACAAATAATTAAAAAATAATTAATAACTCATATTATAAAATATTATATTTTCATAATACATTTTTTCTAAACTCATGGCCAAAGGACACATAATTAATAACTCATATTATAAAATATTAATTTTATGATTAACATATTGTATTTTAAATGCATGCAACTAATAATTAATAAAAGTATTTGTTACTCTTAGAAAAGGTAACTTAAACACAATAAATATAAATACTAATATTTATAACAATAGTGCTTAATTCATATATCAGTTTAGACATATGTTTATTAAATTGTAAAATCTAAGAATATTACATTATATTTTATAAAGATTTTATTTTAATATATCATTAATAATCTAAATATAAATAAAACATGTTGTTGTGGCTACCAAGACATAAAATATTATAACTATTTATATTAAGAGTTATTTATATTTTACTATCCTGATCTTTTTGGTAATTATAAAAATGATCCTGACATTTTGAAATTATTAAAAAGAACCCCGAGGTTTTTATCGTTTTAATAAAAAAGGACCCTCTTCGGCCATCTGACGTCATTTTGAAAGGTTTTGGGGCTATCTGGTTTATTTCGGTTCGATCTAGATTTGCATGATAATTACTGTAAAAGTTTTTGGGCCACTCAAAATCATGATTTTTTCGGTTTTAAAAGGCAAGTCATTTACCCTTATTTGCCGAAGAGGATCCTTTCCATTAATACGATAAAACCTCGGGTCCTTTAATTTCAAAAAGTCAGGGTTCTTTTTATAGTTACCAAAAAGATAAGGATAGTAAAATATAAATAATCCTTATATTAAATAAGAGTCACAAATTTGCTTAAAGTTATTTTATATTAACTTTTATAATATGACATCCACTACGGCCATATCTTAGTATTATGAGGTAAGTGAGCGAATATAATATTATTTTAGATCAAAAAATTTGGAGTTCGATCTCCATTTAAATCTTTATTTGAAGAATTCTTAACTTAATTGACTCTTATAATATATGAATCGTTGTACATGCAGAAGTTCATCGGGTAACCCGTTAGTAAAAACTTTTATAATACGACAATAACGATAAAGAAGAATTTACGTAAGCTTTTGCAATCCATACTTACCAACAACAAGCACGCACAGCACAGTGCTTGACCTGCAAGCGACACCAAGACCAGAGAAGAGAGAGAGAGAGAGAGAGAGTAGAGTTAGAGGAGGAAGAAGCACTGGCTAATGTGCGCACATCCATGGCTTTCAATGTACCCATTTGGATTTGGTACCCGGCGCATTTTAGCACTATCTTGAAACCCTAGACAAAGGATCCTTTTTTTTTTAAGTTGTTTCCACCTCCAATTGTTTTTGTCAATTGGTTACCCACCACCATCTCTACCCACCCTTTTTTCCTTTTTCTCTCTCTCTCTTTTAATCATCTTGTTTCTTCTTCTTCCATTTTCTCTCTCTAGGTTCTGCCATTTTTAGAGAGAGAAAGTAACGGAGAGGTGAGAGAAAATGTTGGAGTTTGGGAGTAGTAGCTGTAATCTTCTGCTTAGAGAGCTTGAGGTATTTTTCATTTTTGTTTTTTTTATTTTTGAAGTCACTTTCTGTCGAAGAATTAATTATTTTAAAAGCTTAAACTGATGATTGGCGGTCATGAATGGTTTTATACTGACACTCTAATGCCTTTTTCCGTGATGATTATGCCATCCTGTGCAATTTCTTTTACCTTTTGTTTGTTTATTTTTTTTAGGAATTTTTTGGATTGTTTTTGCTTGTTCTGTGCTGCTTATTTTCAGTGTTTGGAACGGTTTTGCTGCAATTTTGAGCTTACCCTCTCTTTTCACATAGTTTTCATGTTTCTTTCTTTGTTTATTTTGTTTGATTGTGCTTCTTTTGCATTTCGAATGAGCTTTGGGAGCTGTTAAGAGTATAAAACCATTCATGGCCTTGGTCAAGATAGTCTTGTTAGGGTAGTCTTCACCCATACGCTTTGAGAGTTGGTTCCTTGTCGTGGTATTGGAGCCTTGTTAACTGAGAGGTCACGAGTTTAAATCCCGACAATCCCCCTTTCAATAGCAACATAACTTAACCACAATTATGAGGTGGGCTTGTGCAATTATTCATACTTTAAGGCCAATGGCATTTGTGTGATGGGGCAATGTTAGAGTACAAAACCAATCTTGGGTCTCCACTCATTAACTCATGCCTTTGATATAGTTGGTTCCTTGACAAGTTGATTCATTGACAGGGGCTGCGTAAGTTGTAATGGGAGTTTGATTTTCTTTCTTTGATTTTTTTTTTTTTTTTTTTTTGAGTTGGGATTCTAAAGCAAATAATGCCAATTCTTTGAATTTAAGTGGGTTTTACTGGGCAATTTCAAGTCAAGTCTTCGTCTACTGCGATACTTCAATCTGTGTTTTTTGTCTAATTAAAGAGTCTAAAAGCTTGTTTGTCCAAGTTCATTTATGGAAAAAACTATTTTTTAGGGGAAAAAGAACTCTTTTTTGGGGAATTTGAGGGTGTTTAATTGGAAAGAAAAGCGCTTTTTCATAGAAACAAAGTTGATTTATGCTTTTAAATAGAAGTAGAAAAATAATACTCTCTATTAAAGCGGAAGCAGAACTAACAACAAAAAAATTTGAAATAAAAATTCCCCTATTGGTAGCATTTTTATAAAAGTTGCTTCTGTAAAGTGCTTTTGAAAAAAAAAAATTGCAGTTTTTTCAGAACTTGGTCAAACAGGCCCTAAGTGTCATATACCAACATCCAAGTATCCAGATTTGTCATGGATACTTTGGAGCAGAATCCAGATTGAAGTAACTATAATATAACGAAAGGTCCATCATATTTGTGAAGTTTGGCGTTTGTTTCCTTAATGGTTTGCATAAATTAAGTTTCCAAACTGTTGCTGGTGCAGCAAATATGGAATGACATAGGTGAAAGTGAGGCCGAAAAGGACCTCATGCTGATGGAGTTGGAGAGGGAATGTTTGGAGGTGTACAGGAGGAAGGTTGATGACGCTACAAACACAAAGGCACGTCTACGGCAAGCGGTAGCTGCAAAGGAAGCTGAGCTTGCCACCCTTATGGCTATCCTCGGCGAACTTAACCTCCATCCTCAGGTAAGAGCCATGTTGGAGTCTAAAATTTCAGGGATCTCATACAAATTACGACTCTGTATTTTTGAAAGGTGCAAAGTACCTATGACTATATGAGGTGTTCTGTTTCTCTGATACCATATCCTATTTTAGCATGCAAACTCATAATCATATGTCCTTCTATGCATCATACGTCCTACAGTAGCGAATTTGTATTTTTAGTGGTCATGGAGTGTGAATCGCAATTAATGCTTTCTTGTGTTCCTCATAGAGTATACATGTCTAGAATCTCTTTCTGCTGGTGCATCATGAGGTCTTTATTGTAACTTTGCCCTTCCTTCTTCCTTTTTGATCTCACGTTTTCCTTTGATTCCTCTCTCTCCCCCTATATAGTTCTTATCCTTCTGCAATAACTGCTTGTGATTCTGTCGCAAAAAGAAATAATATTAAGAGAAACAAATATAGAAAAAGTTAAGAATAAGATGTCCTCAAAATTACAAAACGCAATAATAAAAATATCACAAGCTAAAAATATAAAGCCATCCAATTCCTTTGCAAATTAAATAAGGCTATGTCACCAAAGCCCCCAAAGCTCTTTGTTCGAAGAGTTCCTAAAAAGATCACATTTTCCCTTAAGAAATTAATTGCTTGTGTTTTTAGCTATCAGCTACCTAGATCACCATTTGAACATTGTGCTATTTGTTTTCACAATGTGAAAGATCATGAAGTATCATCTGAGAATGATTGTTTTGCATTTCTTTTGATTTCAGATTCAATTGGCTAAGGGAGCAAAACCCTTAAAAGAGCAGCTTGCATCAGTAACACCTCTTGTGGAAGATCTGAGATTACGGAAAGAAGAACGAGTCAAGCAATTTGCTGATATGAAATTGCAGCTAGAAAAGATAAGTGGGGAGATATCTGATTATGGTTATCTCAGTGAAGACGTTATGAATTCCTTAAGTTTAGATGAGCAGGACTTGTCCCTCAGACGATTAACTGAATACCAAAGTCATCTCCAGTCTCTTCAGAAGGAGAAGGTAATCATCTATTTATGACCATACCTCGATATTGATCCTGTTTTGAATCTTGGCAGTTGTTTACTGGTCATGAGAGGTGCAGAAAGCTTAGAACATGCTATATTGTTACTGGTTTACCGCTTGTTTTTATAAAATCTTCGACTCTTTAGACTATTGCTTTGAATCAAAGTGATCCCTTCAATTTTCAATTGCATCTAACAGAACCACTTACTATTTGTTTGTACCAATTAAGCCTCTATTGCAATTTCTTCTGAAATTTTAACTCGATGAGCAGTCATAATCATGTGCAGACCTTCCGCATTTGTGCATGTGATTATGGTCATTGACGGAGTCAAAATTTTTTTTGGGTTTTCAATAAAGGGTCACAATTACTGCAAATTGATAGTATGATGGGTATATTTGATTGCTTTAATTTCAAGCAATAGTTTAAAAGAGCTCTATGCTATTTATCCAAAATTTTATGTGAAACTAGTGCACAAACATGATCATCGTACTTAATGCTAAGAGTGATGAAACTAATTGTTGATACATTGTTTTTCATCCTTTCCTGGGCAGTCTGAGCGGCTTCATAAGGTACTACAATTAGTGGATTCAGTGCATTCTCTATGCGGTATACTTGGTTTGGATTTTGGCAAAACTGTGAGTAATGTGCATCCGAGTCTGAATGGCTCAAGCCCTGAGCACTCTACGAATATCAGCAACAACACTATGCAAGGATTGGAAGAAACTATATTAAAGTTGAAAATGGAAAGAAAATCTCGTCTTGAAAAGGTAATACTTGCCCTCTGTTATCTTTTTCATTTGTTCTCCTTGAGGTGAATTACGGGATGGACAAATAGGCATCGGAATTTCTTGTTGGTTTTTACCTATCCCATCACCTTGTTAGATCATCCTCAAACATCAAACCCTAAATCGAAAAAAAACACAAACAAAAATGGATTGGAGACAATAAGAACACCAGAATTTACATGGCTTGGCAGAAGCCCGGGGGGACGAAATTTACTATATTAGCAAAGGATTACAATCTTTTGTTGCTCGCACTCTAGACCAGGCATGAGCAAGCCCAATCTATGGGCCTTTCCTATGTAGCATATTGGAAGCTCAAGCTTTAGCGTCAATCATTGTCATCAGGCCCCAATAAAATTGAACCTTGAATGTGGCTGTTAATGAGACTATCAATCTCCACACTTAACATTTCTATTTTCCTAGCCTGTTTTTCTTTTCTTTCCCTAACACCAACAAAACCACCCCCCCCCCCCCCCCCCCCCTCTCTGCATTCTTTGATGTCTTGTTTAAATGTACTCGTCTAATGCGCAGCTGAAACACATTCTATTATCACTGCATGAGCTTTGGAACTTAATGGACGTACCAGATGACGAGAGGCTTTACTTCTCGAAGCTTACTTCAATCCTTGGATATTCGGATACAGATATCACAGAATCCGGAATACTTTCCCTGGATGTCATTGACCAGGTTGGATTATACTTCATAAATACAGGTGCTAATAATTTGCATATGAATCTAACTTATATGTCTATTTCTCCTAGGTGACAGCCGAAGTGGACAGGCTCACCAGACTCAAAGCTAGTAGAATGAAAGAATTAGTTATGAAGAAGAGGTCAGAGCTGGAGGAAATATGCAGGCTGACTCATATTGAACCTGAGACCAGTACTGCTGCTGAGAAATCGACTGCATTGATAGACTCTGGTATCATATTACTTTCCAGTATCAAAATACAAATTGAAAATCCTTTCAACCTAGAATCAAATTACAATTTGCAGTCGCATCATGGTTGTAGTGTCATGGATGTCCTATCATGGGTCAGTGTAATCATATTGGATGTTTTCAAGCCTCTAATTTGCAAAAATTTGAATGAATTAACTATACTATCATTAATTTTTGTACCCTTGTATTATCTTTTAATTTTTAAATAGTTAATACTTATGTTTTTAAGTAGCAAACACATCTGTAAATCTATTTTAATAGATAGACTACAACATATGTGCATTATAAAGACCATTAGTAGACAATTTTTTTGGTAAGTTGGGGATGGAGATTTGAACCTAAGACCGTTTGTCACAGGGGCGCCACTGTGGTTGCAATTGCAATTCTTTAGTAGAATTAATATGAAATTATAATTCTTTTTCCTATCCTGAAAGTAATAGACCATTTCTAAACAACTAGTACATACAGCCAATCACGTCGGCTAGTACAAAATTCATTACGTATCGCCTTTATTTGATTCCATGTTTTCAACTACTCTTAGAAAACAAAGGAGAGACTTTGATACTGACATTTAGCATTCAGGTCTTGTGGATCCTTCTGAGCTACTGGCAAATATTGAGGGACTGATAACAAAGGCAAAGGAAGAAGCAGCGAGCAGAAAAGAAATTTTGGATAGGATAGATCGGTGGCTTTCTGTCTGTGAAGAGGAAAACTGGCTTGAAGAATATAGTAGGGTATGAATCTTCATTAAAGAATCGATACTGAACCTGAATTTCAGATAATTTTTATGTCGCCAGCCCTTATAATATTCCCTTTTTTCTGAACCAAAGATGCTGCGTATTTTTTTGAATGCAATGTTATGGGAACTGACCCAAAAGAACAATGGAAAAAAGAGAAAATGAAACAACACAGGAGATTTACGAGGTTTTGCCAATTATGCTTGTATCCATGGAATTGTAGGGATTTTTACTATTCTGGGAAGTTCTTTTACAATGAGGTTTCTTACTCACACTATTCTCTTAAATTCCAAACAGAGTTTTTATAACCATGCATGGAAACCCTAATTGCATCAAAATAAACCCTGAAATGGGTCGGGCTAGAAACAAAACCCCACCCCCCCAACCTCCCCCAAACAAAATTTTTTTTTTTTTTTTTTTTTTTCTGGACCCTGAAATGAGTTATCCTGCTCCATGGACAATGGCCCATTACATTATATAAAAAATACTAGGCTCCACACAGGAAGCCAAATATTCTAAAGGTGTTCGAACTTGAGTGCAGGATGACCATCGGTATAGTGCTGGCAGAGGTGCCCACCTAAATCTGAAGCGTGCTGAGCGTGCACGTGTGGCTATCAGCAAGATTCCAGGTTTTCACCTTTCTTCTAATATTGTACTCTGCCTTCTTCTAATACCATATTTAAATCTGGGGTTGCGGTCTTATTTTACATAAAAGCTTGTGCTTGCAGTTATAGTTGACAATTTAATTAACAAGACTTTGGCCTGGGAAGAGGAAAAGAAGATGGCTTTCCTTTATGATGGGGTGAGTTTCTGTTTATACGAGTATGTGCGACATGTTTTTATTTTTATAGTAAACGCCATTGCACTTTCGGTTATTTTCAGGTCCGCTTATTTTCAATTTTGGAAGACTACAAATTGACAAGGCGACAAAAGGAGGAGGAGAAAAGACGATACCGGGTAAGTAGATTTTGGCAAATTGTCATACAGTCTTGCGCACTTAAAACTTCTCGATCTTCTGACTACAAAATGCTACGAGAATAACAAGAGCTGCTGTTTTTGCATTTGTCATTATGTTGCTTTAATTTTTACTACATTCTGTATGGCTTGCTAAATACGTGTGTTCAGTTAGATGCTTTCCACTGAACTAAAAACCTTTGTTGAATGTTTATTTTGCTTTAGATGAGGCCCTGGCCTAGTGGTGAAAAGAATACCAAGGTCAGGTGATTAGGATGGAAGGTCTTGAGTTTAAATCCCTTCACCTAACCTCTGGTTAACTAGGGTGTAAATGAGTAGAGCAGGCTTGCTATAATGCTCGAAAGGTCAGTTTGTTCCAAGCTTGAGCAAAGTTAAGCTGTCTCGTTTGCTTTGAGCCTGAGCCAGGTAAGGTTTGAGCCCGGAAGCTAGTAAGCCCCAAAGAGTTTACATGAACCAATCTTAAGCTAAATTGTGAGTTTGTATGTGATTAAATGGCCATGTTTGAGCCTTTGTAAGCTGAGCTTAAGCTTAAGTTAGCCTGAACAAGACCAACTCAAGCCTAAATGACCCTAGATTGGGTCCATGTTTGTTGAGCTGCATTTGAGCTTTTGCCAAGCCAAGCTTAAGCTCAAACTCTTAAAGCTTGGAGGGCTTTGTGCCAAGCTCAAGATGAGCAAAATGTTGAGAAACCTTGATCCTTGTGAACTACGGCTCTGCTTGGCTCATTTGCACTCATATGCTCGCCTACAGAAAAATTTTGGTATTTTTCCTGAAGTGGTCTTATGAACTGTCATCTTCATATGTTTCCAACTTCTTGCAGGAGCAGAAAAAGCTCCAAGATATATTGCTTACAGAGAAGGAAGCCATCTATGGGTCTAAACCTAGTCCTAGAAAAAGCAACAGCTTTAGAAAGCCCAACGGGTATCGAGCGAACGGAAATGGATCTATGACGCCCACACCTCGAAGGAACTCATTTGGATGCGCAACTCCTGAACCTTCCACACCACGCTCCAGCTATGGTCAACGTAATGGACACCTGAAGGAAATGAGGAGGCTGTCTACTGTACCTTTGAACTTCGTTTCCATAGCCAAGGATGATGCTATGTCGTATGCAACAGTGTCTGTTTCCGGTTCTGAGCCTGGATCTCCTCCACATAGATGAAGTTGAAATCAAAGTGGTACGCTTTCTTTCTTACGAATCTGTACATTGGTGCATTTAGAGGCTGCATATCATCAATTATCGAAAAAAACGTGTTCTTTCCAAGCATAGGGCATGCACCGCTGTGTTTTCTGCCACTCTTTGAAACTAGTTAAGTATGCTTCATTACGTTTCGAAAGACACGTCTTCTCCAACGTGGAGGATGAGGGTTGGTGGGACGATTTTTCCTGTAAGTAGAACGTTGGAGGGAAGGGATCTAAAGTATAGGACTGCTTATCCTAGGGCTTCACTGGCCTTTGAAACTATTCTTGCGACTCTTCAACCTTGAATGATAAATCAAGAGGTAGATGAAGAAGAGAGAAATTTGTAGGAAATTTCTTTTTCCTCTGTAATGGAACCTGGATCTTCTATTTTGATCAAACGACATGTTTATTTGCATTTTGTGTGTTAAGATGCCAGAGTAATCAGCTGGTTAGAGTAGTAATTGCCCGTATTTTGTGCATTGATAAAGATGGTACTGTGCTGAAATAACTAGCACTTTGAGCTGTTTTTATCATCATCATCATCATAGCAAGCCTTCTCCCATTTCAAAGGAGTATAACATGATGATTTCCGATACTAGAGGAAAACAAAAAGAACTATTCTTGAGAGTTTGGAGCTCTCATGAAATCTGACTTCAGTATTCGCAGAATTCGTTAGCTGCTGCTCTTATATGGGTGTAAATTCTGATTGATTTCTACATAAGATCTTATGTCATGACCAAAAATTACATCATCCCTCTAACAGAAACTTCCCCTTCTTGTGGACTCTGCAGGTTCAAACTATTGCAGGCAAGTTACTTTTGGCACTGATGCAACAGTATGACCTTTGTGAATACAGAAGAATGTGAAAGAATTAGTTTACAACCAAGACGTTTAGGGTTTGAATTTTTCTGATGTCAGGTTGAAATTTGTGAGCATGAACTCGGGCTCGTAGTTCACAGCAGGATATGAGAAGGGTCCAAGGCGGAACCTTAATGCGGTCGAGGTTCCTTATGTTGGAAGATACTGGAGTGTGTATATATTGATATATATGTACTCAATTTGTGAGTTTGGAAGTTGTAAATTTGTAGGTCCTATTGTAGTGATAACGTTTAGTATTCAAATTACAGAAGTTGAGAGGCTTAGATTGTACTTTATAGTATTGTTATTCTGAAGTTGTTGCTGTTTTTGGAAGCGCAGAAGTAGTTCCATTGTGTTGCCCTTTTAATGTGTACAATAAAATACTTTGAGGTTTGAAAATTTTATTATTCAGGTATCAGGTTTAAGAATTTTATCACTCATATACCTTTTGTCAAAATTTGGTTAATTATCATTGACAATTTTGGATGTGGTATATAATTTTAACAATATATAGGTGTCTTATGTTATAATTTGGTTTTTTTTTTTAATGAGAAATGGTAACATATATTATTTTTGTAATATATAATCTATTGTCTGGTTAAATCTAGTGAATTTTTTCATAATCTGTTGAGTTCCAAAAAAAGCTAACCGCATATAAATTACGGTAATTATATACCATATTAGCATTTTATGTTGAAATTAGCTGATTTGACAAAAAAATTTCACTCAAGTTACACCATTAGATGCTTTATGTATTGAAATATCAGAACATATAGATGATAAATATTCAAAGGGGACATCAAACTAGAATTTCTTGTTTTGCGAACTTTAACTTTTGTAATGTTTTACCAGTTAAGTCCGTCCTGGTTGGCTCAAATTTCAATAGTGTTTACCGTGGGTGTTGTCTCCTTAAATGAATGGCATTTGATCAAATAGGCTTTGACATTATTGCATTAGCCTAAAACCGAGGGCGTATCTGAGTTGAGTCAAACCGAACCTAAGCTCCTCAAACTTGAGGGTTGGGCTTCGCTTGAAGCTCGCCGAATTTAGAAACCTCAAGCTCGAGCTTGGCTTGTCATAGGCTCGGCCCTCCCTCAGCTCGATAGAGCTTGAATCTACCTTGGCCAACTTGAAGCTAAACTTATGATATTTGGACTCATTTAAGCTCAATCAAAGATCATCTGAGCTCAATTATGCTTAGGCCTCAGGTTATTTAGACTCAAACTCAATCCGGTTGGACATATTTAACTTAATAAATTACATTAAGATAAACTCACTTCAGCTCATATAAGCTTGCAAGCCTACAGACCTTGAGCTTCATTAGGCTTAGACTCGGTTTCGTAAGCGAAACAAGCCAACTCATATTGGCTCGAGCTTGAAACGAACCGGTTCGACTCACTTTACCTTAAACTCGAAACAGGTCAAGCTTTATGACAAGTTGACCAGCAAGGGATCATGAGCCACTTGGGCTCATTTACGCCCCTACCTAAAACATGTTATTTCCCCTTGTTCGATAATTAAGTAAAGGAGCATAATGGGAGGGTATGGGTGTACACTTGCCCAGCTAATTTTCTCGAGGGGTAGACAATTTTGCTCGTATTTTAACTTTCTTTATGCTTAACCTTTTACACACTTTCCAAACAAGGATAATTCATTTATCACTTTTTACCTTTCCTCAAAGAAGTAAGTTCCTTAAGAAACCTTAGTGCAACCAGTAAGACACTTAAATTTTTATGTTTTCTATCATTCACTACAAATGAACTTATCCTGTTACACATAGAAAGACTTTTGAGTGTACAATACTTGTAATCTAGGAAATAGTCAAAATCCATGTGAGCTGGTACAGATATTCCAACACACGGTTCCTCTGTCTTTTCCCTAACAATTTTGTTGAAAGCTAAGGATTGCTTGGAGTAATTTAGCGAAATGGCATACTTTAAAAAAAAAAAAATTTGAAAAATGGCAGCTCAGTGAAAATATTTAGTAGAATGACACACTTTATCAGATAAAACCATAGTACGCTATTTGAAATGGCGCGCGGATTACCTACGCCATTTGAAATGGCTTGCATAACACAATTGTGGCCATTTCAAATGGCATGGATAACACAATTGTGTATACCCTAAAAAAAAATTATAATAAATATCAAAATACGCAAGTTAAATTAATATTAATAAATAATATAAATTATGGTACAAAGTATGGCGTGGATCTACAACTAGATTCACTACGATGTTCTTATGAGGATGTGAACTCCCTATGAACCGAAAAACTTAGTAGAGGAATTTCACGTTGACTTCCATGTCTATTTCCTTCTGCACTAGTTAAAGAATGGTAGTCAAAGTTTTGCAAGAAGAACGTATTAACTACCGTTCTTTAATTAGTGCGGAAGGAAATAGACATGGAAGTCAACATGAAATTCCTCTGCGACGCAGTTTTTCGGTTCATAGGGAGTTCACATCCTCATCACAACATTATAGTGAACCTAGTCGCAGATCCACGCCACACTTTTATACCATAATTTACATTATTTATTAATATTAATTATACATTTATATTTTGATGTTTATTATAAAATATGTATTTATTATAAATTTTTTTTTGTAGGGGTATAACACAACGTAATACAATTTCAAATGGCATACTATGCTTGTATCTGACAAAGTGTGTTATTCCGCTAAATATTTTCGTTGAGGTGTCATTTTCCAAATATTTTTTTTAAAGTATGCCATTTCGCTAAATCACTCGAATTGCTTGCTAGAAATTAAAAACTAAAATTGCAAATAGTTTTTTGGCTTTTCATAAACCAAAAACAGAAAACAAAATTGAACAGGCCTGTAGCTTTTTTCCTGTATTTTCTAAATTTTCCACCCTGTTACCCCATTTTCCATTTTTATAGAAAACACATGACAAAGGAAAGATGAGAAAGCAGAAAAAATTTTGACAATTGAACAAGCCATCAAAGATTTTAAAAAAACAAAAAAAAAAAAAAAAAAAACTACAAACTCAGTGCCTGAAATGCTCCCGCTAGACAATGTCTGGGAAGAGCGAAATGTACGTAGTCTTATCTCTACAGGATGCTTCCCTGAAGGGAGTTTGTTTCTGAAAGGCCCCAATCCTAGAAAGCAAGAACAAAACTATAACGTTCAAGCTCTACCATAATGAAGTAATTGTATCCTGAAATATGATAAAGCAAGACTGAAGAGACTACAAAATTAAGATTAGCCTACGCCCTCGAACCCCCCACCCCTTAAAAAAACACAGAAGGAAAAAAGTAAAGGAGAAAAAAAGCCCAATGACGACATAGAAGTCTACAAATGCTTGTGGTATCTCTCACACACACACACACACACTAGAAACAAACTCAGAAGAAAGCAAAGTTGTTACCATTTTAATCACTTGAAGGACCATCATTATCCTCATCTTCACGTTCTGCTACAAATTTCTCAAGAAGCCTCTTCCTTTCTCCTTCAATTACCGACTTTCTCGATGAGTCACCGCCAGTCTGGCCATCGTTGAGCACTGGATCTGACTGGCAGAGCACTAATGCAACACCTGGAGTTTGACAATGGAAAGGGATCAGGAGCTGCAGGAAAAAAGTTTGGGGGACGAGAGGATGGGGTTGTTAAAGAACCAACTATCTCAAAATTTAAGTTGTTATGTTAAGGCTTAGAGGAATGATTTTATGCTCTAATAAGTCTCCTAGCATGAATGTCTATCGAGCTTGAATTATGAAAAGTGCACAATTCCATCTCTTATGTTGTGCAAGAATTATATTGATACAAATAGTGAAGGCTAATGGGATTTGAAATAGAGGCTCCTTGATCAAAGAAGGTTTGATACCATATTGTTTTTTTGTGGGAAAAAAAAAAAAAGAAATATCATTAAGCAAGGAAAAATGTACAAAGAGCAAAGGACGAGATGTCCTCAGTCATCAAACTATAACACAACTCTGATTTCATGTTAAGAAACCAACAATCTCATAAGCTTATATTGTTAGTTTATAGTCGAAGAAATTTGACTCACAGGAGTACATAGCAACCAGAAACCTCACCATTTCAAAAAGCTTAACCACGTATTTACAGAAACACCAACTTAACAAAGAAACAATAAGCTATTTCATTGTGAAACAGGTTAACATGACCAGAAACCTTAATTATACTGCAAATGGCTCAAACTTACTACTCTGCAAAAGATTTTACTTGGATCAGACAAGAAGCAAACAATTCGATTATCAATAGTAGCAGGCACATTTGGATCACCCAAGTAAGGAAGAGCAAAACGTCAATTATCGAAAACGGGAACAGGACCAGACACACAAACAAGATAAGGTCATCAGAACACTCGCAATGAAGGGAAGTACCTTCAGGAGTGCACCTTCTGCCAAAACTATGCAAGCCTACGTAGTTTGCCTTGACAGCACTGTTGTTGTAGATCAAGACCGTAGGAAGATTCTGATCTGGGTAGTTTGGAATGCAATCAGTAGATATTATTTTGACAAACTTTGTAGCCGGATATCTCCTCGCCAGCTCCTCCAAGCATCTCATTAGCAGTTCGCATTCTGGAATTCTACAGAGATTAACATTTGCATTACAGGAGATAGAGAATTTGTGTCTTAGTTAGTGATTTCCCACAAGAAAAGATAGCGGAAAAAAGAGGGAAAAGCACGAATTATAACAGGGTACCATTTGAATGGAGATGGATAACTGTACTAGTTTGTACTTTTATACATTCCGTCCCTATAATAACAATAATAATAATACAGTCGTAGTAATGACAATAATAACAGTAGCCACACTATTGTTTGCATTCGAGACCACATTCACATGTGGCTCCATTCACTCCCTGTTGAGCTTTTCAGCACTATGGCTCCAACATGAGTCACTGGGTCCTTTTTTCCCTCCATCTTTTGGGCCTGGTTTTGCTATTATAGGGGGTATCCACTAGACAGCTAATTCAAGGGGTCACTAGCAGTCATTCATCAAGTCAGGAGTAGTCTAGAGCACGAGGTTCCCTCAACATAGTCTAAGGAAAGTCAGATGTATGCAACCTTACTTTATTACTGTAACGAGGCTATTCTCATTGAACCTGTGTTAGAAGTCATGCCAAGACTCAGTCCGTTTGAAAGTATGTTAACGGACTTACTACTTAATGGAAGATAAAAAAAGGACAGCTTATTGAGAAATTTGACTGCATACATCATAATTGAAAGCTTGATAGTGGCCCCTGATGACAGTACTGTCAGAAAAGCAATCATTCATCAAGCTGATGCAGAAAAATTTACCAGTTGACTCTCTCCTCTGGAAGTAAATACGTTCTCTTCATTTTGCTTATGCTATGAACAAAGAATCTTCCAAGCAAATGGACCCATCAAACAATTGCCCCTTTTTTCTCACTTCAATAGCATAAATCTTCTGAGATACATTATCAAATTGTCCAAAGCTAATATAAGAATAGAATTAAAGAAGGAAGCCAATTAGAAAAAGAAAATTGGGCCAAACCAAACTGTGTTTCTTCTATTTGGTCTTCTATAAAGTCCAAGTGCGTGAGGTTGTATCGCATTTTCTTCACCTATAGAAAACTATAGTAGCTAGTTTTGCCAAGCTTGTATTCCAAATACTTGGTCTCAGATGTTTCTGAGCGTTAACTCTTCAATTCCAGAGCTTTCCTCTACATTTGATTTTGCATTAGCCCCTTCCATCATCTAATCTACTAGTAGCAAAAGTATAAACTATGGCAAAGTTATCCTCAATATGCCAAAAGACATAAGCATAGTGGTCAACACCAATATGATCACCTCTAGCACTAATAACCTCTAGCACTAACAAGGCCATTGATCTAAACAAATCTTTCAGCTCATGCCACAAATGGTAAGTTGATAATCTCAAAGATCAGGGCACGGATAGAGTTTGCAGAACCTTGTACCCACTTTCCTAAATCCTGATATCATTGTTATTATTACTACATCCTTACAACGATAGAACAACAAGAACATGTGAAAGGTTTACGATCAACTCCAGGCAAGAAAATAAAGCTTCTCTACAGGCGCTGCTCTCTGGAGGACAATCATACTAACATGCTTTTGAACATGTAAACAGGTGACTCACAGCTACTCAATTCTGGACTTTCTGTGAATAAAAGAATGCTCCAAGTCCACATCACAAATTCGTTTGTGCCACATTATTTGGGAGAACGCCCTTGGTTCAGTGCAAGACACTTGAACCTTCATCAAAACGTATGCTTCCCCTTTATTCTGTAGGTGGAAATTATGAAGCTCTTATCAATTTCATTTGAGGGTTTTCCACTGATTTGGGTTACCACTCTGGAGATAGTGGGCTGAATCGTTAAACAAAGGTCAATTTCCTGGCTTGCTGATTGAAGGTGGTCATCAGTATGCAACTGCAAGTTGAAGACCACAAGTCATTCTCATTAACTGCTAGATGCAGGACTCGTATCCTAATGAGATTTTTTTCAGGACATGCATGTGTTAATGTATTATTGTAGTTTACAAACAAACGAAAATTCATACAAGCACCCATAAGTTAGGTTTAATATTTAGTTTTATGATGCTGCGAGGTAAACTATATTATTTGATTTTTATCCAGGTATCCTCACCATTAGATATCTAGCTCACCCCCTCATCCAAGAAAAAGGCCTGAGTCATAGCATTTTTTTTCTCCTTTTCAGCTTTTTACCCTCGCTGCAAAAATCTTCTCAACTTTCTCAAGGGCCCATTGTAAATCCATAATTCTGAGCTACTATAAAACACAAAATGAGAAAAACAACTAGCATTTAGTCATCCTCCCATTTAGCCATCCTCAAACATTTATAATTCAGATAAGTATCAGACATTTTAGTTACAAAACCATGCAACCACAAGCATCTAATAAGTTATAACACCCACAATACTAACATGTAGTATATCTTTTCTTTTCTAAAATCAAGACCACAATTAAATGCAGATAAAAGGAATTTCAGAGTTTATTACCCTTCTTTATAAAGAATTACAACCACCCATACTTCCGGCAGCGCCTGAGAAACCTCCCGGATAAAATCCGACCCGGAAATTGGTAAAACTGACCCAAATTTCCCCACTTTTGCAGCTTCCCTCATCTCTGCCAACCTCTTCTTCCTATTATTCAGCCCAGATTTACGTGTCAGCTGAAGTCATTACATAGATATATACCTGCTGAATCATTACTTGAAATCAAACGGACCCATCAACAATCAGATTTGAGTCTCATTGTTCAATTTACTCAATTGTGGATAATCTAATTCAATGTTAAAGTATAAAATCATTCTTGATCACCCATTAGCTTAAGCTTTTGCGATAGTTGGTTCCTTAACACGGTGTTATAGCCTTGTTGACCAAGAGATCACAAGTTCAAATTCTAATAGCCCCTACTTTCAATATTAACATAATTTAAATACAAAGTACAAGGTGAGTCTATGCAATATCCACGCTTCAAGCTTAATGGGAATTTGTGTGAGGGGTCATGTTAAAGTATAAAACCATTCCATGACCTTCACCCACTAACTTAAGTTTTTGGTTAAGTCAGTTACTTGAAAATATATACCTGCTGAATCATTACTTGAAATCAAATGGACCCATCAACCATCAATTTACATTAATTATGCTCTGTTCAATTTATTAAACTTTGGATAATCTAATTCAAACTGATCAAGTACATGTAGTTTTGATATACAGTTTAAAAATCTACACCGAATTACATAACTAGGTCTAGTTAACATAAATTGATAGTTAGAGTGATATCTTTGATGAAATTTAAAATTCAATAGATCACTTGATCTCAAACAATAAACTAATCTCTATAGCAACTCAGTACAAATTGACAAATTGATGTCTTGATTCAGTCAATATCCAATCGGTCTGATCAGCCTACGTAGAGTTTCTGTCAGTATTAGATTAATTGGATACCTATCGATCGATCGGATCTGCAGCTAGTAAGTGGAAAAGGCTGTTTTTACCAAATTTTTTATGTTGTTCATATTTTTTCCTTCTTTTTCAATATTTTGCCTTGTAAACTCTATAATAGAGATTGTTCCTTCATTGTAATTCATTCTTCACTAGATTAATGAAATTTCTGCTTTGATATTCAATTCTAACTCTCTCCCCCTCAATTTCTCCCTCCAATTTCCCCTCTTTTACCTTCTCCCTCCTTCCCTAGTCCCAATTCTCCCTCTAATTCTTCCTTTCTTTCTTCCTCAATTTCTTCTCTTTTTTCATGACTGATGTATGAAGTTTTAGCCCAATTACCACATAGGATGATAACAATTGATCAATCAAAATTTAGGAACCTGTAATCTTCGAGGAAGCGATCGTCGTCGAGAGCGTCCTCAAGATCTTCGAGTTCATCTTCAGTCTTGCAATCGATCCAGGATTTGTCTTTGGGCTTGGAGTCCTCGTCGTCGGCGGGGGTGAAAGGCGGAGGCTTGAAAGCGGGAGGCTTAGGGGGAAGGTTGCCGAGCTTACGCTGGATGTCGTCCCACTGGGTAGAGGCTCCTTCTACGTCCTTGTACACGTAGTGGTAGTCCGCCATTGCCACTCCTCGCTCGCTCGCTCTCTCTCTCTCTCTCTCTCTCCCCCTTCGTTCTAGATCTTCGATGATGCTCTGGTCTCGGTTGTGCTTTATGATCGCAAAATTGGATGAGCTTAACTTTAAAAGTTTATTTTATTTAAATATTAAATTAAGGGTTATTTACACTAAAAGTTCCTATACTTTTCTCATTATGTCAATTTAATCCTTCATTCAAATTCAAGTTAAGTTATTGACGTAATTTTTTGTAACACAATTACATTAGACGCAAGTAATTTACTAAAAATCCATCCTCTGAATCAATTTAACCCAATTTATGGCTGAACCATTAAAAATTTTATTAAAAACTTAATATAAATTTTACTCAAGGGACGAAATTGACACAATAGCAATTATAGAAGGACTAAATTGACACAATGGACAAAGTACATGGACTATTGGTCTAAATAACCCTTAAATTAAATATATATTTTTTAAAAGGTAATAGAAATATTTGTATTCTATTCCTAGCCCTGTCTACTGCGTCAGCATATTCAATTTTTTTAACATTCTCGAAAAATTTCCTATATACTTACGGGAATAAATGATCCAAGTCGACTCACGAGCCTTAACGAGCCTTGCAAGCCAGCTTGTAATAAAGTTTGAAACGCTCGGTTTGATTTGAGCTCGAGCCTAAACGAGTCAGATTGTTTAACTTATTGAACTAAGCCTAATCCTAGTGAAATGAAGCTTGTAGGCTTGTAAGCCTTTCTTAATATAATATATTTGTTGGTATATTTTCAAAATGTATGTGATTTTCCTATACTTGATTAAGTGTTTTGAACTTGTATGGAATGTGTGTCGACACACAGAGCCCGTGTGTCGATACACAATCCAACAGTGCCATTTGTATGTTGACACACAAATCTTACAGAATTACAGTAACATTTTGATAAGTTTGGGACGTCTTTTGAACCTTATTTTCTTATATTATTTTTCCCTATTATTTAAGAGAACACATATGAAATGTGTTTATTTGCAATAATTGTGTAATATTAAAAAAGAAAGTGGCTCTTCATGAAGAGATGCGTCCCTTCTTGAAGAGACACTTGAAAAACTATAAATAGCCCTTTGGGGGATTCATTTTAAAAGAGAGAAGAAAAGAGAATTCTCTTTTCATGTTTTGAGAAATAAAATACAATTGCAAGTAGCACTTGAAAAATTCATATTTGTGAAAGTCTTTGAAAAAGTTATTCTCATTCATCTCACTATGTTTCTCCCTTTACATATTCTCTTCATATATGGTTGTTGTTATATCCCCGAGGATATTTCGTATACCGAAATAAGCCTTAAGGAAAGTGATTACACGCCGCAACACCTCAGATCTCTCGGTTACCCGGTTCCTGGTATTTTGGAAAATTTTGCAAGTATTTCAATAATTTGTTCTAACAATATTAGCTTAAATATGCCCAATTGAGTCCAAACAAACCTAGATTGAGCTTAAATGAGCCTGAATAAAACAAACTTAATTAGAAACTCGCGGAACTTAGATTGAGCCGAACCAAGCCTGACCTTTTGACGAGCTAAGCTCAAGCTTGAATTTTCAAAGCTCGGTGAGCTTCGAGCCGAACCAGAGTCGAGCTTAAAGGCTCGAGCTCAGCTTATCTCAAATACACCCCTACTCTTCTTCGGCCATGTCACATATGACTTGTTGCTGCTACCAAACCGCGCCCTAATTGACCTCACAATAAATACAAGAAACGATAATTGTGTCATGTTGTAAATATTAAATGTCCTTCAAATATAATTTTTTATGGTTAAAATTGGATATTATCAAATATCTTAAAAATTAGAAATTATGTAAAATATAGTTAATGGTGTCATGTGGACCACCCTAAGCAATACTAAGACATCGACAACCTTAAGCCACAAGGACATATAATGAATCCACTAGCCGCGTTATCGTGCTTCCTACCATCATACATTCACAATTCATTTTTACCCCTCCATATTTTTGATTTACAAGAAACTGATTCTATATTATTATTTTTAATTTAATAATTTTTTTTTTTTTTTTCATATTATTGGAGATATTAGTTGAATACAACATCGATTATATTTAACATTTCCAAAATACTAAGTACATCCGATTCACTACCCTGAAGTTCCATTAAGCTTTGACAAATTTGAGAGCATCAAATTAT
The DNA here is from genome assembly GCA_018398585.1 of Simmondsia chinensis. Classification (NCBI taxonomy): domain Eukaryota; kingdom Viridiplantae; phylum Streptophyta; class Magnoliopsida; order Caryophyllales; family Simmondsiaceae; genus Simmondsia; species Simmondsia chinensis. Next base: position 8,022,752 of record JAGTTD010000002.1, on the reverse strand, counting down.
CAAAGGCAGTATGAATGAAGTTAAAAGTCGAATTGCCAAACTTCTGTCCCAGGCAGGTTCGGTTGAAATCATCAACTTGGTACTTAAAAAAGTATTCATTCATTTCAGAGTAAGCTTTACTTTTTCTCCCAAGAAAATCACCAAGCAGATTCCACAGCACTGTGCTCTGTTCTGTTCCAGAGCAATATTATACTAATTACCTTCTAAAGGGTGGGCTCGCCCCCTTGAAGAAAGACAGGCCATCAAAATGCTCATCAGATTCAAGCTCAAGGGAACTCCATTACCAACAAAGGGCCTCCAATAACCGAAACCGAATCAACCTGTGAGGGAACACCTATTGATTTATGCCCAAAGAACGCTGAAGGATGTCCGAATCCAGCTTCAGATCCAACCCACCATTGGCGATCATCCGCTTACAGAAATTTTAGCCAAAGAATCCGTAACACAGTAGGACTCCCTCCTTGAATGAACGAACACCGAGTCTCTGAAAGCTTTTTAAGAGGAACTCCATGGAATGCAAAGGTTAATATACTTTAGTGCCTCTTTCTTTACACAGCATATGCCACTCTTGTATAATTGCAGCTTGAAGAGCCCGATGCTCGACCTCCTCTGCAGTCAACTTCGCCACAGACGGATGCACCTTAGGTTCGTCTTCCTCCTTTTTCTTCTTTTCCTTTTTCTTTTTCTTCTTCTTCTCGTCATCAGAACCTGCTTCGCCATTTTCTTCTTCATCGTCATCATCTTTATCAGACTCAGATTCGGACTCCTTGGTTTTTGGAGGGGGTTTAGCCGCTTTCAACAGGGCTATACGCTCCATTGACGTTCTAAGCCGTTCAGCAGCAGCAGCCTTTACTTCATCTTCAGGCATGTATTCTGCACCACCGTCAGTGAGGTCGCCTAACCAGCCTTGCAAGTCGTATTCGATCTCCTTGGTAATGGAGGCGTCTGAGGCTCGGACTACGAACTTGCAAATCATGGTGTTGGTCTCATCACCCAAGTCGACGTTTCGGCTGACCTCGCTGGCACCAAATATCATCATGCCCAAGAAGCCTCCATGCCATGTTTTTGCTGCATAGCAGAGCTGTCATGGCAGAGGGTGTTAAAAGGCTGAAATTTTGAGCTCAATATGGAAAAAGAACTAAATAAAGATAAATGCTGGGGGAGTAGGAGGCATGGAATCAAATCAAGGTCGTAGCATAATGATTTTGAATTAGTTGTATTAATATTGACTGGTATTTCTCTAACAACCTCTACAACGCATGTAATATGTATATTGTTTACTAGAACATATTCATAAATATATTTATATGTTAAGAAACATGAAAAAGCATAAAATTTAACATTCTTGAATATTCATTTGATTTTTTTGTAAGCATAAGACTTCAAAGTAACTTACATTTCCTAGAAAGTCATAGCAATCGCCATGTCCCATATTATATAATTGTCCACTGTAGCGCAAATAAAATGGCTGCTAATTGCAATTGGATTCCATGGTGAGTGAGAGTGTGACACAAAGGAAGGAATGGCGAACAACGTTTGCCCAAAATCTATATCCAACTGACACTCACCAAAATCCAGAGTTTCATAGCTCAATCGATGAGCACTCATTTCTTAAGCAGGAGGTCTTGAGTTCAATTATCAATAAAAGCCATCATTTCTTTCAATCGTAAAAAGGGGAATCCTGCTGCATAAGTCTCTCCCCACAAAAATGATGCTTGGAGAGGGGGCATATGGACACGACTTATCTCTACTTATAGAAGAGATGGAGCAACCTCACAATTGCACCAAAGAAGAACTATGAAGAAGCTCTCAACTTTTCAAGTGTCCCAAGCTATCTCAAAAGGCTCCCTCTTCTCAACATCCAGGAAATTCCATTCTAAAATATTCTTAGGAGTGTAATCACAGAGCTCAAAAGTCCAAGTTGGCTCGTTTAGCCTATCAAGCTAAGCCCAAGCCCAGTTAAACTCACCTTACAGGCTCGCGAACCTCAAAATGTAATTTATCAGCTCAATATGGCCAATTGAGCGAAATTTGAGTCCAATGAGCTAAGCTTGAGCCTAAGTGAGCTTGAAGGAGCCTCGATCGATTGAATGAGAATATCGCAAGCTAAGTTCGAAGCTTGCCGACCTGGGATCAAGCTCAACGGAACCGGGCCCTACATATCCCCTCCCCCGGAAAACACGAAGAGGAATGCTCTTTTTTTTTTTTTTTTTTCTATTCGTGCGACATCAACTGTTTTACAAAAGATCGCCACCCCCAATTATAGGGCTTCATAAAGAATCACAGCATAATATCTAGATAAGTTTCACAAGCTCAGTAACTGTCAATCCAAGGAACAAAATCTAAGAGGGGTATTTGGAAACGAGAAGTCCCAATAACCATGACACAGGACACATATAAGTAGAGACAAGACAAACCATATACCTGAAATCCGGCCACAGTGCGGATGATATGGGAGCAGACTTTATGGAAAGGCTTAGAATCTAAAGACTTGAGCCCACTCAAGAATGGCGAAGCATCATATTGCTGAGCAGCAGTTGCTTTAAAGCCACTACCTTCGTAAGTATATGTACCCGTGCACTCTACTATAGCAGGTAAACTAGGCCATAACCGGAAAAACTCAACAGGGGAGATTTTATGTGGCAAAAGAATCTCGGTCAATGGAATTTTGTAAGGCTGGCATCTCAGGATTACTGGTTCTCCTAGTTCTGGCTTGGAGCTCCGCTTTTGTCTGATGATTTGTGGATCTTCGTCTGCGTAGTCTCCATCATAACCAATGGCCCCAGTTCCATAGAAAGGATAGTATAACACTTGAACCCAGAAAGCACATCGCTCAAAATGGGAAGCACCAACAGTAACACTGCAAGGCACTGGATCCTACATAAAGATCAAATCACAAATTAAACATAAAGATCAAATCACAAATTAAACACATTTGGAATGAGAGAAATGCGAGGAAGAAGATTATCTACCTATATAATGTATTATCTGATGCACAATTTTCAAAAGTACGCATTAATTTATATATTGCTGAGTCGAAGTTTGTGTGCATGCCTGCGTTTATGCTCGAGTGTTTTTTACCTCATTTTGATAGCTCTCACTTTTCTTGCACTTTGTCCTGATATCATCACAGCATAAGCCAATATTTTAACTTACCCATTTCTCATGTTTAAATCAGAATTGCTCTCTATATTCTTATCAATGTAACTTGATTTCCGCGTTTTAAGATAAGAAAATCTCGCACAGCGTTCACCCTGAGGACAATGTTTATGATAATGAACTTGAGCAAAAAAATAGCTCATCATGTGGGCAAAAAAACCTGGGATCAAATAATCTCTTGTAATTGCAAGGACATGTATCGGTGATAATTTAATGTAAAAGATTACTTGACAAAAGAATTGTGAAATCAACACAGCAGAAACAAGAAGAAATTGAATCACTTGTGAACACGTAATTGCAATGTTTACAAGAGGAAAACAAAACACTATGTCAAATATGCAAATAGAGCGCCAAACGGCACTAGAAGTAAGAAAGATCACCTGTGACACGAGATTCCGCAACTGCCGCACAGCTTGAGGAGATCCATCCATAAAATACAAAGAGCCAGTCAGCCCAACCCGAATATCCACACGGTTAAGTTCAATTTCAGTCAAATTAATAACCTGCAAAAGAAAAAATATCTACTAGTTAGCTTGTCCCTCCAAATACACCCTCAATACTTAAACGTTGTGAATAGTAAAATCAGGAAACTTCAACCTTTAGATGCAGCGTGATCCTCCCATCAGTAGGATCAGTCAAGTGATATGCTTCAACATAGCATGGATCACTACTGCCAGTCAACGCATTTGCTCTCGGTGGAACCTTCAGCAGAGTTGAGTCAATGTTCTGCGAGAGCAAGAGAGTCAATTCACTAGGATCTGGCCTCCAGAGCTCTAAAATTGCCTTATGAACCAATCCTTCTAACTTTCTGTCTTGAGCAGCAGAAACTTCATAAAATTGCACCGTCATCTTGTGATGGCTAAATGGGTAGTCCCCTCTGGCTTCGCTAACCCCAGCCCACCTGAAAGCCACGGTCTATTATTATTATTATTCATCAAGGAAACTTAAAAGATCAATCTGTTCAGGCAACAACTAGAAAACTGAACCATAAAACAATAAACTAATACCGCAAACCCAATCAACATATTTAGTCGCCTACAACAACAACAACAACAATCCTAGTGCCACAAGGGCTCCTACCATAGTAGGGTCTAGGAGGGGTGAGATGTACAAACTTTACCCATTCAGGGTGTTACCCTAAAGAGAAGCTGAATTTAAAAGGGAATATATCTCTATATAGTGTGATGACCAGATAGTTGCAGAAAGGATAAAGCATGGAAGCATTACAAACACTTCCACCACCCCAACTTCAGCTCATTGAGTAAAAACATAAATACGACAAGACGAATCAACGGTTATGTTGGTCAATGTACAGGGAATTGGAATTAGGAAAAGTCTTGAGTTAAAAACAGAAAGTACTCAGCCTGAAGAGACAAGAGAGAGTAAAGGAAACAGGTATTGACGATAATAAGCAGCAAGGTTCCACGATGGTGCAGTTGCTGTGCCATGGACATAACTAAGAGACTGGGTGTTTGCATTGAGTTTTTTAAGGAAACGTAAGCTGCTTTTAAGTCCTTTAATAGCAAAATTTTTCAACAAATACACATACAATCATTAAATTTATATTCATAATTAGTTTTAACATATAAATATATTTTGTAAATGTTTTTAAGTAAATGAAGTACAATATGCGAACTATGGAGGACATCACGAAGTTACAATCAATTGCACAACGGTTTGCTTAAAATCCGTTGCACAAGAGCTGTTATTAAGTCATTACTGGAAGTATAGTAATAATAAGGGGTTGGCAGTAAATGCAACATCGGCAATAATAAGGGGTTGGGAGCAAATGGGGATGTTCTCGAACTATCAAATCAAGTTAACCGCTGCCTTGCTACAGCCTTATCCAAGCAGTGCAGCTCAGTGAACCTATGGGATTCCCCAAATGTTGCAAGTTCCAGATGTTACTAAGCAGAGGTGAACACAGTCGGGTGTCAAAGCTCCAGAAGTTGGTTAATGGTTACAATTTCCATATGCTGAACAGCCGAGATCTTTTCTGAGTTTGGAGCAAGAAAGAATGGTCTAAGCAACCTAGTTTAGGTATATCCTGGAGAGACAAGACACCAACACTAATGAGTCTTAGTCACTCAACTCCAATGATGTGAGAATTACACAAAAGATACTTTTGTCATGTTGAAGTTCCGCAGGTACGCTAATTGACAAAGAAGGCTAGAGATGCTCGCTTGATTGGGTTATTTAAAAAGTGTAAAATACAATAGTGGACATTGGCCAATGCAAGTTCTAAAGATATCCAACTGCGTGCTATAAATAGGACTTCTTTTAGATGAGAAATAAGACTTACAACTATTGAAAGGGTGGTGTTCTGAATGGAGAACTTAACTATGAGATGAGTTGTACATACTTAAGTTTGATTGTTAGCACGGGCATATAAGATGTGGATGCATCAACTTCTGAGATTTCATTCTCATGTGAGGTCTGTTAGGTCTTTCCTGGTGGATTCTAGAGGCTTACAGATTCCTTAGAAAAAAGAGTAAATAGAAGCTCTGTCTACATGGATGTCAATCTAGGTGCAAGTCTGGCACATTAACGTTACAAAGTGCTCTGTATATCAGATGGCATCTCCTCAAGTTTTAAGTTTCTAAACATAGAGCAGAACTTCAAAAGATATGGTAGCTGCCCACCACCAGATAATCAGAGAGATGTAGGATTTTTGGGCCTTACCACCCCTATTAGAAATGTGAATAACTACATAATACAAATTGTAAGAGAGGCAGAGGCAGGCCAAAGAAAAGTTGAATGGATACGATTAGACATGACCTTACCCGCCTAAACCTTGCTGAGGAGATGGCCATATATAGAGCAGAGTGAAAGTTAAAGATACGTGTGGTCAACCTAGTTATTAGGAGAGAGGAGCACACCGACGCTAGTTCACAGCGTCCTAGGCTTGCATGCATGGCTTTTTTTTTTTTTTTTTTTTGGGATTTCATAAATATTGTTCTTTTTAGAGTTGGGAGCCCTTACCCTGCAAGAGTAAGGCTATGTACATCTTAACCTCCCTAGACCTTGCCCTAGCGGGAATATCTTTGAGGCACGGGGGGTGGTGGTGGTTGTGAGATTGTATTATGAGGTTACTTTGACATTGTTAGGTTCTCCTTATGTCACTAGAAATTGCTATCAAACCTTTTGTGGAAAGGATTGCGAAGGAGTTAGAAAAAAAGACCTACTAATAAAGGCGTTAGAAAAAAGGCTTCCCAAAGAAGCGCATTGTAATAAATTGGGGCGACATGGGAAACATCAATACTTGTGGTTGCAATGATTCTTGATCCACCAGTGAAATTGAACTGCATAGTTCAAATGATTGGAATTGGAAATAATTGAATTGTTAAGTGAGAAGTGAAATCAATTCTTCGCTTTTCTTCTAACTTCTATCCGTCTTTACATGCTCAAACTAAGAGGAAAGGAGCGGAAACTTATCTTCCGCAATTTGGAAGCAAAATGCAAGTCAATGTTTCAATATTCATGCTACTAGGTATGAGAAACAAAAAGCTGCAGAGGATTTGAGAACAGAATTAACTTCGATAAACACTTGGGAAGGATCCTGAAAATTTTAAAGATCAATTTTTGATATACCGCAACAGTGGAAATATTCCAAGAGACTGTATGTGCTTAGTATCGAAAAAAGACCATCTTGTGACATAACAGTCACTATGAAACCGATTTTGATATAACCATTGTGTGATTGTCCATTACGTTCCATTACGTAATGGTACTCTTGTAACACCTCCATAATGCATAATAACAATAATAACAACAAACCCTGTGCCTCAAGGGCTCCCGCCAAGACAGGGCTTGGGGAGGGTGAGATGTACGCAGCCTTACCCTCATAGAGTGCGACACTAAATATTGGCTGTTTCCGAATGGCCCCCAACCCTAAAAAAGCAAATAAAGCAGCAGCAAACAATATTCATAAATACAAGTTAAATACAACAATACCAAACATGCAAACAACAATAAAGCAGTAATAGCAGGTATGTAAGACTAAGAGCACTGAGAACTAGTATCGTTATGCTCCTCTCTCCTAAAAATAACGTATGTATAAATGTGTTTACATGCTAAAAATATCAAAGTATAAAAATTAATTATTGTATCAATATCAATTCAAAATTTTTCAAAACATAAGGGTTAAATGCAACTTATGTTACTTTAAGAAACCAACACCGAAACACCTTGCTCAATCACTTAATGCTCGCAGTCACCAGAGTCACCATTCTTACATGACCAAGAGTCGTGATTTGATTCATAGCCGATAGCCATTTTTGTCTGACAAAACACAAGGCCATTTTCTCAATTAATTTCGTAGTTCTTTAGAGCCAAGTATAATGGAGCCTCTGACTGGTGCACAACCTTAGCTACATACCTCACACCGATCCGATGGATTTTGGCTATGGTTAACTTGAATGGCCAAATCAAATAATCCAATTCACCGAACTCATACTTCTAAATTATGGTTGCGGTTACGCTGAAATGAATCGACCTATCCTTGAGGTACGGGATAAAGTTTTCCATTGTAAACATTACAGAGGTTAACTCCGGCGATTTAATCAGAAAACAACTGGTGATCATGAAAACCTAAACCACCAGCCCCACCCTTGAGGAAATGAAATTTCATTCGTGCCCTTAGTACTCGCATGCTTTAATATGAAGCAACAGAGGTCATCCATAGTCAGAATGCTTGTTGCATATTGTAGAAATATGAAGAAACAGAGGTCACCTGTAGTCAGTATGCTCAGTTGCGTATTTGATTCTCTGCAATATCAATCGGCACTGGTGCTTGCTGACAGAATCTGCCAGAGCATGGTTTCTGAATTCCTCAAGCTCTTTACTCAGCAACTGAGCAGCCCTAGCATTACGTGATCCAAGCCTCTGAGCACTCAGAAGAACGGCCTGGACATCCTGAACCCTATTTGTTGTCGTTGCAGATGAATCTATGTTGAACAAAACCTTGCGGATATTAGAGACAATAATGTTCAGGGCATCATCTGGATCGTCCGCCAGTAGTGGGTCTAAACCTTCAAGATCAATGTGCTCTGCAAGTGCCCAAATGAGCCGTGCACATATTCTGGGTGTATTCACCTGCCATGTAGCTAAAATTGAGAAGGTGATACAAAAAATAACCTCGGTATTACAACACAAATCATATAGTTATTAAAACCCAGAAAAGAAAAATCATTATCTTAGCTAGCTGAATTAAACCCATGATTTATGGCCAATAAACTAAAGCACGAAAAAGAAGAGCCCCTCAGATTTCACCAGGCCAGGCTTTCTCTGTGTTTCATTTATGGGTAAGATTATGGACTTCCTGCCCACAATTAAAAGCAGGATAATGTTTTTACTGATTTCTGAATGCTTAAAAACTGGATCTTTTTCTGTATTATGAGAACAAAAACAAGCAGCACGATCAGTAAGCGCTGTTCTCTATGGAATCGACAAGCAGCATGCAGATGAATTATAAGTCAAGAGACATCAACACATAACATATAGAGCTATATTGACATAACCACCCAATCTTTTTTTCCTTTTGGATTTTATCCGCCTTAAATATTTCCTTCTTAATGAAGAAACACTCATGCTCCATGAGATAACCGCAAAAATATACCAGTGATGGATTCTTTTCCAAATCAAGTCTTAGTCTAAGCATAATCAAAACCACAAGTTTCCATGAGATACGGTTGTATTATACTCCAAAAGGGAATAGAAAGAAATCATCAATTAGGTGTTTCAATACACACTGAAGGGGTTTTTTTATGGAAAAAGAAACAATATTAAGAGAGAGCGAATGTATAAAGAGTTAAGGACAAAATGTCCTCAAAATTACAAAAAACAAGAAAAATCATAAACTAATAACAAAAAGCCGTCAAATCCCTTTGCAAGTCAACTAAGGCTATAACAGTGAGGCATCCAAAGCTTTTTGTTCAAAGAGCTCCTAAAGAGACCACATTTTCCCATAAGAAATTAATTGGCATATGCTGATCTTTAAAGATCCTAGCATTTCTTTCAAACCAAATACACTAGAGAATTGCAATCTTGGCTGTGGAGAATAAATTTAAAACGTCTTTCCTCTTTCCTACACCATGGAACTTTGTTAAAAGGATATCCTCAACCAATCTTGGGCTAACCCACTTCGGGCCAAAAGTAGACAATACCTTACATCATAAATCCAAAGTCACAATGCAATGCAAAAATAAGCGAACATGCGTCTCCCCACTCTGGAAGCACATAACATAGATCCCTGGAGACAAAGCCTTAAAAAGTCTCCGTTTATGGAATGTGTTGGGGTTTTATACATTACTACCTAAAATATATGGAAAATCATCACTTAGGTACCCTAAGCTTAAAACATTTATCACCTAAGTACCTTGACATTTCAATTTATATAATGAGGTACCTTGAGATTTGAAAATTTTGGCACCTAGGTACCCTATACCATAATCTAGTGAATTTTTGTCAACATTCAACCAATTTTCAACAACAAAATGCTAATGTGGTAAATGACTATGACATTATACACGTGTGTGAGTGGTTTTTTTTTTTTTTTGGTGGTGAGAACTCAGGAACTACAAAAAGATTGGTTGGACTTGGATAGAAATTACGTACATATTACCAAAATAATGTTTGATGTTAGCATTTATCAACAAAAATATTATCGGATTATGATAGAGGACACTAATGCAACCGGATCCCATTAGAACTCCGAAGTTAAGCATGCTTGGGCGAGAGTAATACCAAGATGGATGACCTCCTGGGAAGTTCTCGTGTTGCCAACCCTATAAGGTTGGGGGTCCTCGGAAACAGCCTCTCAGCAGGGTTACACCCTGAAGGGGTAAGGCTGCGTACATCCACCCCTCCCAGACCCCACTTATGCAGGAGCAGCACTGGATCTGTTGTTGTTGTTATTTTTGTTGTTTTATTATGATAGAGGACACCTTATATTGTTGGATTCATGTTCGCATCAACAATTGCCATAAAAAATGTACTGAATGAAATTCTTAAACTTCAAGGTATTTCGGTGATAGAACATTTAAACCTCAAGTTACCTTGTTGCATGTGTTGAAATGTTAGGATACCTATGTGATAAATAATTAAACCTCAAGGTACCTAAATGATAAATATCCATAAGATATGGTTGTATTATACTCCAAAAGGAAATAGGAAAAAAATCATCAATTAGGTGTTCCAAATACACACTGAATTTCTTGGGGGTTTGCACATTATTATCTAGAATATATAGCCACTTTGACATTACCACCTATCTATTTTCACCTTCTGGATTTCACCACCTTGAATGTCCCTCTATTAACAAATACACACCTATGGGTTCACCACCAAGACATCTGAATACTCAGTTATGTTCTGAACCTCTAAGTTTCTCTACTACATTTAAATATTAATTTGGAAAATTTCATCCTGGACTGATAGGAAATAGGTATCAAAATCCAATGCGAGGGAGATGTGGCACACATTAACTCTGTAATCCATTTCTTTTGATAGCAAAAGCCCTGGACGCCGATATTTTAACAAGGGTGAACATAAGACGTCAAATATAAAACAAAGTCAGTTGGAAGAGGTAAAGTATGCATATATTCTTGGGTACAAAAAAGCCCAAAAATCTAACCTCAACTATAACAAAATCACAGGGCATGTGTCAAACGCGCTAATGACAGATCTTGAAGAAACTAAACAAGCATTCTAAGACCTATCATAACACATTCCCATAAGCTGGACAAGATCGAATCAAGACCATATCACAATTATAGAACATACCAGCCAGCTAAAAGTTGAAAATGGAAATCAATATCCATTGAAACACTCATGTAAGATTGCAACTATTGTGAAAAGTAAGACTCATAAGCCATCCACTCCAAACAGAAACAATGTAGGAGAAACATAAAAACTCCACCATTTTTGTATAGGGAACTCCAAGTTGTATTAGAACATTGTAAAAAGTGTGATTGTAAATGGCACCACGAAATTCAAGTTAGAAGAAATTAAAATAGAAATGTAAACGAACCTCACGTAGATCTCTCACAAGTTCACGCTGAAGGTTCTGCAATCTTGTCTCATTCAGAATCTGATCCTGTGACGCGCCATCTTTAACTCTTTTGATTCCACCTCTAGTATCATATATATGGCAAAGTCTGACAAGTAATTTCAGATAGCAATCTATTGCATATGTCCTACCCTCACAATCCCACTTTACACAAGGCTTACAAACTTCTACAACTTCCAGCGCTGGTTCAGTCCAATTTAGTGCCCCATAACCTGTACCATACGCAAGGGCACCAATAACTCTACTTTCCATACCTGAATTCTTCTGTTCTGGCAAAGGCAAAGAGAGCTGAAAGCAGTTCTCAACCAGAGATGCAACTAACTCTTCCCTGAACAAGCTTTTGCTTGTTATGCTATGAAGATCTTCTCTTACCCTCGCATCCTCAAAAAGAGAAGCAATGTCAGTACCAGGAAGGGGCTTCTGGCCTCTTCTTACACTTTCCTTTGCAAAGAGATCAACACAGAGAGCAGTACGACATATGCATGCCAAGGCGTGCATGCGATCTGATTCTGCCCTCAAGTTCCTCACCATAAGAAGCAATCTCTTAAACAATGAAACCTGCAGCAAGGAAATTATAATGTTAGTTCCTTCCTCTGACTGCACAGAGAGAAAGTCTCATTACAGTAATTTTAGCAAGAGATTTTTTTTATCTTTTTTCCCAACTGCTTCAACTCATTTCAAGAAACTAGCTGTCTACATGAAAGCTATATAAAATTATGTGATACACACAAGCTATTAAATGGGACTTATTGTACAATTCACCATATTGTCTGAAAGGTCATTGCTTGTACTACAATTCCATTACTTGACAATAACAAAAAACAAGCCTCGTCCACTGGATATGGTTAACTACCTAAAGTACACAAAGAAACCATGGCAAGAAAACCCGAAAAAGTTCTAGCGAGGGTTTCCCACATGATGCATCCATCTAATAGCTGGAAATCTGCATATTAGGAAGTAACATAAGTCGAGGGCGGGTAATATGCGTTGATGTGAAAATTCTAGACATTCTTGTCCATTTCAACTATTTTTAATACATGACAACGACCAACATATACACAACTTTGGACTATAATCCATAGCTCTCAGCAAGTATGCCTGCTTCCTAGTAAGGAAGCTAAATTAAACGCACTAGGAGAAGCTGGCCAGACTACTTATACACTATGCAGAAAACTACTCTATGTTTTTCAACAATTTCATTTTAAGTACTCAAACAAAAATTTCCCTAGATGACTGCGCTGTATAAGACTCGGTAGTCCCATATAACACACACAGCATTAACAAGAATATAGCTCCAATAGCATAGAACACTGAACTAATTCCGAGAAGAGAACATCAGCTACAACGCAAAAAACCAAAATGGCAAACCTGCATATTAAGATCAAGAAGGTGAAGGTTTATGACAACAGCCCTCACAATACTCTCTTTGGCAGAAGAGAATTCCTGCCTATCCCAAAGTGTAAGAATCGCAATAATCGAAGCTGAAGCCCACTCAGGCTTCCCACCAGGCACATCAGCAAGGTACAACATATTAATCCCAACTTCAAAAATCAATGCTGGATCCAACGATTCAAGAAACGGCGACAAATGCATCACAACATCAGATACACCAACAAACTTCTCAGCATTCCCTGATACCACTGACCCATCTTCATTTGACCCCTTACTATACTTTGAAAGCTTTCGAATCGCTTCCACCAACCCAGAAGCCACTGCCTTCACAGCATACACAAGAGGAAACACCGAAACCCTAAAACTCTCAATAGGAAGAATCTTTGAACGCGCCGTTAACGAATTCCTCCTCTTCCACACAAAATCAACCATGGAAGACACCCAATTCGATCGAATCGCGACAGAATTCTCACTATCCACAAGCTTATCCCCAGCTAATCTACTCATCTTCTTAGACTCAAACTCCTTAAACAACCTCCCAACCGACTCAAACGCCACCTTCGAAACCGCATCCGATTTATCCACCATGTTCATCCCAATCCTCTTCCACCACCCAGAAACCCTATCAAGCAAATTCACATTATTCTCACACAAAGTCACGAGATCATCACGTGCCAGAACACACCCTAGGGTTTCCGTAATCGCAAATCTCAGATTATCCGACGGCGAATCGAAACACTTAGTAATCTCCTTATTACAGTCATTAATCAGCTTACCAAGCCGGTAAAAAGGGATCGCAGCGAGGATCGAGACGGCAGCAGCGGTTACATCGGGATCAGGGAAGTCAAGATCTGACCGGATACCGGAGCAGACGGTGTCCCAGAGGTCGGAGGTGAGGCGGGAGGATCGGATCAAGTCGAAAGCGAGCTTTTTGCAGACGGCCGAGGCGGGGGCGGCGACGATCTCTTCTACGGCGGTTTTGGCGAGGAGAGAGATGTCACGGCCGGCGGCGGATTGCTGGAGAGCTTGTAAGAGGGCCCCGGACTGGCGGAGGGCGTCGTTGGAGCGGAGGTCAGCTTGGATCTGGGCGAAGAGTATGTCCATGGCGGAGGAGAGAGAATGGGAGGTGACGGTTATGGAGAGAGGATTTGTAGAGAACACATGGAAGGAGGAGGAGAGTGATGTTCGTTGATTTCCAACAGTTGATGCTGTTTTGAAACTTGAGTTGTTTATATTAAGGAAAATTCTAAACATTACGAGATAAAATTCACGAAAATGTTACGAGTAGCATAGTATTCAAGAATTAGTTGGTTATTAACGATTAATTATGTTTTATTTATAATATTTTTATGTGTTTTCTTATCATGCAGTGTAACAAAGCCCTTATATTGATGGTGCGTGTGTTTTAAGTTTGTTTAAGTTAGTTTTTATTTTTTTAATTTAAAATAGTATATAGTGTTTATAATAACGCTAAAATTAGGTTTTTTTGAATGGTTCTTAATGTATGGTTCTATGTAGGTGATGACGTAGCTAAGGGAAATCTTGAGTTGTTTACGTTATTTGTGATTTGTGTTTTTAAGTTTGATTCAATTAAATTTATTTTGTTTAAAATGGTGTTTAATTTTCAGTATTTGTTTGTATTAATTTCTTTTCTTTGTTTAAAATGGTTCATTAAGTGGAGTATCTAAAAGGGTGCCAACACGCAAGCACTTGATCCCATTAGAATTTTGAAATTAAGCGTGCTTGGGAGAAAATAGAACCAAGATAGATGACCTCTTGGGAAGCCATTATATTGCACCCCTCAGGTTGCAGGTTATCGGAAACAGTCTCTTTAGGGTAGTACCATGAAGGGGGAAGGCTGCGTACATCCACCTCCCCGAACCCTGCTTAAGCGGGAGCCTTTGGAACAATGGAAATGTGGTTCATTAAGTGGAGTACTAATTTTTAGTCGCTAAGGAGGGAAGAGGGAGGAGAGTATGGTTCATTGCTTTCTAGTGGGTGATGATGAAGTAGCTATGTGAAGATTAATTTTACAATAAAATAAAATATTAAATTTAAAAAAAAAAAAATAAAGAACCAACTTGTATAAATTTAAAAAAGTTAGCATCACTTGTGAAAATAATTCGTTAAAACTTCAAAATATTGAGAAATATTTGAAAATATTGGCTACAAGCACAAAATAATTCCCATTTTTTTCTTCTATTTTTCATTTTATCTTTAGTTTTTCTTTTTGATTTTACATTTTGAAAAATATGTTTAAAAGTAGAAAATTACTAAGTTTTTTCAATATTGGAAAACTAGAAAATGCTTCTAAATGATTTCAGTTTTCCAATTTTCCAAAAATTGAAAAGTATATACATAAGTAATACTTATAAATCAAGAATCCCAATAACCTAATTCAAATGCGATTCACAAAATTAAGGTAAGTAATTCCATCGCAAAATTAAGGTAGGTAATTCCAAAATGATTGGTTCTAGTACATCCGGTCCGCATAAATTCAGGTATAGATTCGAGTACAAATACCATTTTTTTATTTTTTCATGTTAAAAATTTGGAGACCAGTCGAGCACCATCTACTTATATGTAAAAATTATACTAAATATAAGATTTAAATGTCAAATAAATATACAGTTTGCAAATTTTGAAGTATAATGGTCAATTCGAGATATCTAATCCATAGGAATTTGGATAACAGTTTTGGGATATATAATTTTAAAGTGCATAGCGATTGCTCATAGAAATGAATCAAACTAAAACAAAGAGTAATTCGTTGTTGAAATAAAATACAAATGTAGCTTACACATATAGA
This sequence comes from Simmondsia chinensis, assembly GCA_018398585.1. NCBI lineage: Eukaryota > Viridiplantae > Streptophyta > Magnoliopsida > Caryophyllales > Simmondsiaceae > Simmondsia > Simmondsia chinensis. Next base: position 8,007,324 of record JAGTTD010000002.1, on the reverse strand, counting down.
TATCTCTTTAGAATTGAAGGCAAAGGCGCACAGAGCGAAAGAAAGAAAAAGAAAATGATATTGCACTTTGATCATGAATGTGCAAAGCGATAATATTAAAAGAGGGTGGAAAGAAAAGATTACAATCTGGAAGAAGACCTCAAAAGCGCCATCTTTCTCAGTTCTATTCTCATGATTTTTCCTCCAGCATTCTTCGGTATTGAATTGACAAACGCTACACGCCTTATCTTCTTGTAAGGTGCAACCTGCAATGAGTGACAGATAGTTTGCTAAACATAAATAATGCCATGATTATGAATACGAAATTGTAAAAAACAAGAAGTCCCTGTGAGCAGATGAGTTCTTAAAACCCTCAACGATTCCATGTGAAATCTTGTGTGCCGGGTGATCAGAGATCGGTTAACATTTCTAGGCAAATATCTTTTAGTGTGTTTAAAACTTAGGCATTGTTTATATTTTCTGTGCCTCATGAAACCAAATAAATGGAGTTAGGTAATGTGATGATTGTTACATGATGAATATTGAACTAGTTGTTACGTAATTTCTTCTCTCAAATAGGTATGATTACATGCGGGAGGGAGTAATGAGGCTCAAGCCCAAGTCTCCTGCTTAGGTGGATGGATAACTTGCCATTACACCAAATTCTTGATCTCTTCTCATTACATAATTGGTTGTGAGACGGTGGTACTTCTGTAATCGAGATGTGTGACACAGTTTATTAGAACGACATATAATGCAAGGCCTAAAATCAAGGAAAGAAAATGAAGACACTCAACAAGATTGCTACAACCTTTATGTAATGTCTGTTGCAACAAGATTGCTATAGCCTTCATGTAATGTATGTGGCAACAAGATCGCTACAACCTTTATGTAATGTCTGCGGCTCTTTGCTTCCATATGACGCCATGACTTCCCTACTTATTGATTTGACGTACTCACGTGATGGTGCAGATTTGATCAATGAATATATTCTAAGCATCTATGCTATAAGCCCTTGTATTTTACCAACTGCATTAGTTAGTTATTGTACTTACAAATGTTTTAGTCCTTGTACATTTTACTTTATGTCAATTTAGTTCTAAAAAAAAATTGACGCTGAGTTCGTGATGTATTTTTTTATGCTCAGGTCAGTGCAACAAGTTCAAGATGTGGGTTTATATTTAATCATTTGCATCTGACATGACTGACCTGCTTAAAATTACGTCATTAACTACATTGTGGAACAATTAGAGAAAGGACTGACCTGTTTGGCAACAAAATCCATGATTTGCAATTCGTCGATGCTACTTTGTGGCTTTCTTACCACAAATGCCATGGGAACTTGACCCGCCTCCTCATCAGGGTATCTGAAATTCATCAATGAAAAACACTTAATATTCCACTCAACATGTACATAATAATGACTAGCTTCAAAAGAATATTTACTGCATTATACAATTTCAAAACAACTACTACAAATAGGGATAGCAATTCCACCCGACTTCAAGGAGGGATGGATTAATCCAAGTTGATGAAAAGAAAATCCAAAGTGACCTAAAGGGTTGACCTCAACCCAACCCATATACGGAACAAGTCTCATACTCAAATCTTGTATTTTGAAGTCCTATTTATTTTCATTTGAAACTCAGTTATTATTGGTATCACTTTCTAGATTTTCATGACCTTATCTTATGTAGGACAAGTAACCGAAAAATTCATGGAGTGATTGAGCCACCAAAAACCCAAATGAATGAGGCAGAAGCCCAAATAATTGCAACTTACAGTTTCTTTTTTTCTAGTTCTCCCTATAAATATAGCCATCATGTCATGATGTTTTACTCCATCAAATGTTTCTCAATATCAAACTCTAATAACTCTCTCTTTCCGATGAATTAGGAGTTCTTTTCATACTTGACTTGTTGAATTTCGAGTTCTACATTTCCACCCGCATCAAAACCACAACCATTCTCTTTGACACCTAGCCGTATTTGACACTTAGCCACCTTTGCTAGGATGATGGGTAAAGGGGGAAAAGTCCTCGAACGCTTTCTTCTGGATTCTTACAAGTGAGAAGTTTCAGTATGCAAATGGTTCACAAAGAAGGTGGAACCCCGATGAGACTTGGTCTAGCAGTAAAAACACTACCAAAGTTGATGTCTAAAACAAAAGGTTTGTTGAGTCCAACCCATATTTTTTATTTGTTACTTTTTTATTGTTTTGTCCAAAATATATAAAAGAAAAACAGATGAAAAATGAAAGAAAATGGAATATCCATATGTTATTTCCGGTTGTTTTGTCCAAATTCATGGTATTTTCCTCTGATTGAGAGAAAGTTTCCACGTTAATATCCATATGTTATTTCCGGTTGTTTTCGCTTTCGCTTGTGCTTGATTGTGTGATTTTTCCCAACACTGTCCTAGGCTCAAACACTTTCATCTCCAACCCTATTTACCTACCAAAAAGAGGCAGAGTAAAACCATGGAAACAAATCAAGCATAAGAGTCACGCTAAGGTCGCAATATCTGGAAGCAAGATGTCACAGGCATTACGTAACAAGTCATTTTTCATGCAATCATTAATTTTAATATCACTTCATAAGTTTAAGCGTAAAACAAGCCTTCATAAATAAATACAATACTTTGCCTATGGGCAAACTCAAACCTCATGACGTAACGACCATTACATAACGACCTTAATTTGATTTCATAATTAGAGCAGACGAAACCATACTAACCTCCTCAGGGCCAGATACTTACTAAGAGGTGATAAAGGTTTTTAATAAGAAAAATGCAACATATCATAAAACTGAAACATACGGTATGACTGCTGCATCAAGTATCTCTGGGTGGGAATGAAGCAATTGTTCCAGCTCTGCCGGAGGAACCTGTGCAGTATAAAAAAGATATTTACTTTGTAAGTCGCTTACATTTGTAAATTTGTTCTAACTACTTCCTGTTTTTTCTTTCATTTAAAATAGTCATTGATGTTTGTAAATTCATTCAAATTGGTTCCTCTTCTCTTTTTTTATTTAAAATATTCTCTGATATTTTATTTTATGACAAAAATCGATCTCTCATATTCTAATTTTGCACTAGTGCTGATCACCGGATAGAGGACCACCAAAAATGAAAATATAAGGGACTATGTTAAACAAAAATATAGCTTTTTTTTTTTTTGATAAAAACCACCTAATTTTTTAGGTATGTTTCCAAAAAACCACTTAGATTTTCTAATTTTTCAATACCACACCTAAAATTTCAAAAAAAATTTAATGTCAAACATTAATGTTAACACCGTTAGCTTCTATCAACTTTTGCTAACGTGACATTTAGAAAATATTTTTTTAGTATAAAATTTATCTTTTTATATTTAAAGTTCTTTTAGATTTCCAAAATATTTTTAAAATTATTTTAAATGTAAATTTAAATTTTTAAAATTATTTTCTCTTTTCTTAAAAGCCAGGCCAACAAAAGCTACCGGATATTAACGGCGTTAACATTAAAGTGCAACATTGAAAAAATTTGGAAACTTTAGGTGTGATATTAAAAAATTATAAAATTTAGGTAATTTTTTGAATTCGCACCTAAAATTTAGGTAGTTTTCACTAAAAAGTTCAAAAAAAAAAAAAAGGGACCCAATTTGAATAAATTCAAAAATATTAGAGACCAAGTGAGCAAATAACTCACGGCATAAAACATATCCAAGAATTTTTACCAGCAAAGAATGAAATGAAGAAACAAGAATGAAAATAAGTAATGAAATGACCTGGTATCCCTTGTATTTAATCACTTCTTTAATTCGATCAACAATAAAGAGGAAACCTTCGTTGTCTATGTATCCAAGATCACCGGTCTTGAGCCACCCATCAGATGTCAGAGTTGCAGAAGTTGCCTCTGGGTCTTCAACGTACCCTTACATAACAATAAAGCCAGGGACACAATCAAATGCATAGGGGTAGATGGCCTTCAATAGAGCTCGTTGGAGAGCGAGCATAAGGGTAGCCGATGTAGCGGCCTAGTGTAATGCTGCGTATTGCTGCTAGCATAGGGTTTATAACGCGGATTTACCCCATGTGGTGTGCTCGTGTGCGTATGCATATGTGTGTATGGATGTGGTCTATTTGCCTTATTATGTGCCGTGGATGTGTCTTTGACATGACCTAACCCTTTTCAGGATGCCTTGCTTTCAGGACGGCAAGATCTTCAGGTTGGAGGTCCTCGAAAACAGCCTCTCTTCCACTCGGAAGGGGTAAGGCTGCGTACATCCACCCCCCCAGACCCTGCTTTTGCGGGAGCCTGTGAGGCACTGGGAATGTTGTTATTGTTGTTGTGGTACACAATCAAATGCATGAAGAACAGCATGTACATACATAAATATAGTCATAATATGTTGGATCTTTCGTTTGGAGATTCCGCAAAAAAATCTTAGTTAGCATTTTGTTGAAACACTAATATGAAACTGCAAAAAGGCGAGCTTCTACATAAGGGAGTTTGGGCTAGCCGTTATATGATTATCGATTACGTAACATAACTTTTACAATGACCTCCACACACACTCTCTTTATGCAAGGGCCCTCAGGGTAATCGCTTAAGATGATTCATTATGACCTAGAGGTCAAAGGTTCAAATTCCAAGCAAAAGCCGTTTTACAAAATTGTGAATAAGATGCCTATATCTATCCTCATTAGGCCCCCACTTTGATGGGAGCCTTGTGCCCTTAACACTTCTCTTGTGAGCATCACAAGAAAGGATCCTATCATTCATGTGTTTTATTCAGTCTTCTTGATAATTATCAGAATTTTCTGCATTGATTTTGCAAGGTTACGGCACTAGTATCATTCTGTCTATGACAGTATGTAGGGAAATACAACAAACAACAATGTAAGCACGTATCCCATTAGATGAAGTTGGTTATATCAACCGAAGTACAATATTGTGCCCCATTAAGCTTGGAGACAATTATTAAGCAGAGAAACAAAGGAAAACCTTTTAGTGAACCAAAAATCCTAAAAGCTTAAGTTGTCAAGTCGAAGACTTTGTACAATAAAGTAGACCATCTATGAATGTACAATGGGCTAGAAACATGGATATTGCTCAATATCACCTAATACCTAGTGTTGAAATTAACATGAATGGATCATTGGGATTTGAACTCGAGACCTTTTGAATGAAAAACATAATACCATGTGGAACAACTAAATATCCCAGTAGCTTAAACTGTTAAGTGAAGGTTCATTAACAGCAACAAACACATCAAGAAACCTCACCTTTCATAACTGTAGGTCCTCTGATCCAAATCTCCCCAGTTTCAGATGGAGGAAGAGATGCACCGGTGTCTGGATCTACTACTTTCGCTTCGCAGCTTCCTATTAGCCGCCCTGACGAGCCCCACCGTGACGCTTCTTCTGGGCTTGCTGCGCGGAAGGCTGCACCGCTCGTCTCGGTCAATCCATATCCCTTTGGTTAACAGAACCAGCCATGGTATAAGACTATAAGCAACAAGAACAGTGGAAGGAAAACAACCGACTGAAAGTGCTAATAGGAAGTTTTAAATGAGTATGAATGCAGACCATCATGTTGGCAATTGTATGGAAACTATGGAAATATAGAAATACAATAGTTGCAGCAAATTTCTAGAATGCCAGCATTTCATACCCAAAAACTTGATTCGATATTCTCATGTCAAATTTGTATTTTCGATGCGTATCTTACTTGACAGAAATATGACTCTAAGTGGAATCATTTTGATAAGAATATACTTATTAGATGATTATAATCATCATACCAAGAACAACTTCAAGATCATGGCTCTTTTGCAGTCTCTTGATCTTAACAAGCATTGTACTTATCATTGCTTGGTGAAATAAAGGCCTTAATATTAAAGCTGTCACCCAGGATTTGTGCCGTGGCAGTGATGTGCTTCTCAGGGAGACACATAAACAACTATTTTTATTAGTGTACAATTTTATTGGAATATGAGCAACCAATACAACAACAACAACAACAATTCAAGTGTCACCAAGACTCCTACTGGAGTAGGGTTAGGAGGGGGATGTACGCAGCCTCACCCCTTCAGGATGTTATCCTTAAGGGAGGCTGTGTCCAAGGGAAGGTTGTTAGAATCTGGATTCCATTTAGGATCGTTAGTAGTTTATAGAACCGGAATCATAGGATCAAATCGAATATCGTACGATTCTACTGTTAGGGCATATGATCAATCCTAGACTTTCACCCATCAGCTTAACCTTTTAGAAAAGTTGATTTTTTGACTTGGTATTAGAGTCTTATTAACCAAGAGGTTTCAAATTCAAATCCCAATAACCCCACTTTTAATTTTAATATAATTTAAGCACAAGATATAAGGTGAACCTATGCAATAGTCACGCTCGAGCCTAATGAGCATTTGAGTGAAGGGACATGTTAAAGCACAAAATCAATGTTGGGTTTTCAACATCAGTTTAAGCTTTTAGGAAAATTGTTTCTTTGACATTGCGTGTATGGTATAATAATTTTCGCTATTAAAATTAGCTGTATGATTCACAAAGTATTGTATAAGATCTCAACTTACAAAGATATGTATAAAAAATGTAATCAAATGTGATAATACATTATCACACAACATAGATGTGTCATTATATGCTCAAACAATCATGAGAGCCTTCATATATATGATGCTAATCAAACTTTATAAGGTTATAACTTAAAATTAAGTTTAATTTAAGTTTCATGAGAATATATAAATATTTAATTAAACTTTCTTTTACTTCTGGTAAGAAAGTACATATGTTTACAATATATGCTTGGAATTTTTGTCTTTTAACTTTTTATGTATGCATAAGATCGAGGTAGGATTAGTAGAATCATAAAATCGTGTTATGATCTATCCGTTAGTTTTGTTTAATATCAATGGATCGAGATTCTACTTACGATGCGGATCGATTGACATTCATGGGATTGTAGAATTGTAAGATTCTAAGATCTGGATCGGAAATTTAATAACCATGGTCCAAGGTCCCCCAACCTATAAAGCAAAAAGCAAACAAAACAATAAAGTAACAATACAGCAACAAGCAGCAAAGCATAAAGCACAAAGCACAAAGCACAAAGCGGTAATTTTTAGAGCAACCAATATCGTTGTTTGTGCGACAAAGTGGTCTTTCTAGGCTCTTTTATAGCAAAACACTTTGGAGCAATTTATATAGCTTTATTGATTTGTTATATCGCTTTGCCGTTCTCTTCTTTTTATTTAGACAAGATCTAGTCCTTAACAATTAACATATCATTCTCCCTCTTAATATAATTCCAATTCTTATTAAAGAAAATGAAGAAGAGCGACTACAACGACGCTGAATAATAATATTAATAATAATGATAGAAAAAAAAATTGCTCTAAACTAACCAGAGGCTAACATGATACAGAACATCCTGCATCATGGAGATTAATTGAAAAATACCTGACCAAAATGAACTTTAGGATACAACAACAACAACAAAGACCAACCTAGTGCCCTAAGAGGTCCCCCCTAAACAAGGTCTTTTTTTTTTTGGGGGGGGGGGATGGATGTAAACAACCTTACCCCTTAAGGGTGCTACCTTAAAGAGGGGTTGTGTCCGTGGCCCCCCAACCCTAAAAACAAAAGGTAAAAACAAAGTAAAAGTGAAGGTAGAAGTAAAAAGTAAGTAAATGCAAAAAAATAGAGCAACAAAAACGCAACAGGGCAACAAGTAGCAAGAAACTAGCAATAATACCCCAAACAATCAAGCAAGCAACAATCAGCAGTATATAATGTCAAAGCCTAAGGCACTATGCACTAGTTTCATTATTCCCCTCCATCTTAAGCCACTATGTCATCTACACCTATTTTAACCCCCCACTTCGCTCTGTCTAGGGTCATCTCCTCATTTAGGTTTAGATGGGTGATGTCGTGTCTAATTGTTTGCATCCAACTTTTCTTTGGCCTACCTCTACCTCTACCTCTACCTCTTCTCCCGTGCGTAATGCAGAGTTGTTCGCATCTCCTCATTTAGGATGTTGATAAAAAAAATGAACCTTAGGATGCTAATTGATTGGCAATTATCTATCAATAAAACAAGCCAACCTTCTGGTTAGTAAGAACACAAGTAGAACATGATGCAATGCCAAAAAGATGAAAATTTGAAATAGAAGAATTCAACAGTCTTTCTTTAGTTTTCTATTGCTAAATGAAATAATAAACAGAGGGAAATTCTAATCTCAGTTCTCACAATCCGAGAATAAGAACACATAAAAATAGAGAAAATCTAGAAATTGAATGCCAAAACCCTAATCAGTCTTCCTCTTTAAATAGAGGAGCTTTCCTAACTATACTTAAAGAGTAAAATAAAACAAGATAAATAAAAATAAAAAACATAGCTTTATCTAAGCATTGTGAATCTAATCAACATCAAACTCTGTTTCTAGATGGTAAACTTCTTGCTCGGGCATGTCCCTACTCGCCCGCTCGCCAACCCGCCAAAATACGGGCTACATCATCCTCCTCGTCCTGGAGAGAATTTTCCATCGAATTCGACCCGTTAGTCTTCTTGGAGGATGAAGATGGCATCAAGGAAAGTCAAAGAGTCCCGATTTAGGTCGCATTAAGGTTTTCCAATATAGGGTTTTATTCATTCGTGCTCATGATGGTGGCTGGACGAATAAAATTTTTGGTGAAGCTAATGGTGGCGAATGAATAGATGAATGTTTTAATGAAGCTAATGGTGGTGTTTGAGATCGAATTGGGTGTGATTTATAGATGATGTGTAAAATTAGTGTCAGTGGATGAGATGAGAGTGGGGTCGTTGGTGGAGAATTTCTTAAACTTAATTTATAATTTCTTAAAGATCACGAATACAAACATAAAATAATTTATAATTTCTTAAAGATCACGAATACAAACATAAAATAATAACTATCAGACCCAATGAAAAACAAACATGGTAAAGAAACTTAAACAAATCTGATATACTTTGATACTAATTTGTTAGGAAATCTAGATGCGGAAGCGTGAACCCTGATAACTAGATTCGATTCAAATAATATGACTCACACAAACGAAAAATAAACAAATATATATGGAGAAAAAAAGAACACACACGAACACACAATATTTAAGTGGAAACCCCTCTACAATCGAGAGGGGAGAAAACCACGGGCGGAGATGGAGATTCTTTATTGATACTGAACGGAAGAATTACAACGACACTTCCTCTGAACGAGATCTACGAAAGAATTACGATCACTTTCTCTAAACTCTCGTAGCACTCAAAATCTTGGAGGAATTACAAAGTCACCTCTTTTACTCTCAACGGCGGCGCCTCACAAACTTTGATTGGATGCAGATGACGAAACCCTACGTCCTAATTTACAGGCGCAGGTGGGGGAGGTCCCGATCGATCGGCCCTCTAACTGCCTAAAAAATCCCGAATCTTTCTTTAAATCACTCGATCGATCGGACTTCCCTCCCGATCGATCGGTGACCCTACGGCAACCCCATAAAACTAAAAAACAAGTAATTTGAGACATAAGCCTAACAAATCTCCACCTTGGCTCAAATTACATACATAAAAGAATTTCCTCCACCTTCTCCACTAAACACCCTACACACGGGGTTATCTCAACAAAGTACGAAACCTAACCGAGTCCGAGTGAAGCTTGAACCTCCTGTTAGGTAGAAACTGAGTGAACATATCTGAGAAGTTATTAGCAATGCCAATCTTCTTCTTCTCTGAATTGGCTCTTGACACATTAACTGAAACAGCCACCTGCTGCTGAACTGTATTACTCAACTGAACTCCCTCTGGCTTACTCACCTGACCTGAATCACAACCAACTAATGACATCTTCTATGGAGACAATAACGAGGACTCACCAAACGTGACATGTCTACTTGTCAAGAATTGCTTGAAGCGAAAACCTTTCTGCTTCCAATAAAGCCCTTATTCACAGACCACCAGTCCTGTAGACTGACCACACAAAGAGCCCCTCACACTGTGCTCAGACAGACCCCTATCACCTGAATGATCCAATCTCAAACGTCCTAAATTTGTGATTTCTGGTTCTGTCAACAATAAGGATGATGAAGATGCTGCAACAGATCTAACAACTGTGGAACCGACAAGCTCATACAAAGTACCTAACCTTCTACCCTTCATAACTGTCAATGCACCCTTAACAACCCTCAAAACTCCACCTTCAGCTGTGTACCTGTACCCTTTAGACTCAAGAGTACCTAAAGAGATGAGATTCTTCTTCAAATCAGGAACATGACGGACATGGCTCAAAACCCTGATAGTGCCATCGAACATCCTAAAACGAATTGTTCCTATACCCAGAACTTTGCATGGATTATCATTCCCCATCAAAGCAACTCCACCTTGAACAGACTCGTACGTGGAAAACCAATCCCGGTTGGGACAAACATGATAGGAGCAACCCGAATCCAAAATCCAACTATTTCTCAAATTGGACTAAGGTTCAGACACAGACAGTAGAAGATCTTCATTCTCACCATCCACAACACTAGCTACTATGGATCTCTGGTTAGACCTGTTATCTGCTTCAAGTTTTCTCTTAAGCTTGTAACAGTCTTTCTTAATGTGCCCTTTCTTATGGCAGTAGTTACAAGTTAGGTCTTGATACCTAGACTTAGACTTGCTTCCACTATGATCATACTCAGTTCCCCCACAAATAAACCACTACCTGAGCTATAAACAGAATCAGATAATTCTCTATCTACTCGTTCTTTACTCGGTAGGTTTCTCTTAACTTCATCAACAGATATGGTTTGTCTACCACCATAAATCATGCTTTCAACAAAACCTTTATATGAAGCAGAGAGAGAATATAACAACAACATTATCTGATCTTCATCCTCAGGAACATCCTCCAATTCTTTCCAATCTTGAATAATTGAATTAAATTCATTGATGTGAGTCTTAAGTGACGTACCTTCTGACATATGAAACGTGAACAACCGACGCTTAACTGCAAGTTTGTTGGAGACAGACTTGAAACAGAACATATCCTGCAATTTCTCCCACAACTCCTTAGCGGTCTTCACTTCCAGAACTTCTATCAAAACGTCATCGGTAAGACACATCTAAATTGCTGTGAGCGTCTTCTCATCTAACTCCTCCCATCGTGCTTCTGTCAAATTCTCTGGTTTCTTCTCTTTCCCATCTAAAGCTTTCTTCAAGCCACTCTGAGTCAAGAAGCCCTTAACGCGAACCTGCCATAAACTAAGCTCCCTTGACCACCAAACTTCTCAACTTCGGTCTTAATTGCGGACGTCATATTACCAAATCGAAATAAACAGGGCTCTGATACAATTCCACCCAAGGCTCTGAACCTTGGCTCTGATACCAATTTGTAAAGAAACTTAAACAAATCTGATATACTTTGATACCAATTTGTTAGGAATTCTAGATGCGGAAGCGTGAACCCTGATAACTTGATTCGATTCAAATAATATGACTTACAAAACGAGAAGTAAACAAATATATACGGAGAAAGAAAGAACAAACACGAACACACAATATTTACGTGGAAAACCCTCTACAATCGAGAGGGGAGAAAACCACGAGCGAAGATGGAGATTCTTTATTGATACTGAACGGAATAATTACAACGACACTCCCTCTGAACGAGATTTATGAAAGAATTACAATCACTTTCTCTAAACTCTCGTAGCACTCAAAATCTTGGAGGAATTACAAAGTCACCTCTTTTACTCTCAATGGCAGCGCCTCACAAACTTTGATTAGATACAGATGACGAAACCCTATGTCCTAATTTATAGGCACAGGTCGGGGAGGTCCCGATCGATCGGCCCTCTAACTGCCTAAAAAATCCCGAATCTTTCCTTAAATCACCCGATCGATCGGACTTCCCTCCCGATTGATTGGTGACCATACGGCAACCCCATAAAACTAAAAAACAAGTAATTTGAGACATAAGCCTAACAAACATAAAGGACGCTGCTAAGACTCAGCAATGGAGCTCACCTGACTTAGCATTACGTTGGGGAATTTCTTGGCAAACGCCGCGATAACATCCTTTCCTAGCGGTGCTCCACCGCAGATCACCGTCTCTAATGACCCCAAATCACGCCGCTCCATTGTGCAACCATTGGCCTTCACCATCGCGACCACCACTGGTGGCGCCACCGCAATGTGCGTCACTCTAAACTCCTCCACTGCTTTCAACATGGCTCCCAACTCGAATCTCTCCATCACCACTACACTCTCCCCCTGCGCCACCGACCTAATCAAGTGAAAGAATCCATACACATGGAAAAACGGCACCGTGTACAGCATCACCGCTGGCGCCACCCTCTTCTGCCTCATCATGTGGTAGTTCGCCACCAGCGCGATCAAATTCCGGTGAGTCAGCGCCACCCCCTAGAAAAATATAAATATCACAAATTATAATTTACATACTATAAATAATGAATCACTATGATCACAATAAATGACACAAAAGAGAGGAAGATTGTTAAAGCTTATTATGTTTGAGGTAAGTGTCGGATCCAAAAAGTTTCTTTACTAAGGAATATGCTAATAGTTACTAGAGGATTAAAAAATTTAACAAATTAAAGTCTATATTTATAATAAAAAAAAATATAATAGTAATTAAATATATATATATATATATAAGTAAATATGTCATACAAAGAGGGGAGAAATATGAGAAAATTGGGAATAAAATCTAGATTAAGATTTATGTAGTTGCGGAGGAAAAAATTATAGACAATTAAAAATGAGACAATTTGTTGACTAGAATTTCAATATTATAGGATTCATATTCAAAACAAAATTAAAAATAAAAATAAATAAGTAAACTAAACATACAAATAAGTTGTTAAAAATTGAATATATATATATATATATATATATACACATACATATATACACACACACATATAAATTTTTATAAAATGATTATACTAGTACAATCGAAAAAAATTTCATATAAGTGAAATAGAATCATAACTTAGTGTTTTCCAAAAAAAGGAATTATAACTTAGTGAAAGATTATGAATCTATTAGTATTAGTATTTTATATGGGGTTTTATATGCTTAAAAATGGAGAGCTGCAACTTTAAAATAAGTATAATTAAAAGGCCTTGAACCCTTGACATGGGGAATAGTTAGTCTAATAACAGTCATTAATTAAAGCTGCGTACATCCCTTCCCCTCTCAGACCCTGCATATGTGAGAGTTCTCGAGACACTGAATCGGTTGTTGTTGTTGACGACAATCATCTAATACTTGAGATTCAGCTCATGGGCCACCGAAGGCACGGTAATATAGATCCACCCATGTTTGAGATGTGTATAGCATTGTTCTAAAGGGTTAATTTTGCTCCTTTCCAACAATATTCTAATGCAGAAGAATTGACTCAAAACTTAAAATAATTTAGTTTGAAGCTCCCATATCGAAATGAACACATTATTTATACTTTTAGTGGCGGGTTTCATGTGGAAAACCGTCACCTTGTTTTTCTTTTTTATAACAACTTAAGTTTTATTAAAAGAAAAGGGTTATTTATATTAAAAGTCTATATATTTTATTTATTATGTTAATGATTATATCCATAACAAGAAACACCTCCCTAATATTAGAAGTATTAGGGATGAGAGATTTAGAGATGAGAAAGGAAGAGTTATATAGATAATTGTTGAATGATTCTTATAAGAGGGAGGCAAATCCCTTTTTATACAAAATATCTACTCAGTAATATCCTAACCACCTACGTAGCAACATAACAAGAAACACCTCCCCATTCATGACCCTCCTATGACTGAGAGACGCCTATGACACAGCTGCCAAGCAACATGACAATCATGATCAAGATCATGATGAATGACCTGTGTGCGTACGACCATGCCAATGCTCGTGTCTATGACAACTTTGCCCGAGACATGATGTTGGTGACTATGTCCATAACAACGTGTGAATGTGTACTAAGTTACTTGCATCTAATTTGATTATGCTATTAAAAGTTAAGTAACTAACTTAACTTTAATTTGATCATAAAACTAAATTAACTCAATATAAATTGTAAAAAGATTAAAATTGATACCCTTGAAAAAATAAACACTAAATTAACACAACATGTATATTATGCCAGTATTTGTAAACAACCCAATAAAAAATATATATTTTAAATTAATAATGAAAAATAAATTTACAACTACACCTTGATCTTCCCGCTGGTTCCAGAAGAGTACAAAATCGCCGCCATATCGAGCTGGCTCGGCTCAGCGCGAAACCCTAGTGTCGGACCAATCATGAGCGATTCAAACTCCGGCGAGTCAATTATAACCGTTCTGAGCCAAGCCGGCAGCTTGTGAGCCGCACCAGACGCCGCAAACGAGACGATCGGCTTGGAGATTCGAATCTGACGGAAAATCTCAGATTCCGTGGCGGCGGGATTCGAAGGCGAAACAACAACACCGATAGAGAGGAGAGAGAAGACCAAAACCGGTAACCGGTCCGAGTTAGGAGAGAGAATGAACGCGGTGGAGCCGGCGGAGAGTTGGAGAGAGCGCTGGAGAGAGGAGGAGAGAGAATCAACGCAGCGGGTGAAGTCGGAGTAGGAGAGGCAGCGGCGCGTGGCAGCAGAGATGAATGCAGGGCGTGGCGAGGAAGAGGGAGAGGGAGAAAGGAGAGAGAAAGCGAAGGAAGAGACGGAAAACGGCGTCGTTTGAGGAGGGAGAGGGGCGTTGGGTCGGAGACTGTGGAAGGTTTTGGTTATGGAGGAGAAGCCGCCGGTTGGGCCGGGCGTTTGAGGTGGGTTCACCATTGTGCGCCGATGGGGATGAAACTAGCTTCTTTGAGCCGATACGTCAAAGTTTTCGAATTATTATTATTATTTATATTACTCCAACAGGTACAGTGAAGAGCGGCGGCGGAGAATTCGGAGAGGGAGGAAATGGCGGTAGACTTGAGACTGTGATGTTGCAATTTTTTATTATTGTTTGAACGTTGTGTTGTGATGTCTTACTTTCTGATTGGGGGGGCTCAGTCCTCCTCTGCTACAAAAAGTCAAAAACATTATACATGTGTACTTCGTTTTTCTTGACTAGAAATTTTAGGATTAAATATTATAACAATTAATTTAAAAGTAATCTAATTATATATTAATTTATTAAAAAATAATTTAACTTTATTTTTTAACTAAAAATAACCTAATTTTAACTTCTCTATTAAAAAATAACTCAATTCTAACTTTTCTACTAAAAAATAATCAAATTCTAAAATTAATTTAAAAATAACTCAACTCTAAAAATTTGATTTAAAAAACACTGAATTGTGATGCTCTGATAATATATTTTTCTTCTATGTATTTTTTGTTTGGTTTGGCTTGTTCTTTGTAGGGCTGCAAATGAGTCAAGTCAGCTCTCAAGCTGGTTTTACTTGGCTCGTTAAGGGCTCGGCTTAGGTTCGTCTAAGCTGACTCGAGAGCCTACTCAACTCGTTTAAGGGCGGCTCTTTTAAATAAACAAACCAAATCGAACCTGGGCCAACTCGACTCCAAAATCGCACAAGGCGGCTCGTTTATGGGCTCATGAGCCAACTCGATTATTGGCTCGCATGTCTACATTACGGTATTAAGTTACATGTATATATATTTTTTTAAATTTCTAATTTTCATACATGATTTATTTTATTTCAAGTAATAATAATCATAAATAAATTTAACAAATTTAATAAATGAGCGCAATGATCCAAGAAAAGTCAATGAACCAGCTCACCAAATAATCAAGCTTAAATGATACCGATATCGAGTCGATCGTATTTAGTAAACGAGTTGAGTCGAGCACAAATATGCAGCTCAGTTAGATAAATGATAATGATACTAAGCTGGCCTCATTTAGTTAACAAGCCGAGCCAAGCCAAGTAAGCTGCAGTTCGGCTTGGCTCATTTGTAGCCTAGTTCTCTGGTTGCATTCTTCAGTTGTTTTGCTTGTTCTTTACCCTGGGACGTTGCCTTTTTGTTAGGTTGTAGGCAATTATCGAAATAAACTTATTTTTAGTTTGATTAGGTGGGAAAAAAAATCAAGCCAAACCAAAAATACATAAAAGAAAAATATATTATCGGAGAGTCAAACCACACGCCATACTTATCCATCAATTCAGTATTTTTTTAAATTACTTTTAGACTTTGGCTATTTTTTGGTATAAAAGTTAGAGTTGTGTTATTTGTTGATAGAAAAGTTAGAGTTGGGTTATTTTTTTGTTAGAAAATAGAGTTGGGTTACTTTTTTGGTATATTGACATAAAGTTAGGTTATTTTTAGATTAATTATTGTAAATATTAAAAAGATATTAAATTAGTTGTAAATATTAAAAAGATATTAAATTATACTTTAAAAAAAATTTGTATGTAACTTTTTAATGATAAAAGAAAAATATTGAACACTCATATATGAATTAATTTAAAATTAAAGCATCATATAAGAATTAATTTAGAATTATATAATTGAAGGGAGTAAATTTAGTATTCTATATATATTTAATATATATGATCCATTTTTTTAATAGTTAAGCATATTTTAGTGATATGTATTAGATAATTAAATTAGAGTTTTTTATGTAAAATGTTCTTATATTTCACTCAATGTGTGAATGTAGATATTTCGATTTTAATTATATGAGGTTAGTTCTTGTACAAGTTAATAACATATTTTTTTAATCGTTTAATCACATTAGATGTACGACGTCATGCAAACACACCTTTAAGCTTAATTTTATTACAAAGTTACGAATAAAATTTGGCTAATTAAAACACACTTGTGACGTGACGGTTAAAAAAGTTTTCGCTACATTGACATTAATTTTGTTGCAGAGCTACTAGTAAAATTTGACTAATTAAAATTATTTTAGTCTAATTAAACTCACTTGTCACCTACCTATTAAAGAATTTTTCATCACATTGTCGTTCAATTTATTGTAGGACTACGAGTAAAATTAATCTTATTAAAAATTAATTTAGCCTAATTTATTAAACTAATTCATGACCTGACCGTTAAAAAATATTTCACCATTCGGACGTTAATTTTAATATAGAACTACAAGTGAAATTAGGCTAAATAAAAATTAATTTAGTCTAATTAAGTTTACTTATAACCAGAGCGTTAAAAAAATTTTACAACATTGACCTTAATTTTACATTAGGACTAAGAGTAAAATTAGGCTAACTAAAAAACTTTTTTTTTTTTTTTATAATTGAGGATTTATTAATAGAAAACAATTATGAAGATCGGGATACAGACATCCAAGAGTACACGGAAAAACAAGGCAAAGCACCAATCCCTACAACTCAACACCCCACATGCCCAAAACAAGAGAAAACCGGCAACAACTAACCCGCAAGACACCGGGCGCATGACACCGGGCGCATGAGACTACACGGACAACGGCTAACAATCTCTAAGCAACCACTGCCCACACAGACAAACTAACTAAAAATTAAATTAGCATAATTTACTTTGGTTCTACTATATAATAAATGTCAAGGTGGTGAAAATTTTTTCAATAGTCAGTCACGAGTGAGTTTAATTAGGTTAAAGAGTGTGTTTGCATTAGGTTGTACATCTAATATGAAATCATTAAAAAATATGTTATTAAATTGTATGAAGACTAAACTAATACAATTAAAATAAAATGACTAAATTGACACATTAGTCGAAGCATAAGAACATTTATGTAAATAACCCTAATTTAAGTATACAATACACATCATAGAATATACTTAACTATTAAAAAATAGATTGTAGATATTAAATATATATATCTATAATGCTTAATTATTTCTTTAATTTATTTCTTTTAATGATACAACTAATTGATGTAATAAATAAATTAGTATAAATACCTGATTGTAATTCTAATTTGGGGTATGAATAAACAATATTTTCTCTCTCCTCTCTCTCTGTCTCTTTCTCTCTCATGTTCTTCCCCAATCTCAAACCCTAACTCTCCTATCTCTTCCTTCTCCTCCAATCTCAATCTCTAATTCTTGATGAATCACAAGTGATTACATCATTTGGTATCAGAGACAAGTTCGTGCTGCGTTTTTGCATTCAAATGGCGGATGGAACGCGCAGTGTTTCCGACCTCCGGCGGCTTGAAGCTCGCCTAGACGACGCCGAGGGTCGGTTGCAGAAGGTGGTCGACGATCGCCTTCAGGTGTTCGAGAATCATTTTCAGACCGAGATTTCGTCGCTCAAGCAAGATCAAAGCAAGATTATGGACATTTTGAATGATATTCAACAATCGCAGCGCTCCGCCACCGGAGATGGACTTCTTGGCCGACCTCCAGCGCCGGCTCTGGTATATCATCTTCGACCTCTTCTTCGACCGTCAAGGATAAGTTTCCCATTCCGATTATTGAAGAGTTGTTGGACGAGCTATGTGGTTCAGTGATCTTTTCCAAACTTGATCTTCGGAGTGGGTATCATCAAGTTCGTGTCCGGGATAAGGATGTTTACAAAATGGCTTTTCGTACACATTTCGGTCACTTTGAGTTTCGGGTAATGTCCTTCGGCCTTACCAACGCACCGGCCTCACTTCAGAGCTTAATGAACGAGGTGTTTCGCCCGTATCTTAACCGGTTCGTCCTTGTATTTTTCGATGATATTTTGATTTATAGTCGGGATGCTTCCTCCCACCTTCATCACCTTCGGTTGGTTTTTGAGGCTATGCGCACCAACCAGTTGTTTGCTAAGGGGTCCAAATGTGCCTTTTACCTCGAGGAGATCGATTATTTGGGTCACCGTATTTCTTCACATGGGGTATTCACCGAGTCCGCAGAGATCGAGGCCGTGCGCAAGTGGCCAGTCCCGACTACTCCCAAAGAGCTGCGTGGGTTTCTTGGGCTCGCGGGGTACTATAGGCGTTTTATTCGCGGTTTTGGGGCTATCTCTCGTCCTTTGACGGGTTTGCTTAAAAAGGAAGCATTTCATTGGTCTTCGGAGGCTCAGTCTGCGTTTTCGGCGCTTAAGGAGGCGCTTACCCAGTCCCCGGTGCTGGCACTACCGGACTTCTCGAAACCTTTGGTTGTCGAAACCGACGCCTCAGTTACTGGTCTTGACGCAGTTCTAATGCAAGATAATCATCCCACTGCCTACCTTAGCAAGGCTCTCGCGCCTACTCACCGCGGGTTGTCTGTTTACGAGAGGGAGCTAATGGCCGTGGTCATGGCAGTGCGGAAATGGGAAAATTACTTGGCTCACCGACCCTTTGTACTTCGGATCGATCAACAAAGTTTAAAATACTTACTCGAGCAAAAAAACAACACTCCCCTTCAGCGTGCTTGGTTGGTAAAGTTGAGGGGTTTTTCCTATATCATTGAGTATAAGAAAGGGTGCAAGAATGTGGCGGCCGATGCGTTGTCCCGTTACCGATTTCCGATGTGGAACTTCGAGCATTATTGTTGGACTTGGACTCTCCGTTACTTGAAGCTATTCGCGCTTCTTGCATGAATGACCCCTCCTTGGGTCGTTTAATCTCCGAATTACAAGCCGATCCTTCTTCCCACCTGACTTTTGCTTGGGCCAACAGTGAGCTGCGGCGATTTGGGCCCTTGGTGGTGGGGCCTGACATATGCTTACGACTGCGCATTTTCGATCTTTATCATAGCTCGGTGGTCGGAGGTCATTCGGGTGCGGATGTAACCTACCGTAAATTGAGTAGTTTTTTCTACAGGAAAGGCTTACGCCGGGATGTGTACCAGTTTATTTTCGAGTGTCCGACCTATCAGCATTGCAAGTCCGATACTGCAACTTACCCGGGTTTGTTACAACCCCTTCCCATTCCTGAAATGGTTTGGACCTCCATTTCCATGGATTTCATTAATGAGCTTCCCCGTTCGAAAGGGAAGGATACGATTTTTGTCGTTGTGGATCGTTTGAGTAAGTATGCCCATTTTATGTCTCTTACTCACCCTTATTCAGCGGAGACAGTGGCTCAGGTCTTCTTGGACTCGATTTTTCGTTTACATGGTCTTCGGCAAAGTATTGTCTCGGATCGCGATTCGGTCTTTCTGAGTCTCTTCTGGTAGGAGCTCTTTCGGATGCTTGGGGTGGATTTGAGTATGTCATCGGGATATCATCCTCAGACGGACCGTCAAACTGAGGTGGTCAACCGTGGCTTGGAGACTTATCTACGATGCTTCTGTTGCGACCTCTCGCAATCTTGGTCTTAGTTCATTCCTCTTGCAGAGTGGTGGTACAACACCTCTTTTCACTCCGCTATTCAGTCGACTCCTTACGAGGTTTTGTACGGGCAAGCCCCGCCCCTTCATACTCCTTACATTTCTGGCGAGACGGATGCAGTGGCTGTTGATCGTAGTCTTATGGCTCGTGAGGATGCTATTCAGTTGTTGAAGCATCACCTTCTTCGTGCTCAGAACCGCATGAAACAGTTGGCCGATGCCCATCGTTCCGAACGTCAGTTTTCTGTCGGCGATTGGGTGTATCTCAAACTTCAACCGTATCGACATTCGAGCATTCGTACGCATACTAACATGAAGTTGGTGGCCAAGTATTACGGGCCGTATCTTATCATCGCCAAAGTGCGCGAGGTGGCTTAGTCTTTAAAATTTCCTTCGAATGTTAAAATTCACAACACTTTTCATTTTTCGCAGCTCCGCCATCACGTGGGAACAGTTATCGAGGGCATTCCGATGCTGCAGCCGCACATGCCGACCTCATCTTGGCTGCCCGAGACCATCCTTGACCGCTGTATCATCAAACGTCGCAATGCTGCCGCGAATCAAGTTCTGGTGCGTTGGAAGGATCACCCTCTCGAGGAGGCTACTTAGGAGGATTTACAGGAGCTGTGTTTGCGCTTCCCGACTTTTATTCCTTGTGGGCAAGGAATGTCTCGAGGGGGGGGGGTAATGATACAACTAATTGATGTAATAAATGAATTAGTATAAATACCTGATTGTAATTCTAATTTGGGGTATCAATAAACAATATTTTCTCTCTCCTCTCTCTTTCTCTTTCTCTCTCTGTCTCTTTCTCTCTCCTGTTCTTCCCCAATCTCAAACCCTAACTCTTCTATCTCTTCCTTCTCCTTCAATCTCAATCTCTAATTCTTGATGAATCACAAGTGATTACATCCTTGTTCAATTCTAAATTAATTCCTATATGAGCATTCAATATTTTTCTTATACCATTGAATAGTTACATACTAAAAAAATTATTTGGGGTATAGTTCAATACATTTTAAATATTTTTTTCCACAAATTTTATGACTCATTTAGCATAATGGTACAATTTGGAAAAGAAATTTGAAAAGCGGGACCTCAGAAAAAATATTTATTGAAATAGCATGGTTTGTCAAACTAAAGTAAAATACGCCAAACAGAGTGGCGCATTTCATATAGCACGCCAGTTAAAGTGGCGTATAAAATGTTGAGTGATAATTCACCAAACAAGATGGCGTATAAGTACATAATGCGCCATCTCACTTGGCGCATCATATATTTGTCACTTAGTATTATTCATGCTGTCTCAGATGGTGCATTACACATTTGTTATTTAGTATTATGGACGCCATCTTGTTTGGCGAATTGAAGGTGATAATACCAATCCACCTCCCACCCGTCCCCATTTATTCTCACCCGTCAACTCCCCCCTACACCTAATTTTTATCACACAAGACTTGTACAGATACAAAGCATAATAAATAAATATTTTAAATAAATGTCAAAATATGTAAAAATGATTAATACAAATAAATAATATAAATTATGATACAAATCGTGACGTAGATTTATGACTAGATTCACTATGATCTTCTGGTAAGGATGTGAACTCCCTATGAACCGAAAAAAATGCACTGTAGTGGACGTTCAAGTTAATTTCCACGTCTACTTCCCTTCTGTACAAGTTAAAGAATGGTAGTCAATATAAACATATATAAATATAGTATGTAGAATAAACGAATTAGAGGAAAACAAATTAAATATCACATATTTAATTAAACATACCTAAAACACGAATCCCGATTTTGATTTGAAGATCTGAAATTGGTAGAAGGATTCTTAACATCTCAAGGTCTTTTTCGCAATGACCTCTTCTAGCATTGAGAGTGTGGGCTCCCAAAATATTTATTTTAGGAAAAATTTTGGATTTAATCTTTTCAAAAAATAATTTTTCAAAAAAATTTTGATCTATATGTACTATCTATTAAGAAGAAGTCTCCCCCTTCCTCATATCCTTTCAAATCCCCTTTCCTATTTTCTTGAAAATTTATATTTGTTTTTATAGGGTACACTTAAAAATCTTTTATCATCCATAACTTCTCCATAAAAATGCTAAGTGGTTATCTCTTCCACATTACTTCCCCGTTTAAATGTTTGGTTCATTTTCTCTCAATTCCTCAAATGAAAAACTCCAAACTACAATCTGAACAAGCCATAATTATTCAATACACATAGCCGCCAATCAGTCAAGTTTCAAATTATGGTAAGTTATCTAATCAGCGCCATTAGTCCTCTCCAGTCCCCTCAAAGCAGCATTGTTTGAGCCTTTTCCAAAAAAGAAATAGCAAGGAGTAGAGCTGCGCGGAATTTCAGGGCATTAGTTCTGCGTTTTAGGGTATGTATTCATGACATTGAGAGTTAATTTTTATCTTAAGATTAATTTATTATCCAATTTATGATTGCTTTGAGAAACAGGGTTTCAAAAGTTCTGCATGATCATATCTTGGTACCCCTGTCGTATGAAATCAAGCCGTGTCATGATAAGATTTATCGTTCAAATTTTTAAAATGCATATAAAACACTTTGAGTTCTTATTAAAAATTTGTGTCTCTATCATCTATTTTTAATTGTCAAGTTGACTCAAAATGATGTAAATTATATATTTCAATTCACACAATTCATTTAAACTTCCAAATATTTGTGCACGGCTTTGAATTGGTTTTGTCATTTTGTTTTTGTTTGTGGTTTTGGCCATTATTCCTATTTATATCTAATTATATAAAAAAAATAGAAAGAAAAACAAATCTATCTATCTATCTATCCAATATATTATTTCAAAGTTGTCACCCCTTCTTAAATTTAAGCAAACCATAATTCCCCTAATTATGAACACATTTTTTTTTAAATTTAAAAATTATATATATAACTTCCATGTCTTACCGTGGAAGCTCAAAACAAAAATAAATAAAAACAAAAATATAATGTTAATAAAAAAAAACCCACTCTCTCTTATCTCCTCCACCCCACTACCCTAAGAGTCCAATGCATATAAAATTTAACTATTTACTATCTCTAACTTTAACTTAACTATTTGACTTCTATTTTATTGCAAAACTCTAAATTCATTTCACTCATGGATCCTTTTTTGTGTCATATTGTGAGCAAGGGTGTAAACGAACCGAACATTCAATGAACTACTCGTGTTCGAAATCGATTATGGCTTGTTCGTGTTCATAATTAGGGCTCGATAAATTATCGAGCCGAGTTCGAACAGGCTCGATAAGCTTAACGAGCCGAGTTCGAACAAGGGGGTGCTCTGCTAGTTAATGTTCGTGAACAGTTCGATAAGAGCTCGTTAAGGGCTCGTTAAAAAACTCGTTAAGAGCTCGTTAAAGCAGTTAATGTTAACTCAAAATAGTTTGATAATAGCTCGATAGTAACTCGAATAACTCGGCTAGATAGGGAGCTCGACTCGATAATAAGCTCGTGTTTGGATGAGCTCGATTTCATTCGATAACGAACTCGACTTGGCTTGATAAGGAGCTTGAATTGGTTCGATTAGCTTAACGAGCCAAGCCGAGCCGAGTTTCGAGCACAACAAAATCTTAACGAACCGAGCTCGAACAAGGGGTTGGAAAGCTCAATAAGAGCTTGACTCGAACTCAAGCTCGATAAATATTAACTAACCGAGCTTGAACAAAGGGATGCTCGGCTCGGCTCGGCTCGTTTACACCCCTGTGAGTTATAAGGTCTTTAACAAATTTTAGAAAAATTACTCACATAACTACTACTTTGTTTTTTTTTTTTTTTTTTTTGCCAAAAGGCAAGCGCAGCTCCTATATATATGAAAATTCTGTACAAACAGTATCAAAGGATGTAAAAAGTATAGGCCCTCGGCCCCTATACACTCAATCTAACAAAGGAAAGCCCAAAAGATTCAAATAAGCTAAA
The DNA here is from genome assembly GCA_018398585.1 of Simmondsia chinensis. NCBI lineage: Eukaryota > Viridiplantae > Streptophyta > Magnoliopsida > Caryophyllales > Simmondsiaceae > Simmondsia > Simmondsia chinensis. The sequence goes on along the minus strand of JAGTTD010000002.1, from coordinate 7,983,157 downwards.
TCACAAAATTGATCATGTACATAACTTCTACTTTGTTGTTATAGTTATTTATTAAGTATTATAAAACATCATAATCATATTCAAACTTTAAACATCATAACTAAATAACAGTTTATTACTAAAGTATATTAAAACCTTTAGTTTAAAAGCTAAAGAAATGCCTCAAACTAGATAATAAATTAGTGAAAAAAAATAAAAGATAGAACCTTATTTAGTAACAAAAATATAAAATTAAACATTTATTTTACTCATTACACTCCCCGCCTATTATCATAGGGGTTTGATAAGAATATTGTGCGCATTTTGTCCTAAGTTATACATTTAAGTGCACAACGGATTCTCGCTGTAGTTGGGTACGCTAGAAGACAAGGTTCGCTATTTGGGCATTTTCCAATATTTAAAACATATTCGCTTCAATCAATTCATTAGGATTTAGTAGTTTTGTGCATATTTTTTTTCTAAATTATACATTTATGTGCACAACGATTCAAATTAGATATGGAAACATAAACTAAATTACTGAGAGGCAACTCAATTGCTCATGAAGGACATAGAAATATAAATATATAGAATTAAAAAAATTATTAAATAACAAAATTGTTGACAATATGAAGATGATAGAATTACTAAAATATTATAATTGCTCTATCTATTTTACATATTATAAACTATCCAAATCCAAAATTCTCAAAGAAGAAAAAAAATTTATGAAGAAGAAAATGTATTGGAATAAAATAAAATCTTAAAAAGTTAAAGAAAAAAGAGATGGAAAATCTTTTTTCTCAAAAAATTTGAAACATAAACCATCCGTTATGAGTGAATAAAAAAAAATAAAACAATGAGCAAACTAAATTTTTCTTGAAAAATAAAATCTCAAATAAAATAATTATCATTAAAAATATAAAAGATAATTAGAAAATAATTTATGGTGAAAAAATTATTATTGGAAAAAAAATGATAGTGCAATTAAGAAGTTCAAAAACTACTCCAAAAATCCATAATATTTCAAATACAAGTTTATCCAATTTTAAATAAAATACGAATGAAAAATACATAATAAAGAAAAAATTTATAAGAGAAGTTGAAAAGTTATCTTTTTAAATGAACTTCAAAAAAGCTTCTACGTCTACCTATTTGGAAGGCTTTTGAGACTAATTTCTAACAAATAATTAAAAGGACAATGAAACAATAAACGAAGAAGTCTATTTATATCATCAAAAAAGACCCAACTACTCATTCTTAGTAGTCATCAATAGAAACGTGAAAATTTTTAAATGAAAAAAAGTATAAGATGGAAAAATAATTTTGCCATAGAAACTTATATTTTTAAATTATTGTACCAGTTATTTACAAAAAATCATATTATACAAATTATTCCCAATATTATTCAAAATTTAAGGACCATCCATGTATCACGCTGGAAAAATCTAGTAAACATTAATTTAGAAAACCCCATTACAATTTAGGATTTTGATCATGGAAGAAAACTAGGTTCTAAAATTTAAAATCTAAAATTACATGCGGCTCAAAAAAACCTCCACATATTTATAAAAAAAATTTTCAATGCCACGTGTCGCCCTACTATTGGTCATTTGAAATATACACGGATAGAGCTCCACAGGCGCACACAAAACGTGAAATGTGTCGCCTTCCCATTCGCTATCCTGTGAGTATGAGGATCGCCAATGTGTGCCAATCCTAACCTCGCCACGCATCGTCCAATTATTGGGTTTTAGTGTTGCACACAATTTACTGGGCTGTTTTATGTGTTGTTCCTTATTTTTTGTTTAAATTTTTACATGCATAAATTTATCTCATAAATATTATTTGATAAAATTAATTTATTCATTTTATAAATAAAAAATTCTCATAAATTATGTTTAGCAAAATTAATTTATTCATCTTATGAATAAATAATTTATCTTATAAATTTAATTTAAATATTTTCAAACGATGCTTAAGTTGAAGCTTGCGAAGAGACCTCAGGTACAATCTTACTCTAGCTCCAAATGGGTCAAATCTGATTATCACAATTGATTACCATTTAGTAAAACTTAGTTTTACTGCGCTCTATAATTAAATATATTCATTCAATAATGTTACAAATAACTTTTCATTATTGCGAAAATTAGCCCCTCTATTAGATATTCGTGAGCAAAAACGACTTTAACTACTATCGTTATTTTTATCACATCTATCGCCGTAGTTCTTGACTCGCTCTTCTGGAACAATTCATAATACAGAAATAATTTCTGTATTAATTCCAAATGTCAAACATATGGAATAGTGTGGCCAAAGATTCCAGAATATGTTTATATATTTGCGAATCAACTAAGAGGACATCTTACATTTTAGATTCCTAGAAAAATATCAGTTCCCACCACACTTCATTCAATTGCCCAACGAACATAAGATCCTAGTTATACTCAATAACCTCATCATGTTAATGCATCAAAGCAATTAACATTCCATGCATGAGTCTGAACTATTTCCCGTATTTAGAGTTATCGTCTTACATAATTAATTATTTCTGATAGCAACGAAAGAAACAACTAATTCAGGTGATTCTGCTCAGTGTTCCAATCTTATTGAAAACACCAATATAATACTCTTGGATTCCTATCCACATGACCAAGACAAGTCATCAAAAGTATCATATTATAGTCTTATCTGACAAGTTGTCCAAACTTATCACCGACTGCAAACATACTTTGACAATATGTCACTAGTTTGATTTAAGTCTTTCTGTTGTTCAGTCCTATTGACCACTTAAACCAAACCTGATATATATTCGTGGACAACGTCCATCTTTTAGAACGTTTTAGAAAAACAATCACATGCATATTTGACCCGTAAAATATAATCAGACAATAAATAAACAAAACAATTTTTATTTATTTAATGTCTAAAAAAAACTAACTAATTAGGGTTTTCTAGGACACCTATTCCAACAGAAACCTCCTTAAAGGACGCAAACTCCTTGATTGTGGCATTTGTTGGAATATTTGTAGTGGCAGGAAAGTTGAAATATGGGATGACAAATGGGCCCCCTCAATCCCAGATTTCCCGAATCTCCTCCCTGTCCCCCGAATAGCCCCTGTATCACTGTTGATCAACTCCTTTTTTAGGGCTCTCACTCTTGGAAATCGCTCCCTTCTGGTTCGATTATTGATCGGAGCTCAGGCGAAGAAGGTGGCAGCCATTCCTATGGGGAACCCTTTGGACGATGATGCTTTGGTCTGGCACTTCTCAAAGGGTGGGGTGTTTTCGGTCAGATCCAGTTATGCTTTTTGGAAGTCATCCCGTGAACAAATCGTGGCTTCCTCATCTGTCTTCATCTGACACAACTCCCCCTCTGGAGGCCTTATATCAATTTGGAGCCTTCTGGTTATCCCGAAGTTGAAGCATTTCTTATGGCGGGCTTACTCTAACGTTCTTGCCTCCTATAAAAATTTACGAACACGAGGGATCAAGCTCTCTCCTCTTTGCCTACACTGTGGTTTGGAAGCTATATCTTCAGAGCACATCCCGTTCTTTTGTACCCCTGCTTTTGCTGCTTGGTTTTGCTCGGATCTTGGTTTCAAACCCTCCACGGAGGGCTTCCGCAGCTTAAGAGAGTGGTGGGATTGCATTTGCTTTGACCTATCTTTCACTTATGATTCTCTCTGCAAGATTGCTTACAACAACAAACAACAACAACAAAAACAGACCCAGTGCCTCCAAGGGCTCCCGCATAAGCAGGGTCTGGGAAGGGTAGATGTACGCAACCTTCCCCCTTCAAGGGGCCACCCTGAAGAAAGGCAGTATCCGAGGACCCTCAACCTTGAGAATCTGGTCCGCAGCATAGAACGAAAGACCTGGCAGCAGGATAGCATCAATCATCTCTGCAAGATTGCTTACCTTTGTTGGAAAATTTGGAAAGTTAGGAACTCTTTTGTCTTTAACAAGATTCAGGTTGATCCCACGATTGTTGCTGATAAAGTTTCTCATGCGGTGTTTGAAGTCCAAAGGATTCTATCTCACCTTCCCGTCCGTGGCAACCTAAATGTTCATCCCTTGCTTACTCGTTGCCCCCCCCCCCCCCCCCCCCCCCCCCCCCCCCCCCCCCACTCTCCCTAATTATGACCTTATAAAGGTCAACTCTGACATTGTCTAGATTCCAAATGACAAGAGGGCTACCTCGCAGTGGTTGCTAGAGACGGTGTGGGAGAATCGTGTGTGGTTGGTGTGGTTCTGCTCTGGCTTCCTCACCCTTGTTGGTTGAAGATTTGGGTGTTCGCACCGGTTTTTTTTTTTTTTTTGTTGTCTCTCTCCTTTGGGTGGAAAAAGGTGATTTTCAAGTCGAATTGTAAGCTCCATATTAAGTCAGTTTGCGAGCAGATCGCTTCGCCCTAGTAGATCAAAGCAATTGTCGATGACCTTCAGTCCATTGTTTCGTCTCTTGATTCGTTTTCTTTTGTTTGGGCCCCCTAGACATTGTAATAGGGTGACCTTGTTTGCTGCCAAGCTTCATTGTTCATCTTTTTGCAACCATAGTTGGTGGAGGATTATTCCACAAAACTTTTTATCAATTGTAATATTTGATTCTAAAGGAATTAAATTTTTGGCCTTTGGACTTTTTGGAGTTAAAAAAATAGTCAATATCCTATTCTTAACAAAGGTAGAAGATTTTGAACCCCCAAAAAAAATGAAGGTAGTGTTGTAAATATTGGATATTATTTGGGGTAAAATTTTTATGGTCAATATCAGATATTATTAAATATCTTAGAAAATTAAAAATTATATTAAAAACCTTTATATGCACATACACATATACATGTAATATAATTCCTCACACGCTTGGATCCCGAACTTCCCTGAAGGTGCAGGGAAACTGCGGACCACGGTTGCTGATTTGATTTGGCCGGGATTGAGATCGGGGAATATTGGGTTTCTCTAGAACCTCTTCTCAAAGGAGGAGGTTGAGGTTATTAGATGTATTGCGCTATCGGATCCCAGGTGGAGGACAGACTAATTTGGAAGTGGGATCGGCGAGGGGTATACCGTGTAAAACAAGGGTATGCTCTGTGGTGCCGATCCCTGCCCCATGTTGACAGGAGCCTAAATGCTTCCTCTTTAGCATTCCCTGAAAAGAAATGTCATTGTGGGTTGTGAAAGGCTCCTGTCCCTCCTCAATTACATTATTTCCTTTGGAGACTCCTTGTTGATGCCCTCCCCATAAATTTGAATATTGCAAAAAGGATTTATAATATCTCTCCTATTTGTCTGAGATCCAATCTTGAGCCTGAGACCTCTAATCGTATTATTTTCCTTTGTCCTTTTACTAAAGCAGTTTGGTGCGCTTCAGATGTTGGTTTCAGACCTCAAGATATTGGGTTTAGGGGCTTCCCGTGGTGGTGGGAGTCAATTGTGTGCCCTGTCTTTGATGACTCTGTTCTTGTTGCTAAAATTATTTTTATTTGTTGATGGATTGGGAAATCCCATTGCAGGCTTGTGTTTGAGAATTGCTTGGATGTTCCTAGGTGGGTTGCTAACCATGCATGCTTGGAGGCTGGTGGATTTGCTGAATCGACCACTACACAGCCTGCCATTCATCCTTCTCTTATAGTGGGGTTGTTGCAGAGATGGTCCAGACCCCCACCACATATGCTTAAATGCAATATTAATGCTAGTTGGTCTTCTATTTCGAGTGCTGCAAGGTTGGCTATCATTATTTGGCATGGTGATGCTGCAGTGATAGCGGGGTGGCGTCGTTCGTGTTTTGCTGTGTCCACAAGGGTGGTCGAGTGCTTGCAGTGAGAGCTGCATGTTTTTTAGTAATTCAAATTCATGCTCAAGCAATGATCTTCGAGTTAGATTGTCAAGAGGTCATCCAAGCTCTTAATTCGGAGTCCCAATCACCTTGGGACCTGGCACCTATCGTGGAAGACATTAAACTTATGATTTGTTCTTTGAGTTTTGTTTTTTTTTTTGAGTTTCTCATTTGGCTAATGTTCCTGCCCATGAAGTGGCGTCAATGCATAGGTTTGGAAAATGTTCCCACGACTAAGTTTCTGCCCTCAATTCCTTTTTTTTTTTTTTTCCATTCTTGTAAATGATCAATTGTAATAGAGCGCCTTCGGGCTTCTTTTGACCCCAGAAAATTCCTCACCACTTTATTTCTTTCCGATGTAAGTATCCCCACCACTTCAACATTGTATAAAAAGAGAATTGAGAAGTGAAAAGGGAGAATGAAATTTCAGAAAAAGATCCTATGAGAAAGCGAGAAAGAGAATAAGAAAAAGAAAAGAAAAGATTGAGAGATTTATTTAAAAGAAGAAAAACTTCTCTGGATTCTAAGTTTTGAAATAAAAATACTAGGCATTTTTTAAATGTATTTAAGCTTATACCTTTATTCACATTTTTTAAATATAATATGTTTATAGTTTTATAACAGGTAAAAGATATTAATTAATCTGTGATTGTTTTGCGGACAAGTACTAGAACCCTAATTTCCGATTATTCCACAAATTTTACGATTCCCTCCGATTGGCTTCTTCCATTCTCTCTTATCCCATTCTACAACACAAGAAAGCATCAAATTCCAAAAATTGTCACCCTCTCCGACAAATATCCTTCCCATTCTCTATCAATCTTGCACTCTCTCTCTCGTCATCGAGCTAAATGCGTTGACAAAGCACTCCAACCCCCCTAACCCTAATTTCGTAGCACATTAAATGGAAGCCCCTTCTTCTTCGTTACAAAATCACCACCATCTTCTTTCAATTCCCTCTTGGAATCGCTCCGATTTCATCTCAGTACTTTCTAGGTCGTTTTCGGTTTCATACCGTTGGAATTCGACGATTTCGTTTCGGTCCATACAGCTCAGTGGAAAGAAGCGGTTTTTAGCTTCTGCAAATTCGGAAACTTTGGTTTCTGGGTTGCGTAAAGAGGACAATGAGAAGGTTCTAGAAGCTTCTGTGAGTAAGAGGGAGGACGAGGGTGCAGAAGACTTGAAATTTTGGATGCACAAAAATGGGTTGCCCCCTTGCAAGGTCATTCTTAAAGAGCGGCCTTCCCATGATTTGAAGCAGCGGCCTATACATTATGTTGCTGCTAGTGTAGATCTACAGGCAGGGCCGATTGGTTGCATTTCTTGGTTAATTTTGAAAATTTTGATTTGGGTTTGTTGAACTTTGTTAATCCTTTTTGGTTTCATCTTGTTTGGCAGGTGGGTGATGTTGCATTTTCAGTTCCGAATTCGTTGGTTGTAACCTTGGAGAGGGTTCTGGGTAACGAAACTGTCGGTAAGGAGTTTTCATCCTAGCATTTGGGGTTGCATATGGTCATCAATGGCCAACTGGGTTACAGCATGGTTGAAATATTGGAGTCTGTTTGTTTCTGTTTGTGCTTGAAACGTGGCTCTTAGTATATGGGTTGTTTCTAGGGCCATTGTTGTGGGATGTGGGAGAGTTTAGAATTCAATACTAGCAGCATCTGCTGGAAGATCAAGGTTAGTATAGTAACTTCACGGTGGGAACAATATGTGATTTCAAGTACAGAGATGAAAGTTTTGGAACTGGGAATGAGAACATCCTTTTTCGTTCAAGTTTGTTTATCTCTTACTCTGCTTTCCTGTGCCACCATACGTGCAAACCAGTGGCGGATCCAGAAATAAAATGAAGTGGGGTCCATATTTATAGTAAAATAAAGGGTCAATTATATATTAGTACCTTGAGGTTTATTGTATTATTTTTTTAGTTCACAAACTTTGTGAAATAATTTTTTAATATAAAAAGTTACATATATTTAATAAAATAGTTCAAATAGAGGTGTGTAAAGGTGCAAAACAGGCTCCACTTTCATTCTTTTACAACATTGTTTGGACTGTTTTATTAAATACGTGTAGTTTTTTGGACTAGAATATTATTTCACAAAGTTTGTAGATTAAAAAATTAATACACTTAACCTCAGTGTACTATATGTGATTTACCCCAAAATAAACACTACTAAAAAATACAGAATAATGATAATTATATGTGTGCATACAATATACGATTTATCAATTTAAAAGTTTAAAAATAGAAATATATCCATATCAAAGAAAATTATAATAACATCTATACAATAAAAAAATAAAATTTACTAACTAATCTAATTTGCCGATGAGTTTTCATGTTTTAAAAATGATGCATAATAGCATCATTAGTGGTATCCAAAATACATCATTCTTATTCTTAATAATAGCAAGTAATTCTTAGTAAACAAATTGGTCATCCATTCGAGTTTGTAAATCAAACTTAAGAAGCTTAATCGCATAAATAACTCTCTCTACAATATTTAGTGTTGGAAATTAGGGTTAAGGTTCAATATTAAGAGTTACAACTTATATTAGGAAGCACAATTCTTTTTAAAAAGATGCTATTTGCATATTCAGGCTGATGATTTGGGCCCTAGAAGATGAAGAGGATAGCGGTAGTATTTGATATTAAAAGATCAGAGTTAGGGTTTAATAGTCGGAGTTAATTTAGGAAGTGAAAATAGTAGAAAAATATTGATGTTATTAAGGGGTTGAACCTGTGATCTACATGCATGGAAGACCGTACCACTGGACCAACAAAACTACCTGTGCTAAAGCTGTGGATTCATTTTTTAATATACCCCTTAAAAGTCCAAATTTTTTATGCCACACATACATAAATTTAAAGGTCGGGTGGTAATGCTGCGGGGTTTGTGTACCTCGGTACCCTTAACGTGTGCTCGTCACTGGTGCAAACGCATGCGTCATTTGGTTGTGTATATATGCATAAATTTGATGGCTACATATTCTTGCAATGTGATGTAGGGAATGTTCCGGTCCTTCTCTTTCAATAAACCATTATCTCAATTGTGAACATGACCTATTCTGAGAGCAGTGGACCCTTTGCGTTTTTTCCATGAGGTGGGAGTTTGTATGAATCCTCGTTTATTATAGTGGCAAATATGTAAATGAGATGAAAAAGAGACTGCTGCTTGTATTTCATTGTAGCATTTTCTGTTTGTTGTGTAAGCAGTGATGTATGAAAGACTATTGACTTCTTTTCTAGTTGCCATTTAGAGGATATTCCGATGTATGCTTGTACCCATTTTGGAACTAATGAGGTTGTAGGCTGTGTCGCCTGTAATATTACCAACTGGTCCATCTTTAATAAAACTTTAGGCTATGTGACTTGTAAGTAGCTTCATTCGCTGATATAACCTGTGTCAGGTGGTTGATTTTTCTTGCAGCGGAGCTATTGGCTGCGAACAAATTGTCAGAGCTGGCATGCTTGGCATTGTATTTGATGTATGAAAAGAAGCAGGGAAAGAAGTCCTTCTGGTATCCATATATCAAAGAGCTTGATCGTCAGAGAGGCAGGGGGCAACTAGCTGTGGAGTCACCTCTACTGTGGTCTAAAGGCGAACTGTCTTATCTACGGGGAAGCCCTGTTATGGTATTCTGTGCTCATTTATCTTGGATCTGAAGTAAAAAAAATGGAAATTTTTTGCTCGTCAACTTGTTGGTTATGTCATTGGCAAAATACTGGACCTAGTTCTAAGAACACTATTTTGCTTCTCTTGTAGGCTGAAATTGTTGAGAGGGCTGAAGGCATAAGACGGGAGTATGATGAACTTGACACTATATGGTTTATGGCTGGATCTCTCTTTCAGGTTAATTATCTCTCTCCATTTTTGCGAGGCGACATCCTCCAATGATTCTGTTGTTATTTCCTTTATATTCAGATTCCTCGCATATTTTGCAATTCTCTAAACTCAGTAACCTGATTTACTAGGAGGTATTGGAAACTCTCTGTATATGACATATAATCCTTTTGTTGGCGTTCTGCAGCAATATCCCTACGATATACCGACTGAGGCTTTTCCATTTGAGATATTTAAACAAGCATTTGTGGCAGTTCAGTCTTGTGTAGTGCATCTGCAGGTATCTTTTTTCTTACGTCAAAATTGATCCTTCCATATATGATCGGTGCGGTCCTTAATGTGCTGTTTTGAGTTGCTGTCTGGCATGTTCTGGCTGTCAACTCTAGATCCTTCTGTTGCTTACTTTATCAGTTTCTGATGCTGTCCAAATTTGAGCTTTGGTCGAGAATGTTTTTAGCTAATTGAGCTTACACTGCTCATATAAAGAAAAGTGTTGTGTTCATCTGGAGTCACGTGTGCAAGCACTCATTCATGCGCATCTTCACGCATACATTTTCAGTATTTACATTTGCTCTTTTGAACTGCTTGCCTCTGGTATATCATGTAGTAGGATATTTTCAAAGCTCGCATCAATTTTGTTTGCACTGGCCTATATTTGCTCCCTAGTTTGTTGAATGGAAATGTAGGTTCTGTAAATGTCTATCATCCTCATCCTGTTTTAACCAGTCACTTCATTTAGGGGCTTCAGTCCAACCCTAAGTACCTATATCTGCTAATTATTCAAGGACCTAATGCAATAGGAAATAAAAACTCTCAGAAGGTAGCTGCTTTTCCGTTTCTGGGTACAATGCTATGGTTGTAGATTATCTGTGTCTGAATAACGCATGCTTCCCCCCTCCGCCAGAGGGGGGGGGGGGGGGGGGGGGGGGGGGGGGGGAAATGAGACAAAGAAGCTCCTAAACTTGAAAAGAATTCATGCTACGGCTAGTTACTGTTAATTGTTGCACATTTTTTCTTTGATTCAGCCTATCATGAACAATTTTGTAAGTGGGTCAGGTTTAGGTACACTTTGGAAAAAGGCACAGGATGTTAGTGACTATGAATTGTTGCATCAATTGATGTAGTAACTAGTAAGGCCTTGCTTGTAATGTCCGAGAAATTATGCTCTTGCTGGATAATATTCAATACTGACTGATCCTTTACATGGGAATATTTTAGATGCTTACATATGTTCTTTTTTTCCTGTTTTATTGAGATTCAATTGAACAATTTTACTCATCTCTGGTCCAGGGAGTCAGCTTGGCACGCAGATTTTCTTTGGTGCCTTTAGGACCCCCTTTGCTAGCTTATAAGAGCACCTGCAGGGCCATGTTAACTGCTGTAGATGGTGCTGTTGAATTGGTGGTAGATCAAGCCTACAAGGCTGGGGAACCTATCGTTGTTTGGTATGATTATGCCACATTTAGATGATATTTACATGAACTAAACAAACAAATATGAGTTTCCTCATCTATTTGTCAGAAAGGAAAGTAGAAAGTGGTTGGTAAAATTTTATTTTTCTGCTCCTAATGTCTTCTCTGGCAGAACTACCTCATCTTTGTTGCTTTTTTTTTTTTGCTTGGTCTCTCATAATTTTGATGTATGTCCATCTTGCAGGTGTGGACCACAACCAAATTCAAAGTTGCTTATCAACTATGGCTTTGTGGATGAAGATAATCCTTATGACCGCATTGTGGTTGAGGTGAAATCTGTCTTCCTTGTCTTTTGGTCGCTAATTATTCATGCTTAAAAGTTCTTGTACTGCAGTTGGCCTTGAAATCTTGTGAGGTTGGATTCTAGTCCTTGTGCTACCGCTGTGACCGTAGAGAGTCAAAAAGAAGCCATTGGGAGCTAATGCATTTACTTGCTATTTATAGGCTGCATTGAGCACTGATGATCCACAGTACCAGGACAAGAGAATGGTTGCTCAAAGAAACGGGAAACTTTCTGTACAGGCATTTCAGGTATTGGTGTCATCAGATGTTTTCGTTTTTTGGTAATATTTTTTTTTGAAAGGCTCTTGCCTTTTCATTTTTTATGTACCTGTTGTCTGCCACAGGTGTATGCAGGGAAGGAAAAGGAAGCAGTGTCTGAGATGATTCCATATATGAGGCTTGGTTATGTTTCAGATCCTTCAGAGATGCAGACTGTTATTTCTTCTCAAGGCCCAATTTGTCCAGTAAGTCACACTCTTGTGATTTGGTTCATTCATCTTCACTGCTCTGATGCTCGTGGTGGCTCTTCCTGTGGAAAACTAGCTTTATAAATTAACTAGCCATGGATTTACATGGGTACTCGTACTTGTTTTCTGATGTCGTTTCTTCTGTCCGTACATTTGTGGGAAATTGCCCTTACATCTATTTATCTTCAAACTGACAAGAGATAAGATGAGTCTATTTGGCTTTGAAAGAGGAGTCTGACGAGACATGCCTCATAATGATGCTAAGAAGCTGGTAGTCTGTCAATTGAAGCTGAAGCCTGGACTGATGTGATAATAATAGCTAGTTGTCGTTTATGCGAGGATGGTACCTTCTGTTTAATTTCTTATAAATGCGTCCTTAAATGATATGAGAATGTCGTAACATTTCATTTAGGCATAGTTGTCTATCTCGGTTCTCCTTTAAACGATTATAGGCTTCTAGGCATCTGTGTGTTGAGATTAATTTCTGAAGAATCTCTAGGTGCTTGATTGTGTTGCAAATTGCTTGGCCTCGCTGGGTCAGTTCCTAAAACTGCTGAAATGTTGCAGAGGCTACCAAAATTCAAATATTTTAAATATTATTAAGAGCTTGATGCTTGCCTTTTTATGTAGTTTTTGACTGAAACTGTTTTTCTTCGGACATTTGAAATCTGATATTTTAAAGCTAGAGTCCAAAATAGAGTTTGCCACTGTGTGTTCATGATCGAAACATTGGCTTTTGTTTTCCTTCTCATTGATCATCGATGTCCTTTTCAGACAATTAAAATCTGATATTTTGTAGTGTACAGAATAGAGTTTGGCACTATTCCTGTCATGACCGAAACTGTTGGCTCTTTTTTTTTCCTCATCGATCATCGAAATCCTTTTCATTTTGTCTCCGCCTTTCTGTTCCTCCCCTCCACCCTCTTGAAACTGAATTTATTTGCTAATAATTGCGGTGACTCGTACTTTATATTATAGGTGAGTCCTTGTACGGAACGAGCAGTGCTGGACCAGCTATTGGATTACTTCCATGCAAGACTCGCTAGCTATCCGACCACCCTGGCAGAAGATGAGGCTTTGGTACATTCTGCTTCTTTCAAGTTTCTTAAATCTTCTAATCTTACTTGTTTAGCTTGATGATTGCACTGACCACAATTTATATAATGTTAGCTGGAAGATCGGAATTTGAGCCCCAGAAGGCAAGTTGCCACACAGCTTGTCAGGTTGGAAAAGAAAATACTGCAAGGATGCCTGCAGGCGACTCTGGACCGCATAAACCAGCTACCTGATCACACAGTGTCTCCATGCCCGGCTCCTTATGCCCCTAGCCTGAAATAGACGGTCTCTCTCTCTCTCTCTCACACACACACACACACACACACCCATCAAGCACCTTGATGTTTTGCTTACTTTGAAACTCCTGCATGTAACACATGCATGTTCATGTCATTTTAACTGTACAGAGATGAATTGCTTTTTTAATAGACATCTTAACTATCAAAAAGAGAAAAGAGAAACATATAAATGTTTATATCTATACAGTATTTTCCGAGTTATATGGATCTTATGTCATATGGCCCTGTTGCAGAAATGTTAACGTGATTTGACGAAGCCCCAAAGCCGTTTGCTGTTCTTTGTATATCACGTCTGCATTGTAATGGGGAGCTACTAATAAGGTGAGTTTGGTGAAATGTCTTAACATATAGGCTGCTTATGATGTTTGTGCCTGTTTACTATTGTTTAGGATCTGTAATTTAATGTTTCTGAAAATTCGGATGGAGGGAGATGGAAGCATTGCCTCTATACATAGAGATGATTGCCGTGGACTAATCACAGGATGGTGATAGAGTGTCAAACCTGCTTTTCTACTTTTTTTGGTACAATTGGGAGATATGGGATTCAACCTAAAATGTCATGTTTCAAATACCAATATACACTAGTGAATTTCTCATAGTATAAGGTGGTCCTTTTAGGAACTCTTTGGGGGAAGAACTTTAGGAGCTTCCTGGACATAGTGTTGGCAGATTTGCAGTTGGACCGGAGGGCTTTGTATATTCTTTGTACATACTTTCTCTTAATGATATTTCTTTCCTCGATAAAGGGAATCTAGGACCTCATGTCCAAAACCTCTCTTGTTTGTACTAGATCAAGGCCTCCTGGAGATGCTTCTTTACCGATTATAGTATAATTTCATGTTCCTATGCTTTCCTTTCTTCTTTGAGGCCGCATTTTAATGCATGTCTCACACTAGTGACTATAATATCTCTTGTTGTCAGATCATCAGAACGAGTTAGAACTCAGCGTCTCTTGTTCAACATGGCATCAGAACATGTAACACCCTCGAACTGGAAGAGCGCCAGCATGGATCCTACTTGCAGTTCCTTATCACGGCCCTCCACATTTTGTAGGGCAAGTTATTTTCATCTTGAACAGTCTTTTGTTATATTGTAGGGCACATAACCTCCCCTCCACTCGTTAAAGATTTCGTGTCAAAGGTCTCTTAGTAACCTTAACTTGTACAAGCATAAATTTGTAAGTTATAGAATGAATGGAATAATACAAGTTTTTCGATAGAAACAACAGTCCCAGTGCCACAAGGGCTTCCGTATAAGGATGGTGTTTTTTTTTTGGGGGGTGGATGTACGCAGCCTTCCTCCTTTAGGGTGCTTCCGTTAAGAGAGGCTGTTTTCTAGGACCCCCAACCTAACGATTGCGTCGTCATGGAAGCATTGTAGCCAAGGAGGCAGCACTTGTGGCACCCTACATTGTGAGGAAATATTTGAGAGGAAATAAAAGTATTTTCGTCATAAAAATTTTTCGACAGAAAGCATTCTTAAAATAATTTGAGATTCCTTTTAATGAACATAACTACATTGTGTAGCGTATTGTGCATATTAAGCCTTTTTCTAACCTTCAGGAGACGGGATGAGAAAATTCCTCAAAAGAAAAATCTTCCCCTCCAGGCAAAATATGTAGATAAAATATGGATATTAAAAATAGAATTTTTCTTTTGAACATTAAAATAAAAATTATTGCTTAGGTATTTTAATCATTTATCACATAGATATACTAATATTTTAGTATATATAATAATGTGCTTTAAGTTTTAAACATTTTATCACTGAGGTACCTAAAATGTTAAAATTTTTGTCAATTAGATACTTTTTTTCGTTGAAATTTGATAAATTTTCGTTAGAAAATGCTAAAATTTATACAATTCCAAAAATATATTAGCAATTCATTAGAATTTGATTTTTGGCCCAAAAAATGCTAAAATAATTATGATTGTGACAATATTTAGGTAGTTTATGTCAATATTTAGAAAGTTTATATTAATATTTGTTGAATATTTTATAACAACCCGCATAGTTTTTGATGAAAATGTTGGTATCACTTGTATATGTACTTGTAATCGTGTACAGTATATGCACTTTGTGAATAAAATTGCTCAAATTTGAACAAAATTTATCAAATTCTGACATAGAAAACTTAGGTAATAAAATATTAAAACTTAAAAGTATTGCTTTATATATATTAAAATATGAAGGAACCTAAGTGATAAATACTCAAATATTAGGGCATTTAAGTGATAATTTTTATTAAAAAAGTAATACAAAGATATTTCATAATAATTGGAATAGAATTCACAAGTTCAAATTTGGACTTAGTTTGGTTTGGTGGAGAGGAAAGTCGTTTTCTATCCTTTTTTGTATATTTTTTGTACTCAAGCCTCGAATAGTCAATTATAAAATTATAATTTGAACTTCCAATTATTTAGTTTGTCAAGCAGGGGAATTTAATTTTCATTCTAATTTCAATTCTATAAAAACTGGAATTAGAATTATAATTCTAATTTTAATTCCATATATCAAACAAAATGTTAAAGAAAAAAAATACATTTAATTAATCTTTTTAGAAAAAAAATAAAATATAGTTTGTCCAATCAAATGGGGGCCCCTTATTTGAGAATTGGAAAGTTGAGACGCTTCACTCTAACTCATCGTCATCATTTCCCAACCAACACTACTCCTAACTTTTCGCGTTGCACTAACTCTATAATACGAACTTAATCACAAATCAAGCTCAATCAATGGAACCAAACACTCCACAATTAATAATTGGGCCTATGGTGCAATAAACGGCCGCCCCTTTGTATGATTTGTATATATATTTATAAGTATAATCTCCAAACTAGGAAAATTTACAAGCAAGAAAGGGAAGAAGACATAGGAGAGCTTGAGGGAGAAGAAGAAGGGTTTACATCAATCACATGAGAAACCTTAAAATAACTAATTCCCACTATTTATAAAAGAAGATGATAAAATATCTAAAAAATATCTAGGAGTGACGTGGCAAGTGAAGCGAAGGTTGCAGACGGTTAGCGGCACTGCTAGGCGAGCAATTGGCTAAGCATTCGGTGAAGAGAAGTCTTGGCGGCAGTTGTGAAGGCACCTCATCTGTATCAGCGAGTGATGATCATGGCAGCTGTGGGTGTTGAGGTGCCAAATTTGTATCAATGCCCCCCCCCCCCCCCCCCCCCCCCCCCCCCCCCAAAAAGGTCCTCGACCTTGAGGATCGAAAGCGGGAAAATGAAGCTGGAAGTCATGTAGGAACTCCTAAGTTGCGTCAGCCGTGGGTTGACCCACCCATTGAACCATGACCTGGGTGCAACATGGCGACGCTTGACAATCCGGCGATCCAATATGGCAGCGGGTTGAGGGGCAGGTGCAGCAGGGGGCCAAACATCGGGCAACGGTGTGCTATTGGCGAGTATAGAGAAACAACACTTCAACAGAGTGACGTGAACTGTATGATGGATGGTGGCATGAGCTGATAATGCAAGACAATAGGCGACAGTGCATACTCGATTGAGAATACCGAAGGGTCTATAATATCAGGGTGATAATTTGTGGAACCGCCGAGCTTCCACACTCTACTGTCGGTATGATTGCAGTTTTAGCCAAACATAGTCGCCAACCTAAAATTGGTGTTCAACACGATGGCGATTAGCTAGCTGCTTCATGCGGTTCTGGACACGAACAAGTGGTGGCGTAGGCGACTGATAGTTTCTTTGCGAGCAGATAAGCTGCGATCAACGGTGTCTACATAGGACTCGCCTAGTAAATAAGAGAGAAGGACAGGTGGTGCTTGGCCATAGAGCAGTTCAAAAAGCGTGGACTGGGCGGAGGATTGAAAGGTGGTATTGTACCACCATTCTGCCAATGGGAGCTATCATCCAAAGGCGAGGTTGCTTACTAACCATGGAACACAAGTATGTCTCCAAGCAGCGGTTGAGAACCACTGTTTACTTGTTAGATTGCGGATGATATGATGAGGAGAGATTGAGGTGAGTGCCCAATCGAGAAAAAAGCTCGCGCCAAAAAATGCTTG
Organism: Simmondsia chinensis; assembly: GCA_018398585.1. NCBI lineage: Eukaryota > Viridiplantae > Streptophyta > Magnoliopsida > Caryophyllales > Simmondsiaceae > Simmondsia > Simmondsia chinensis. The sequence continues at coordinate 7,965,885 of JAGTTD010000002.1, read as the reverse complement.
TGAATATCGGATCACAATCATTGATGTTAGTTTCGGGAAGATCGTGAAGACGATATATCTGATCCAAGAAGATTTTGGCGATCCTGACTGGGTATAAGGGTGGGAGAGAGCTAGAAAGTCGGTGTACTTGGTGAAGCGATCTACCGCCACAAGAATAACTGAACGAAGGCAATCCTTCAATGAAGTCGAGAGAAATACTATTCCATACCGAAGAGGGAACTAGAAGTGGGTGGAGAAGACCAGCGGGTGCCAAAGTCCCATATTTGTTCCACTGACAAACGGAGTACTGGCAGATATAATCTTGGATGTCATGGCGAAGTCCTTTCCAGTAGAACAATGGGCGAATCTGACGATAAGTGGCGTCCACTCCTAAATGATCCCCTTGAGCGGAATCATGAAGCCATAACAAGATGGCATGTCGCAAGTTGGCATCATTACCAATGACCAGACGACCATTGTAGCGCAAATGGTCTTGCCGCCGTGAGTAGCAAGGATGGGAGAAAGGTTCCGCCAATTTATCTGCTATAATGCGAGACAAAGTTGGATCTGTGGACCAAGAAGCCTTTAGTCATTCGAAGAACTCCGAGGAGATGGAAGATAATGCCATGCATAGAACCTCCGTTCTGGAAAGGCGAGAGAGAACACCAGCCGCCTTGTTCTCGGATCCCTTTTTGTAAATAATATCATAGTTGAGACCAATCAATTAAGAAAGCCACAAATGCTAAAGGGTAGAGGACAAGTTTTGCTTAAGGAGAAATTTGAGGCTTTGTTGATCAGTGCGAATGGCGAAATGGTGGCCTTTAATGTATTGCTCCCATTTTCCACAGGAAAGACTATGGCGAGCAATTTGTACCCATAAACCGACATACCACAATGGTGGGGTGCAAGGTATGGCTGATAAAGGCTAAGGGCTAACCCTCTTGCATGACGACGGAGCCAATTCCTGTGCCGGAAGCATCTGTCTCAATGATAAATGTCTTAGTGAAGTCGGGAAGTGCTAGTACTGGCGCTGAAGTTAAAGCGCATTTTAAGCAGGCGAAGGCATTCTCGGCACTCAGTTTCTAAAAGAAATTATTTTTGTTAAGGAGATCTGCTAAGGGTCGAGCAATGACGCCGTAATGAGCAATAAACCGGCGATAATACCCCGACAACCCCAAGAATCTGCGAAGCTGTTTCAAAGACTGAGGACGTGGCTAGTTGGCGAAGGCTTTGAGCTTGCATGGATTGGCGGAGACCTCATCACCGGAAATGAAGTGGTCCAAATACTCAATACAACGAGTGCCAAATGTGCACTTGGCGCGATTCACAGTAAGATGATTGGAGCCTAATACGCCAAGGCGATTCCGCAGATGAGATAAATGAGTGGACCTGGTAGCGCTATAAACAAGGATATCATTTGAAAAAACAAGGACGAAACGCCAAAGACATGGCCGGAATATGTCATTCATTAAGCTCTGAAAGGTGGACGGCGCATTTGACAATCCAAAAGGCATCATGATAAACTTGTAATGTCCGGAATGTGTGCGGAAAGCTGTCTTCGGAATGTCGTCAATGGACATCCGGATTGGCCAATAGTCGGATTTGAGGTCTATCTTGGAGAAAAACGAGACTCCACCTAGCTCATCAAGTTGCTCTTCAATGATTGAAATAGGAAACTTATCCTTTATGGTCATCTTGTTGAGGGCCCGGTAATCAAAGCAGAGGGGCCAAGAACCATCTTTTTTCTTGACTAGAACCACGGGTGAAGAGAAAGGTGAATTGCTATTCTAGATGACTTTGGTGTGTATCATGGAATCAATGATATCGTTTTGGAGAACGAGATATCTTTAAGGATGGAGGTTGACCGGGTTGCTGCCCTTTCTAAGCGGAATCCTATGATTGAAGAATTGGCGGAAAGGGCAGCCTGACAGAAGCGGTAAAAACATCTGCAAAGTCAGTAAGTAAATTTTGCAGATTTGGCAGTTTTGATCCAGTCGGCGGGTTTATGTTTACCGAGAATAGAAGTAGTGGATCCGCAGCTGTCGTAACTGAAAGGGCGAAGAAGGAAGGGGAAGTAGACATAAGTGAAGATAACGTGCTCTTGGTAATGGGCTTCAAAGATGAAGCGTGAATACCAGGGAGAGTATAACGTCGCCCTTGAAGACTAAACTTGGAGAAATCCGACACGACTTTTTCGAGAGTTCGGAGCCACTGAATACCCAAAACCATATCACAGTCAGATAAGGAAATAAGTAGCATATTAGAACAAAATGGGGCATCCTGTAGCCGCCAAGAAAAACTGTGGTAGATACCGGAACAGAATACTTGCCTTCCATCAGAAACCATAACCGAAGGTCGAGTAGCGGTATCAATGGAACATCCTAGGAGCGGTGCAAGAGTGACATCAAGGAAGTTGTGAGTATTTCCGCTATCGAAAAGGATGCTCATAGATCTCTTGTGGCACTGACGCATAATGAGCATTGTCTAGCATTGAATGATACCCTTCAACGTATGTATAGAAATGTGGGGATCCGAAACTGAATCCGGATCTGAATTTGGAGTGGGTGGGACGGATGAGGCGTCATCATCGTCAGCCTCTAACCAAAATACCCTAGCGCGGTTTCACATGGGGCATTGATGACCCAGGCTAAAGTGATCTCGGTAATAAAAGCAGAGATTCCGAGCACGGAGGTCATCGAGTTCGGCAGGAGTTAAACTTAATTGGCCCCAAGGCGGAGGTCGAGATGCGTTGTAGGTTGGCGGCAACAAGCATGGTGGCAGGCCGCGGGCGGGGGGGGGGGGGGGGGGGGGGGGGGGGGGGGGGGGGGTGGAACCCTCAATGGACTGGATGCGGGAAGAAGGAGCTGACCTCAAGGGGTTTTGTTGAACACCCTTTCGAGATACGCACAATTACGCTCCTGTTGTTTTGCTAGTACAGCAATGTCATGTAATGATTGCGGCTTAAACATGTGAATACCACCTAATATATCCTCATGAAGGCCCCCCAAAAGAATATTAATCTTTTAGTCATCACTTAGCCCACATTTATTCACCAATGACTCAAATTTGCTCAAATATGCATCAACACCACCCGATTGATGTAATTTCATAAGCTCAGTGTGGGAGTCATCCGTGGACTTTGAGAATCTAGCTCGGATTCGCGGTGCATAAACCTCCCATGGAATGACAACATCTCTGGGCCATGGTTCCTCAAAATAATCATGCCACTCTTGGGCATCCCCTTCCATGGCCACACTAGAAAGCATGAATTTTAAATCTTCTGAGGTTCTATCTATAATAAAATAACGCTCACATTGGTGTAACCATCCATCCACAATTTTACTACTAAATCTAGGGAAATAGATCTTAGTGAATTGAGTCGGAGCTTGATAGTTACCTCGTGCGTTAGCCCGTACGGCCAACCTGGTATCTCCTCCCCGGGGAGATAGTGGTGCTGCAAAAGCTAGCCGCTGAGTCCGATCGTTCACCAGATGAGCGAGGCTCGCCACTTGCATAGAGATCCTATTAACGACCTCTCGTAGCTCTTTCCGGAGCACGGTGAAGGAACTTTCAAGCAAATTATGGTGCTGATCATTGGATTCTTCTATTTCCCTTAGCGTTACTTGAGATCTCGTTCCTTCTGCATGGTTAATCACCGATCAAAGATAGAAAATCTGGACCGAGGAAAGAGAGCTATGATACCAATTGATACGAACTTAATCACACATCAAGCTCAATCAATGAAACCAAACACTCCATAAGTAATAATTGGGCCTACGGGGCAATAAATAGTTGCCTCGTTGTATGATTTATATATATATTTATAATTATAATCTTCAAACTAGGAGAATTTATAAGCAAGAAAAGGGGAGAAGACATAGGAGAGTTTAGGGGAGAAGAAGAAGGGTTTAAATCAATCACATGAGAACCTAAAATAACTAACTCCCACTACTTATAGAAGAAGATGATAAAATATCTATAAAATATCTAGGAGTGATGTGGCAGGTGAAGCGAAGGCTGCAAACAGTTAGCGGCACTGCTAGGTGAGCTATTGGCTAAGCATTAGGAGAAGAGAAGTCTTGGCGGCTGCTGTGAAGGCACCTTATCTGTATCAGCTAGTGATGATCTTGGCGGCTGTGGTTGTTGAGGCGCCAAGTTTGTATCACTTTACTTTTGATAATATTTGAATAATTTTCATAGACATCACCGAGATATGGGTCAAAATTAGTTAAAATTAATGTGATTCTCCAATTTTTATTTTGTCAAAGACGCCCCTAAAATATTAAATAAAACCATTTTGATTCCTCAACTTAAAATTTTTATAAAAAATATTCAAAATAATTAAAAAATTAAAGGGAAGTTATCACTTAGGTACCCCAAGGTTTCAACATTTATCACTTAGGCATCCTGACATTTCAATATATACAATGGAGTACCTTGAGATTTGGATATTTTATCACCTAAGTACCCTATGCCTGTATTTGATGAATTTTTGTAAGAATCCGATCTATTTTCTACAAAAGCTATTGATATAATATATGAATATTATAATATATATAAGCTAATGCCAAATTTTCATAAAAAGTTAAATGAATTGTGATAAAATATTCACCAAATATTGATGTAAACCACCTAAAAATTACCACAATAATGTATAATTTTCGCAAAAGCACACCATATTCTAATGATATACTAATATATTGTTAAAATCGTGTTCAATTTTAGTATTTTTCAGTGAAAACTTATAGAATTTTTAAGGTGATAAAATATCTAAAACGCAAAATACCTCATAGTATATATTGAAATGTGATGCATCAATTAGTGATTTATTCTAAGAATTGATAGACAATTAGGGTTAGAGAAGAAAATTTAGAGAAGGAGAGAGAGATTAGGGTTAGAAAGGGAAAGAGGGAGTCAAGAAGAGAGAGAGAGAGTGAAGGATATTTGTTATTAATTATGAACTAACAATATAATTTAATCCCCTTTATATCATCACCAAACTACTTAACTAATTTGCATAACTAACTAACCAATTAACTACTATTTCATTTTTTCCTAGTAACTACTTCCATTATGTGTTATATGTATCAATTATACTAACACAACTACTTATACTATTAATATACCAATACAAGTATTTGTACTATATTAGCTGTATCATTACCTGCCGCTGAAAAACTTCCTTATCCCCAAGGAAGAAATGGACAAACCGTAACCAAAATGCCTCATCAAAAACCAACGTCCAAATTCCCAATTGGCATGGGGCCCGATAATCCCTAGGATCAAAAATCGCGTCTTCCGCTATTGCACCCGTTATCATTGTCAAGTGCGGATTCTTAACCTTGCACACTGTCATATGTCCCGGAGTGAAGCATAGAAGGCTCAAACACACAAACACAGCTAATGCTTCACTAACTTGTTGCAATGTTACATGCACTTCAAGGCCTTCAATCCCAAGTAAAATTTTTGGTGCTGTAAGTTCACTTTTGTATGTTGATGCCGTAACTCTAGTACTAACGTCAATCGTAGAATCAACCTTGACCTGTACTGCATGTGTATCATCTTGAACTTGAAAATTAGAAAATTCGTCAAGTTTAGGAGTAGTCTTCTTGGTGACATGCTCATCACGATGATCATTAGCATTAGCAAAGAACAAAGTCGGTGTACTCTGCCAAGTAAGATCAAGATCCACATTCACATCTAGCTTCATATCGACATTCTCCACTAGCACATGGCAATGTTGCTTAGGTTGCGCAAACTGTGGAGCTTCAAGCTTATATTCTTGAAATTCAATTTCAGAGATTGAAACATCTCTTTCAACTTCCTTCATTGAGCACGCTCCTTTACTGTCAACAACTGTACCCAACTTGGCATGTATTTTGTGTACAACATTAACCTCATTGTGTTTAAAGGGAACTGATTTTGTAGCAGATGCACATCCAATGGAACATTCCTTGTTAAATGCTTGAAGCTCAATATTGAGAAATTGGATATCCAAATAGCAATATCCATCATATATAGCTCGTCCATGTAAGGATAATGCAGAAATTGCTTTTGCTCTTGATTAAAAACGGACTTGAGCTTTAATTTTGAAAATTGATGATGAAAGTGCTTTTATTTCTTCAATAGGACCAAATGGAGAGAATACCTCATGAAGGACATCCTCATTTATAGGATAAAGAACCAAAGTAATCATCACTGCAAGTGTAGTTTTATATGATGCCAATCTCCTCTGACAAATTTCTCGCAAAAGATCCATAATCTTACTTTGCTCATTCTTGATTAAGGTGATGTTAGCTTGCACACCAACAATTGAATCGATCATCCCCTTGAATTGTTCCTCGAGATGACGGAATTCGAACATGCTTCGAGTATTGTCAGCCCTAACAAACAATTGCACAGCACGAACCTAGAGCTCTGATACCAAATGATGCATCAATTAGTGATATATCCTGAGAATTGATAGAGAGTTAGGTTTGGAGAAGAGAATTAGAGAAGGAGAGAGAGAGTAGGGTTAGAAAGGGGAAGAAGGAGTCAAGAATAGAAAGAGAGAGAGAAGGATATTTGTTATTAGTTATGAACTAACATTACAATCTAATTCCCCTTTATATCATCACCTAACTACTCAATTATTTTGCCTAACTAACTAATTATTTTGCCTAACTAACTAAACAATTGACTACTATTTCATTATTTCCTAGTAACTACTTCCTTTATGTATTATAGTATCATTTATACTAATGCAACTACTTATACTATTATTATACCAATACAAGTATTTGTACTATCTTAGCTGTGTCAAAATGTCTGAGTACCTAAGTGATAAATTCTCAAATCTCAAGATAGCTAAGTGATAATTTCCCAAAATTAAAAGAAACTTCGGTTCAAGTATCTTAAGATTTGATAACATATATTTAAGATGCCCCGAGGTTTTAAACTATTTTTATAATAACCTGAACTTTGATAACTTTCTTTCAAGTACCATTGCCCTAGCTACGTCTAAATTAAATTAACATGACACTTGAAAAAAATATAAATATAAAGGGAAAAAAATACCATTTGTATTTAAAATAACTTAAATATTATAAACAATATTTAAAACAATTTTACAAGTACAAAAATAAGTTTAATTTTTTATTTTACAAAATTATTTATTAGTAGTTTTACAAAATTTTGTATTTTTAATTTTAAAATTATTTTAAATATTTTTAAAATATTTAAAATTATATTAAATAAAAGTGATAGTTAAATTATGCTTGATGTATTTTATTTTATTTGAAGTGGTGCATCAGCATGGTTTAATGGGAAAAAGTTAGGGTAGTTATAAAATATATTACCAAATATTATGATACCTGAACCATTTCTTTTTCTAAATCTTTTTAATAGTTTTTGATTTCTTAATAAAATTAGTAGTTAGGGGATTAAATTAATTTTTACTAATAGTTTGGGGGTTGTATCTTGATATAATTAGAAGTTGAGAGGGGCCACATTACTTTTAACCAACAATTCAGGGGCCTCTATAAATATTATCCATAATATTTTAATTAAGTGTTGTACTCAAAAGGTGTGAAATAGGAGTGAACAAACAGACCATATATATCGGTTTCGTCTTCAGTCCTAGTATATATGTTTAATCGGTCTTCCGTTCGGTTCGATTAGGACCAAGACAGGAAAACCCGAAGACCAATCAACATTAATTTTTTATTAAATATTTTGGGTACATAAATTTAATATATAATTAACATATACTATATGTAACTAAAAATATTAATTATTATAAAATTAAATATTTAATTTTTTACTATTTAATAACTATACCAATATAATTATTTTAAAATTATATATATTATGCAAATTATATCATTATTGTTATTTTTAATTTTTAACTTTTATATGGAAATATTTTTTTTCTTATAATTGCATTTGTTACATGAAAAATTGGTCCAAATCGGTCCGATCTGGTCTGGTCCAAACTGGATTCTAACAGCCTTGAGCTGGACCTATTGGTTTTAATCGATCTGGTTCAAAATCTCATAATTTGATGTAGTTCAATCTTCGGTTTAGTCCGGTTCGGTCCAGTCTTGAACCGATGTGCAACCCTAGTGGCAAATATATCACTAGTGCATATCCTTGCAAGGAAATGAAACAAAATAATAATTAAAAAATCTATAAAAAAGAAAATTACAATATAAAATTTATGTGATACAGCCAATTGTCCTTATTTTCAAGTTATTACAGAAAATTTTCTTCTCTTTTCTTTACATTACAAGAGAATTTCATTCTCTCTAGTGGTGGCCAACAGGCCGGGTTGGCCCGAAAACCGGCCCGGCCCCGCCCGTGTATGGCCCGGCCCGGCCTGAGCCCGGCCCGGAGCCGTTGGGGCAACGACTCTTTTAAAAGAGCTGTTTAAAGGCTCTTTAAATAAATAAAAAAATTAATAATTTTTTTTTCTATAAATACTTAAACCTCCCCAACCCATTTCCTCATCAAATCTTCAATCATTTCTTCTCTCTCGATACATTCATCATCTCCCATCTTCTCTAACCTTGCTAATTGCAAAATTGTGCTCTAAAGTTCGAAGTTCGTAAAGTGTTTGGCTGAAGTTCGAATTTCATTGTTCTCTCATTTCAGTAATTTTAGTATCGCAATTTTATTTGATTCGCATTTTTAGTTATTTAATTTGCATTACTACTTGAATTTTATAAATACTAATCACTTATACTAATATGGCACACAACTCTTCATCATCCTCTGGAGCCGGTCGTGCTAGGTCTAGCTCTTCTTGGCCACCCAGAATCCCTAAAAGAAGTAGAATTGTCTTAATTAATACTGAAGAACGAGCTTTTATACAACCAGACCCATCACCCCCATACACTGATGATAGCATAGATTATGACTTTTCACAACAACAAGATTATCATGAGTCAGGTGGTGGTGGGGTTGGAGACTCACAAGCTGATGAGGAACCCACGCCCACCACCGAAGCCCAGCCTGAAACTAGTACCGGTGTAGTAGGCGTACAACTAGTGGGGTATGGAATCACTTTACCCTTAATAGGACAACTAATAAAGCAACTTGTAAATTATGTGACCCACCTAGGACTTTTAGCCATTAACCTAGCAGTGGGACAGGCACATTAAGCAGACATATACTTAGGTGCCACCCCGAGCAATGTCCATATAAGAGCCAACAACGTCTAGTATAGCAGGTGACCGGTGCACTTGCTAATTTTAGGTTCTCTCAAGAGGCCAACCGAAAGGGGCTAGCTAAATATTTAATTTTGGGTGAAAGGCCTTTCAATGCCGGCGAAAACCCATATTTCGTCCACTACCTCCAGCAATGGGTGAATCCCGCCATGGTGAGGGTTCCTCGTAACACTGTAAAGCGGAACGCTTTTACGTTGTACCACAGGATGAAAGCTGAGGTCTTAACACTTTTTGCGATGAACACGAGCATGTTCTCATTGACGTTGGACATATGGAAGTCAAAACCCAGCGAACCTTATATGTGCATAACGGCACACTGGACCGATGAATCCTTCATCCTCCAAAAGAGGATAATTCATTTTAGACTTTTAGATTGCCCCCACACTGCCGAGGTAATTACGGGTGCGATTATGTCAGCAGTCCGCGACTGGGGCATAGAGCGACGTATCTTCAGTATTACGTTCGACAATGCTACCGATAACACTGCATCCGTTACAGATTTAATTAGGCAAATGAGACCCATGTTAGGTGGGAAGTGTTTCCATATTCGTTGCATTTATCACATTTTGCATTTAATGGTAATGGATGGTTTAGATCTTATAAAAGTATCCCTTACCACCTTAAGATCGGTAATAATATCTATTAAATCATCCGGCACTGGCAAAAGAAGATTTAGAAATTTATGTAGGTTGCATAACATAGAATATAAACAATTCAAATTAGACTCCCAAATTAGGTGGTCGTCTATGGTAGAAATGTTAGAGCGCATTCTACCATACAAAGACGTTCTGATGGAATTCGCCCAGGAAAATCGTACAGAATGGAGCGATTATAACCTGGCCGGTATAAATTGGGAGACAATAGATCAAATTTGTAACTTTTTTAGCATGTTTAAAGAGGCAACGACATTTTTTTCGGGTTGCTACTATCCGACCATGCCTCAAGCAATATCAAGATTGCTTGATATTGTCAATTGGATGGTGGGTAATGAATCCAACCCCATTTTGTTCGAATTGATTAAGGCAATGAAAGAAAAGTTTGCTAAATATTATTCTGAACTACCTCTTACATATTGCTTGGCAACTATTTTATACCCTCGTTGTAAACGTGGGGGTTTAAACTTGTTTTGCCAATATTTTTTCAAATATTTGCATCCTAGTCTTAATATCGACACTTTCATTGCCGATGTCGATAACGACTTGCATAGTTTATTTTCTCAATATTCCCGTAAATTAGCGTCCAATAATCCTAGTACTGCTGCAGTAGGATCTTCCACATCTAGTGGAAGTAGTTCACACACGTCATATTCGTGGAAGCTGTTGGAGCAATTTATGCCCACAGTAGCCCCACGTCATATGACGAGCTAGATTATTATTTGCGGACACCGTTGGTCCATATTTTCGGGCCGCCGATTCAACCCGCATTTTGATCTTTTACAATGGTGGAACACAAACCAAGCCTAGTATCCCGTACTTTCCACCATGACACGTGATATACTAAGTTGTCCGGTGTCTTCAGTAGCATCGGAATGTGCTTTCAGTCTTGATGGCAGGTTGCTTGGAACGAAGAGGGCGAAGCTATGGCCGTCAAGCTTGGAGATGTCCGTGTGCTTGAAGGATTGGCTGCTAGCTGAGGCAAGAGAGCAACAGAGAATGAAGCTGGATTCATCGAGCGATGAAGAAGACGACCGCACAACTGATACGTCAAATGATGGCGTAGAAACCCCCTAGGCGACTGATATCAATACTTTTGTATGTCAATTATTTACTTTTAAATATTTACACCAAAAGACGACCGCACCGCACATATGTCAACTTTGTATGTTTTGATAAACAAATTTGGACTTTTAAATATTATGCCCCAACTGCGTTGTATTTGTTCTTGTATTTGTTACGTTATTTATTTACCATTATGTTTTTGATAAGATATTTACAATTATTTATTGTATATTTTATTTTATTATATATATTTAGCTTTATTTTTTTTTGAACATGTATATTTAGCATTATTAGTGCTTGAAAAAAAATGTATTTGTATCTCATATTATTTATCAATGCATTAAAATAATTTTAGTACAAAACGACTTTGTATTATTTAAAATTTTTTTTATTTCTGTAAAAAAAGCGGGCCAGGCCTGGCCCGGCCGCACTGTAGAGGACCCGGGCCAGGGACCGGACCGGGCCTTGCCTGGCCCTGGAACCCCTCCGGCCCGGCCTCGCTCCCAAACTGGCCAGACCCGGCCCGGCCTGGCCCTAGCCCAGGCTCGGCCCCTGGCCACCACTAATTCTCTCACACAATCACTTGCACATACTTTAGGTAATTATTTACAACAATGCACAAACCATATTGTGTCTAAAAGACTCACAAAAAACTAGCCATATCAGAGCCTATAATACGGGCCAAAATAGGACAAATGATATTGATACAAATATTCCCCATCCTCACATTTTGAATTAACCCCATTGCGGTTCCACACCACGTCACTGCCATATGGAGCTGAGTCATCTGCTTATGTAGCATGCTTAGTCATTATCCCTAAATATTTACTACTATAAATAAGATCAGGTCAATGGGGAGCTATGTTTTTAAGATCAATGTGTTCTTCTTATGAATGTAAATAATCTATATTATTGAATGAACATTGGGAGGTACAAAGGGGCCTTTATGTGGGCACATGGCAAGAGCACAATGACCATTCTATCCTTATGGAGCACATAAGTCAAGAGGTAGAGTGGTAATATACTCAAACCCTAGAGCGAGAAAATATCCTAGATAATATTCTAATTGGCCCCCTCAATCTGAGCGGGGCATTAGCACTCGAAGATTGGATTTGTGTTCTTGGAACCGATCAGCAGGTAGCCCCTTTGTGAGGATGTCAGCCGCCTGTTTAGTCATGGGTGTGTAGCGAACTTGAAGACCTCCTTTGGGTACCTTTTCTCGGATATAGTGGAAATCGACGTCAAAATGCTTGCTACGATCATTGGAAATTGGGTTTGCTGCAAGGTAGGAGGCGGAGACATTGTCACAGTAAACAGTTATCGGTCCTGGGTGGCAAAGGCCGAGATCCCGCATTAGGTACCAAATCCAGTCACTTTCGGCAACAGATTGAGTGACAGCCCTGTACTCGGATTAAGTTGTGGATTTCAAAACCGTGGTTTGCTTCTTGGCCTTCTATGAAATGAGGTTGGGATGTAAGTAGGCAGCATATTCTATGGTGGAGCGGAGAGTGTCGGGGCACACACCCCAATCGGCATCAACAAAGGCAGCGACAGAGAGCGTGCGAGCAGGCACAATGAGAAGGCCATGGTTAGGTGTGAACTTAAGGTATCGGATGATGCGTTTAACGGCCTGCTAGTGCGGGGTGCGGGGGGGCATGCATGAACTGACAGATGAGGTTAACAGTGTAACATATGTCGGGTCGGGTCATGGTGAGGTATTGAAGGGCTCTTACCACACTTCTATATGAAGTGGGATCCTTAAGAGGCTCCCCTTCACTCATAGAGAGGTGTGCTCGTGTGGGAAGAGGGGTTTTAACTGGTTTGGCATCGCAAAGGTCATGTTTGGTGAGAATGTCCATGGTGTACTTGTGCTGATTGAGGAAAAGACTAGCTTTGGTTCGATGGGCCTCAATCCCAAGGAAGAAATGCAAAGGTCCAAGGTCTTTCATGGCGAACTGGGTGGACAGGGAGTTAACAAGGTTGTTAAGGTGGTTGGAGTTATTGCCTATTAAAATTATGTCATCAACATATAAAAGTAGACCCATGATATGTGATTTGGACCTATGGATAAATAGAAAAGGGTCAGCATGACAGCAAACAAAACCAAGACGAAGTAAAAACGCACTACACCTTTGGAACCATGGTCGAGATGCCTTTTTAAGTCCATATAGCGCCTTTCTTAAGAGGCAAATATAGTCGGGTTATTTTGGATGTATGAATCCCTGTGGTTGCTTCATGTAAACCTCTTCCTTGAGAAGACCATGTAGGAATGCATTTTTGACATCCAACTGTCGAATAAGCCAGTTGTATGTAACATTAAGTATAAGTACAAAGCGAATGGTGGAGGGTTTTGCAACTGGGCTGAAGGTCTCCCCATAGTCAAGGCTCTCACATTGATGAAAGCCTTGAGTCACAAGACGGGCCTTAAATCATTAAACTGAGCCATCAGCTTTGTACTTAACTTTGTATTTCCAGGTGCTACCCACAAGGTTTTTCCTAGGGTCATGTGGAACTAAGTCCCAAGTGTGATTGAGAAGTAAAGCATTAAACTCATCTGCCATACCTTCTTGCCAGTGTAGATTTTTCACAGCCTGTGTAAAGCAAGTTGGCTGTTGTACTATAGTAATACAAGATAAGCAAAGTGGATACTTGGTCTTGCTATGCCATCTTTAAGCCTAGTGAGCATGGGATGAACGTTTAAGGTATCTGGTGGAGTAGGGGACAAGTGTTGTATCGTGGATGGAGGGTTGGACCCAGGGGTGTCCTGTGGGGAGGGGGACTTGGGGGGATCGGGCTTGGGATGCTCAAGGTCGGGGGTGGGGGGGGGGGGGGGGGGGTGGACTGGTGGAAGGGGCATCCCCATGGGAGTTCGCGAGCCGGGGGCCAAGGACCGTATCAGTCTTGGCTGTGGGTGGCGAACCGAGAGAGGTGACGGGCGGGAGCCCACTAGGGGCTGACCGAATTGGGGCGGGGGGGGGGGGGGGGGGGGGGGGGGGGGGGGGGGGGGGGAGTCGGAGGCAACCATCGATCATTGGGAAGAGCTATTGGTTGGTGCATTGGGTTCAAAGCTAGGGTGACCGAACTGGGTGAGAGGTTTGAAATATTTAGGGTTGGGAGACTGTGTGACCATGGTTATTAAAATCACGATTCGGATCGTAGGATTGTACGATCCTACGATCCCACTTTGCCCAACCGACCCGGATTGTGTAAAAAATCGTAAAAAGGTAAGATCGCAGAAAAATGATGTAGGATTGGTAGGATCGGAGTAGAATCGGTAGGATCGCCGATTCTACCCGATTCTACCGAGTCTAATAATATCAAAATTATAAAAATTTAAAATAATTACAATCTTCTCCCCCCCCCCCCCCCCCCGGCCCAAAACCTCAGCACACCCCCTTCCCCTTAACCCTAACCCCTCTAGACACACCGCCACGCCATGCCACCCTACCACCCAACTGCCGCCAACCACGCCACCGATCGACTGCCGCCAGCCACCAGCCAAGTTTTGACACCAACATAAGGGCCACACATAACACAACCATAGCTTATTTTCTTTATGGGTAAAAATTTCTAATTTTTGTTATTCTTCTAGTATATGTATATTATTGAGTTACTTAGGTAATTGTTTTGATTTACATTTTGTTTATTTTAAGCTTGGTTTTGTTTTGCTTTGTTTATCTAAGTATACCCATTTAAATTTTTGTGTTGAATTATTGATTACTTGATTGTAGTCAATTTTATGAATTTTATTGTATTTCTTCAACTTTATAATGCAATATATTGTTCCCAAGTTTTAATGTTAACTTGATTGTCGAATCATATGTATTGAACTAAGAATTTGTTTAACTTAGTAATATCATATTCACTAATTATGGGTGCCTCCTCTTTTTAATTTTAGTTTTTAAGTTGTACATGTGTTATTCATGTATATTTAACTTATACATTTCAGATTTATCTATTATATTTGATTTTGATACTTATGAAATTGAAGTTAATTTGTTGGTATAGTTTAAATGGTGTCTTCTGGTGTAAGTTCTAAACCATCCGGTTCAGGAAAATCTAAGAAAAAAAATGCTCCAGGTCAAAGATTAGATCTAGGTTGGGAGCATGGAATTGAGGTTTTTTTATTGTATATTTGAGGCTTATAATGCGATTTTTATGGATACAAGTTAGTGTTTTACACAAAAAGTAGAATCTTACGATTCTCGATCTGATTCTACGATCCCGATCCTGAGAACCCCTCACCGATCCTACATAGAATCCCGATTCTGACAACCTTGTGTGTGACATCGGAGCTAGTGGTTTCAGTTTTAAGTAGGTCGTGATAGGGAAATGTGGATTTTTCAAAGACTACATGCCGACTAATATAAATGCATTTGTTTTTGGGGTCAAAGCACCTGTATCCTTTGCATTGGGCTGTATAACCTAAGAAAATGCATGTGATGGATCATAGGGGCAAGTTTATGAGCGGTATGGGGTACAATGTGGGGGTAACAAATGCACCCAAAAACTCAAAAATGATTATAATTCGGGTTTGTGCGAAAAAGCCTTTGAAATGGAGATTCATTTGACAAAGTTGGTGTGGGAAGACGATTTATAGTAAAACACGCAGTACAGAAAGCGTCGTCCCAAAATTCATAAGGAAGTTTTGAGTGAATTAGGAGCGTTCGTGCCATTTTAGATAAATATCGATGCTTGCGTTCCGCTACCCCATTTTGTTCTGGGGTATCCGGATAGGATAGGCGGAAGTGAATTCCAACATCACAGCAAAGGAAATTCATACGCCGGTGATCAAATTCACCTCCGCAATCACTTAGAAAATTTTAATACTAAGGTTAAATTGGTTTTCAACAAGTGTTTTAAAGTCAACAAAAATCGAACATCAGATTTGCGTTGCATCGGGTAGAGCCAAGTGAATCGTGAAAAATCATCAATGAACAAAACATGGTACTTGTATGCTAAATTTGAGGATACGGGTTATTGCCAAACATCCGAATGTATTAATTGAAGGGGCATAGTAGAAGTGTGCAATATGCATTCAAAAGAAAGCTTTCTAGATTTCCCTAAACAACGTGACGAACATTTATTTAAAAATCTAGCAGCCAGAAGAAATTGTTTCTTACACAAGGTATCAAGAACAGTTCTACCTAAATGTTCCAGTCTTTGATGCCACACTCCACCGTTTTTGACTTGAGCTATGAGTCCGATGTCATGTGGGGAGAAGCTATAGAGAGGGCCGTTATGGGGCACTAGTGGAAGCGGCGTCCCTGTAGCTTCGTCCTTGACACAAAAAAATTTAGAGTCATATTCTACCGAAAAATTGTGTCCTGACGCAGTTGTTTGATAGATAATAAGTTATGTGTGAGACTGGGTACAAGCATGACTTGGGGTAAATTAAGTGGGGATTTGTGCATGGGAATTATAGTGTAGCCAACATGCGTTACAGGTAATAATGCTTCATTTCCAACAACAACACCTTTATGACCATTATAAGGAAGAGGTTTAGAGAGGATACCCGGGTTAGGTGTCATATAGTTTGAGGCATCCAAGTCAGGACACCAATTGTAGTCGTCCGGTTTTCTTATCGTCATGGCAGCAAACGATTGGGAAGGATCTGGAAAGGTAGAGCTGTCGAATTGGTGAGGACATGTAATAGCGGTATGACCAGTCTGGGAGCATATTTGAGGACCAGGGCTGAGCACACCTGCACTAGAGTTATGAGAAGGACTAGGTTGAGGTTGGACAGGGTTAGGGGTGCTATTGTAGGAGCCCCCCCATGGGGCGGTGTACCGTGGGTGGCCGGAGAAGTCGAAGGGGGCCCAAGGCCACTGCGATTATTGCGGCTATTACAGCTGCAGCCACGGCCGCGTCCACCTTGGGAGGGCAGGGGGTTGGGTGGTGGCTGACTGGTAGCCAGCATGGCATGAGATGGTTCAGTCGATGGCCGGTTAGAGTAATGGCTCAAGGCAACCTCTTCATTGAGTAAAGTAATTTTAAGTTCCTCGTGCGTGTAATGTTTTGAAAATTAACGAGTAAAAGTGAAAAAAGCGGCTTACTCGGGAGGTAAGCCATAGAGTGCAAAATGTTGAAATTCTCTATTCAAAACCGGGGAGTCAATAGCAGCTAGATCGCATGTAATGGATTTTAGTTGAGAGAGGTATTTATCCATTGATTTGCCATCCTTACAATGATGCATAATTTGGGTTCTTAGGCCAAACTCCGTGGCTAAGGAGTGATCCCTAAAGTGCTTGGCTAGGGCATCCCACATGGATTTAGAGGTAGGTTGGTCTACAATTTCATTTATTAGAGATCTAGAAAGGGTGGCCGCAATGTAGGATCTAAAGCTTTGATCTGTGCGCAGCCAGGTTAAATAGTCAGGATTGGGGTAAATCGTTCCATCTGGATTTGTTACTTGGGCAGGGGGACAAGGGTAAGACCCATCAATAAACCCCAACAATTGGTAAGCTTTTAACAACATTTGAAATTGTTCGCGCCAAGGCGAGTAGTCAGTTGTTGTTTCTAGTTTAATTGTAGCAATGCTCATTATGTTGGAAAGAGGAATCGCAATTGGGAAAGTAGGGTGATTATATTGATTAGGGTTCGTATAATTGAAAAAGTAGGGTAATTATATTGATTAGGGTTCGTATAATTAGGGTTTAAAAAATTAGAAGGGAGAGAGGAAGGAGGCGGTGGCCCCCCTCCACTGGCACTAGGGAGTATTGATTTGGGGGGGGGGGGGGGGGGGGGGGGGGGGGGGGGCATGCCACCGTCGGTTAGTGAGGGACCGGGGAGGTCGATGCCGGTCGTAAACAGGGAGGAAAAGTAGTAGAGGGGGAGGGATGCCCAAGATAAGTGCCAGGTTCACAGTTGGCCTCCCGGTTGGCGGTGGAGTACCGGAGATGGCGACACCGGTATCCCCCGACCGAGGGAGTGGGACACTGAGAGGAATAGATTCGACATTTTAGCGGCCAGTCATTAGTCCTGGTGGGACGCCGACCGTGGGACAGGGTGGGGTATCGGTATGGGAACCACCGATCTCCACCCCGGCTGTGGCGGCACTGGTAGTGAGGGAAGGGGAGGGGGAAAGGGCACTTGCATAAGAACGATTAGGGTTAGTTGCCATTGTTATTATTTTTTTTAATGTTAAACAAATCTTAGCCATCCATTACAACGGAGGACCAGGATTCGCTCCTCTCACGCTCTCACCCTCTTTTGAGAATGCCATATATAGTGTGAGGGTTGTGAATTTTGGACCACTTATTTAGCTGCTGACATTATCTTTCTTCCACCTGACATCACCCACTTTCCTCACTTTAACCAAATATATGGCCCACAATTCATCCTCCCATCTCTCTTCCTCTCATAAGTGTCAATCATATATTATACAACAATTAGGCTCCGTTTATTTAGGGGGAAAACCACATTCCAGGAAGTAGTTTTCCCCCTTTCCGTTGTTTGGCGTAAGATTAGTAACTTTCCTTCAAATGGGGGAAAATGACTTCCCTTTTAAAAGATGAAAAGTTATCATTCCGAGTGATCTATAAACATGATTGTGATAATATATAAGTATTCTCATTAGATTTTTCCTAAAAAATGCTAATACGGCTTATGATTTCGGCCATATTTAGATAATTTTTACATCAATATACAATGAACTTTTTATCGTAATTTGCTAAAAATATTGGCATGACTTGTAAATATTATCGTGACTATGTATTGTATAAGCACTTTTATATTTGGTCAGATTCTTACAAAAATTCTCAAATTTTGATGTATGGTACCCGAGTGATAAAATATTTAACTTCAAGATACGTCATTATATACAGTCAAGTGCCATGATATGTAATAAATGCTCAAACCTCAGGGTAACTTAGTAATAATTCTACAACCACATAGAGTCTAAATAATTTTAAATATATTGTATTTCTATTTATATTATCTTATAACTAGGTATAAGATGATTGGTAAAAGATAATTCCTTTAAAACAAGCAAAGAATATCAAAATATGAAAACATGTTTTCCTTTGAAACAAACAACGAAAAACTCAACAGGAATAGCATTTTTCATGGAAAACCTTTTCCGTAGGAAAATTACTTATGTTGAAACAAACGGAGCCTTAATCTAAAAATAATGTAACTATATGTCAATATACCAAAAATTAATCCAACTCTATTTTCTGACTAAAAAATAATCCAACTCTAACTTTTCTACTAAAAAATAACCAAAATCCAAAATTAATTTAAAAAATACTGAAGTATGGCGTGTGGGTATGATGCTCCGACAAAATATTTTTCTTCTATGTATTTTTGGTTTGGCATGAGTTCTTTTTCCACCTAACCAAACTAAAATTATATATATATATATATATATATATATATATATATATATATATATATATATTTTATAGTTGAGTACAATTCCAAAAAAAAGCAATATTTGGGGGCATAGAACAAGCAAAACAATAAAGGAATACAACTAGAGAACTAGGGCTGCAAATGAGCTGAGCCGAACCATAGTTTGCTCGGCTTGGGTCATTAACTAAATGAGACTAGCTCGGTATCGATTTCATTTATTTAACCGAGCCGCATATCTGTGCTTGCCTCAGCTTGTTTACTAAATGAGACCAGCTCAATATTGGTATCATTTTGACTTGATTATTTGGCGAGCTGGCTCGTTGAGTTTCGCCGACTCATTGCACTCATTTGCTAGGCTCATTCAGCTCATTTATTAGGCTTGTTATACTTATTTATGATTATTGTTACTTGAATTTTCAGAAAAGGGTAATAAAATAAATCATATGTGAAAATTGGAAAAAAAAAAACATACATGTAACTTAATTTCGTAATATAGACATGCGCCAATAATCGAGTTAGCTCATGAGCCCATAAACGAGCTAGCTCGTGAGCCCTTCGAGTCTAGTCGGCCACGATTTGATTTGGCTCATTTATTTAAACGAGCTGTCCTTAAATGAGTCGAGCAGGCTTTCGAGTCGGTTTAGACGAACCCAAGCCGAGTCCTTAATGAGCCGAGTCAAACCAACTTATGAGCCGGCTTGACTCATTTGCAGCCCTACAGAGAGCAAGCCAAACCAAAAATATACAGAAGGAAAATATATTGTCAAAGCATCATACTACGCACCATAATTTAATATTTTTTAAATCATATTTTCAGAGTTTGGTTATTTTTAGATTAAATTTAAAGTTTGTTTATTTTTTTGTAAAAAAGTTAGAGTTGGATTATTTTTGGTAGAAAAGTTAAAGTTATGTTATTTTTTAGTAAAAAAGTTAGAGTTGAGTTTTTTTGTTAGAAAATAAAATTGGGTTATTTTTTATAATATTGATATATAATTCGATTATTTTTAGATGGAATATTATTAATTATTTAATATGATAAAATTCATGATGCATTAATTAGAAACAGATGCACCGGATTTTGTAGGTCAACCTATTTGCATTTATGACTTGTTTTTATTAGTTTGTTCATGTTGTATGTACTATTTTAGACCTTGTTATGGGTGTCCATAAATTCAGTTCACCTTCCACAGATCAAGGAGCAAATATTAAATACGATAATACTATTGTCACAATAAAATTATTATTATCAGAATATAATTATAATTTTTATGATAATTTTATAGTTTTTATTATTTACAAGTTATATTATTACTCTGATAATAACAAATCTCATTAAATATTGTTGTTTATTGAAAATCAACTCGACCTTATTTAATTTGATTTTTTGATAAACGAACTCTTCTAATTATTAGGTTGTATTCATTGGACTTTCTATTTTTCTTAAAATTTGAACTTTTTTTTTTTTTTTTAGATGTATACATAATTTTAGTTGTTGTAGAATTTGAAAAATCAACAGATTTATAGTAGGGACTCTAATTAAACTATGTCAGATGCATTTAGTTAAATTATTACAAGTTTATAATCACATGTGTAGGCGTGATTTGAACTTAATAACATACTTTAAGGTTATTTTTAAGATTTAATATTATAATTTAGAAAGTTTATATGTTTTAATTATATAATAGGAAGTCGATCTAACATATTTTAAGAGTTAAATTTAATGTGTAGCGATGATTAGTGTTTAATAATATATTTAGAGTTAATTTATAAAATTGAATGTTGAAGATACAAATGAGTCTAGTATTATAATTTAGGGGACTAAATCAAATATGCATGAATAAAATTTAAATTTCACGCGTTGATAATATTTTGGGCACAAATTGTGTGCCATAACAACCGTACCATTTAGCTTATTAGTTCAATAACTATTTAAGAAATTAGTGCAAATTCAATAACCATTATCACCCGTTTAAAATCGATTAACTGGAGTTTCGATTTCGGTTAATTTTGTTCTGTTAATTGGTAACCACTTTTTTGAAAACAAATTTAAGTTTTTGTTTCATCGACTTTAATCCTAAATTTTTCCAAGTTGAAAATATCATTTACTTGTTTACAAGCTCATCGATATATGTATGTTTTTTTACTCATGGAAAATTATTACTTGAGTACTCTAAGGTTTGATCATTTATCACTTGAATATAGTTTGTTTGTTAGTTGTGAAGAAAATATAAACCCAAGGATAAAGTTAAGCAATAATAAAACTCTCATGAAATGGCAAGAATCGAACCCACCACCCCCTTACACCAAAAGTAAAGCACTTGACCAATTGGCTAGAGTTGTAGCCATGGTCTTATAATAGTCTTAAATAATATATTTCAGTTTTTTTGGTTAATTATTTAAGTTAAACACACAAACCAACACAGTCCAAATTAACCGAGTTTTTTATCGGTTTGGTAATCAAACCGGATTTTTCAAATCAATAACTGAAATTTTTGGTTCAAATTTATTGATTTCGATTCGATTTTTCTAATTTCGGGGTTTTATGAACACCCCTAATTCAATGAGATATTTCACGTGTGGAGGGTGGGTTATTTTTGGTTAAATAAAAGTGTCAGTGGTATTGACTGAGTTTAGAGTATATTATTATACTTTGCCCCAAATTTTAAACATATATACACTTAATTGAAGATATTAAACGTATATTTTCTTAGTTTTGGATCCTGTTTGGCACGTCATTGGCCAATCCTATCAATTTGGATTTTAATTAAAAATTACACATTTCAATTCTTTGATATGGGAAAGGCAATACAATTTGATATTAACTCTATTAATTTCAAACCTAAAATGACTCAAACTTGATTGATTCAAAACCTAAGATGACTCAAAAGTGAAAAACTTAGCCCAAACAAACTCAAAATTTAACATCACCCAATTTGACCTAAAACCCGAAATGACCCAACTTAATGAGTAACTCGACTTAGACCCAGTCCGATCCTAGTAAAGTCTAATGTGACATGACCTGATTAACACGAAATTCAAGACGATTTGCACTCTAAATGACCTATGTAGCTCAGACCCAACTTGAATGTGAGAAACCGACCCAAGACTCAAAATGACCTATTGACCTGAAAGGTAAGATGATTCAAACCTAACATGACGTGACTCGCTAACACGTGATAACCCAAAATTCTAATGATGCAACCCAATTGACCTGAACTAAAGATGACTTGATTTTTTGAGCTAAGTCAATCCAACTCAAACTTGACCCATGTTGACCTGAGTACTCTCGAAACAACCTAATTTGAATAATCCGAAATTCTAGATAATTAAACTTAAAAACTCGATACAAGTGCACCTAAAAACTCGAGAATACTTGAATGCGAAATGAATCAACTATAACATAAATCTAAACTAAGTTGATCTAAAACTCGGAAGAATCCAACCTATAAAAACCACTTAACTTTTCTAATTTTTCAAATTACACCTAAACTTTTAAAAAAATTTCAATGTTATACCTAATATTGATACTGTTAACCTTCCGTTAAATGAAATGTGGGTTTTGGGGTATAAATGCATCAAAACACCATGTTTAAATTAATTTTATTTAATTAAATTAGATTCAGTAAAATAGTCAAAGGTTTGGCATGCTGCTACAACTTTTTGCTACCAAAAAAAATTAGAATTCTTTTTTTATTTATAAGATTGTTTATAATTCATTAATGAAAAATAAGTTTTATTAAGGATATTTTGGTAGTTTCATATTTATTTTAACGAAAAGTTAACGGCGTCAGCATTAAGTGTGACATTGAAAATTTTTTGAAAAATTCAAGCATAACTTTTAAAAATTAGAAAAGTTATGTGGTTTTTAAAACTGCACCTAAAATGTTGGTGGTTTTCAATTAAAAACCTATATAATATACATAATTTATATATTTAATATCTATGAAAAAACAATAAATTTAAAAATAGTTATAGAATTATTATAGAAATATCAATATAAATTGATTTTAGGGTTATTTAATTGAAATCTGGGTGTCATCCAGCTTTTCTCTCTCTCTCTCTCTAGCTCTGTCGTGCAACGTTCACTGACCCCTCCACCCCACCGCCCTGACACCACCCCTCCACCCCACCGCCCCACCGTCGGCAACCTCGTCGATTCACCTCCACCTCTGGCTACGCCACCTAGACGGCGAAGACCCACTGCCGGGCAAGCGTCGCACCTCACCACCCACCCACACACCACTTACCACCAAACCTCCACACCCACCCCGACATAGAACCCCACCACCACCTCGCCCCACCCAAACACCCACCACCACGGCCCTCAGACCTCGCCCCACCCATCCCAACCCAGACCTCGCCTCACCCAATCACCCACCACTTCACCTCACCGACCTCGCACCTCACCACCACCTCGCCTCACCTACTTGGCACCCACCCCCCCCGACTAGACATCTGCACTGACACCGGCACCACCACCACCGCACCCTGCGATGCCCCATCACCGCCATCACACACACTCACACTCACATCACACCACACCTCCCCCGCCCCACCACCACCACCAGCCCCTCATCACCACCGTCACCATCGCCAACAATCCAAAGTGATCATCCCACAGCCGACAAGCAAGAGCGGGCCCAGGTAAGTTTTAGCCGGGTCAGAGTATCAACAACGCACCGGCCCCAGGTTTGATCTATTCTTTATTACAGCAGGGTAGTGTTTTGATTTACCATTGTTGACTATTTTCCTTTGGTTTACTTGATTCTGTCTCTTTTCATTATTTTGCAATTGTGTGTTTCTTATTGACTGTGGGCGGTATTCTCGGGGTTATATACTATATTTAGCTTCTTGTCTATATTGTTCACTTATCCGCGCCAGGTACAGCTAGTTGATGAGCGCGACCAGCTATGGAACTCAGACATTGAGGCCATCTTCAAAAGGGTTGGGAAGGGGAAGGGGGAGGGGGAGGGTGAGGCAAAAGGAGACAGGGAACTTGAGATTAGGTTGACTAAATGTCCGGACACTAACAAAGAAGAGTTTTGAGGTGGTCCATATGATGATGAGGAGAAACATCAACATCCTTTGTCTGCAAGAGACTAAATGGGTTGGCGTAAAAGCCAGGGAGGTGCTAGGGCATAAGCAATGGTATGCGGGCAAGTTCAGAGGTAGGAATGAAGTTGGGATCATTTTGGAAAGCAGCCTCAAGGATAAAGTAGTCGGAGTATCAAGAGCTGGCGATAGGATCATAAGTACCAAGATGGTCCTAGATGGTGAAGTATTGAACGTTATCAGTGCCTACGCACCTCAAACCGGAATGTCTGAGCATGAGAAGGCAACATTCTGGGAGGACTTAGACACAATGATGCGAGGCATACCCCTAACCGAACAAGTAATGATTGGCGGGGATTTCAACGGACACGTTGGCGCGACAGAGGATGGTTGTGCTCCTCACCACAGAGGATTCGGTTTTGGAACCAGGAATGTAGAGGGCAAAGCCATTTTAGACTTCGTGGTTACTTACGACCTAACGGTGGCCAACACCTTCTTCAGAAAGCGCGAGCAACACATCATCATGTATCAAAGCGGCAGGACAAGAACACATATTGACTACATACTATTAAGGAGAAGGTTGCAAAGAGACTGCAGGGATTGCAAGGCTACCCCAGGCGAAGACCTGTCTACACAACATAGGATGTTGTGGACGGATATCAAGGCCAAGAAGAGGGCCAAAAGAATTTGCAAACCTGCACAGACGCACACTTGTTGGAGGGAGCTCAAGGGGGAGAAGTGTAAGGTATAAAAGAAAAGAGTGGAGCCTCAACTCAGGGAAGACTTCGAGGGAGATGCAAACCAGATGTGGAACCATCTGGCCCAAAAGATGAGAGGACTGACATGGGAAGTTCTCGGCACATCAAAGGGAAGGGTACCAAGCAACAGAGAATCATGGTGGTGGGGTGACGAGGTCCAAGAGAAGATTAAGGCAAAACGAGTTTGTTTCAGAGAGTGGGACCATAGCAGGGATGAGGATAAGCGACATCGGTATATTCAAGCCAGGAGAGAAGCAAAGAGAGCAGTCAAAGAAGCATAATCAAGAGCTTATGAGGACTTCTACAAAAGGTTGCAGACCAAAGAGGGTGCGAGGGACTTATATAGAATCGCCAAAGCTAGAGAAAGGAAGATTGGAGACTTGGACAGAGTTCAATGCATAAGAGGGGAAGATGGACATGTACTCGTGGACAGGCATCTAATCAAGGCTAGGTAGAAAATGTACTTCCAAGAGCTGTTCAACAAACAAGGAAGGACAGAGATATCCTTAGGTGATCTTCAAACATCTGAGGTGCATCAAAACTACTGCGACTATAGGCAAATTAACCTCGACAAAGTCAAGGAATCCCCGAGATCCATGGGAAGGGGTAAAGCAGTTGGCCCAGATGGCATACCCATAGAAACTTGGAAATGTCTTGGACAAAAGGGCGTTAGGTGGCTGACTAAACTATTTAACCAAATCCTCCGGGGGGGACAAGATGCTTGAGGAATGGAGGAAGAGTATATTGATTCTGATATATAAGAACAAAGGAGACATTCAGATTTGCTCCAATTATCGGGGTATCAAACTAATGTGCCACACTCTGAAGTTGTGGGAACGGGTCATAGAGAGGAGGTTAAGGCAACAGACTGAGGTGACCGAGAACTAGCTCGGATTTATGCCCGAGAGATCAACAATAGAATCCATCCACACTCTGAAGTTGTGGGAACGGGTCATAGAGAGGAGGTTAAGGCAACAGACTGAGGTGACCGAGAACTAGCTCGGATTTATGGCCGGGAGATCAACAATAGAATCCATCCACGTCCTAAGGCGGACGATAGAGCAATATAGTGAGAGACAAAAGGACCTTCATATGGTTTTCATTGATTTAGAGAAGGCATATGATAGAGTGCCAGGGGAGGTCCTTTGGAGAGTTTTGGACAGGAAAGGCATCCCCGTACCATACATACGAGCCATTAAAGATATGTATGAAGAGGCATAGACTATGGTGCGTACAGTGGATGGGGAGACAGACGCTTTCCCGATAACAGTAGGGGTTCACCAAGGGTCTACTTTGAGCCCCTATCTGTTCATTTTAGTTATGGACGAGCTCACTAGTCACATCCAAGGATTTGTACCTTGGTGCATGCTTTTTGTAGATGACATAATATTGGTGGAGGAGTCGCGAGAAGAGATAAATGAGAAGCTGGAACTGTGGAGAGGAGCTGTAGAGTCGAAGGGTTTACGACTAAGTAGAGCCAAGACAGAGCACATGGAACTCAAGTTCGATCCCTCTACCACGCCTAGCCTAGAAGAAGTCAAGATTGGACATGAGGCCATATCGAAGAAGGAGAGATTCAGGTACTTGGGGTCCACGATATAGCACAACGGCAAGGTGGACGAGGATGTCAGCTACAGGATCAAAGCGGGATGGCATAAGTGGAGGATGGCCTCCGCAGTACTTTGTGATAGGAAGTTTCCCTTGAAGCTAAAGGGAAGATACTATAAGACAGTTGTGAGGCCAGCCCTGGCATATGGGGTGGAGTGCAGGGCGATGAAACAACAGCACACATAGAAGATGAAGGTGGCGGAGATGCGAATGCTGAGGTGGATGTGCGGACACACAAGAAAGGATAGGATCAGAAAAGACATTATAAGAGGCAAATTGGGCGTAGCCTCCATTGAAGATAAATTAAAGGAGCAACGTCTGAGGTGGTTCAGGCATGTCAGAAGGAGACCGGACAATGCTCCAGTCAGGAGATGCGAACAGCCTCTTACTACATTAGGCAAAAGAGGCAGAGGCAGACCAAAGAAGAGATGGCTTGAGACGATCCGACAAGACCTCACCCACCTAAACCTCTGGGAGGAGATGGCCTTAGATTGGGCCCTATGGAGGGCTAGCATAAGGGTATTAGATGATCCGGATGGAGTAGGGTAGTTCTTGGTCTCTACCTTATCCATCCCTATCTCTTTCTCACTCTCTTTCTTTATCTCTTCTACCTCTATCTCTATCCTCTATCTATAGCCCTTTCTTTATATCCTTTTCTTTATCTCACCTTATCTGTGTTCGGTGCCTGTGCAACACTCTTTGAGTCTTTTTTTTTTGGGTCATACTCATGCATTTTTTATGCTTCTCCTGTTGCCAGGTCTTTGGCTGATTGATGCGGACAAACTTTTTAGGCTGGAGGTCCTCGGAACAGCCTCCCTTCAGGGTAGCCCCCTGAAGGGGGAAGGCTGCGTACATCTACCCTCCCCAGACCCTGCTTTTGCGGGAGCCCTTGGAGGCACTGGGTTTGTTGTTGTTGTTGTTGTTAATTGAAATGTCTATATACTTTTCTCATTGTATCAATTCGGTTCTCGTACTTTTAATTATATCAATTTAGTCCCTCTATAATTTGTAATGTATCAATTTAGTCATTTGATCAAATTTAAGTTCAGTTATTGACCTAATTTTTAACAGCACAATCACGTTAAATGCAAGTAGCCTACTAAAAATTCGTGTATTCACTCAATTTAACTCGGTATATGGCCGAATTTAAATATTTCACTAAATTGACACAATTTTAATTGTATATGAACTAAATTGACACAATTAAAGGTACAAGGACTAAATTGACACAATGAATAAAGTACAGTGACCTTTAGCATTAATAACCCTAAATTTTAATCTATATAACAGGGACCTCTTGGGGGATGTCTCTACTCCTTGCCCTATTTAGGTGCGTTGCTGTTCTTTCTGGTTGCCGGTGGGCTTATGTTCCTTGGGATTTAGTGGTGCGGTTTTTTGGAGTTGTATGGTTGCTGGTGCTCTGTGTCTTGCTCTTGGGTCTTGTTGTTGGTGCTCTTAAGTCGTTTGTCTCTAGATTTTTTTTTTTGGTTTGTTGGGTTGTCGTGTGTAGTTGTGTGTGTTGTTGGTTTTCTGGTTCACGTGTGGGTTTTGTTTCCAGTTTCTTTCATTCTTAGCCTTAGCGTTATATTCTTGGTGGTTTGGCTTGTTCTATTAGGGTCTATGTATCCTATTACTATTAACAAACCTTCGATAAACAAAAAAAAAAAAAAAAAAATTCATGTAAATTATGTATCTCTTATAATATATTTTATACGACAATATATATGAAAATTAATTTTTATTGATATTTCTAAATATTTCCATTTGTTGTTGTTGTTATTGTTGTATTTCTAAATATTCCCATAAATATTTCTAAATTTACTATTTTTCATATATATTAAACTTATAAACTATGTATGGTACATATGTTTATATATAAAAACGGTAAATTACAGAAAATTCTCTATCTTTTATTGCAAATAAAATCAAGCGCTTAATCCCCTTGCTTTTAAAAATTGATTACTTTAGCTAAGGAGTCGGTTCCCAAAATAATGCTAAAAAATAAAAAAATTTAAAAAATAATGCTGAAAAAAAATATTTCCAAATCTACTGTTGAACCGCGTTTATTAAACGCGGCTTTGATAAACCGCATCCAAAAATAGCGTTTAATATTAGAATAAACCGCGTCTTAAAGACACAGTTATATTAAGTAAACCGCTTCTTAAAGACGCGGTTTTACTTAAACAAAACCGCGTCTCAAAGACGCGGTTTTATGTTGATATAACAGCCTCTCTATGACCCGGTTTACTAGGTTTACCTAATTCACGCGTGTTCTATCCGCTGCTTTCACCATCTCTCTGCCTCTTTCTCGTTAACCCACCGCCTGTCACATCGTTCGCCTCCTCCTTTCTTTTGCTTATACACTGGAGATCTTTCAAGTACTATTATTGAAGTTATTTGACCTCCACTTATGATGTTGGAGCTTTATTAAGAGAGACATGGGATCAATATCATAATCATCACAAATTGCGACATAATAAAAACTATAAATGAACAAAAAATTGAAGAATTGCGGCATAATGGTAAGTATAAGTGAAAAAAAGGGGCTTTTGGATTGCTGACGTTAAACCGCGTTTTGTAAACACTGTTTAGGGGTAAACCGCGTTTAGTAGACACGGTTCAGTTGTAAACCGCGTTTAGTAGACGCGGTTCAGTTGTAAACCGCGTTTAGTAGATGCGGTTTATGCTGATATAAACCGTGTTTATTAAATGCGGTTTATACTGATATAAACCGTATTTTTTTATCCGGTTTTATTAAAATTTAAACGCGCTTTGCAAACGCGGTTCAACAGTAGATTTGGAAATATTTTTTTTTCAGCATTATTTTTTAGCATTGTTTTGGGAACCGACTCTTAGCTAAGATCAACTTTTTATGGAGGAGAGAGAAATGGATATTGGAGGAGAGAGAAAGAGAGGGGCGGCGGTGTTGGTGTAAACTCCCAAAAGTACCGGGAACCGGGTAGCCAAACATTGTTGGATTAAACACTTGCATTTCGCAAGTAATGGATATCAAATCGATCTACAGGTTTCGAGGAGTGATGTCACTTTTCTTAAGACTTATTTCAGCGTATAAAATAGTCTCGGAGATACTACGATAACCTAATGTAAATAGAGGAAACGTATGTAAAGGGAGATAAAGAAGAGATGTATGAGAATGACATTTTCAAGAACAATGAACAAGTTTTTTCAAATCAATTGATTCATTCATTATCAAAGACATTAGGAGAATATATATATATATATGACTTTGTGAAAGAAGACGTTCCAAATTATGCCTCAAAGAAAAGGTGCGAAAGGCCGGTAGTTAACGCGCGAAAATTCGGTGAAAACAGCACCTGTGTGTCGACACACGGGCCATATGTGTCGACACACACCTCTGCAGCCTTGTTCTATACTAGTGTGTGTCGACACACCAACCCTGTATGTCGACACACATCAAAACACATCGAACGAACTTCGAGACCAACTTTAAACACTTTATTCACAATTCTTATAGCATTATTTTGAAAATACATCAACATTCTCCCACTATTTTTAAAATACAATCATTCTCACAAACGACATCTCTAAGTTAAAGGAGGCCATATCGCGCATCAATGAGGGTGTCTTTCAATTGAACCCTCAGCTAGTGATGACATGTTTACAATTAATCGGATCGAAAATGGTAGACTATGCTTTGAACCATTCAACCCATTTAACTAACTGAATACATTAGCACGCACTAGGCAATCTACTCCCCGTACATACCCTACACCTCCCCAGATCGACACATATGAAGCCTTGTGTCCTGTATCCTTTGCGAGTGTTTCAGAGCCAAACCCTTTGTCAAAAATCACCCCTTGAAGCGACCAAACTTCACACTCACTAAGGTGGACCCCAACTGATCATGTCCTGCGATGCGACATTCAGTTACAATATTATTAAGAACCGGGTCCATTAAGAG
The DNA here is from genome assembly GCA_018398585.1 of Simmondsia chinensis. Lineage (NCBI taxonomy): Eukaryota > Viridiplantae > Streptophyta > Magnoliopsida > Caryophyllales > Simmondsiaceae > Simmondsia > Simmondsia chinensis. The sequence goes on along the minus strand of JAGTTD010000002.1, from coordinate 7,935,266 downwards.
CATACGCTTATCCTTTAAATCTCTGACGTAGGTAACCAAGCACTACACACACGGGATGGAAAAATTATGTTGTGCTTGCAGTCACACTGATGATAAAACTCACTCATTGAACCCGAGACCTAGCGTCTGACTAGGCGTCAAGTTGAGGGCCAATCACGGATGACTAAAAATGACAGGTTTCACACCATCTCTTTAATTATCAAGTCTCTAGCAATGTTCTCAAATAAGAAATCCACTAGTTTCAGACTTATATTTTCAAAGTCTACAGTGATCACTCAATCTTTCAAGAGTTATTTCATTTAGCAACATTTGACACTGTGGTGTCCGAATTTTTAGCGGCACACCTCGCTTTTATATATTTGAAAAACATATCTCACTATCACAATGGACAGAGAAAGAGTGTATATTGGCTTGCGCCATAAAGGAGTCTCTTAACACATCCTTTAATCATTGTGTTTTTTTACAAGTAGAAACTAGAGTATTAAACTCTATAATCACAGTGGAATTTTATAACGCGTGTTAGTTTTGTAAAACTCAAGGAACAATCACCCCCACCACTTATCGCATTTACTAGCTTTTGGAAGCGCAGTCCTCCTTATCAGATATACAACTGGCATCCCAATACTCTTCTATATACTCATTAACATTAGCACCACAACTCGTGGTTATTTCAGTACCTTATGTTGGTAACATTTACTTACATAGCTAGTTATACACACTCAGCTATCTTACAACAAAGGCTATATCTAACCTTTTCAAGGTCCAATTATACCATTAGAACGCTTGTATTTGGTTCTAAATTTTCACACCAAATTTTAACATATAGTCAGCATACATACACTGTATTCCCCGATTGATTAAACATGCCATATGCATTATTCGAATTAATCAACTACCTCTTTCAAAAGGCAACATCGCTAGACTACATAGACTTTTCATAGTATCATAATCTATGACACAATAATATTGAACTTTGACATTCAGTCCATTTCTTGTTCATTCCTCTAGAAATTTACAAGTCCGATCGTTACGACTTCTCTTTTCATATTCTTTTACTCTTTTAAAGTTCTAGAGTCTTTCCAGGGATACACCCTCAAACATGATCTTCCTCATAATATATTTTAATTCACATTATCAGAATGCATCATTCAAGACCAACGAAAGACTCGAACTCACTTTCTATGTACTTATGTATATTTATATCTTAGGATGTTCACTCCACCCATAAATCAGTCAAAAGACTATACATGTCATTTATATGCATAAAATCTTATGGGCGACAAAAGAGTCATCATAAATCAGTATTTTCATACTCTTTAAATTTGTCACGTTAATGACTAACGACATCGTAACAAGTGAGCATATCCTCACATAATCTTATTTACCATGCAGTAATTGCATGAATCTAACACTTAATTTGAGTACTTAAAAACTCACCGCATGAATGCACATCATTTTAACCGAATACTCAATCATCATATACATATGCCCTTAACATGAAAGTAAGCTTTCTTTAACCGCATTAATCATGATGATAAATTTTCCACATGCACGTCGACTTCTATTGAAGCACTACATCCAATAACATTGGAAGACCCACCAAAAATATGTGGTCAGTTATGAAATTATAAGTCATCATTTCCAAGTACATAAATACACTTTCTTTCACTATTCATAATCATGAATTTCAATTTGAATATCTTTATATCAGTCACATTAAGAACCAACACATATAATGTTATCTCGTATTTCATGATCCACTAATACATTCAAATTCACATCAACATACATGGTTACATGCATCATTTTCAATAAGATGAAATAATGCATCCAAAATCTTATTAACACGCATATGAGCATTCATTGTACAACAACATTAACTTTCATGCTCATATTTTTATATCTATGGACATGCATGCATTAGTTATATTAACTAATGTGCATCCTTAGTATACCTCCATCAACATATATGCATAATTATACTCAAACTTCTTTCATGACTCTCCAACCCCACTATTGTTCATTCCATTATGCGATAACATCAATTTGTCAATGAACAATACGTATAAGAGAACGACTCAATTATCATGAAAACAAGAACGAGTCAAAATTACCCACGATTATATTTTATTACGAGCTTATGGCCATACGGTTATTAACATACATGCATTAAATCTCAATCTAATTATTGCTCAGATTTTAAATTCATACAACAATGAATTTACTACACACAATGCACAGTTTGCACTTTATTTCAACCATCATAATTTTTTATGAATTATAGTCACGGTTATACAAAGTGTCTGGGCCTTTATATCATCAATTTGTAACAGAGCATACATCCAACTTTATTGTTATTATTTCCAGTTTTGGAACCGTTTTGGCGCCTGGTTTCAACATCCACGCTAAATAAGGATTTCACTTTTTTATTTTAATGCTCAAATCATGCATACTAATTTATATCAAGTATGTCTTCATAATTTAATTTATTATCTATTTAATTCCAGTGCACTCTGTTGTTAAATTCATGATGCAAGCCACAACAAAATAGTGCCCGAATTGAAAATTATCATGATTTCTTGATTTGATTTTGATTTCACATGTATACTCATCATTGATCAACATTCACGATATATAACTGTTGGGTTGTGTTTCAAATTTTAAGTTAAGATTTCAAATAGAGGTCTGTGGTAGAGCGGAGGGACAGGGCCACCCCTTGTTTTCCTCAGTCTCAAAGGTTTACCTTTTAGATCTTGGATATTATTCACCTTTCAATAACATGCCAAAATAATGCCTAAACTAAAAATTAGGAGTTCTTGTCTTTGGAATTTCAACCTCATAAGTAAATATACTTTCATTCATAAACAACAATGCATCAATCACTCCTTCTCAGGCATTATAGAACTTCATGATTTTATACCGAATCAAAAGTACAAGATTTCACACAACTTGATTCTATTAACTGAGTGCAAATTAAAAAGCATAAAGGCATTTTTCTATTATCTTTATACATGCCCAACTTGACCACTATAATGAATTCTTGAATTATGTTATCAACCATATGCAAATTAACCATGTGCCTCATGAATAAAGCACAAACCCAATTTCTCATTCTTCCCAGTGCATCACGATTTCATGATTTTAAAAATTAAATGACATACCTTGGTCCATAGTCATTCATACAAGGATAGATCCAAGAAGTCATACCAATTCTCTCCATTCTTCATTTTCTCCAATCTCACATGGTTCGACATCAAATCACAGAAAGTGAAAATGCCATTTCAATTAATGAACTAAGTCTTAAGATTGTTGGTGTAAACTCCCAAAAGTACCGGGAACCGAGTAACCAAACAGTATTGGATCAAACACTTGCAATTCGCAAGTAACGGGTATCAAATCGATCTATAGGTTTTGAGGCGTGATGTCACTTTCTTCAAGACTTATTTCAGTGTATGAAATAGTCTCGGGGATACAACGATAACCTAATGGAAATAGAGTGAGCGTATGTAAAGGGAGATAAAGAAGAGAAGTATGGGAACGACATTTTCAAGAACTATGAACAAGTTCTTTCAAATCAATTGATTCATTCATTATCGAAGACATTATGGGATATATATATATATAGAAAGAAGATGTCTCCAATTATGCCTCAAAGAAAAGGTGTGAAAGGCCGGTAGTTAACGAACGAAAATCCGGTGACAACTGCATCTGTGTGTCGACACATGGGCCGTGTGTGTCGACACACACCTCTGCAGCCCTGTTCAGCAAGAATGTGTGTCGACACAGCAGCCCCTTGTGTCGACACACATCCCAACACACATCAAAACACATCGAACAAACTTCGGGACCAACTTTAAACAATTTATTCATAATTCTTATAGCATTATTTTGAAAATACATCAATAGGCAGTGCCGGATGGTAGGGGTGAATGGTTATTGGGGGGGGGGGGGGGGGGGGGGGGGGGGGGGGACAGGAGTATTGGAAGGGAGAGGAAAAGGAGGGGCATAGCGGCGGACTGGCGGCAGGTGAGAGAGAGAGGAGGGGGAGTTGTACCCTATAAACAGGTTAGTCTTAGTCATTTTTTAGAATAGACGATCAAGATTCGCTCCTCTTATCCTCTCATGAGAATTGTGCCTTAACTCTTCCTTTGAAGAAACAAAATAGTCATAAAAAATTGACTTTAGCTAAAGTGATTGATTTTTTAAAAGTGATCGGTTAAATGATTTATTTTATTTGTGGGAGGATTTTTTATTTTTGAGTTAAAAAGGGAGATTTTCTACAATTTATCCTTAAAAAATTTATAGCCACCATTATAAAATTACAATTTTAACTTTTAATTTATATCCAAACAATAAAATTTATATCCCATTAAAATTAGAATCATAATTATAATTCTGCTCTTAAACACAGTCTTATACTGTAAAAATTACTACAATGAAATAAAACAAAACTAAACAAAGTAACACAAGTAGTTGGAAATTTTTTTGATGATCTATTATTCACATCAACCTAACTATTTATAATACGTCATGAAAAACCCAAAAGACTTAGAGAAAACCCTAAAAAAAATACTAGCACTAAGTAATCACATAAGTAAAAGCCTGGAGTAATTGCAAACGAAACTCCCCCATTCGCACTAAGTGGCCAGTTATGGGGAGAAGCGGAGACTTCAAAATTTTATGGAATGTCTTTCCTTCAATGCTAGATCTAGAATTAAATTTTGTATGTAATAAATTAAAATACGAAGAAAATACAAGAATACAATAAAAAATTAAAAATTTAATTTCAACACTTCCCCTCAAGTTGGGGCATGTAAGTTCACAATGCCCGACTTGGAAAGGAAGGAAGAAAATGAAGGAGAGCCAAGAGCTTTAATAAAGATATCGGCCACCTGGCCCATGGATCGAACAAACGAAGTAGAGATCTCTTTAGCTAAAAACTTCTCCCGAACAAAGTGACAATCAACTTCTATGTGTTTCATCCTTTCATGAAAGACTGGATTTGATGCAATGTGAAAAGCTGCTTTATTGTCACAGAAAAGGATGGCCAATTCATCAATTCCGACTCTAAGATCACACAACAAACGACGTACCCAAGCTAATTCACTAGTTACCGTAGCCATGCACGGTATTTTGCTTCAGTGAAAGAAGGAGAAACAACAGTTTACTTCTTCGAACGCCATGAAATCGCGGCTCCACCAAGGAATACTACGAATCTCATGGTGGATCATCTAATAGTAGGGCAACCTGCCCAATCAGTATCACAATAAGCACGAAGGTTAAAATCACAACTATGTGGAAGAAAAATTCTTTGCCTCAGTGTGCCCTTAATATAACGTAGTATACGATATGCAGTATCTAAATGCGGAACCTGTGGATCATGCATGAACTAACTAAGGACCCTGAATGCATAACAAATATCAGGTCGTGTAATAATTATATATAACTAGCACCTAACTAGGTGACAGTACTGTCCTAGATCCTCAACAGGGTCCTCTCCTTGATCAACCAAATGGTGATTTTGAGCAGTCGGAGTATTGACCAGCTTTGCACCTAAAAGACCTGCCTCAGATAGGATGTCAAGAGCATATTTTTGTTGATTTAAAACCGACCCCTCTTTGGAACGGGCAACTCCTATGCCAAGAAAATATTTCAAGGGCCTTAAGTTCTTAATCCCAAATTGCTGATTGAGCGAGGACTTCACCTTTTCTATATAATTGATATTATTCCCTGTTATTATAAAATCGTCCACATATACCAAAATTGCTACATATGTTGTATCATTCGAGAAGGTAAACAAGGAATAATCTGATTTGGACTGCTTAAAACTGATAGAAATCAAGAAATTTGCAAACTTCAAATTCCAATTACAAGAAGCCTGCTTAAGACTATAAAGAAACTTCCACAAACAACATACTTTACCCATATGTTGGTTCTCAAAACCTTGAGGGAACTTCATATACACTTCTTCATCTAGATCACCATGCACAAACGCAATGTTAACATCCAATTGGTGAATTATCCAATTCCTTGCTGCAGCTACTGCAAGAACGCACCAAATAGTAGCTAATTTTGCCATAGGGGCAAAAGTATCATGGTAATCTATACCTTCAACTTGGGTATATCCTTTGGCAATGAGACGAGCCTTGTAGCACTCTATAGACCCATCAAATTTCTACTTCACTTGGTATACCCACTTTGAATCAATTGCAAGCTTTTAGGGTGGCAGTTCCTTCAAAGTCCAAGTTTTGTTTTGCACCAAGGCCTGCATTTCCTTCTCCAGCCTCTCTCCAATGTGGAGATTGTATTGCCTGTGCAAAATACTTTGGCTCATCACAAGATATGATGGCCCCAAGGAAAGCTGAGTGAGAGTTAGAAAATCGTGCATTAGTAACAAAATTTGATAAAGGAAAACTTATACCTGAGTTGGCCGAACGAGTAGTAGGATGAGGATGCGCTGCAGATGATGGAACATCACATACATAATCCCGATATTTAACCAGCATAGACCGAACACGTGTCGGCCTTGGAAGCTCCCCTGTCTCCTTCCTGTTCGGTTGCTGGCTGGCCGACACCTTAGTGCTGGTGTCGGTCAACACCTGGTGCACCACCATCCTGCGGTGGTAGTGCTGCCGCGGCACCATCACCCTGTTGTGGTGGTGCCAGGTGCTCTTCCAGAGTGAAAATTCCAGTTATATCATCATTAATAAATTGAGAAAAAATTTTCGGTAAAATCTGACCGCCACTTGGATCCTGTTTTTCAAAAAATAGAAATTTATCTTCATGAAAAATCACATCACGTGAAATAGCAAGCTTCTCGTTGTCTAAATCATACACTATAAACCCCTTTTTCCCATGAGGGTAACCAACAAATATACATCGATTAGCACGAACCCTAAACTTATCCTTTGTACAACCTTTTGTATGAACATAATGAACCAGAGACACATAAATGATTATAAGAAGGGATCCTTTTCATCAATACCTCATAGGGACAATGATTTTGCAGTCAAGGCGCAGGCATGAGGTTGATCAAGTAAGCGGAGGTTAAGACACATTCTCCCCAAAATTGCTTCGGTAGTCCGGCCACAAAACGTAGCGCAGGAGCAACCTCTAACAAGTGACTACGTTTTCTCTCCACAAAACCATTTTGTTGTGGGGTATCTGTGCATGAATTTTGAATTTGAATTCCTTTTCCTGCATAAAAGTCAAGCAAAGGCCCAAAAAGAAATTATGCACCATTATCGCTTCTAACTTGCTTAACTTGTAAGCCGTACTGAGTTTGTACGAACTGACAAAAATCCACGAGAACTTATGAGTGAGACTTGTCTCACATCAAATACACCTATGTACATCTACTAAAATCATCAATGATAGTAAGGAAAAAAACGAGCTGCTGTTAAAGGTAAAGTACGATACGGCCCCCAAATGTCACAATGTATCAAATCAAAACAAACTTTAGTTTTGCTAACCGACAATGGAAAAAGTAAACGAGTTTGTTGGGCTCGATGACACGAGTCACAAATAACATCAATATCAACATTATTCCCAAAATTCAAGTGCAGTAAACTAGTCAATTTGGTAAATGGAATGTGGCCCAACCTAAGATGCGACAAAACTGCCTTTTTTGTAGAATCTTGAACATGTGCAACCCTTGTAACCGGCTATGACTCTAAAAAGTATAGCCCATCATGCTTTCTACTGACTCCAATTAGGTTCCTTGATAGAAGGTCCTGTATCACACAAAAATTTTGAAAAAAGGTTACAGTACAATTTCTATCCCCTACTTAACTTGCTCACCGAAAGTAAATTGCGATTAAAACCGGGGATTTTCAACACATTCTCAAGTATTATTTCGCTTGATACAACAGGACGACCAACAAGGGAAACAGGCAAAGCAGACCCATTTGGAAGTCTAACTAGTTTAACCGTGTTGTTAATGTAAGCATCATGTAAGACGTAAATCGATGCTACCATATGATAGGAAGCCCCTACATCGATAATCCATACATCATTTTTGAAGGAAACCTAACATGTTAAGTTAACGCTAGGACAACTTTCCTTGGGGTGAAGAAGAGCCAACAACTGCTGATACTGGGACCTTGAAAGCCCAACAATAGGGCTGCCATTTGGCCCTTGTCCCATGTCCACCGGTGTCTCCAGGGCTGGTAGGAGGAGCGGCACATGCTGCAGTGTCTGCTGCGACTGTGCTGCGGTTTGAAGCTCCTTTGTTGCATTTTTTCCACCGTACGGGATCGCCAATAAGCTCGCAGCAACATTCTCTTGTATGTCCCTGCCTTTTACAATGAGAACAAGACAATCGATTATTGCATCTAGGAGCTTATCCATTAGAGGCAGACAAGTTTCCTCCTACCGCCACATTATTCCCTTTAATGGCAAGAGCCGCCACCTCTAGGATCACAATACTACCGGAAGCAACACTCTGTTACTTCTCTTCCCAACAAAGGGTTGAGTAAGCACTAGCAACGGGAGGTAAAGGCTTCATGTTCATCAATTGGGATCTAATTGTGGCAAAGGATGGGTCTAAACCCATTACCAAGTCTAGAATCCTCTCCATATCACGAATGGCCGAAAAAGTCGGAGCGGACCCACATGTACACTGTGGGATGGCAACCAAAGTATAAAGTTCATCCCACAATGACCTCAGTTTGGTAAAATAAGTGAAAATTGGCATATTCTCTTGTTTTAAGTGTGCAATTTCACACTTAATTTCATAGACACGAGGGACTTTCCCTTGTGAAACGTTCATTTATATCTAGCCAAATGTTGCAAGTAGTTTCAAAATATGCTATACTAGCATTGATTTCTTTGGAAACGGTGTTTGTAAGCCACGAAGAAACCATGGAGTCACATGCACTCTAATTCTCAAAATCTGGAGAATTTTCATTCGGTTTTTCAACTGAACCATCAAGAAAACTAATTTTACGTTTGGCTTTAAAAACCTTAAAGATGGATGTGAGGAAATGCGGAATCCCAAGTACTTAATTTGAATCAAATATTACGACAAACGAGAAGTAATATGGATAAAAGAGAACGAAAAGCAATAACACAATGATTTATGTGGAAACCCCTCTTCAATCGAGAGGGGAGAAAACCACGGGTGGAGATGGAGACTTTTATTAATTTGAGAATAGAAGAATTACAATCACCTCTCTCTCTCTCTCTCTCTCTCTATGATGCGCTCACTCTTTTAGTTGGATACTCAATACGTAACCCTACGGCACGTATATATACTCGTGTGTAATTTCGGCTCCCAATCGATCGGAGGGTTTCCTTGCATGCCTCCTGCTTAAATAAAAGAATTTGAGGCATAAACCTAACAAATCTCCACCTTAACACAAATTCAATCACCGAAATAAAATATCTCTACCTTCTCTAATAACACCCCCACATCGGGGTTAACAAACTGGAACTGAGAGCCCAACCAAGTTCAAACAATGCTCGAATTTCCTGCCAGGAAGAACTTTAGTGAACATGTTTGCTGAATTATCTTTAGTACCAATATTCTTCAACTCCAACTTCCGCTCATCTATCAGATCTTGAATAAAATGATGCTTGACATCAATGTGCTTCATTCTGTCATGATGCGTCATATGATTTTTAGCTAGGGAATCGCTGACTGGCTATCACCGTAAACTCCAACAGTACCCTGATCTCACTAATCAAACCTCTCAACCAAACGGCTCCTTAAACGCTTCTATAACTACCATATACTCGGCCTCGGTAGTCGATTGTGCAGTAACTGATTGTAGACAAGCTCTCCAACTGATAGCACTGTATCCCAAACAAAACACATAACCCGAAGTAGATTTTCTCTTATTGAGGTCTCCACCATAGTCTGAGTCAACATACCCTGCTAAGCAGCATCTACTCTTCCCAAATTCCAAACGAACATCAGAAGTGCCACGTAAGTACCTGCCATCTTTCTGAAATACAAACAACTGTCATATTTGCTTCTGAAGAACCCATGGCTGGTCATAAACTGATCAAACCTGTTGTACCACTGCCTAGGTGACTACCTCAAACCATACAAAGATCTTTTCTATAAACAAACATGGTCTTCCTTACCCTCAACAACGAAGCCTTCAGGCTGATGTATGTAAATACTCTCCTCTAGCTCACCAAGCAAAAATGCAATTTTCACATCTAACTGCTCAAGCTCTAAATCATGCGTAGCTACTAAAGCAAGTATCGCTCGCATGGAACAATGTCTAACAACAGGTGAGAAAATATCATGAAAATCAACACCATGTACCTGACTGTAGCCTTTTGTTACTAACCGAGCCTTGTACCTTGCATCTTCCACTTCATGAATGCCTTCTTTTCGTTTGAAGACCCATTTGCAGCCAATAACTATCTTTCCTGTTTGAGGCTTGACTAGCTGCCAAGTCTAGTTCTTCTGAAGTGATTCCATCTCTTCATTCATGGCCATAAGCCACTTTTCTGAGTTAGATCTCGATACAGCTTCTGAAAATGAAGACTGTTCAAATCTTCCACTGTCTCAGCTGCAGTAAGGGCATAGGCTATCATCTCCTCATACCCATATCTCTATGGCGACCTAAGCTATCTTTTCTGCCTACCACCTGCAATTGTATGCTGCTCGACCTGCTGACCTATTTCTGTTACTTCATTCTCATCAAAAACTTGTACTGGAGGTGCCTGCATACTCTCAAACTGAACTACCTACTGCTGATTTGAACTTTCTGACTGCATCTGACTTTCATCAGGCTTCTGCGCCTAAACTGATTCATGAACTAAGGAGGGCAGGTGTGGCGTATGTTGTAGAATAGATTTATCAAAAGTAACATCTCTATTAGTCAGAAATTTATGAGATTTTGGATCCCATCAACGATATCCCTTCACACCTGATGTATAGCCAAAAAAGATACACTTCTTGGCCCTAGGCTCTAGCTTTCCATCATTAACATAAGAAGAAGCAGGACAACCAAATATTTTCAAATGAGAATAATCAGCAGGAGAACCAGACCATACCTCTTCTAGAATCTTTAACAGAAGTGATGAATGAGGAGATCGATTCACTAAATAACAAGCCATGTTAACTGCCTTTGCCCACTATTCTCTTCCTAATCCTACATTTAAAAGCATACACCAAGCCTTCTCCAGTAACGTCCTATTCAATCTTTCTGCCACTTCGTGCTGTTAAGGTCGAGCTGTACAAGTTTTGTGTCTGACAATGCCTTGGTTCTCACAGAATTTGAGAAAATCACCCTCAACAAATTCAAGATTATTATCAATCCTCAACCTCTTTTTCTGCTTCCCTGTCTGTTTTTCAAGCAGTGTCTTCCACTTCTTGAAGACTTCATAAACTTCATTTTTCTGCTTAAGAAAATAGACCCAAACTTTTCTTGAAAAATCATCAATGAACGTTAGTAAATACCTATATCCTCCTTTGGAAGCAACTCTGGACGGTCTCCACAAATCTTAATGTATATAGTCCAACGTTCCTTTAGTCTGATGCAATGTCTGCTTGAAGCTAGTTCTCTTCTGCTTCCCATATACACAGTGCTCACAGAAATCCATCAGTCCAGTTGACTGACCACATAGCAGACCCCTTTTACTCAACTTTGACAGTCCTTTATCACTCATATGGCCCAATCTCATGTGCCACATCTTAGTGATCTCTGTATCTATCATAGACGGTGTAAAATTAGCTACTGTTCCTGCCACCTCAATGCACCTTTACTAACCCTTATAGCTCCACCTTCAGCTGTGTACTTGTACCCATTAGACTTAAGGGTACCTAAAGAGATAAGGTTCTTTTTCAAGTCTGGAATGTGTCTCACATTGCTAAGTGTCCTGATAGTACCATCAAACATCTTCACATGAACTGTTCCAATACCCATCACCTTACACCCGGCATCGTTGCCCATCAAAACTACTCCGCCCTGAATTGATTTATATGTGGCGAACTAGTCCTTGTTTGGACAAACATGGTAAGAACAACCCGAATCCATGATCCACTTATCTCTGGACCTAGTCTGTGACTCGATTACTAGCAGGACATCATCATCTCCCTCATCTTCAACTACACTAGCCTCAGCGGACTTGTCACCTCTATTATGGTCATTCCTGTTATCTTCTTTCTGCTTATTCTTAAGCTTATAATAGTTTTTCTTTATGTGCCCCTTTTTGTGAAAGAAGTTACATGACAGGTTCTTATGTCTAGATTTAGACCTAGACTTCTTTCCACCATCAGACCCTCTAGTCTCAGTCCTACCTCTCACAAATAACCCATTACCGGGATTATTCATAGAGTTAGACAATTCTCTATCAACTCTCTCTTTACTTACTAGGTTTCTTTAACCTCATCAACAGTGATAGTTGGCCTACCACCATATATCGTGCTTTCTACAAAGCCTTTATAAGAATTTGAGAGTGAACATGATAACAACATGGCCTGATCCTCGTCCTTAGGGGTATCATCGAATTCCTTCAATTCTTGAATTTTAGAATTAAATTCGCTAAGCTGATTCTTAAGAGATGTACCTTCCGACATACGAAACGTGAATAACCGACGCTTGACTGCGAGTTTATTGGAGACCGATTTGAAGCAAAACATCTCTTGCAGCTTCTCCCACAACTCCTTAGCGGTTTTCACCTCCAAGACTTCTGTCAGAACATCGTCTATAAGACACATCTGAATAGTTGTAAGTACCTTCTCATCTAACTTCTCCCACTGTGTTTCGGATAAACTCTTTAGCTTCTTCTCTTTTCCATCCAGTGCTTTCTTAAAGCCATTCCGTGTCAGGAGATCTTTAGCGCGGACTTGCCACAAACTGAAACTCTCTTGACCACCAAACTTCTCTACTTCAGATCTAATCGCTGACGTCATAGTACCAAAATGAACAACAAGGGCTCTGATACCAATTTGTGAGGAAATGCGGAATCCCAAGTACTTAATTTGAATCAAATACTACGACAAACGAGAAGTAATATGGATAAAAAGAGAACAAAAAACAATAACACAATGATTTACGTGGAAACCTCTCTTCAATCGAGAGGAGAGAAAATCACGGGCGGAGATGGAGACTTTTATTGATTTGAGAATAGAAATATTACAATATGATGACGGCGGCGCTCACTCTTTTAATTGGATACTCAATGCGTAACCCTATAGCACATATATATACTCGCGTGTAATTTCGGCTCTCGATCGATCGGAGGGGTTCTGATCGATCGATCGGTGGATGCTCTGGATGCGAGGTTCTTCTACGTATGTTTCCCGATCAATCGGTCTCTTCTCCCGATCGATCGGGGTACTCCTTGCATGTTTCTTGCTTAAATATAAGAATTTGAGGCATAAACCTAACAATGGAGCGTCTCCAAGCCGGGAAGTTAGGCCCGGTTAAAACATTTTGAACGAAAACAAGCCCTAGGTGGTCCAAGGGATGAAGACAGTAGGATGAGTTCATATCAGGAACTCCTCCTGAAAAAGCAATTGGTGAACAGTTTGAGTAGAACTCTCGTCAGCCATTACAAAGCAAGACTTAAAATCACAAATAGCCACCTTATAGTGGTTGAACTTGGCCGAAACAAAGGAAAAGCAGTCTTCTGGATCAATTCCGCTTTGATACCATATAAAATTACAATAACAAAATAAAACAAAACTAAACAAAGTAACACAAGTAGTTGGGAAATTTTTGGATGATCTATTATTTACATCAACCTAACTATTTATAATACATCATGGAAAACTCAAGAGACTTAGAGAAAACCCCAAAAAATACTAGCCCTAAATAATTATATAAGTAAATGCAAATGAAACTCTCCCATTAGCACTAAGTGGTCAGTTATGAGAAGAAGGGGAGACTTCAAAATTTTATTGAATGTCTTCCATTCAATGCTAGATCTAGAATTAAATTTTGTACATAATAAATTAAAAAAAAATAAAATAAAAATACATTAAAAAAATTAGAAATTCAATTTCAACATATACATATACATCATTGCTACTGTCCAAAATAATTATATATATATATATATATTCAATTTTCCTTTGTCAACTCTTCCTTCTCTCATGAGTCATGCCCTTCTTCCCCAAACCTAACATTAGTTGAACCAAAACTTAAAAAAAATCCAACCCATAAGAAATTATCTAACCCAAAAGAACCAAAAACTAAAATAGCAAAATTTAATATAAAACTACAATCCTATAAATATCTAAACAATAGAGTATTAATCTCACTTAAACTACAATTAGCATTATAATTTCACTTCTAAATATAGCCTTTATATACATCAATCATAGGTAAAAAAAAACCACCCATATACATTAATTATTGCTATTTTCAATTTTCCTCTTTAAACCCCTTCTCTTCCAGCTGAGCCAAAACACCAAAAAATTCCAATCCAAAAGAAATTTCAATCTAAAATCAAATAATCAAACCCAAAAGAACCAAAATCATAACAACTCAAATTATTATAAAACTAATATTCAAAATAATTATTGTAAACTACAATTAACCTTTTATGTAAATATCCAAATAATAAAAATTCAATCCCATTCAAATTATTTGCTCAAAAAAATCCCGTTGAAATTAAAATTAAAATTACAATTTCAGTATTAATATACAAAACAATATTTTCAATGCCCTAAGGGCTTCCGCCTAAGCAGGGTCTGCGGTAGTGAATGTACGCAGCCTTCTTCTTTTAAAATACTACCCTAAGTAAAGACTATTTTTGAATACCCTAAACTTAAAGAATACAATACGAAAACTTTTTAAAAAGTCACCCATATTGATCACTATTAAATGTAGCCTTAGCCTTATTATGTAAAGCATTGCTCTTTCAATTTTCAACCTTAAACCCTTCTTTCTCCTCTCCAAAACCCTCAATCCCCACAATCCAAATCCCCCAAATTTAATCAACCCACAATCCAATCCAATGTCTTCATCAATGGATCCCTCAATCCAATCAGTACCACCCCTTTTGATCTTCTTCCCCATCTTCCTCTTCATCTACCTCTTCTCCTTCTTCTTCCTCTTCAAAAATTGGCCCCCCAAGTCCCGCCCTGAAGCTGCAAGCTGCGCAATCTCCCTCTCCCATGGCGCCACCGCCGTCCTCCTTGCCTTTACCGCCTTGCGCACCGACACCCACCCTGCGTTCGCCGCGCGTAACACCCAGTTGCAAGACACTGCTCTTGATTTCAGCGTTGCTTACTTCATTATGGACTTAATCCATTACTTGATCTTCTACCCATCTGATGTTCTCTTCATTGGGCACCACTTAGCTACTCTCTTCGTGTTCCTCACTTGCCGGTTTGTCGCAGGTCACGGCGCGTTTGCGGTGTTGGGGTTGTTGATTTTGGCGGAGATTACTAGTCCGCTTCAGAATCTGTGGACTTTGGCGAATGCAAGGAGGGGTGAAGTTGAGTTTGCTAATAGAATGTATGTGTTCTTGTCTCTTCCGTTTTATGTGTTGTATAGTGTAGCTAGGGGGATTTTTGGGCCGTATTTTGTGTATAGAATGTGGGTGTTTTACTATGGTGGGTATGCGGGTGATTTGATCCCAAAATGGATCTGGGTTTCTTGGATTATGGTTGTTGTGGCCGCAATTTCGGTTAGTTTGCTGTGGATATGGAGTCAATGGGTGGAGTGGTTCGTGGAAAGGAGAAGGAAATTGGAGGAGAAATTGAGATAGGATTAGGGAATTGATTTTGATTCATGTTGTTTGATTAGGGTTCTTATTGGTTTATGGATGGATACTGTGGAATTGAATTGAAGGGTTACTACATGTTCTATATTCCCCCTTTTGCTTTTGCTGAGGGGTGACTGTTCATCTCATTTTTTTGTGCGATGTTTGTTTTAAGTAGGCAGTAAATTGAGGGCATGTTTGGTATTGTTTGCTGTTTGGAGTTTTTGGTTTTTGATAAACTAAAGATCAGGTTTTGAAAACGAGTTTTCTTGTTTTCGGTATTCTTTCAATGTAGGAAAAAAACTGAAAACAAAGGGCTCATAACAAGAAAGATCTATTTTCAAGATATGGTGTTTAGTTTTCAAAAACCAAAAACTATAATTGGAAAATCATACCGAATAGACCCTGAGATTTGGTGTTCTTGCTCAGTGGTATTTCAATACCAAGCCTGAGCGTAGTTTGTGCTTCATGATGCATCATCTTTCTGTTAATACCTAACTATTTATTGAACGATAAAAAAATTGTAAATCCTTTGTCTCATTAGTTTTCTTCTGATTATTGTTCCAAACGAATAGTTTAATTCACGTTTGCTGCTTGATGTTTCAACACTAAGTCTAGGTATAGCTGGTTTCTTTCTCGATAAAAAATGCCCGAGCATTGTTGTTTGTGCTTCATAATTCATCGTCTTCGTGTTATTACTTAAATATGTGCCCAAAAACAACGTAAACCAACTTTGCACCTAGTGAAGTCGGCTATAAGGTTCAGAGTAATGTCATTGTTTTTTATCATGAGTCATATCTTTATTATGCTTATATGAATCAGGTTTCTTTCCTTTGTTTAATCCAATTTGACATGGTCAATTTCATCAACCCACCCCTCATCTCGAGGCGTCCATAGGTGGATATGAAGTACATACAAGTTTGGTGAACTTTATCGTACATAGAATGATTTTGGTGTAAATTTGGAGCGGACAATGAAAAAACAAAAAATGATCTCAGTAACGGAAACTATAGAAGGATGTATTGGCAAGATGCAACAGTAAACAGCTGCCTAAAACAAAAAAGGCCATATCTTTATATGCGCAAGTATTTGTTTCTTGACAACTCAAATGGTCATGACATACATAAATGCCTACCAAAACCCATCTACTTCCAACCTCCCTGTTCGGGTTTGTGTGTGACATGAATGCAAATTAAATTAGATAGTTTGTTGGCCTAATGTTTGGTTGCTTGACTAGTTTGCTTGTCATGCACATGTTATAGCTTTGATCCAAAGAGAAATAGGTGGGAAGAACCCCACCTGATGTATGCATGTCGTCTTTGAGTTTGGCATTTAAGGGTGTTACTGAGCCCCTCGCAAGCTAACTCATCATAAATCTTGAAAGGTTCGGATCATTTCAAGCGTGGGCCTGGTAGAGCTTACTCATTTTGCTTAATTATCCGAGTTCGAGCCCGTTGAAGCTCGTAGGCTCGCGAGTCTGAATGTATATCTTAATATAAGATTCTTAATATGCTCAATCGAGCGAAATTTGAGCCTAAATGTGCCAAACTTGAGCCCAAACAAGCCAAGATCAAGATTAAATGAGGCGAGTTTAGCTTGAAGTTGTCCAAAGGTTTGAACTCATCCAAGCAGACCCGATCCCGAGCTTATGAGAAGTTGAGCTCGACCTTGAATTTTTGAAGCTCGGGGATCTTCAAGTTGAGCTAAATATCGACGATCCGAGCCTCGAGCTTGACAAGCTTGGGGCTCCGCTTGGCTTGCCCCTAGTTTGGCATCCGGAGGTGAAACTTGTAAGGTTGTTGCATTATGACATGGAAGTCACAAATCAAATTCTTGTAACTGTCGTTACACAAAGATGTGGGAAGGTTGTATACATTAGATTGTCCACCCTACTTTGGTGAGATCCTTGTGTACTATGTCGTTTTTTTTTTTTTTTTTTTTTTTTTAAGAGTAAAGTATTGGTTCATTATAAATTCTATGTTCGACATGCCAGTGGTGTTTGGCATAGCTACCCCTTCAATAAGAAGGAAACATAGATAAAATCACATATTTTTGAAATCATATTCCGAAGTGGCCCGAATTTTTCTGGTTATGATAGGGGTATTTAACTAAATTATTGCTCTTCGTGCAATGATGGTTCATATAGAGTGCAGTGGCATACTTTCATTCACATAACGCATACTCTTTTTTGTCGTTTTGACGTTTGCAGGGCACTTGAATATCAAGGAACATATAATGTTCGATAGAAGAACCCCTATACCACATTGTAAAAATTACCCATTTCTGTGACTCATCCTCATTTTTGATATTTACAAAGTTCTATTCTATTACCTTCTGTCCTTAATTTTTCAAGTGTTATTTACATGCAGTCCATTGGTGGATATTCATTTGATTTGACAGGTAATCGGTTGCATCATAAAAGGTCGCATGATCATAATTCTGGATTGAAAACAACATGCTTGGAAAGTCTATGTGGGGCTTGGTAATTTTTTTAATTCACAAGTTCTATGTAATTTTTTTTATTCTAAAAAATTACACATGTTTAACAAAATAGTTTAAATATTAGTGTGAAAGAATAAAAGTGGATCCTATTTTACACTTTTATACATTGCTATTTAAATTATTTTATTAAATATATATAATTTTTTATACTAAAATTTTTTTCATAAAATTTATGAGTTGAAAAATTAATATACAATAACTAGCATGTAATTTGTTTTCAACTCAGTCCCTTGTACACATTGCCATTCTGGGTTTGAGTTAACAGCAACATGCTTGGAGAATCTATGTGGGGTTAGGGAGTAGGTGATCATATCATACCCCTTTGTGATTCATTTCTCATTGTCAATATGAGTCTGTTTGCTTTTATTTATTTATACAAGGATAAATATCATGAAATTCTTGAGCGAAATTAAAGTGCTCCCGGGATTTTTAATTTTATTGAAGACATCCTCCAATTCTCTTGTCATGGGTAGAGGACGATATGGTCGCTGTACCTTAGAAACAGATGCCTCCTCAAGGAAATTAAGCTCCAAACGTTGTAAGTGACGTTGAGTCAGTGTCCTCGGAGCCTAAATACACACTGGGTTTTGAGCTCCCCGGCTTAGAAAGAACCTCCCTCTCTCTTGATGATGATGATAGCTCTTTGAAAGTTACTCTTGTGCCGCTTATGGAGGAATCTAGTAAGGCGGGGGAGGGAAGAAGAAAAGTGGTTACAGATTGTCAGGATTCTAATTTTGTTTCATCTAAAAAGGGTCGTAGAACACTGAAGCTCAAGAGTTTCTTAAAAATATATCACTTGAGAGTAGAGCGAAGAGGTTAGTTGAGCCTTTGAGTAATGAAAAATGAGGAATTTGGACAGAATGACAAAAAGGTTATAGATGTTCATAATTGTCTTACTACGAAGCGTGCGTGGGGACTTAGAAAGAAGCTTGGGTTGAGATTTGATGCTGATAAATTTATCATGGTCAAGCAGATTACAATGATGGACTAGGGCTATGATTGATCTCCTTCATCCCGGCTTTGATGCACTGGGCTCGCTCCCCCCTCCCGATCATGGTTGTTTTATCTCCAGCTGCAATATAGTCTTCTAACGCCTATTGGTTCTATCTGTAATTCTATTTTTTTCAAACTGGGATATTGTTGTATTTGTCTCATTTTGATCCCCGTTTTCATACGGGTTGACCCATCTCTCGTTTTGTACAAGTTTCCCGTATTATATTGTGATTATATTGCTAATTATCAAACAAATTAAAGATAACTCCTGAAATCAATGCAAGTCATCAAACTTTTAATTTCATTAAAGACACGTTTTGCACTATGATTCAAAAGCAATATCATCACCAATTTAACTTCTAATTTCATCAAAAACACTCTTTAACTATTAATTAAAATCAATATGATTCCTTTAACTTACCAAAGAGGGCACTAACACGTCGTCACCGGATCCCATTAGAACTCCGAAGTTAAGCGTGCTTAGGCGAGAGTAGTATCAGGATGGATGACCTCCTGGGAAGTCCTCACCCTCAGGTTGGGGGTATTGGGAAACAGCTTCTCTTTAGGTTAACACCCTGAGAGGGGAAGGCTGCGTACATCCGCCCCCCCAGACCCTGCGTAGGCAGGAGTCCTTGAGGCACTGGGTATGTTCCTTTTTTTTTTTAATATGATTCCTTTAACTTCACACCCAGTATTGTAATAGAAAATTATGAAATTATAAAAGCATGATATCAAATTATTTATTTTTTATAGAATGATTATTTTTCTCATATATATTCAATATATAAAGTAGATATAGTTTTGGATTATTTATGCCAAATGTCCTTGCACTATACTTGTTGTGTCAATTTAGACCCCCAACTATTTATATTGTGTCAATTTAGTCCTTAGAATAAAATTTTGTTAAGTTATTAATTAATCTTTTAATAGTTCGGCCATGAATCGGGTTAAATTGAGTCAATAGATGGATTTACAATAGATTGCTTGCATCTAACACGATTGTGCCGTTAAAAATTATATCATTAATTCAATTTTAATTTGATCATAAGGATTAAATTGACACAATATAAATAGTAGATGAATTAAATTGATATAATTAAAAATATAAGGACTAAATTGACATAAATAACAAAGTATGGGAATGCTGGGAGTAAAAGAACCCTGTACTTTTAATAGTCAATAATTTACTGAAAAAAGCTAAATTCCCCTGCTTGTTCCAAATCAATATTCTGTCCTTGCGAACATGTTTTAAAAATTATATACACCAACTTTATTTGTGCAAAATTTTCTATCTTAAAAGTGATTTTGTCATTAATTTTTGGGTAAATTGCAGGAAACCTCCAATTTTTTTCTTTAATACTAGAAAATTTTCTCACAAATAAAACCTTTCGCTTAACCTCTTAACAGTTTGTGATCATTTTACCCCTTAAAAGTAAAAGGTTAAATGTTTGATTTTATTTTTAAAATGAGATTTTATGTTTGAGTCTTTCTAATATTTTATTATCAAAATTTTAAAATTAGTTTTTAATCTTCAAAATTTATAATGTCATTACTGTAGTGAATTAAAATAATTATTTTTTTTTTATAAATATAGAAAATCTCCTTTTTTGCTAAAAGTATAAGAACTCCTAATATTTGTCTAAAAACATAAAATTTCATTCTAAAAATAAAATTAAACACTTAAAGCCCTCACTTTTGAGGGGAAAGATGGTTATAGAAAGTTGATTGTGGGCGAAGTAATGGATTTTTCAAAATTGAGGGGGTTATCTGTAGGAATTCCTAAAGAATATGTTTCCTAATAAGTGTGAGAAGAAACCGGTCAAACCCTCTAGTAAATAGAAAAAAGGAAAGTTGGCGAGGTGGGGTGACAATGCTATAGAGGTTGATAAGCTTATTGGTGCAAAGTGCACGTGGGAGTACGGAGGAAAACTTGGTTTCACATATGATGGTGATAAATTGGATATGACTGAGTTGTTTGCCAGGATGTAATAGGATTTTGGGTGTTCGGACTCCTAGTGGTCATCAGCATCGACATGTTTGTTGCGGTCGTTGGAGACTGTTGGAGAATTTCCCAATAAATCGGGAACCATGTAACCAAAACATCTCACTTGTTAAGACCGTGTAATCACTTTCCTTAAGACTTATTTCGGAGTACGAAATATCCTCGGGGATACAACGACAACTCAAATGAAGTGAAGATGTGTAAGAAGAGAGATAGATTGAGATAAATGAGAATGAAGTTTTTCAAGACTTTCACAACGCTTTCTTATGAATTCATTCAAGTGTTTCTTGCAATTATTTTTCATAATCTTATTCTCTAACCATGATACTGAAGGGATTTTTTAATCATTTGCAAGTGTCTCTTCACGAAGTCCCTTCATGAAGTGATACTTCCTTTTTAATATTTCACAATACTTGCAAGCAAATACTTTTCATGTATATTTTTAAATGAACCAGAGGGAATGTTTAATAAAAGAGGGCTTAAAGACATCCCCAAACATCACCCAAATAATCGCCCAAATATCGGAAAAAACTGCACAATAATTGTCAAAACTACGCTTTGTGTTGAAGCTGTGTGTCGACACACACATCAAAAGTCAACTTTCTGCGCCTCTGTAAGATCTTTGTGTTAACACACAGGCCCTGTTTGTCAATACATAGCTGTTCCAGTTCAGTTCTGTGAGATTGTGTGTTGACACACTGGCCTTGTGTGTTGACACAAATTCAATGCAGGCCAAATACACTTAAAATTAAGTATTGGGACAATCTTTAACACTTTATTCATCACATATATTTTAAAAATACACTAACAGAGACATGATTGGCAGCTAGGTTAGATGTCGTGATATTGTCACAGTACATGGTGACGAGGCCTGAGTGTCAAAGTCCAAGGTCTCGCATAAGGTAAGGCACCTAATCTACTTCAGCCGTGGCTTGAGCTACAACACGGTATATAGACTTAGTGGAAGATTTTAAGTCTTAGATTCAAAGTATATCACCTCCTTTCCCCAATATGATATTCCCTTTTGGGGAAGATATTTTTTTGTTCATTATCTTTCTAGAAGGTGTGATTGTACTTACTTGTGTAAAAAAAGAAAAATTATCATCTAGGTTTTCTGAGGATTGAGTATTCGTTACTTAGGTATCCTAACTTTTTTATATATACCATGGTACCCTAAGGTTCGAATATTTTATCATTAAGTACCCTATTTCAGAATTTGAAGAATTTTTGTAAGAATTTGAGCAATTTTATAAAAAACAACATTGATATAATATATAATTACGATAATATATATAAGTTATGTTAATATTTTTATAAAGAATTCAAAAAATTGTGAGAAAATATTAATCGAATGTTGATGTATAGTATCTAAATATTACCAAAATCATATGTCATTTTTCCTTTTTTGCAAAAGATCATCAAAGTATTATAAAGATACTAATATATTATTGAAAATTTGTTCAATTTTAGAATTTTCCGAAAAAACTTTATCGAATTTTTACACAATAGTCTCTGATCGCTAAAATTTTAAAATTTTAGATAACTAGGCAATAAAATATTGTGTAAATTACAGAAAACCCCCCTAACTTGTGTTTCAATAACAAAAAACTCCCCTCACTAATAAAACCACTTACTAAACCTCCTAATTTTTGAAAATTTTTCACCTTCCCCCCAAATAACCTTTTTTTGACCATTTTGCCCATCAAAAAAAAAAAAAAAATTATATATATTTTATCTTAAAATATTTTTTTCTAAAAATTTTAAAAATATTTTTTATCTTCTGAACTTATATAAAAATGTAAAATATTTAATTTTTGTTTAATAATATAAAACCCTTTTCTAAAAATAAAATTAAACATTAAGGGCAAAATGGTCAAAAATAAGTTGCATGGGGTTAAGCGATAAATTTTTAAAAGTGAGGGGATTTTGGGAGTACTTTTATTTAAGAGGGGGTTTTCTATTTTTGAAGCAAAAGACAGGAAGATTTTCTATAATTTACTCTAAAATATTTAAAACTCAAATATCCTATTATATATATTAAAATATAAAAATAATTAAATAATAAATATTAAAACTGTATACCTCAACGATAATTTTCCAAGAAGAAAATGTCTAGTCTTTTACATATATAACTACTAATACAATAAAGCGCATTTGATGAATATTCATAGGCCCAAAGCCCATTTACACTGAAATTTTCACTTTTCTCAACCCCAATTTCTAGGGTTTTATACCCATAAACCCTAACTCCATTTCCTCTTCATTCTCTCTCTCTCTCTCTCTCTCTCCTGCAACCTCCATAACCGCTCGACAATGGGGAGCCAACAAGCAGCAGTCTCCTTCCTCACCAACCTTGCGCGCGCGGCGTTTGGCCTCGGTCTCGGCGCCACGGTCGTCAACGCTTCCCTCTACACCGTCGACGGGGGCGAGCGCGCCGTCCTCTTCGACCGTTTCCGCGGCGTCATCGACCAGACTGTCGGTGAAGGTACGCACTTTTTGATCCCTTGGCTGCAGAAACCCTTCATCTTTGACATTCGTACGCGACCACATACTTTCTCTTCCATATCCGGCACAAAGGATCTGCAGATGGTGAATCTGACGCTTCGTGTGCTCTCGCGCCCTGAAACGGAGCGGTTGCCGACGATCTTTCAGCATCTAGGGTTGGAGTATGATGACAAGGTGTTGCCCTCGATTGGGAATGAGGTGATGAAGGCGGTGGTTGCTCAGTTTAATGCGGATCAGTTGCTTACAGAGCGGCCTAGGGTTTCGGCGCTTGTGAGGGACAGTTTGGTTAAGAGGTAAAATGGGGAATCCTCTATCTCTTCTATTAAACTATGATGTGTTCTGATTTGTGTGGATTAGGTTGGCTATAGAAAGATTAGGGTATTTTAATTGATTAGTTTTGTGCTTTTTCTATGTGACAGTATGTTCTGTCTACCTGCTCTTAGATATGGGTTTATCCCCGGAATTTCATTCCTTGGGTTTTCCTTTAGAAAGATGTGGATAAAATTACATGTGAGGCATTATTGCATTTTGGTTGGTTGAATATGTCTTTTTTTTTTTTTTGCTGAATATGTGGTGCGCTGGGTAACTGATTGGATCATAAAACTTGGTTGGATTTTCCTGTCATTGATTCTCTTGCAAAATCTGGGTAGCGTTGGATGGTGGTTGTTCTGACTTTGGATGTGAGTTTTGGCATGCTTAGTCGTGAATCCGAGGGTATTGTACTTGGGTGGGTGGGAATTTGTTGGACTGTCTTTTCAGTTTTAATGTTATGTTTGGTGACACTAAATAGGATTTGAATAGTAATGCCTATTTCTAGTAGCTCTAAGACATGGATTGTCCACAAAGAGATCTTTAAAATACTACCATTTTTTATGAGAAATTCACTGGTGTATATTTCATTTCGACGGAGAATATCATTGTGATATTTCTTATTTCTTATGCCGTGGAACTTAATTGAAAGGGTACTCTCAACATATCTTGGATTAACCCACATTTGTCTAAAAAGTGTGAATAAGTTGCACTATAAATAAATTCCAAGCTACTGCATATTGCAGAAGTAAATGGTCCATTGCCCTACCTTGGAAGCACATAACAAATATTTTTTGAGAGTAAGCCTTAAAAGGTCACTATTTTTGTAGGTAATCTTGAGTATTAAGCTTGTTAAGAAGCAAAGACTTTATAAAGACTTAGATTCTAAAGCCTAACTTAGCTTTCCAAATATAAGAACTTAAGAGAAAATTGATAGACGATAATGTAGTGTGATATGTTGGGAAAAATTTAATATTAAATGAGCTAGACCCATCCAACATCCAACCCTCTTATCAGGCAACGAAGATAAACTTACACTACCCAAAAAGTGGCTAACTCATTTGAATTTATATAGTTCCCTAATAATGAGATTCTGCTATGCTTTAGGTTCCTAGATGATGGATTATTTGGTGAGTTATAAAGAAAGTAATGGGGTATCATGAATAGTGGATGATCTATATAGAAGTGGAAAGTGATGAGCAAAAGTGGTATCAAGTGTCTTCTCAATACAACAACAACAACAATAGATGCAGTGCCTCAAGGGCTCCTGCCTAAGCGGGGGTCTTTTTTTTTTTTTTTTTTGGGGGGGGGGGGTGGGGTTGGATGTACGCAGCCTTACCCCTTCAGGGTGTAACCCTGTCAAGAGGCTGTTTTCGAGGACCTCCAAACTTATAGGGTTGGCAACACGAGGATTTACCAGGAGGTCACCCATCTTGGTGCTACTCTCGCCCAAGCACCCTTAACTTTGGAGTTTTAATGGGATTCGGTGCATTAGTGCCTGGTAAATGAACCCTCCAATGTCTTCTCAATATGGAATACAATTATTCAATTTGGACGGATGTGGGTAAGGAAAGGAAGGTAAAGCTGTGAGATGAACTTTCATGTAGAGGAACAACCCACCTTTGTAGAGCTCATATTTGCTCTTAGTCATGATGTGCCAAAGGTAATTAGGTTCTCTAGAGAATTGCTATAACCATTTACCCAAAAGAGACATTTTGTGGACACTAAATTACCAATACCTAACCTCGATTGCTATGTAGCTTATAGACTCTATCTCGACTAACCAATTGATCTCAGTAGTCCTCTTTCACCCCTGACCAAAGAAAATATCTCACAGTCTGCTAAATGCGCTTCACGACTAGCACATGATTTCTAAATAGAGCCACGTAATATATTGGCTATCAAGACCACCTTAAAACCCTTTTAAATCATCAATAGGATCATCCGTGAAATGCAAGTGGGACACAGACAGAGCCACTAGAGACTTCAATCCTCTTATTAATGTAAGTAGTATTTGCATTGCTGTCTGGATTTCTTTCTTTTATATGATTTCAGACGGGTGACATCCTACTGGCCGAGTGAGATTAATTGAGTGGTTGTGCATGTGTTATCGGTTTCGCGAATGGGGAACTTTCTGCAATTGAGATGCATCTGGACAGGAATAGTATCTTATTCTGCTGTTGGTATCTGCAGAGAAAAGGAAATAGCTGTAAATTGAAAGTTATGAGTGAATCCACTGTCAGTGTCAGTGCATTGTTTGGGCTTATGTTTTAGAAAGCATATACTTGCTCCAAGTTAGTAGATGGTATGCTGGTTATTAGTTTCCAGTTTTTGAAATACAAGTGGGAAGTCGCTTGTGTTTGGGAAGTTGTACTTTCAGATTGAGCATCTTGTAGATGTTGAGGTGAATATGACACATGTTTTGGTAATTTTCTGCAGGGCAAAGGATTTCAATATTATACTAGATGATGTGGCAATCACACATCTTTCATATGGAGCTGAGTTTTCAAAGGCTGTTGAACAGAAGCAGGTGGCGCAGCAGGAGGCTGAGAGGTCCAAGTTTGTGGTGATGAAAGCTGAGCAGGAAAGACGTGCTGCAATTATCAGGGCAGAGGGAGAAAGTGAGGCTGCCAAGTTAATTTCTGATGCTACATCTTCTGCTGGAATGGGCCTGATTGAGCTGAGGAAGATTGAGGCTTTGAAGGAAAATGCAGCCACGATGGCAAGGAGTTCCAACGTCCTTTACCTTCCAAAAGGGAACCAAATGCTTATGGCACTGAACCCAATGACTGGACGCTGAAAGCAAGGTCAGTGGACTGTTGATGACAGTATAATTGCTTTTCCATTGTCTGAATTATTTGAGAATTGGATGCGTGTCTCTTGATCTATGTCTAGTTCATGTTTTTTTTTTCAGTTACAACCTCGAGTAGATCTGCTTCGAGAAGGGCCTGCTTATAGCTCACGAAAAATTGTTGCAGTACTGATGGCTTGCATTATATTTTTCATGTCAGTAGAATTACTGGTTTGTTTGGTGTCTTTTGCGGATTATTAGTTATGTTTCATTCACGAGTAGTATTTGGATTCTGAAAGCTGGTGAAGTGATTTCTGACAAATGGAACAGGTTTCCATGCGTGATCCTTCTATATCATATAATTCAGGCAAGGTCCAATGTGCTAAGTTATATGTGAATTTTATAGGATATTAGAATGAATCTTAGCAAACTGCAATTTCCTGGTAAGGAAATGCTGTAAACAATATACCATTTTCTTTCCTTGATGTTAATAAATCTGTCATGTCTGTTGGATTTATTGTGCTATTCTGCATATTTGACTTCTTGAAGACCTTATACGGTGTAAGTTTTATTGTGTCGGTTCTCAAAACCAGGGAGAAGGGTATTGAACCTAGTGTGTGGTATCTGTTGTAATGATGGGATACATGCAAGTGACCTTGGAATCAAATCTCTGTTTACGGTCTGTTGGGACTGCAAGTGTTGCAGACATTGCATTGGTTTTCATGAGTTTCCGTACCCTTTCAATAGTTTTTTACTAGTTATACACGTTAACATGTTCAAACAATTAAAACTGATACTTGCTATTTCACAGAGGCCGTCTCAAAATTATTTGATAGATAATGGCTACCTCAAAATTTTAATGGACTCTATCCAATTTTATGAGAGTGTGCAGTTCTCATTCATTCATAGTCTTCTAGTCCATTCAATGTAAAACTTTGCTTGCTTTTAGCAAAGTATCAGTCTTATATTACTGTCTTTCTTGTTAGTGTTTGATTTTGTGCTTTTCATTCTCTTCACTCATCATGGTTGTATCATATGGAAATGATAAAACTATTATGATCCGCTGCCTTGTATCTTTCCCTTCAAGTTTTGTCATATTTGCGTATATGAATCAATCTCGCTTGTTTCATCAATTCTCTAAATCAGAATACAGCCCCCAAAAAGGGATAACAACGTGCATACATACTATTGTCATACTTCTCCCTTTCACTCATTGCAGACAGATGCGGATACTGGGGAGCAGCGTTCGAAGTCATAAAAAGAAGACTTGATTGTTCATTGTTTAATGTAAAACGTTTGATAAAAAGGGCGTTGCAATGCTACGTTGATTTTGTAGCTGAGATAATGACAATGTACATCCTGAAGTAAGCATTACTTGCTATCTGTTGGATTGTTGGTTTTTATACTTTTATCGGCAGTCCCATTCACCCCTTCTCCCAAAAATTCATAATAATAAAGTTTTAACCCTTGTCCCTTTTATCAGCATGGCTATGGTTCTATTTTTAAGTGGTACAAAAAATCTTGGTGGGTCTTAAGCACTGAAATCCTACGGATATTAAATGACCAGAACATAGATGATGATGTTTGAGTGATTGATTTGTAGAGGTGGAAATTGGGTCAATTGGGTGTGTCCATCTAGGTTTTTGGGTCATCATGGTCTGTAATAATCTCATATCACATTGAGCTTTGTTCGACCAATTCTATTCGGGGTCACTTTGTGTTAGGTCATTGACTAAAGAGGGTACCAACACACAAGCACCGGATCCTATTAGAACTTCGAAGTTAAGCGTGCTAGGGCGAGAGTAGTATCAGGATGAGTGACCTCCTGGGAAGTCTTCACCCCTCAGGTTGGGAGTACTCGGAAATAGTCTCTCTTCAGGGTAACACCGTGAAGGGGGAAGATTGTGTACATTCACCCTCCCAAATCCTGCTTAGGCGGGAGCCCTTGGGGCACTGGGATTATTGTTGCTTTTTGTGTTAGGTCATTGCATGTTAAGAGTGTGGAGTTATTTTTGGGTTGGTAAAGATTGGGTTAGGCAAGTCTTGGGTTATTCATCTTCGATTTTAATTATACAAGTCTAATTTTGTATTGGGTTTGGGTTAATTTATGGATTACTCGAGTTGATTTTGTTTTTGCCACCCCTACTAGTAATAGGGTCAATCTGATTTATTAAATTAGCCATGAATTCTCAACGGTCACAAGAATAAATTAAAAAGTATATGACGTGGGTGATATCTTTTTTACTTGTGTTGGTTATTTATTTATTTTTTGTTATATGCTAGTTCGTTAATGTGTTATCATGCCAGCTAACATGTCTTAATGACTAATGGGATTAGTGACTATATGACATGTTTATAATTGTGAAAAGATAAACTATCAAATTTATGTAATAAGGGGGGTATTTGAGCCTACTTTGTGATACTAGGGATGAGCATTCCCTGTGCTTCTTGTGTTGGCTTGATACTTTAGCCTAGGAGTAGCAAATTTGTTGTGTTCCTGTTATGTGAAAAGTCTTAGAAATGAGGTTAATCCAAATTAGACCAGTTTATTTAACAGGTGATGTATTCTCAACCCTTAGTCAATCCAATTATTAAACGGGTAAGCGGTCGGTTATTCATTTAATTATATGGGTGAATTTTTTTTTATTAAATGTTAGTTTTTTAACTGCAAATATGTTAATAATATATTTCATGGTTGGTACTGGCAACAAATACTTATTGTACTTACAATTATTAAAATAAATTATCAAATTAATATTATTAAATATATTTTAAATAATCTTAACTCTCATATATATATATATATATATATAGAGAGAGAGAGAGAGAGAGAGAGAGAGAGAGAGAGAGAGAGAGAGAGAGCGGTAGTATAACATTTAAATGCTTAACATAACTAATAAAAGGGTCAATCGTGTCAAAAAGGGGCTAAATGAGTCAACTCTAATTCAACTTGAATTCAAAACCCTCGATACAAACCCACTATTTTCGTATTATCTTCATGTCGTATTATTATATCGTGTCAAATTTTGCGACCTCTACTCTAGCCATATTGACCGTCTATATTATAAATAAAAGGAAAAAGGAAAGAAGTGAACAATCTCTAAAAGACGTGTATACAACGCGACCACATTTTTTGTTTTGAGTATCATGTTGATTTCATAAGAGTATTACTTGAAAACCCTAGGAGCTCATACTGATAAATAAGGATTGCATCAGAGAAACATGTCAAATACCACAATGCCCATGATGGTTGCGTTTCTTGATTGATTTAATAGTTAAAATTCCCGCTTCCTTTTGGCTAGGGCTCCAGATCAACGCTAATCAACCCTTTTTTTCTAAGTTGTCAATGGTCAGGGAGAGGGACGAATATGAGTCAAACAAAGCTTGAGCTTATCATATTTGAGGCTCGTCTTGTTCACATTTAGCACTATTTGGATTCAACCCAATTGAACTCGAATCTAGCTCAATGGGCTTGAAGCTAAGCTAACCTTATTTAAGCTCAATTTAGATTCACCTGCCCACAAGTTTGAGCTTCACTAGGCTCAAGCTCGGCCCGTTAAGCTAAAGAAGCTAGCTTAGATCAAGTGGAACTTGAAACGATTTGTCCTTTCAAGCTTTTATATCGTGAGCAGGCTCAACTTATACACACCATTATTTGGCGATATTATAACATCCTTACATAACATAAAACGTGCGTGATGCAAACATCACAGCAGCTCCATGTGTGTTTGCAATAAGATTTAGAGAAACAATGGGTCTGACAAATAAACATCTGGGCAAGGATCAACTGTTACAGCAGCATCCAACTTCAAACAGCAGACGTAAATGTATGACTCCCATCATTTGCAGGAGGCCATATGCATGATCAAATCCACCACCCGGTTGCTGCCACTCCAAAAGATTAAGGTTAACCCTAAACTGAAGCAATAACTTGTAATTGAATAAGTCTATGAAGATTTTATCAAACTCATAATTTAAACATAATTCTGTTTATTATGTTATATCATATTGTGACCTTGTATATTATACATTCTTTGGGCCAGAATTTCAATATGTGTGGCTTATATATATATATATATATATATATATATATATATATATATATATATATTAAGATAATCATTTTACTGAGTAAAAAAACTTGAAAGGCGGGTAATGTTTAATAACACAATAGCAACACCTTTTAGAAAAGGACAAAATGAGCAACATATTTTGAAAAAAAGACCATGATCTCATATGCTTTTATAAAAGACCAACATGGGTATTGGTTACATTATAGGTATCTAGAATGACGAGAGAACCAAAAAGACGACCGGGCAACCATTAGTAAAGTCATTGTCCTTTTTATTTTTTTATTTTTGTCAAAATATATTGCCCTTCTTATGTGTATAATTAACATTATGCCCCGGTTAGTTACAACTAGCCTAGCTGATGAGAATGCATGTAAGGAAAAAAAAAAGCAACATTCCCAGTGCCTCAAGGGCTCCTACCTAAGCAGGGTCGGGGGGAGGGAATGAACGCAGCCTTCCCCCTTCAGGGTATCCTGAAGGGAGGCTGTTTCCGAGAACCCTCAGCCTAAGGGGTGCAAGATGAGGACTTCTTAGGAGGTCACCCATCTTGATACTACTCTCGCCCAAGCACGCTTAACTTTAGAGTTCTAATGGGATCTGGTGCTTGCATGGTGGTGCCCTCTTAGGTAAATATAAAAACGAGAAATGTAAAGTTACCTGTAGCCCCACTCGTTGTCGTACCAAGAGACCAGCTTCACAAAGTTATCATTCAGAGATATTCCAGCCTTTGCATCAAATATACTTGACCTACAATTTGTCAATGAAAGAAAGAGGGTTTCAAGAGCAAATTTATGGGGCCAATAATATAACACAGCGTTTTTTGTGTAAAAGATTTATGAAATAGTAGATCTTGCAAACTTAAACCCAAAAAAAACAAAAAAAGAAAAAAAAAAAAAAAACTCCAGAATCTTTCGAAAGAGAAGTTAATTCATTTAATGGAACTTTATTTGTTTGATTAACTTTGCTTGAGCGAAGCCTTGGAGTCCTTTTTTAACATTTATCTACAAGCAATCTATGTTTGTGATACAAACTTAACCCAACAAAAAAAAAAAAAAGAAAAAAAAAAAGAAGAAGAAAAGAAAAGAAAACAACGGAAAAAGAGAAGCACAAGGCATCAAACTAGGGACCTCTAATATCCCCTAAGGTCAACTTTACCACTAGGCTAGGGGCACCCACCGTTACTCCTAAGCACGCATTAATAAATATAATATAAAATAAAGTATTGACTGGGGGCACGTGCCCCCAGTGCCATAAGGCTGCGTCCGCCCCTGTAATTCATTCAATGGAACTTTATTTGTTTCATTAACTTTGCTTGAGCGAAGCCTTGGATTCCTTTTTTCACATTTAGCTGCAAGCAATCTATGTGATACAAACTTAACCCACAAAAAAAAAAAAAAAAAAAAAAAAGAAAAGAAAAGGAAAAGAACTCTCAAATCTGTCAAAGCAGACTATATGTTATGCATTGTAAATGTCATTACCTGCAGTCACCTACGAAGTCGCTTGATACAACATCATCCTCAGTGTAACCAAGGATTCCCTTCAATGAACCCTGAGATTCTTCCCTGTGAAACCAATCAGAGAACATACGCATTATAACAATTACATGAAGAAGATCATTGCTATATGTATTAAGAGACAAGGCAGATTCAGTGTAGAACAAACAATGATAGAAATAAGGGGTAGAAGAGTTACTTGATTGCATTTTTGATCTGTTCATAACTGGCTTCCTTTTCCAATCTTACAGTTAAGTCGACCACGGAGACATCAACTGTAGGTACACGGAAAGCCATTCCAGTCAGCTTTCCATTCAATGAGGGCAGCACCTTTCCAACGGCCTGATAGTTTGAAATGCAATAAAGTGAGGACTAATAATGCGAATTCTTATATTGACCAAAGGGAAATGTTATTGCCAAAACAATGGTATGACTTTCAAGGATCCATAAAGTGAAACGGGTATTACAAGTAACTGCCTGTAAAGGGGGAAGGGAAATGATACCTTAGCAGCTCCAGTGCTGCTGGGAATAATGTTGAAAGAAGCAGCTCGTCCACCTCTCCAGTCCTTCATTGATGGTCCATCAACAGTCTTTTGCGTAGCTGAAGGATGATGAAAGAAATATATAAAACAATGCAGTTCTCACTTACTAATGCAAATCAGGTACACAAAACTCACCTGTAATGGAGTGGACAGTGGTCATAAGACCCTCAACGATACCAAATTTGTCATGAATAGCCTGCCAAAATTATAATAGTTTATAGTCACTTCCTAAAATGTTCAATTGCACTATATCGATACTATTGGAGTTATATAATATAACAACCTTTGCCAAGGGAGCCAGACAGTTAGTAGTGCAGCTAGCGTTGGAAACAATATCAATATCTGATTTGTATTCCTTCTCATTGACTCCCACCACAAACATTGGAGCATCCTTGCTTGGGGCTGAAATCACAACCTTCTTGGCACCCCCCTGCCAACAAACAGCATCGATTTAGAATATCTTACAGAGGGGCATTACTAACAACATAAATGAAAAGAGCTTCAATTACTTATGAAGAAATAAAACCATTTTGAGAATAGAGAAACAAAGTCAAAATCAAGAAGCATAATGAAACCCGGCCTATGTAAATCCATATCAGTACTTTTGGCTATTGAAACTACAAGTTGACAAACAGAATTTCCTACATTTGACAACCCTCCTTTCCCCGTCAGAAGAATGGGAAGATAGTGGAGCTTCCAAGTAATAGATTTTACTACATAAGTGCTATGGGGAGTTATGTTTTTGGGGTAAGGCTACATATATTTTACCCTCCCAGACACTGCCTTCGTTGAGACACTGAATTGTTATTGTTGATTCATTTTACTTTAGTTTACCTACACTCTAAAACTTACAAATTGGTTTCCTAGGATTTTGCTTCACTTAATCCTCGCATAGCACAACGTTATATATGAAATACCAAATTTTTGAAAAATCAAGAAAAATGTCATTCCAGCGATAAACAAGGCTCTGTAATTCTTTTTACCCCACTACCATGGTGGACTGTGTAATTCACAAAACACAAAGGCATTTTAGAATTTCTTTTTATAATAAGCAACCATGCAGTGTTTTGGTTTCTACTGTCCAATGAACCCTTTGCTCTGAACCACATAATTTCACCATCAGCAAGAGATAAACTATAGATATAATAGAGAATAACAAGAGCTTAATAATGTTAACCTTCAAGTGGGCTGCAGCTTTATCCTTGTCAGTAAATACCCCTGTAGATTCAACAACAAATTCAGCTCCAGTTTCGCCCCATGGGATCTCCTCTGGATTCCTGAATGATAAATGGGAAAGTTAGTGACTAAATCAGCATGTGTCATTCAGGGTAGGAAGACACTAATGTTGGGTTGAGATTAGAACATTACTTCACCCCAAAAACAGCCACAGGTTTGTCGCCAAAGAGAAGGGTCTTGGAGTCCTTCACCTTAAGTTCATGATGTTTCCATTGACCATGAACACTGTCATATTTGAACATGTAGGTCTGGCAGAGTAAGCAAAGCAAGAGTCAGAAAATGAGTTCTAACAATGAAGCTTATAGATAATTAAGCAAACCGCTGTTACTCTCAAACACAAAGATCTCACAGCCCATCATAAAGGGTGTCTCAATAGGTGGCGTCTCCTACCCATGCGTTCCTCGCCCAGAGGTCAGGAGTTCGATTCTCACTAAGGATATACTCATGACTTACCTACTCATGAGGGCTTGTGGGTTGTTCTCATGGACTGCGGTTGGTTGGAGCAACACAATCCCTCATCACCAAAAAACTAAGATCTCACATCTGTATACAGTATGCGAATAAAACAGACATGGCTAGAACAAATGGCAGCGGCAGATCATATACAAAGAGAAGTTACTATTCAGTAACTGAGTTTTCTTACCTATGTTCATGTTTGTAGATAATGACAATATAAGATTAGGACTAGCAAATGTGTTGTGGTCATGCTTATGTTATGCGATGGGTCTTAGAAATGGAGACAAAGTGAATGGGTTAGCAATTCTCAACCCTTACACAACCCTTTTATTAGACAGGTAACTGCGGTCCGCGAGTTAACAATTTAATTATGAGTCATTAAACGCTAGTTGGTCAACTTACAAATATGTCAATAATATACATCAAGGTTGATATTAGCAATAATTACATGACATATTTGTAAGTGCTAAAATAAACTATCAAGTTAAACTAGTAAATAATAGTAGTATACTATTCAAATATCTAACATAATTCTATAACAGGGTCAACCATGTTGAGGTTTGATCAATCCAAATATAAATTCAACTCAATTATTTAAACAGGTTAAATAGGTCAATCCAAATTTAACATGGCTTACAAAAATCCGGACTCATGTGTCATGTAATCGTATTGTGTTAGATTTTACCAGCCCTATATATGACATCATATTTCAAATATTCAAGGATAAAATATGCCACAAGGTCGCTAACGCCATTGACAAAAGCAACGGAAAACCAAAGTTAGATTGTAACTCAGGTTCATTGTCCTAATTACCTGTCAAGAAAAATCAAAATCAATTCCCATATTCTTGGCAAAATTGTGCCATGCTAGCTTTTTGTACTCTCGGAAGCAGCCTCTCTTCAGGGTAGCACCATGAAGGGGGGAGGCTGCGTACATCCACCCCAATCCTTACTTAGGCGGGAGCCCTTAAGGCACTAGGAACGTTGCTTTTTAGCTTTTTGTAGTGATGCATGTTAGAGTATAAAATCAATCCTGGGCCTTCACCCATCAGCTTAAGCTTTTGGGTGAGTTGGTCCTTGACATGGTATCAGAGTCTTGTGACCAAGAGGTTAGGAGTTCGAATCTCAATAGCCCCCACTTTCAATATTAAAATAATTTAAGCACAAGGTATGAGGTGGGTCTGTGCATTATCCACGCTTCAAGCCCAAACGGGCATTTGCGTGAGGGGTATGTTAGAGTATAAAATCAATCCTGGGCCTTCACCCATCAGCTTAAGCTTTTGGGTGAGTTGGTCCTTGACAATGCATTCAAAAGGACAACAAAATGTTGCTCCATTTCAAGGAACTTAGAGATTGTCTTCTTCCCCTTTTTGCCCAGTAATTTTTTATATTGTTATAATTTGAACTTACAGTTAAATGATGTATGTAAAAAGTGGGATGTTATGATACCTGGAGATAAAATATTTGAGTCCTATTTACAGCAACATATTACATCGAATTTGTTCAAAAATAAAAAAAATAAAAAAATCACATCGACTTGTAGCTAAATTTACATTCGAAATACCTTTTTTATTATTTCGATTAAAATTGGCCCATAAAAAGTAATAGTGAAAGCTATAAGAACCGTGTCAAAGCAATATTTTTTAGTTCCCTAAATATATAATAAAGTTATCTTCAAATTATAAAAGAGCAATCTGATGAGGCCTTCATGTTGTATCCAATTTAAGTAGCTAATACAGGTGGAAAACATCATTCCATCAAGAAATTGCAATGATAAATAATTATTCTGATCCAATAACTTTTCATCACAAATATTAGATACCTAATTAGGTATTTAAAATACTTGAAGTTTCTGTAATAACAAAAATATATAGTGTATGAAATTAGTATTTAGGTCATGATACTAAAATGAAACCTACACCACTAAATATTTTAAAAATAAACAATTTACTTTCTATAGTTTTTAAAATATATATAACAATACAAATATTAAAACCCTTTACAAAATGGAAAATAACAATTTTCTAGGGTGACGAATAATGATTTGAAATTACTTTACATCACAATTGAGTTACATCCCCTGGAAAACTTGGATGTAAGTATATATATATATAGGCCTGGGCTCCTATGAAAGCATACAAACAGACCAGGATCAAATATATAATATAAAGTCGTACCACAAATAGCCAATGTGTGAAACTATATAAAAATTTTTAATACAAAATAATACTCTCAATCTCAATGTCCCAAAAATATTATCTCGCCTACTATTTTACACTAATAAATACGTAGTGCATGGCAGGAAAAATGATTTATTCTGAGTCAGTTCAAGTACGAATTTTCTCTATATATTATAATGAAGTTCTTTCTTTTCTCAAAGGCTTCCAAATTCCAATTGTATACATTCTACGAAATAGCATTCTAATTTTCAATTATAAATAAAGAAAAAAGCAAAAGAAAGTATTAATTAATTGAATTTTTTTTTGAACAGATAATTAATTGAATTAATCTATTTAGAAAGACCTTTCATCTTCTCAAATCTTTTTGTGTGATGAGCCTTTTTCAAACACTTACTCTCATCCCACCCCAACATATTTAATTAAAAATATCCTTCATGCTTAGCATATTAGAGGAAAATTAGAAATAACACTAGAATTAAAAAAAAAAAAATATTTCCAAAACTAATATCCAAAAAAAACTACAACAACAACAATAGCCCAGTGCCTCAAAGGGCTCCCACCTCAGCAGGGTCTGGGGGTAGATGTACACAGCCTTCCCCCTTCCGGGGTTGCCCTGAAGGGAGGCTGTTTTCGAGGACCCCCAACCTGATACGCTTGTTGGCAACAATGACGCCTTGCAGCCGAACTGAGTTTTCTTCCTGTCACCTTTTAGAATTTTAAAGTCCTCTTTTTTTAATTTTTTAAAAGAAACTAAGGAGAGATATTCAATGCACAATTTTCAATACATAAATGAAAGTGCACATATATGTTAAAAATTGCATACCAAAATTCAGTTTTTTGAAAAACTAGTAAAAAAAATTCCAAATGACGTGTGGATATCATTAAGGTAGATATTTTCTTTGAAAGTTAGTTTTAGAAATATTTTATTTTTTGGTGTCACAAAATCACTCCCACTTCTCACTAAAGAATTTAAAGCAAAACAATCACTTAAATAAATGCATAAAACAATATTTATTCAAATGTAAACACACTCTATATATCGCAAGGGATAAGACTAATTTATGATTATTACCATGTAGTCAGTGGTGATAAAAGGATCATTAACAGCAACAAGTTCAACATCGTCTCTTTGCAGTGCCACCCTAGCCACCAAACGCCCAATCCTTCCGAATCCTACACATCATCAAACCACAAAATAAACCACCCCTTATTTATAGAAAAGCAAGACTTAACAAATCTCTCTAAAAGATAAGTTTAACATAAATCTAGGTCTCATTTGATATGAGGAAAGTAAAAATTCATAGGAAGTATGGATTTTAGCTCTTGTTTGGCTCGCAGGAAGTAGGGAGAATGCAGGAGGTGAAAATTGCTAAGCAATTTTCAATTCTTTCAAAACATAACAAATCACTTACCTAAACCCCCCCAGTAAGTTCTAATCCTTTCATTTAACTAATCTCATTAAGGAAGTTCTTGTCCATATCTTGGCAATCAAACGTTTTTTTACCTACTTCCTGGAAAGTTGAGATAGGAATTGAATTCACATAAAATGCAACTTCCTGCAGTAATTTAATTCATGTGGCAACGAAATGAGGCCCTCATATTCACTAAATCTTAGGGGATGTAACATAATCTAACATTTTTGGGAACTTAACACAAACGATGGATTCATTTTGTTTAGAGAGAAAATTAGATTTTAGGAATTAATTTTTCCGTTTTTTGTTGTTTGACGGGCATTTTCGACCTAAAAGATTTTTCGAGGGAAAATATTTTCTCTTCAAAAGATGGAAAATAACTTTCCTTATAAAACGAGGAGAGTCATTATTCAAAAGTCTCAACGTACTCATTAGTTTGAGTTTGAACTATATCGAGTATGTGTTGTCTGTAAAAATGTATATGACGGTTTGTTAACAATGCTTTCTTTTAAAAGATAAAAAAAAAAGGTAGGATCAAGTTTTCCCTTTTTTTTCCTTGGAAAGTCTTTTTTAAAGGAAAATGTTCTTCGCGAGAAAATGATATCTCCTCCACGAAACAGAGCCTATATGAACGAAGTTTTCCGATTCCATACCGTTGATTCCAATCTTAATCTTCCCTGCATTTCCAAATAGACACAAAGAATCCGTTAATAACTACGATTAAGAAGATAAACATTGATAAAAATATAGAACAAGAAGAGAAGAGTTGCAAGCATTACCCATGATAATGATTAAATGCTAAGAATTATGATCAGATTTGGGTTTGAAACGAAGAGACAATTCGTTGTTATCCCCCCCCCCCCCCTTTGAATGGGTAGAGCGAGTGATGATTTCTCGTGTGATCTGACTGGCCTCACGAGATTAACGGGTTGGTGTAGAATAGGCAAAAAAAATTGTGGCTTAGCTTTGGCCCTTTCTCTTAACACATAGAAATATTATGTGTAATAAATAGGAGAACTATTACTTAGCTATTTCAAGTATTTATTATTATGTATTCTGATATTTTAATATATAAATATACAATGAATGCCCTGAGTATGAATTGTTTATTATTTGGGTACTCCATGTCGTCATTTGATTAATTTTTTGTACGAATATCTAACCTATTTTATACAAAAAATATTGATTTA
Source organism: Simmondsia chinensis (assembly GCA_018398585.1). Lineage (NCBI taxonomy): Eukaryota > Viridiplantae > Streptophyta > Magnoliopsida > Caryophyllales > Simmondsiaceae > Simmondsia > Simmondsia chinensis. The sequence goes on along the minus strand of JAGTTD010000002.1, from coordinate 7,895,911 downwards.
ATACATAATTGTGATAATACATAAAAGTTATGTCAATATTTTCGATAACAACTCAACGAATTATGACAAACATTCATCAAAATTTGACATAAACTATTTATATATTTTCCAAATTAAATCATGTGTCATGCCCATAATAATGGGTAAAAGGTCATTAATAATGAAAATATTTATATATTCTACTTTAGCATTTTTCAATAAAACCTATCAAGTTTAGACAAAAGGATATCTAAATGATTAAATTTTAAAACTTTGGGTATCTAAGTAATAAAATTTGTAAATCTTAAAATATCTCATTATATATATATATGAAAATGTCAGAGTACATAAGTGAAAGTTTAAGATTGGACACACCAAATGAAGTGGCCCCCTCTTGTATTTATAATAAACTCATAATTACAATATATGAAAACATATACATATTAATCATACACAATATATTCTAGCCATAATATAATATATTCTAACATAATCCTATACAATATATTCTAACCATATATTCAACACAACATATTCTAGTCATAATGTATTCTAACATAATCCTATACAATATATTCTAACCATATATTCAACTATTACCATATATTCTAACATCCCCCCTCAATCGAGGCAGGAGGTGACCGAATGCAAAAATTGTGTATGAAAAATAAAAATAACCGTCGAGGAAGGCTCTTAGTAAAAATATGAGCAAGCTGCAAGAACAGCCTCCACCTAATACTCTAAAGGCATACAAGCTTGAAACAACAAAGTACTACAAGAAAATTGTAAAATTGCTGCGGACAAAATCCGTTACAAATCTATTGCAAACTGTCAAAAGCAACAGTTTTGCAACAAAAAAGCTTCAGGAAAACATTCGTTGCAAAATACCCCGTAGCAAATTATTTGCAACAGATTTGCAACGGAAATTTGCCATGGCCTAAATTCGCTTCAAATCCGTTGGAAATTTGCTACGAATTCGCAACATTACTATCCGTTGCACATTTGCAACGAATAAGGTCGTTGAAAATCCGTTCCAACTTTGCAATATATTTACAAGAGAAATAGCCGCGGCAAATGTGCAATGGATACATTCCTCATAAAGCCGTAGCAAATTTAAAACAGCATTTGCTACAATGATGTCGTTGCATTTTTGCAACGCTCATTTTATTTCAAATCCGTTGCAAATTTACAACAGTTTTGCAACGACTGTTTGCATTGGAAATTTACAATGGTGTCAGAGTTTCAAATCCGTTACAAATGTACGATAATTTGCATTGCGAATTTGCAATAGTTTTGCAAGTACTGCTTACGTTTTGAAACCGTATAGTTGTTTCAATTCCGTTGCAAATTTATAATAGCTGTGTACCGACTTTACCAAAACTTTAATCGTTATAAAATAGTGAAATTGATACAATTTAAAAATAAGAAACTATTTACAATGGTTATGTAACATATTTCACAATTTAAATATTTCATAATTTGAAGCACAAAAAACTAAATATTCTATAAAATCAGATCAAATATGCAAAATCGGAACATAATTGAAGAGTTATGTATCGGTCAATATAAAAATACAAACGACCAAGTAACTTGTCCATAGGTACGACAGGAAGATCAAATTTGAAATAACAGCTAATTCTAAATTGCTAATAGTAAGTTATAAAAAAGTTCATGAGCTATTCATCACTTTCATCTTCATCGTCTTCGTCAGATGGATCGGAGGGAGGATCATTCGAGGGCAGTACAGGAGGAGGATAACCAATTCGCTCGTCAATACTTTGTAGGATACTCACAATCTTCAGGTTCGTCTGTCGAACTACAGAAATTTCTAATTGCAATTGCTAAATTTGCTCTTCATGCTGACGTACAAGGGTAGACTCCTCATAAAAACAAGAGCGTTGATCCCATTGTGATTTTCTCATCCTTTAAGAAAGTCCATATATACGGTCTCTAGAGGAAGGACCCGCAGCAACTTTCCATATGTTAGGATCAAATTCATTTGCACATGAATCCTCTCCATGTACAACATGGTACTCATCTTCATACCTTTCCTATAAAATAATTTATTTCTTTAATAAATGTAAACACGACATAGATTTTATAAATAATTTCATATATGACGTCTTAAACTAAATATATAGATATTAATTTACAAATAGTTATTGTCATCAAGCATAACAATAAAACCAAAACAAATTAACATCCAACCAAACACATGCTCTATGATTTACACCATGACAAAGGGCCCCAATGTCTCATCTCCTTTAACATGTCACCATCATCCATACACTTTTGCCTTCAATATATTTTATTTTCAAAGAAAGTATTAGGAAGCAGCATTAATTATACAAGAAAACTTTATTATATCATTTGAAATGTTGAATAAGATATGAATATAGAGAATGGAGGTAAGAATGCCAACACCTAATCTATTGAAAGCCTATATGGTAAGGATACATGACAAAGTTTCGATTTTAATCACTATTCGCATTGACATTGAAACAAAACATATCAACATACTCATTCATACACTCATGACTCTCACCTTTCTATTCATGCTCAAACCTTAGAAATGTCAAATGAAGTAAATAAAGATACAAGACCCTTGAAGACTTCTTAATCAAATTTCAGTTTTCAACAAACTCATTCACATACTCATGACTTTACCCTTAAATTTCATGCTCAAACTACGAAAATGTCAAATAGATTAAGTAAAAATACAAGAACCTTAGAGACCTCTTATTCTATTTTCACTTTCAACATACTCATTCACAGCTATATTTCACTACATATATTTGTTAAAAGTGCTAAAACTCTTCACTCATTTCTACACTAACCTTTGATGATATGAATTTCTATCCAATTCACCCAACGACAAATTTAGCAAAAAAAAAAAAACTATATTCACCAAACTAATTGGCAACAATTTCTCACATGTAATTTTATTCACATTTTTCTGAAACCAAATCCACAAAATTACACTTTGGGGACCAATCTATTTCTAATAGCAGGTATACATAACATATAGACATATAATTTACAAATAAGTTCATGTATATTTAAATATATGCGTACCGCAACATTCCTTGATCGATCATCCACATATTGTCCGGTTTTACCTCCCTTTTGATGGATGTGACAATGCTTACCCTTCTCCTTCTACTATATAATCAAATTGAATTGATTATAAAATAACACAACAATAAGTACATACAAGGACAGAGGTGGCGTACAAATATATGTACACACAAAAATATACCAGCCTTCGATGATGTTCCGAAAATGAGATGGAACTGGCCGTGTGCCTGCTTATTTCTTTTCCGTCTTTGCCTTTTCTATTTTCTTTGTTTTTTTTTAATTTTTCTTGCCACGAGGGGCTATTCCATGTTCTGCACATTTCTCCCCAATGATCGCCATCTATCCACTTAGAGCGTTTATTAACTAGGATAACATTCCTCTTTCAATCATAAGCTTCTTTGCGAGATCTTCCGATCATTTGCCTTATGCGCTGTCCCACTTTGCCTCGCATTAGATTTGAACTCATAGCCTCTCATTAAACATCTATGTCAAGGAACTTGCTACTCTAAAACTTAAACTAATGGGAGAAGTTCATAAAACAGTCTTATATTCAAACAAAATGAAGAAGTTAAGTTCTAAAAATCAAAATTAAATTAAAAAAGAAAATAAAACACCATGGAGTGACTATAAAACGTCCTTTTGTCCTTGCATGAGAAAGGGACAAAATTTTAAAAAATTCTTTGAGAAATTCCTGTCATGACCCGAGGTGGACTCGGATTATGACTAGAAAGAAAGATAGTTTGGGATGAGGAAAAATTGAGAAAGAGATGAGAATTAGAGAGAATAGAACGAGAAGTAGAGAGCATAGAGAAAAGAAAGGGGAATTAAGATTGTAGTATTTCATTGAATAAGTATTATAAAGGATGATCAGGGCTACTTATACTAGCTTAAGCCTAGGAAAATATTTAACTAATGTACTAACTAATGGGTTAACAACTCAATACAAACAGAACAGCATAACAACTCAATCTAACTACATTTATCAATACAAGAATCTCCTTAACTAACTAATATCCAACATTCCTCCAATACTAACCAACATAGGAATACTTAATACTAATACTAATGGGTTTATGCTACTTACTTATCTATTACAATCATGACATTACATCCCCTTTTAGAAATTCTTGTCCTCAAGAATCTAATTAAAAGATTAGCTCTTAAGAACTTAATAATCATAAGTTGTAAATTAAACAAGCCTTTCCTTCTGCAGAACCTGTTTGCTTTCTGCAGCATGCTCAACATATTTGCCACATGAGGAATTTCCCACTATTTCATGTGAGCTTCGTTAGAACACTTTGCCTTAACCAACTGAACACTTTGCTTGCTGCAACATGATCCTTCAGCAATACAAATCATGAAAAATGACCAAGTTGAAGCATCTTGGCCCTACAGCATGGCATTCTCTCTTGTAGATTCTTCTAAGGGTAGGACCAAACTATTCTATTGAGCAATTTGATCCTTGGAATCAGATTTTTGATGGAGTTGTGTAATTTCTTTTCTACACTACTAATGATAAAGATATCCAAGCCAAGTAAGGAAGAAATGTTCAAAGTCGTATCTCTCCAATCAACAGAAACTGAATAAATTACTAAAAGACAGATAATTTATTCGTCAATCTTTAAAACCATGTACTTGATTATGCTTGTGTAGGACCATTGAAGTTTGGGCAAATAACATTCACAATCTTACTTGTGGTAGAATAAAACAGACGTAATTACAAGACATTAAAAAGTGACAAGTAGACATGAAAAAACCTAGTATATAGTACCAAACATGTCCCGAGTTGACGGACTTGGTATATTTGCTAAACTCATTTTCCCCTTCGAATATTGGTACAAGTGTTATACCTTTTAATATTGTAAAAAAGAAAAAAATGAAACACGGGCTTAAAAGCAACAAATGACAATATTGTGTAGCAGTTAACGGGCCAAAAGGCCCAGTCCAGGAGGTGCACATTAGAAGTGGGGGGTTGGCATCCTATCTATCTATGTTTACAATGGAGAAAAATCAACCGCGCACTGTAGAGAAAAAAGGGCCATTAGATTGCACTGGTAAAATCAACAGCCCAAAATTCTGTCTATATATGAAGAATGTTTTACTGAAATCTGGCAATCCCAAACCAGGTCTTGTGCTTACATAGGCCTCTAGAATTGAACTGGATCCTACCCAAGCATCTTCCATATCCACTGCAGTAACAACCCAAATTGGATGTCTTCTTATGCACCAAGTTGTGCCATATTGATGCACAATTTGATCCTAGCCATATGATGTGTAAACTACCTCCAAACAAGAAGGTACAATAGTTGTATTATAACAACATAAGTCTATAATCAGAACTTGATGTTCCAATTCACTTGTCGCAAGGTGCTTTTCATAAGATTTCCTTACCTTATGATTCACCATACCACCATTCCCTTTACACCACTCCACAACAAACTCTTGCCAAGAAGTGGATGGATTGCTAAAATTCGAGTTATGAACCCATTCTTCTTGATCTTCTTGAGGGTAATTTGCAACTAATTCAAATGTTGGGTAATATTGAACATCATAGCCGCCGAAGTACCTTCCTCATCCTTGGATCCAAGATTGTGGCTGAAGACTATCAAATGCCTTAGTCTCTATCTTGAGTTGCCTAAATCTCGCCTCCTTGACAAAGAGCACTCCTTTAATAGCTCCTACAGTTGGCTTAGCAAGTTGATAATCAGGTGGTCTACCTCTATAAATCCAATTTGACAAACATAACAACATAACAACTCAATCTAGCTACATTTATCAATACAAGAATCTCCTTAACTAACTAATAACCAACATTCCTCCAATACTAACTAACATAAGAACACTTAATACTAATACTAATGGGTTTATGCTACTTACCTATCTATTACAATCATGACATTTCCAGCATCTCCTCCTTAAGAGAAAGAAATCTAAATCTAGAATATTCTAGAGTATATATCTCAAATATCACCACATGAAGTTCTCAACAAATCTGAATGGGAGCAAATCCAACTAGAAGAAATTAAGTCGGTGCAAATCAAAAATTCAAAAAAAATGAAAAATCAAAACAAATCCAAACATTAGGTAAATCTAACAAAAAAACACTAGAACTGATTCCAAAATGAGAACATTAGGGTTGTGCAAAACAAAACACAATACTACTCACAATAGATGGTGCAAATCCAACTAGAAGAAATGAAGTCGGTGGCCGGCAGAGGACGACGACGGCGGCCGGTTGTTGGAGGACGACGACGGCGGCCGGTTGTTGGAGGACGATGGCGGTGGCTGGCTCTGGGTTGGATTTGGGGCGTGGTGTGTGTGAGAGGAGGTAGAGAAGTTAGGGTTTTTGATACATGGGGGGGAGAGAGTATGGAAATGTGAAGGGTTATGTAAAGGGTGGGGTTTTAGTTAAATTTTTTAAATAAAATTAAAAAAGTAATTATATTAGAATAATTTTAGGTTGTGTTTGGAGTATAAAATTAAAATTTCAAATTGGAGTCCAGAATTTTAATTTTGTTATTCGATTCACCGGCTGAAATTATAATTACAATTTCACTGTCTAAATTCCATGTAATTAGATTTTAACTAAAAATTATACTTTTTAATTCCTTGGGGTAGGAGTATGGAATTGCAACTTCATATTAATTATATTGAACTAAAACTCAAAATGACCTCACTTGATTAACCTAAATTCAAAATGATTCAAAATCTACAGACTTAGACACAACCGAAAATTTGACCCAAACCTCAAAAACACCCAACACGAATGACTTGAACTTAAAATAACAAACATCATCTTAACTCAAAGTCCTAAGTGACTCAACCCAATTGATCAAAAACTCGAAATGACTCAAATCCATAAAATAAAACTACGCGACTTAAATGCGAGTAAACAAGCTAAGTCAAAGTGAAAATGGCCCGGCCAAATTGACTAAAACTTAATACGACTCATAACCAAACTAACCAGACCCAACTCAAACTGAGTCTAAGATGAATCAAAATTTGAAATGATACAACTTGTTTGTTCCAAAACGAAGATAAAACGAAGATGACTAGAGCTTGAAATGACCTAAATGAACTGAAATTCGATCATAACTAACCTAAATCCCAAAAAGACCAACCCAATTAACTAAAAATTTGGGATAACTTGAACACCAAATGATCTGATGCCACACTCAACCCGATTTGACTCGAAAATCGAATAACTCGAATTAAAAGTGAATCGCTCTGACTGTAATAACTTGAACGCAATGTGAACCACTCCAACCAAAATCTAACCGTATTTCATTTAAACTCGAAATATTCCAACTCAATTAACCGGAAACCCTTGATGATTAAAATCATGATATAATTATAATTTTAACCTCCAATTTCTTTGATGAACTAAACAGTTGAATTTTAATTCCATTAAAATTCCAATTCCACCAGAATTAGAACTGGAATTCCAATTATATTGTCCAATTCCAACTCCATGCTCCAAACAGAGTCTCAATGAATTTGTAAAAAATTTGAAATTGGTACAGCAGTTGTAAATTTAAAATTACAACGGAATTAAAAGACAAAGTCCGTTGCAAATTTGAGTTTGCAACGGATTTGCAATGCATTTGATAGGTAAATTTATAAGTATGTTTATTTATTTCGCACACATGTTATTTATTATGAAGGTTTTATATATAATATATCATGTAATATAATTTTATAATATTTTTAATTTATTTATTTACTGTAAAGATCATTGTACTTTATCTTGTTTATCAATTTTAAGTCATTTTTACTTTTAAACGTGTGAATTTTGTAATCATATTGCATCAATTTGATATTTAAAATATATAATTTAATTATATTTGGTAGGTAAATTTTTTAATGATGAACATTATTGCAATCTCTTATCAATTAACTCGGATTGTCAAACCCATATAACGGATACGATGAATGAGTACTAAACCAATATACTCTTCTACTTCGTTGACAAGTATTATATGTGATGTATTATTATATATATCTAGTTAAAAGATATAAATCACAGATCAATGTATATATAAAGTATTCCCCATAGATAAATAATATCAGTACTTAACTTTCACTATAAACACAAAAGGTACTACTGATCATTCGTGATCGATAATTAACATCATTTCTTATATATTGTGACTTTATAATATAATGAAATATATGATGGCTATATCGTAGACGCTATCTTCTTACCCTTTATGTTCGTTGTGTTTGGATAAATCTGATTATGTCATAAAGAATCTATTGCGTGTAGAAATTCATCTGCTAACTCGACAATCTTAACTTGCAAACACACATCGCTAATATTTTCATTGTTTACTAATCATATTTAATATTTTTGTCTACATCAATATTGTTTTGTTTGGAAATGCTATTGAATTTTTAATAACGTTATTGTTTGTCAATTTATTTATAACATATTATTTTATTAAGATATACGTTATTTCACAACTTTGAAATTTTTTGACAATAAATCTGATAGAGTGTAAAGTCGTTACTAATATGAAGCAAACGAGTATTCTCACATGGCAAATTCGTATGGAAAACATCGTAGAAGATTGCTTCAACTTCTTCCGTCGCAAATTCGTATCAATCTGTTTCGATTTTCCAATGAGCTTTGATCTATTGCAATTTGATATGGTTGGACCATTGCAAATACGAAGTATTTGATTCTGCTACACCGCCGTTACTATGTCAGTACAAAATATTCTCACATGTTAATTACTCAAATATTTCTTTTGCTAGAGTACCAATTTACTCTCGCACATTTGATATAAGAATATCAAAAACTTTACTACGGAGACGGTTGAGATAATCCAAAAATATGCAAATGATACGTATTTACAATGGATTTAGCTGTAGCAAATTGCAACGAAATGTACCATAGTAAAACTGAAGAAAATGAGCAAATGCTACGATTTTGCAACATGTTTAGCCGTAGCAAATTGCAACGGATTTCACTGTTGCAAATTTGAAGCAACTTTTTTTGAATTTGCAATGGATTTCGTCTATTACAATTTGCGTCAAATGTGCCGTTGTAAATCCGTAGCATTCTCTATGGATTAGCAACGGTTTTGTCTCAAATTTTTTCGTACGAAACTTTTGTTGCAATGTCATTGCTTTTTCATTGCAAAATATGCTTGCTTATTTATTTATCACATTTTTCGTTTGTTATAATATTAATTTATTTTGAGAAATTTTTTAAAAAAAAATTAAAACTTTGCTACGAAGTTGAACTGTTGCTAATTCATAGCAAGTGAAGTTTTGCTACAGATTTGCAACGACTAGGACCATAGCAATTTGATACGGATTTTGTCATTGCAAATCTGTAGCAAAGGCTATGGATTTGCTATGATTTTGTCACAAATTTGTGCCGTATGAAAAATCAGTTACAATGTCGTTGCTCTGTCGTTGCAAAATATGGTTGTTTCAAATCTGTTGCAAATATGTATGAGATCCATTTCAAATTTGCTATGGATTTTGGCCATAGCAAATTTTCGTTGCTAATTGAGCATTTTCTAGTATCATATTTCCAACAATTTTATGCATTCGTTGAACTTTCCCATTTTGTTAGGATGTATGTGGACATGAAATTCGACTAAGAATGCCCCGTTCAACAAACAACTTATTAAAATTTCGGTTAATGTATTCGGTGCCAATATCACACTGAAATTGTTTGACCTCCATCCCAAATTGGTTAAGCATGAGATTTCGAAATTGAACAAATAAATCAAACACCTCAAATTTAGCATGCATTGGGTAAATCCACAAAAAATGAGAATAGTCATCCAAAAATAGCAAATAATACTTATAACCACTGAAGCTAATAATAGGTGATGTCCATACATCAGAATGAACGATATCAAAAGAACGAGACGTAAAAGAAACAGACTTTTGAAAAGGTAAACGACTGTGATTGCCTAATTGACAAACATGACAAAGACTGGACTCTGAAGTAGAACTTGAACAGGAAATGAAGTTGTGTTTGACTAATGAAGATAAGACCGGCTGCCCAGGATGACCAAGTCGGCGATGCTAGAGAGACTGCGTAATCTGAGAAGCAACTAATGAAACATGCGTAGAGGATGACTTAGGAACGGAGAAAAGAGGCCCCGAGCTAGCACAGCGAATCATAAGGGACATTGTTTTGGCATTTTTAATGGAAAAACCACCCGAGTTAAATTCTAAAAGGCAACAATTATCTTTACAAAATTGGCAAACAGATATTAAATTGGTGAAAAGACCAGGAACATAAAGGACATTATGCAAATTGAAACGACCAACAGGTGTACTAAGAAAATTAGATCCAACCCCAGCAATCGATAAAGAGGCATTATTGCCAACCAATATTTTATCACAGCCATGATAAGGACTAAGCGATGAAAGCAAACTAGGGTTATTAGTCATATGGGATAATGCACCACTGTCCATTATCCAGGGAAAATCCATCATAGGATTAGAATGAGCAGTAAAAGATTGAAAAATATGGTGAGGAGATGTAAACCCTGAATAAATATTAGAACCAGCAGCATAAGTATTATTTGTAGGATAAAAGTATGGAGTAGATAACATATTCTCACCATAAGCAATAAATAACCAAACTTTAAAAGTACCTATGATAGATAAATGACTATATTAGGTTTATGCCTCAAATTCTTAAGTTCTAAGAGGAGGCGTGCAGAGAGTCCCCATATCGATCGGGAGAAGGGGCCGATCGATCGAGAATACTACATAAATGATCCCGCCTACAAAGGTCCCGATCGATCGGGAGTCTGATTTTACACGAGGCTATAAATACAGCCGTAAGTCTTACGTGTAAGGTATCTAATTCAAAGTGAGTGCTGCCGTCATCAGAGAGAGAGAGAGAGAGAAAGAGAGAAGTAATTGTAATTCTTCTATTCTCAAATCAATAAAAGTCTCCATCTCCGCCCATGGTTTTCTCCCCTCTCGATTGTAGAGGGGTTTCCACGTAAATCATTGTGTATTTTGTTTTTGTATCTCTTTTATCTGTATTTGTTTCTGGTTTGCCGTAGCATTTGATTTGAATTTAGTACTTGTGATTCCGCATTTCCTCACAAATTGGTATCAGAGCCTTGTTGTTCGTTTTGGTAGTATGACGTTAGCGATTAGATATAGAGAAGTTTGGTCGTCAATTTGTGAGGAGGAGTTAGATGAGAAGGCACTTGATGAAAGCACTGGATGGAAAAGAGAAGAAGCCAGAGAGTTTATCCGAAGCACAATGGGAGGAGTTAGATGAGAAGGCACTTACAATATTCAGATGTGTCTTACAGATGATGTTCTGACAGAAGTCTTGGAGGTGAAAACCACTAAGGAGTTGTGGGAGAAGCTGCAGGAGATGTTCTGCTTCAAATTGGTCTCTAATAAACTCGTAGTCAAGTGCCGGTTATTCATATGTCGTATGTCGGAATCTCTTAAGAATCATCTTAGCGAGTTTAATTTTATAATTCAAGAATTGAAGGAATTGGATGATACCCCTAAGGACGAGTATCAGGCTATGTTGTTATTGTGTTCACTCTCAAATTCTTATAAAAGCTTTGTAGAAAGCATGATATATGGCGGTAGGCCAACTATCACTGTTGATGAGGTTAAAAGAAACCTAGTAAGTAAAGAGAGAGTTGATAGAGAATTGTCTGACTCTGTGAATAACTCTGGTAATGGGTTGTTTGTGAGAGGTAGGACTGAGACTAGAGGGCCTGAAGGTGGAAAGAAGTCTAGGTCTGAATCCAGACATAAGAACCTGTCATGTAACTTATGTCACAAGAAGGGACACATAAAGAAAAACTGTTATAAGCTTAAGAATAAGCAGAAAGAAGATAACAGGAATGACCATAAAGAGGTGATAAGTCCGCTGAGGCCAGTGTAGTTGAAAATAAGGGAGATGTAGATGTCCTACTAGTAACCGAGTCACATACCAGGTCCGGAGATAAGTGGATCATGGATTCGGGTTATTCTTACCATGTTTGTCCTAACAGAGACTGGTTTGCCACTTATAACTCAATTCAGGGCGGGGATGTCTTGGTGGGCAACGATGCCGCGTGTAAGGTGATGGGTATTGGAACAATCCGTGTGAAGATGTTTGATGGTACTATCAGGACACTTAGTGACATGAGACATGTTCCAGACTTGAAAAAGAACCTTATCTCTTTAGGTACCCTTGAGTCCAATGGGTACAGGTACACAGCTGCTGGTGGAGCTATAAGGGTCAGTAAAGGTACATTGATTGTAATGAAGGGTAGAAGGGTAGGAACCTTGCATGAGCTTGTAGGTTCTATCGTGACAGGGTCAGTGGCTGTTTTTACATCGTCTATGACAGATACAGAGATCACTAAGATGTGGCACATGAGATTGGGCCATATGAGTGATAAAGGGCTGTTAGAGTTGAGTAAGAGGGGTCTATTATGTGGTCAGTCAACTGGACTGATGGATTTCTGTGAGCATTGCATATATGGGAAGCATAAGAGAGTCAGCTTCAAGCAGGCAGTGCACCAGACTAAAGGAATGTTGGACTATATACATTCAGATTTTTGGGGACCATCCAGAGTTGCTTCCAAAGGAGGTTCCAGGTATTTACTAACGTTCATTGATGATTTTTCAAGAAAATTTTGGGTTTATTTTCTTAAGCAGAAAAATGAAGTTTATGAAGTCTTCAAGAAGTGGAAGATACTGCTTGAAAAATAGACAGGGAAGCAAATAAAGAGGTTGAGGACAGATAATGGTCTTGAGTTTGTTAAGGGTGATTTCCTCAAATTCTGTGCGAACCAAGGCATTGTCAGACACAGGACTTGTACAGGTCAACCTCAACAGAATGGAGTGGCAGAAAGAATAAATAGGATGTTACTGGAGAAGGCTCGATATATGCTTTCAAATATAGGCTTAGGGAGAGAATGGTGGGCAGAGGCAGTTAACATGGCTTGTTATCCAGTGAATCGATCTCCTCATTCATCGTTCAGTTGAAGATTCCAGAAGAGGTATGGTCTGGTTCTCCTGCTAATTATTCTTATTTGAAGATATTTGGTTGTCCCGCTTATGCTTACATTAATGATGGAAAGCTAGAGCCTAGGGCCAAGAAGTGTATCTTTCTTGGTTATACGTCAGGTGTGAAGGGATATCATTTATAGGATCCAAAATCTCGTAAATTTCTGACTGGTAGAGATGTTACATTTGATGAGTCTGCTCTACTACATTCGCCACACACGCCCTCCTTAGTTTGTGAATCAGTTCAGGCGCAGAAGCCTGATGAAAAGTCAGATACAGTCAGAAAGTTCTAATCAGCAGCATGTAGTTCAGTTTGAGAGTATGCAGGCACCTCCAGTACAGGTTTCTGAGGATGATGAAATAGAAACAGGTCAGCAGGTCGAGCAGCATACAATTGCAGGTGGTAGGCAGATTAGGCTGCCACAGAGATATGGGTATGAGGAGATGATAGCCTATGCCCTTACTGTAGTTGAAACAGTGGAAGACAGCGAACCGTCTTCATATTCAGAGATTGTATTGAGATATGACTCAGATAAGTGGCTTATAGCCATGCATGAAGAGATACAGTCTTTGAAGAAGAACCAAACTTGGCAGTTAGTCAGGCCTCAAACAGGAAAAAGAGTCATTGGGTGCAAATGGGTCTTCAAACGAAAAGAAGGCATTCCTGGAGTGGAAGATGCAAGGTACAAGGCTCGGTTAGTAGCTAAAGACTACAGTCAGGTACACGGTGTTGATTTTCATGATATTTTCTCACCTGTTGTTAAACATTGTTCTATACGAGCGATACTTGCTTTAGTAGCTATGCATGATTTAGAGCTTGAGCAGTTAGATGTGAAAACTGTATTTTTGCATGGTGAGCTAGAGGAGAGTATTTACATGCATCAGCCTGAAGGCTTCGTTGTTGAGGGTAAGAAAGATCATGTTTGTTTATTGAAAAGGTCTTTGTATGGTTTGAGGTAATCACCAAGATAGTGGTATAAAAGGTTTGATCAATTTATGATCAATCACGGGTTCTTTAGAAGCAAGTATGACAGTTGTGTGTACTTCATGAAGACAGATTCAGGCTCTTTTGTTTATCTTCTGTTATATGTTGATGATATGTTAATTGCAGCTAAGGACATGATATATGTTGATGATTTGAAAGCAATGTTGAAAAGCGAGTTCGAGATGAAGGACTTAGGAGCAGCTAAGAAGATTCTTGGAATGGAGATCAGCAGGGACCGAAAAGCAGGGAAGTTGTACTTGTCTCAGGAGAAATACATTGAGAAGGTTCTGGACCGATTTCACATGAAGGATGCTAAACCTGTTAACACTCCATTAGCAGTTCACTTCAGGCTTTCAGCTTTGGATTTACCTCAGACTGAGGAAGATGTTAGGTTCATGTCATAGGTCCCTTATTCTAGTGCTGTTGGTAGTATTATGTATGGTATGGTATGTACTCGTCCAGTTATTCCTTATGCTATGAGCAAAGTGAGTAGATACATGGCGAATCCAGGAAAGGAGTATTGGCACGCTGTCAAATGGATTCTCAGGTACTTACGTGGCATTTCTGATGTTTGTTTGGAATTTGGAAAGAGTAAATGCTGCTTAGCAGGGTATGTTGACTTAGACTATGGTGGAGACCTCGATAAGAGGAAATCTACTTCGGGTTATGTGTTTTGTTTGGGAGACAGCGTTATCAGTTGGAGAGCTTGTCTACAATTAGTTACTACATAGTCGACTACCGAGGCCGAGTATATGGCAGTTACAGAAGCGTTTAAGGAAGCTGTTTGGTTGAGAGGTTTGATTAGTGAGATCAGTGTTGATCCGGGTACTGTTGGAGTTTACTGTGATAGCCAGTCAACAAATCACCTAGCTAAAGATCAGATGACGCATCATAACACAACGAAGCAAATTGATGTCAAGTATCATTTTATTAGAGATCTGATTGATGAGCGGAAGGTAGAGTTGAAGAAGATTGTTACTGAAGATAATTTAGTAGATATGTTCACTAAAGTTCTTCCCGGCAGGAAATTCGCGCATTGCTCGAATTTAGTTGGACTTACAGTTTCAGTTTGTTAACCCCGATGTGGGGGTGTTATTGGAGAATATGGAGATATTTTATTTCAGTGATTGAATTTGAGTCAAGGTGGAGATTTGTTAGGTTTATGTCTCAAATTCTTAAGTTCTAAAAGGAGGCATGCAAAGAGTCCCCCGATTGATCGGGATAAGGGGCCGATCGATCGAGAATGTTACGTAAACGATATCACCTGCAGAGAGCGCACCGATCGATCGGGAGTCTAATTTTACACGGGGCTATAAATACAGCCCTAGGTCTCACGTGTAAGGTATCCAATTCAACGTGAGTGCCGCCGTCATCATAGAGAGAGAGAGAGGGAGAGAAAAGTGATTGTAATTCTTCTAATCTCAAATCAATAAAAGTCTCCATCTCCGCCCATAGTTTTCTCCCCTCTTGATAGTAGAGGGGTTTCAACGTAGATAATTGTGTATTTTGTTTTCGTATCTCTTTTATCCATATTTGCTTCTCGTTTGTTGTAACATTTGATTCGAATTAAGTACTTGGAATTCCGCATTTCCTCACAGACTAATATTTAATTTTTATAGTGAATAACATGATTCAATTATATGAAGTAATACTAATATTTAAATTTTATATTTGTATTTAGTTATTTTGTCAAATTTGTCATTTACTTTAATTATATTAATTTGATCACTATATAATTTCCATTTTTCTCAAATTAATTTTAGCAATATTAAATTTGATCGATGATGCAATTTGAGACGATACAGTCATATAAGATACAAACTGTTAGAAAAATTGACTAATAACAGTGAAATATTGTGAAAATTACTGCGAGAATACTGAAATACTACAGTGAAAAATACTAAAAAATTCCAAAAAATTTAGAAATAATTATCTAAACATAGCAATCAAATAATTGTTTGAAAATTGACCAATTTTCAAGCATAGCAATGAACATTGCAACTAGGAGAGAGCAATTAGAAAGATCTTATACAAAACCGATGATGTCGCACCGTGGTAAAGGCCACTGTCCTAAAAGACGATTTCGCAGCTGCTCCAGTGCACACAGTATAACCAATGGCTGTCCTCTAGGATTAACGCGATTCGACTCTTAACGTGCAGCCGTTAATTGTCAGGCAGGAGTGCCTTGAACTTTGCCCAAATTTTAGGGGAGAGAAAAAACCGAGAGAGAGAGAGAGAGAGAATTGAGAGGCTGAGAGTGTATATTTTTGGTTGTTATAGCTAGTGGCATATATATAGCATAGAAAACGGTTACAAGCATTAAAAAAACGGTTGCAAAGAATTCCAACGGCTATAAATAGTAACAAGCATTAAGTCATCGATTGTAATGAATTCCAATGACTATAAACGGACATAATAAATTTCAACAGCTATATTGTCATTTAATTCCCAACGGTCACAATTTTAATGACCCTAAACGGCTAGTAGAGATAAACAATCAGTAAATTGGTACGGTTAAACTATTTTCCCATAACACTTATGTTTAGCTTGTATATTTTTCCAACAATCCCCCATAAAGGATACAAGCAGAAGAGAACAACGAAGAATAGATTGGGCAAAGGGAGTTCAATTTTTTAGTGCCGATGTCTCACGACTTGAATTGTCACCTAGTGTAACCCAAGTTTAGGACCAACATCTTGCAAGGTGACTTTCATTTTGAACCTCACAAGGGGTTGTATAGTCTTCCACTTAGACACATACCAAACTCTAGATCTCGGCAACTTGAGCGGTTTGGCGCATTTTATTGGCCATACGCTCGTCCTGGATATTCATAGGCGCTCTAGAAGGCATGTCTTAAACCTTCATAGGGAGCGGCCGCACTCCCACACTTACATAGGTGGATCCCATCAAGTGTGTGTTACCATACACCACCAAACATATAGATATGAGTCTATTAAGAGCTAAATCTCAACCTCACCCCTTGGCAACATATAGACAGTGTCCATCAAGTGCAAGCCTCGCTTACACCACCAAACATATGGCTATGGACCCGTCTCTACACTGTCACACCATAGGGTGGTACAACAAAAAATATAGTGCATTCCTTGAATGAAACTATAACTTTTCACATTGAACCTAGTAAGACCAGGTTGGATACATCATAGTTTATTTATGTATAGACTTTAGTCCCATCCCCCTCGATGTTTCCATAATCAATGGATCCACAAGGTTCTTTTCAGACCTTACACAATTTAGTGATATCACTTTCTTTCGAGTAGATCGTTTATGATCTTATGTTTGAGATGAATAAGTTTCCTCTTGTCAAATTCATCAAGTGTGCAGTGTCCACACCACCTGTTACAGACTATGGGTTAAGTTAAACCATCAAGCTTGACCATCCCAAATGGCATTTCAACACTGTATTGGAACAAAGTGGTACTTGAGAGTTGACCACTGCCAACATCAATCACAAGTTGCTCTTACCTTCACATTGTGGTATCTGTAACGAGCTGTTAAACAATTAGCTCTATCGCCTGCCAACTTCAACAAGAGTCAGTATAACATAATAGTGGAGCAAATATCATATCAATAAACTCATATCTCCACCCCAAGTACTCAAATAGTACACATATTGTATGTATATCATATATGTAGTTGACATAAAAGACATATACCACAAATTTGTCCATTTCAAATATCATCGCAATTGTGAAATATTATCATCCCAAATCAATTGGTTCACCACTATTTTAGGTCACAACCCATTCTCATTGTACTTAGTACATGCATTACTGCTATTAAGGGTAGTTCATGCATCAAATTTAGTGATATCAAGAAAAAGAGGTATAAGAGACCATAATTCTCAAGGTGCCTTTTACAATTCAAGTTAAGGCAATCCAAGCCTCTGAAAGGCTCTCGAGCCAAGTGCTAGCATCGTCAAGCTATTCACACTGACTTTGAACAGTCCCCCAAATAATATTTTCATCATAATCAATTTTCATAAGCTATCTATAACTAGCAAACATTGGCAAAAACACAATAATAAAAAAAGATTATGATCAAACAACATATCTCATAGGCTCTCAAGTGCTCTTACAACCTCCACAATGGAATGTCTCACACTACATTCCTAGGCCTTTCAATTTTTCTACCTGCCAACTCAATCTTTAAGGACAACTAAATAATGCAGGTTTTAGAAATGTATCACAAAATATAGCTCAGTAACGAGCCTAAATACACAGTCATTAGTAGAATATCTCTCATCGATATCAGGCACCTAATACGAGAAGGAGTTTATTACAATGTAAACCCCATTTATAGTGCTTCACTAGTACCTCAACAATTTACCTAAAGCACTTCAATATTCATCATTTGGATTAATGTATGTAGACTAGATCTACCAGTGACATATGAAATAATAGGATGAATTTTGTGTTTTAATCAAATCATAATGCTATCAATCACCTTAGCCTATTTAGCTTTTGACGCGATGCTACGTTCTTCTTTTCATCACGTGAACACAAGGGTCATATAATATGTCATCCAAATCACCAACATGAGCATACAATAAATGACAATAACCCAAATAAGGTATCTAGTTACAAGGTAAATACCAAGCCTATGATCAATCAAGGTTCTCATGTGACTTGCGTCTTACCCTTATCCCAAAAACTAGAAAAGAAGGCATGAAACACAAGTCCACATATGACTTAAACATATCATGCTTTCCCAATTACAAACTGAAAATTCAGCAAAACAATCCAAAAACCAGTATGGAGAGCAACATTCAATAGCTAAATGTCATAATTTGCAGTATGTACACAACATACAGCAGTTCACATCATAAACAATAAGTATTACTCTATTACTGTAAAACCCAGCATGTAAAAGTCCATAACAGTATGTACATCAACATCTTACAGCCCACAATCTATATATGAAATATGGACACCAACGCACAGCCCAAAACAGTATGTAGCTGTACATTTAGCTTTAAAAAGACATGTTTCAACACTTAAAACAACATGCTTTTCATCATTTCAAGCAAAATATAACAACATATTCATCTTGCTTCAAGCATCGCCATGGGAAATATATGAGACACATCAACATGGAGATTGATACAAAATCACAAATAGATCTCCAAGAACTCACAAGTCCCACTAGTCCTTTACAAGAATCAACTTATTTCACTTAGGTCACTCAAAATATGCAAGAAAATCCAATTCTCACAATTCAAAAGCACAGAAAATTAAAAAGCACATATTAACCATATTAAGCACATATTAACCATAACAATCGCACAGAAAATTAAAAAGCACACAATTCAATTTTTTTATAGCATGGTAAACAATACAACAATAGCACCAGCACCATATGACCAAGGTTATATCAAAGGTATCAGTTTTTCACAAACTAATATAAGAGTGAAAACATTTCTATCACAATATATCACCTACTATTTAGAATATTCGGTGACTTATGCCTGAGGTGCTAACAATATATCAGTCCTTGGTGTGAAGCAGACACGCCTAACAACCAACAACTAACCTTTGTCACCTGCAATAGGATTCTCCTCATCTTCTGCCAAGTCTTCTTGGTCACCTTCCCTAATAGCCTCGCCCTCTCCTTCCGTGTGCTCGTTAATGAGTAGGGCCTCACCTAGCCTGTCCCCCTTACGGCATTCAGAAGCACAATGACCCATTTTCCTGCACTTGAAGCAACGTATTCGGGACGAGCCACCTACTTCCTAGTTGACTTGCTTCCCAATAACAATGGGTGGGGGTCTACTTTGGATGTTTTGGTTTTGAGGGGGTGGTGCGTGGCTCAAATCCTTGCCATCAACTTGTACATTCCAGGTTTCGCCAAAAGGGTGGCACCTTTGCTGTCATTCCACATTCACGGCCCTTTGAGATGCTTCAGCTACAGTGAATATGTCGAACATGTTAAGCACGTCTTGGATTGGCTCTCTCAGGCCACTAATAAAACGATTCACCAGCTGTTCTTCTTATTCCGCCAAGTTGTTTCTAGTGACTAGCGAATTGAACTCAGCGGTATAATCCTCTATGGATTTAGAGCCTTGGCGTAACCCTTAAAGGCGCTGGTACCTCATTCGTGCATGGTTGTATGGCAAGAAGGTGCTAAGGAGATGCTTCTTCACCTTCTCCCATGTCGCAACCTTGGACTTTCCTTGCCAGAACACTCTACCTCGAAGGCGGGTAGCAACAAGCGGTGCCTGCTTCCTCTCAGGTATTTCCCTAAACTCAAGGACTTCTTCCACAGCTACGAGAACTTCTCTGGATGTCCTCCTCCACTGAACTCCAATATCTCAATCCAAAGCCCAGATTCCCACCTTTGATCTTTACGGTCATCAACATGGCATTGATGACGTCTGTGCCTTGGATCCGGTAAGTCTTCGTCAAGATGTTGGTTCACAAAGGGGTCATCCACATCTCCACTGTTCACGCCAAGCGAAGGTTAGCGTTGGGGCCTAGCTCCACCCACTGGGTTGAGGCTAGCTCCGATTTGGACCGAGTGTTGCTCGATCCGCCGGAATCTCTCTTCCAATTCCTCAAATCTCCTTTCGTGCTGTTGGTGTCTGTCTCGTTCAGTAACGTCCTCCATCGTGGCAGTCCTATGACGTCTTCCAGGAGCCATCGTTTCAGGAAGTGAGCTGTGCTCTGGTACCAGATGATGCAGTGCGTAATGGGATTTTTGGGATACGGGAAGGTTCAACGGCCTTCTCTTTTGAATTTTATTAACATTGGAATAAAATTAACAAAGGAGGTTCATAAACTAGTTTCTCACGGGTCGAGAAATCGAGATTACAAAATAAAGAAAATAATCTATTGGAAATTTAATTGGCTGCCTAAAACTAACTCCTCGTCTCCTTTATATAGAGGGTGACAAATGAATTTGAATTCAAAATTTGAATTCAAATTTACAAGATTTGGAAAGTAAATAAATCAGCAAATAAGAAAAACAAATCAGCAAATAAAGAAAAGTAACAAATAAGTTAGCAGAAGTCTCGGCTGAATCTTGACTTAATCAAAGTTGTCGAAGTTGGCGTTACGCCAAGCTTCCCCTCTCGCCAAGCTCTTAGCTCGCTGCGTCAAACAATAAGGAAAACATTTGCCATCATGGCATCAACCAAGTTCCAGGCCTTATATGAGACCAACAAGGCTTAGCAAGCACCATTTCAAGTATGATATACTCATTCAAAGAAGGCGCCAACTAGCTCAGTAAAGTTTCCGGGACGTCATGCAGGAGACCGAGGATCGAACCCTGACTTCATCATGGAAAACGAGTTTAAAGGGATTTGGGAAGGGTTGCCCTCTCATGCATCCCATGGCTTCCTTACGCAAAAAAAAAAGGGTTATGCATTGAAGATTTGGCCCACACTATCCTATCTAATGCCTATAAATACACCAGCTACCATAAATTTTAACTTCAATAGATGATCCATCTCTTGTCTTAGAAGCACAATCTTGTACTCTAATTGATAATCACCACATTTAGACCCATATAGATATATAAACATTTGAAGTGGAAGAATAACAAAACATTAAGAGGCCACTATATTCTAGCTTTGATGAACAGAACCTCCCCAACCCCCCAACCCACAAAAAAAAAAAAAAATAATAATAATAAAAGGAAACATCATGGTGATTCTTGGATGCAAAATCAGTTTAATTTCGTAAAGCTCAAAACGTTTCTTAAACCCAAATCCATGAAGTAACAACCCAAAAAATCCAAATTGTACCCAGTTCAACATGAAAAAAGAAAAACAAGCAAAAAAGAGGAAATTTTACCCTAGAAATCCATGCATAGGGATGAAAAAATTAGACATGAGGTTAGGAGCTGCAATCTGATAAAAGCATTCCATACGAAGCATAAATTGCTCAATTATGGGCCACTAGACCACAAATACCACTTGCCTGTGGTGCAATACTGATACGAAAACCACCTGTTGTTTACTTGTCCATTTTCTAAGGTATGGAGATTTGTCAGAAGTTTCTGTTGAAGTGTGAAATGTCTAAGCTTATGAAGATTGGGCTGATGAATTCTGATGGATTTTGCCCCCCCCCCCCTCTCTCTCTCAGGCACAATGAATCAAGGAACTAAAAGCATTTCAAATACCAACAACAGCTACAGATAAAGCGGCTGTAGCAGCTCCAGTATCCATCGTTTTGCACCTTCTAAAGCGTTTGAAATACTAGCATGCTTGGTATTGCTTTATTTGGCTCATTTCTATATTATTCCTTGTTTTCCTTTCTTTTTAAGGTTAGGGGCCCTCGAAAATATCCTCTTTATAGGGTAGCACCCTAAAGGGATAAGGCTGCATACAATTTACCCCCCAGACCCTGCCATGGTGGGAGCCACTTTGAGGCACTAAGTTGTTGTTGTTGTAACATCTTGAGTTTACTGAGACCATTAACAGCTTAAGGGTGGAACACCAATATTCGCCTTTTTTGAGTAACACAGCAACAAACGAACCCTACTTCGAGATTCAGGGATTGCCTCAATTGCATGCTGAATGTGTTATGTACTAGGGTTTAAGTTGATTAACTCTCTTAATTCTTAATTCTAAGTTGTTAAATTGAGCTGAAATGATTGGAATTAACACTTTAGTCTACCTAAATTCCCAATAAATGGATTTGGAAGTTGAAATTCCCAACTAACTTTTAAATATCATTTTGGTGGGAATTGCGGTCAATAGCCGTTTGGCTGTTGCGCGCTGGGTTATTTTTTCTGTTTTTATCAGTTGTGCTTTTTTTTTTTTTTTTTTTTTTTTTTCTATTTTATCCTCTTCCCTTATCCCCTTGTGTCTATATAAAATGGGTAGTATCATTGTAAGAGGTAATTTTGAATATCAATAAGAACTTTTACATTCAATTCTCTCTCTCTCTCTCTCACCTTCAATTCTTCAACTCCTACTCTCTCTTCTTCTTCCCTCTTTTTCTCTCAATTCAATCAAGAAAAGCTTAGATTTTGACCTAGAATTCAATTGGGTCATAATAAAAGTGGTATCAGAGCCAACAAATCGATTCACAAAGGCAAGGAATGGCTCCATGAAAGCAACCTGCTGCTGTTGCTACTCCATCTGATGCACTACCCAAAGCCTTGCCAAAAACAATAGAAGATCAAGTTGAATTTTTGTTTCAAAGGATCTTATCCTTGGATAATTGAGTCCAAGAATCAACATGAGACATGATAATGCTTTGCTGCTACTGCAAGATCAGAATGCCAGGCTACATGAAGGGATTCAAGAGATCCGTGATGCCTCAAAGCACCAAGAATAAAGGATGTTATCCTTCCAAGAATGGTTGGAAAGAAAGATGCCCGACAAACTACCCTCATGCAAAGAACTCTCTTATACAGAGAAAAGACCGAGGTATTATGGTTAAATCTTGCACCAAAACAACCCCCTATCCTCCAAGGACCAACCAACTTAGGTTCCAACAATAGGAAAGCCTCTATGGAGCCTAATCTAGCCTTAAGTAGCCTAAGACCAATTAGGGAGGAAAATCTTGATCCTTTAGATCAAGAAACACCGCAATACCCAAGAAGCGCTCAACCTTTTGGCCATGGAAACCAAGAACTAGAGCACCGAGAACATAGGAGGCCTAAGAAGAACAATCCCAAGATAGAATTTCCCACTTTTGACCCCACTAACCCTCATAGTTGGGCACTTAGGTGTGATAGATACTTTAGATTCTATGAGATGACTATCCAAGAACGCTAGGAAACACTTGGTATCAATCTTGATGGTGAAGTTGCAATGTGGTTTGATGGCCATTTGCTTGGGAATGAGGACTTAACTTGAGACCAATTTGTTGAGGACATTTGACAAGAAATATGTAAATGTAAATTAAGAATTCAACAAGTTATAACAATCTGGTTCAATTCTTGAATATCAAACTAGGTCTGAAGAACTTAAGGCTGATATGAAAAGGAATGATCCCCATTTGCATGAAGAGTACTTTGTATCAAGTTATCTTACTAGACTTAAACCATAAATCAACCGTGCCATATCTATGTTCAAGCCCACTAGCTTGGTGCAAACATTTGAATTAATGAGGCATTATGAGTTAGCCCATTCTAACACATCCAAGAACACTATTACCTATGCCTCTAGTCACAACAGACCTAAATATAATGACCATTCTAACATACAAGCAAGTTGGCTAAGTCAAACATTGGAAGGGGCTAACAAAACTAGAAAAAAGCTTCTGGTGTACTGTAGAAAAGCATTTCTGTAGCACCTCAGAAGTCTGGTTCTTCCTCTTCCCAACATTCATCCAACTATGGCACTAATTCATGAAGTTTTGACTCTAAAAGAAACCTTCCAGCTTGTTATAGGTGTGGGAAAAGATATTTCCTAGGTCATATATATCAAAATAAGCAAATAAGTTTGGTTGAGATTGAAGAACCCAATGATGAAGTTTCCTCAAGTGAATCAGATGATGTAGGACAAGAAACCACTATCAAGGACCCTTTGAAAGATGAACCAATAGTCATGGCAATTACCATCATGAAGGAAAAGATAACACTAACCATACGACCTTTAAGATTCAAGGGTTGGTCAAGAAACACAATATCTTGGTATTGATTGATAGTGGATCAACCCATAGCTTTGTTGATCCTAGGGTGGTTAAATCTAGTGATTTTAAGTTGAAACCATGCCAAACCTTAACCTTTACTATTGCCAATGGAGAGAGAGTGTCCACACACACCATATGTCCAAGCTTTACTTGGAAAATGCAAGGACACACATTTAACTAGGACTTAAGAGTCCTTAGATTAGGTGGTTATGATATCCTACTTGGTGTAGGCTGGTTGAAGTTATACAATCCTATCCTTCTTGATTTTGTTAATCTTAATTTAACTATCCAAAAGGAAGGAAGGAAGGTGATTTTGTAGGACCAAACTGAGGAAAGTTAATGCAGAATGATCTGGTCAGAGGAAGCTCAGAAAGCTTTGAATCGTGATGCTTCATGCTGTTTTGGACAGATTTTTTGTGTTGAGGATGATCCTCAACACCTTGGTTTTCCATTCCTTTGACTCTCTTGCTTCATATCGTATTGAATTGCAAATGATTCTAGTTGAATTTGTTGACATCTTTTGAGGAACCTAGCATGTTACCACCTAAAGGCACCCAAGATCATGCTATTCCACTTATACATGGTGCTGCACCAGTGAATTTAAGGCCCTATAGACACCCTTATCTGCATAAATCTAAAATTTAGGCACGTTGATGATTTGTCGGAATCCTTTCATCCAACCAAGCCAAAGTCCCTATGCATCACCAGCTCTACTTGTCATGAAGAAAGATGGCACTACAAGGATGTGTATGGGCTATAGGAAGCTTAATGATCTAACCATCAAGAATAAGTTTCCTATCCCCTTGATTGATGACTTGTTGGATGAGTTATATGGCTCAGAGTTCTTTTCTAAAATTAACCTTAGACATGGCTATCACCAAGTAAGGAAGAAAGATGAGGATATTCACAAAACTGCTTTTAGAACTCACCATAGGCACTTTGAATAAACTAATGCCTTTATTGCCTTATTAATGCACCCGCTACAATCCAATCCCTAATGAATGATGTGTTTAAACCTTATCTTAGGCAGTTTGTGTTGGTATTTTGTTATGATGTGCTCATATATGGTTCTTCATTTACATTTGGATCACTTGTGCATGATTCTAGGAGTACTTAGGACTAATAAGTTTTATGCTAGGATCAAAATGCTCATTTGGGACAAGAAGCCTAGAATACCTAGGTCACATAATCTCCAAAGATGGAATCTCTACCGATCCAACTAAGATTGAGGCAATGAAGAATTGTCCAACTCCTAAAAACCTTAAGGCTTTAAGGGGATTCCTAGGATTAACTAGGTACTACGGCAAGTTCATCCCTGGTTATGGTTGATTGGTAGGCCCTTAACTAACCTATTGAAAAAGAACTTATTTATTTGGAATGAACTACCCATTGAAGCATTTAACACCCTTAAGGTTGCAATGTGTAATGCACTTGTTCTTTGATTACCCGACTTTAGCAAGCCATTTTTTTAGAGACAGATGCTAGCCATGAGGAATAGGGGCTATCCTTATGCAAGAAGAGTAACCCATAGTCTACCTTAGCAAGCCCTTTAAACCTAGGAAACAAGGGTTCTCTATCTATGAGAAAGAATACCTTACAGTACTAATGGCAATTTCTAAGTGGAGACACTATCTTGAGGGGCATTAATTCCTAATTAAAACAAATCATGAGGCCCTCAAACACCTCTTAGATCAAAGGATTTCCAACCCTTTACAAAAGAAGGGTCTTGCTAAGCTTATGGAATTGCACTATGGTATATTATATAAGAAGGGTGTTGAGAAGAAAGCTGTTAATGCTCTCACAGTTGGAAACAGCAGCAAGTGGGGAAGATTTTGTAGAAAATAGTGCAGAATCTACAGAATTAAGGGCAGTAACTGTTATTGTTCCAATTTTGGTGCAAGAGGTTGAAAGGAGTTATAAAAAAGATAATGAGGTCTAGGAAACAATAAGAAAATTGCTTGTGAATAGAGCTTTATGTCCAAAATATACACTTGAGGGTGGCATTCTGCGTTATAAGGGCAAATTAGTGATAGGTACTATATTAATTTGCGTTTAAAGCTTCTTGAAAATGTACACACACGTGCTTTGGGTGGCCAATTTGGTACTGCAACCACCTATAAGCGAGCCAAGCAATCATTTTATTGGAAATGATTGAAAATTTTATGGGTAACTTTATGCTTGATGTTTGTTAACGCAACAAGAATGAGCATGTAAGAGTGCCTAGGCAGCTGCAGCCCCTTCCTACATCCTCTAGACCGTCGACCCATATTTGTATGGACTTCATAGAAGGACTTCCTAAATCTAATGGTAGAGATGTAATTTTGGTGATCATTGATAGGTTCTCCAAATATGCACATTTCCTAAATCTAATGGTAGAGATGTAATTTAGATGATCATTAATAGCTAAGATCTACATGGAACAAGTCTTTAAATTTCATGGGATGCCTCAAAGCATTGTATCTGATCGAGATAAGCTTTTTACAAGTATTTTTGGAAGGAATTCTTCCGCTTATCCGATACAAGCTTGGATATGAGCTCAAGCTATCATCCCCAAACCGATGGTTAATCTGAAAGATTGAACCAATGTCTTGAGCAATATCTTAGGTGTATGTCATCTTCTTTTCCACACAAATGGTTTAGTTGGTTACACTTGGCTGAATTTTGGTATAATACATCATATCATATATCACACAAGTGTACCCCATTTTATGCATTGTATGGCTATAATGCACCTACTTTGGACATAATTGATTCTATGCAGAGTTCTAATGCCGCGTTATCTGAATTTTCAAGGAAAGATCACTAATTTCATCTAAACCTAAGAGGGATTTTTAGCATGCTCAGTCAAGGATCAAACAAAATGAGGATAAGAAGAGGTCTGAGCGAGATTTCAAAGTTGGAGATCAAGTTTACCTCAAACTCTAGCCCTATAGGCAGCCCACTACGGCAATCTGAACCAATGTTAAGCTAGATGCAAGATATTTTGTTCCATATAAGGTTTTGGCCAAGATCGGTCAAGTTGCTTACAAGCTGAAGTTGCCAAAAAGTTGTCTCAGACATATGGTCTTCCATGTTTTCCAACTAAAGCCACGCATTGGATCTGCAATTACAATCTCAAATGACCTCCAATTACCAACAAAGATGGAGAAATACTGATTGAACCAGATGCAATTAGAGAGCGAAGATTGGTTAAGCGGGATAATAAAGCCGTTCCTCAAGTTTTGGTCAAGTGGATGAACCTTAGCCAAGAAGAGTCTACTTGGGAAGATTTCTCATTACTACAAAGTCAATTTCCTACTTTTAATCCTTGAGACAAGGATTAACTTTTGGGGGAGGGTAAAGTTATGTACTAGGGTTTAAGTCGATTAATCCTCTTAATTCTTAATTCTAAATTGTTAAATTGAGTTGGAATTATTGGAATTAACACTTTTTTTGATCTACCTAAACTGCTAATAAAATGGATTTGAAAGTTGAAATTCCCAACTAACTTTTAAATATCATTTTGGTGGGAGTTGTGGTTTATAGCCATTAGGCTATTTTTGGCGCACTGGGTTATTTTTGCTTGTTTTTTCCTATTTTATCCTCTTCTCTTATCCCCTTGTGTCTATATAAAGTGGATAGTATCGTTGTAAGAGATAATTTTGAAGATCAATAAGTATTTTTACATTCAATTCTCTCTCTTTGTCTCATACTCTCTCTCTCTCTCTCTTTCTCAGTCACTTTCATCTTTAATTCTTTTACTCCCTACTCTCTCTTCTTCTTCTCTCTCTTTCTCTCAATTCAATCAAGAAAAGCTTAGATATTGACCTATAATTCAATAGGTCATAACAGAATGATACTATAACAAGACTTGTTTTGAATTTTTGTCCAATCGAACTTTTAGTGGTAAGAAACAACATGAATCGACAGTGGAGAACGCATGCATGCCTCCAATTTGAGCTCCAATGCATCATCCTTTCACAATTTGCTTTTTTTTGTCCAAAAGCTTTCCAAAGCCGAAGGCATTCTCTTGAAATCTCTGTAATTTCGTGATGAAACTAGGATTCGACTTGGTTTTAATCAATTTTGGCTAGATAATGCAAGAGAGATTTCAAAGTGCAGGCTTCAAAGGGGCTAAGGCTTCCTTTCTTCTTTTTCTTCATACCTCAGCTATGGCTTCAGAAGCCTTCGCTTGTTGATCTTCTCCGCCGTCTCCAGCACCGTCCAATCGCTCATGCTGTCACAAGCTACGGCTTGTCAGAGGTCTCGACTTGGCTTGGTAAAAGAGCTCTTTATTTCTTGAGTTTTCTAAGGTGTTAAAATATATAAAAGAGCTCTAGATAAAATCCAAGTTATTTCAGCATTGAAGTAAAAGTAGAAAAATTGTGTTTCTCCTTTAAACCAAAAGTAGAAGCAACATTTAAAGTTTTGGCAACAAAAATACCCTCATTCATAATTTGGAAAAAAAAAATTAATTCTTAAAAAATGATTATTTTTACCGAATGGTCAAAAAAACACGGGCTTCAAGGTTCAAGATCTCTCCGGCCCCGCAAATGCAATGAACTAGATCCATTAATGCTGCAAACAGCAAAGTGAACTATCAATAGGAGGATCCAATTAGAAAGAGAAACAAAGAATATCACTAAAAGGCGGACTTATCGCTACCAGTTTCACTGCCAAGACAGACACCAACTAAACCTTCTTTTTTTGGGATAGGCTGATAATTTAATATAATTAGCAATATTAAATACGGATATAAACATACAACACCAGGTATGCATTGAAGGTGGCGAACGGATAGGATCGATCCTAAGTCAATTTATCTACTACAACGGACCAGCTCAAGGGTCATTTTTTTTCAACCCAGGTCGACTCAACACATTACGAAACTTGTGATCAAGTCCAATCTGGTTTTGGCCCGTAGAAAACCATTCAGATCTGGTTTGACCTAGGTGGGTCTAACTTGTGCCAGACTTGTGACCGAGTAAGCACATACCAAACTAGAATACGTCTCCCTAGGTAAAAATAGGTCTAATCAAGCCGGTTTGACCTCGACAGGTCACTTCAAGTGCCCCACAGGTCAACCCCGATCAAACTATTGGTCATCTCTAATTCTAAGCTCAACTCTTAAACCACCGACACAAGCAGTGGCCTTCACATGCAAATAGATCACTAACACACAAGGTCAAAAGAAACAAACTTGAACTAGGCCATTTCCCTCTTTCAATTTGCTGAAGAACTGCAAAGATGAGACTATAGACAGCAATGCTATACATTAAGAGAGGGATTTGCTGACCGAGATCATCCATACAATCTTTAAAATTTATTGCGCAAATTTCTCTTTCTTCTATTTCTGCTCTGCAAAAATGTGACGCTGCTCCTCGAAATTCTCTAAATAAACCTTGGACTTGCTCAGCCAAGCTTCTTTTTTAGAAAAGTGATTTTTAAGGAAGTATTTCTTTTTTATTTTTAGGGGTGTTTGGCAAAAAAATGTGTTTCTAAATAGAAGCAAAGTTGTTCTGTACTTTTAAGTGGAAGCAGGAAAATAGTGCATTTTCTTTAAAATAAAAGCAACAGCAAAAACTAACTTTTTCACAAGTTGACTAAACCTATAGCATAAGCACTTTCTTTCTTAGTAATCAGGGTGTTCGAACTAGCTTATGCACACTTCAAGTAATGCTCAGCTTGAACACGCCACCCACTCAGAAGTTTCCCAAAGTGCATCATGGTAAGTTGGGGCCTGAAGAACAGTACGCAACGCTAACGAGTTGCTTGCGTTGATATTATCATTTTGCTTCAGATTTCTTCGAACATTCAAAACATATTTTCTTATAAAGTTCCTCTTCAAAATCAATGTTACTATCATAGCACCCATAATATATACAATGTCGAATGCACAATAAGCAACTCCATAATAACATAGCTAGAGGTGGCCACAGGCTAGGCCCGGCCCGCTACAGTGCGGGCCGGGCCAGGCCGGGCGGGCCCGGGTTGGCCTGTTTTTCATCAACTTAAAAAAAAAAATGCAAAATTTAAAAAATACAAAGTCGTTTTGTACTAGAATTATTATAATTCATTGATAAATAATATGAGATACAAATATATTTTATCCCAAGCACTAATAATGCTAAATATATATGTAATAAAATAAAATATATAATAAGTAACAGTAAATAATGGTAAATAAATAACGTAACAAGTACAAATAAAACGCAGTTGGAGCCTAATATTTAAAAATACAAATTTATTTATCAAAAAATATAAAGTAAAAGTAATAAAAATTGTATTGCCTAACAATAGGCAACGGCTCCCGGGCCCGGGCCGGGCCAGGCCCAGCGCCCATCAAAAATGGGCCCGTGGCCTGGCCCGTTGGCCACCTCTAAACATAG
Organism: Simmondsia chinensis; assembly: GCA_018398585.1. Taxonomy (NCBI): domain Eukaryota; kingdom Viridiplantae; phylum Streptophyta; class Magnoliopsida; order Caryophyllales; family Simmondsiaceae; genus Simmondsia; species Simmondsia chinensis. Next base: position 7,864,889 of record JAGTTD010000002.1, on the reverse strand, counting down.
CAGTAGCCCTGTTCTTCCGAAAATTCTCTATTAGCCAATCATAAAGCATTGCAATGTTTTAGCATTTGAGGCATTCCTCAATTTCAATAACTGAATCATCATCCTCACTAACGGGGAGCCAATGCCCGAAATAGCACCAAAAAGAAAAATATTTTCAAAAATAACATCTAAATAAAAGTATATCCAAATGGCATCCACGTCATCATTTTGAATTTTTATTCCTTTTTTTTTTTTTACTGTTTTAGTGCATAATTTTCAATATGTGCATACACATGCATACATGTATGTATTATTTTTTAAATTTATAATATTAATTAATTAGAATAAATAACTAAAATAGTTATCAAATGTTTAAATTAAAAATTAATTTAAATATTTTATAAATAATTTAATTTAATTTATTTATTATAACCAAAAAATATTATACATTTTAAAAATTAAAATATGCATGCATGCACGCGCATTTATGTATTGAAAATTATGCATTGAATACTTCATCTTATTTTCTTAAAAAAAGTAAAAAATAAATAAAAAAGAATTAAAAAATGCCAAAAATTGACATAGATGTCATTTGGGTAAATAGTTTCCTTTGGATGTTAGTTTTGAAAATAATTTTACTTTTAGTATTATTTCGAGCAACGAATCTCACCAACAGATTGGGCTATACTGTAAAAGCATAGTTTGCGGGGCCTATGTTGCAGTCTGCTATCTACATGCAATAACAACTTTAACTCCTTATATTATTCACGTGTAATGGGACGCGAAGCAGTTCTTAACCTCTTCAACCCGAGCGATCTTATAGACTTAAATGTACTCAAGATGCCTTTGATGGTGATTCCCGGTCATCTTGGCATGCTAAGCTGCAGTTAAGAAACAAATTTCTACAGGATTAAAAGTTCAGTAGCAATAAGAGAATAAGAAACCAGCCTTGGTGAACATGTTAGATCAGAGTATACATAAATGAATCAATATCCAATGCTTAAAGTTTCCATCAAAGAAAGAACTAATGGTTATTTATACCATTGATCCCTGTACTTTACTTTCCCATAGCATATATCAAAGTCATTAAAGACATGTATTAATAGGTGTAGTCGATATAGCGGTTTCAATTCTAACTCTACTCTACATCTAATTTACATCTCTCTCTCTGACAGGCTCTCTCTGACAACTCTCTCTCTCTCGCGCAAGAGGCAACGGTCACCTCGCCTCTCTCTTTCTCTGCACCCCGGCTTCCACCGCCCTATCGTCGGCCACCTCGCCGACTCACCCCCACCCGGCGACGCAACAGTGATGGCGACCACCCACCGCCGGACACGCGCCGCAACTCAACCCCCACCCCGAACCCCACTAACACCAAAACCATCACACCTAACCCCACCTAACCACCCACCACCACACCGAACCAACCACTCGCCACTGACACCGAACCACCCACCCCACCCACCACCACACCCGCCTCTGACAACCGAACCACCCACTCCAACATCCCACTTCACTGTACCCTCCACTTCAACCCATTCGACCCACCCACCACCACACCAACCTCGGACACCGAACCACCCACTCACCTCCCTGAGCACCATCACCTCTCCCTGACCCACTGGGACCCACACCCACCTCCACCACGCCCACCCACCAACAGCACCAACACCACCACCACACCTCCACCCCAGCCCGGGGTAACCACCAACCACTACCACCCAACGGCAAAATCGCAGCTGACCGACCAAGGTAAGCGAAAATCGGTCGGCCCCAGCTCTGATTTCTACTCCTTTCTCCTTCATTTGCTTTCGTGCGTAGTGGTAGCCAGAGCGCTTAAGTTCTAGTTGATTCTCTTACTTCTTCAAATCACTACTTGATTTTTATTTAGTTTTTTTTATTTCTATTTATTTTTATTTATTTTATTTATTTTTAGTTATTTTATTTATTTCATTTATTCTATATTTTCTTTTCGTCTTGATAGTGGACATATTTATAGGGACAACGGTGCATGAACAATACTAGATATGAAACTCAGAATGTGAGGCCATCTATACAAGGGGTGGGGAGGAGGAGAGAGAAGCCAAAGAGGGAGGGAAACCTAAGAATAGGGACATTAAATATCGGAACATTGTCACAGAAGAACAATGAGGTGGTCCAAATGATGATGAAAGAAGGATCAACATCCTTTGCCTGCAGGAGACTAAATGGGTGGGCACGAAGGCAAGGGATGTGCAAGGATATAAATTGTGGTATTTGGGCAAAACCAGAGGGAGGAATGGAGTGGGCATTATCGTCGATAACAGTCCTAGGGATAAAGTAGTCGAAGTGTCAAGGACTGGGGATAGGATCATAGGCATCAAGATGATACTAGATGGGGAGGTATGGAACGTCATCAGTGCCTATGCCCCACAGACGGGACTACCAGAGGATGAGAAGGCTACATTTTGGGAGGACTTAGACAAAATGATGCAAATCATACCACAAGCCGAACAAGTGGTGATTGGCAGGGATTTCAATGGGCATGTTGGCGCGACAGAGGATGGATACACGCCACACCATGTGGGATTTGGATTTGGAACTAGGAACGCAGAGGGGAAATCCCTTCTAAACTTTGCGGTCACCTATGAGCTAACAATTGCGAACACCGTCTTCAAAAAGCGTGACGAGCATCTCATCACGTATCAAAGCGGAGGGGCGAAGACTCAGATTGATTACATACTACTAAGGAAAAGGGCGCAAAGAGAATGCAGGGACTGCAAGGTCATCTGAGGAGAGGACCTGTCCAAACAACATCGGGTGGTGTGCGCGGATGTAAAGGTCAAGAAGAGGGCCAAAAGAAGCAGGAAATACGTTCAGACACTTACCCGATGGAGGGATTTGAAGGGAGAAAAATATAGAGCTTACAAGGAAAGAGCGGATTTGGAGCTCGATTGGGATGGGGAGGGAGACACAAGCCGAATGTGGAACGAAATGGCCCAAAAGATTAGAGGGCTGGCACGCGAAGTCCTGGGAGAGTCAAAAGGTGGGCAATTATCAACAGAGAGTCCTGGTGGTGGGGCGAGGAAGTCCAATGGAGGATTAAGGAGAAACGAGACTTGTTTAAGGAGTGGGAGCGTAGTAGAGAAGAGGAAAAGAGACGGCAATATCAGCAAGCCAGGAAGGAAGCAAAGAAAGCAGTCAGTGAGGCAAAATCAAGAGCATATGAGGAGTTTTATAAGAGGCTGGATACTAAGGAGGGAGCCAATGATATATACAAGATCGCCAGAGCAAGAGAGAGGAGGACGAGGGACTTGGAGCAAGTGAAATGCATAAAAGGTGAAGATGGATAGGTGCTAGTGGAAGGGCATCTAATTAGAGCTAGGTGGAAAGCCTACTTCCACGATCTGTTCAACAACCAGGGAAGCGCAGAGATAGCTCTAGGGGATCTCCAAACAACGGGGGAGGATTAGAACGAATGCTATTATGAGCGAATTACTCCAAAGGAGATCAAGGAAGCCCTAAAACATATGGGCAGGGGAAGAGCAGTTGGTCCAGATGGGATACCCATTGAGGCATGGAAATGCCTCGGACAGAGGGGCATTAGTTGGCTGACTAAACTCTTTAACCAAATCTTTATGGGTAACAAGATGTCGGACGAATGGCGGAAGAGCACACTGGTCCCAATCTACAAGAACAAGGGCGACATCCAAAGCTGCACCAATTACCGGGGGATCAAACTAATGAGCCACACCCTCAAGTTGTGGGAGCGAGTCATAGAAAGGAGACTACGACAACAAACGGAAGTGACCGAAATCCAGTTTGGGTTCATACCTGGGAGATCAACAATGGAAGCCATTCACCTCTTACGGCGAACGATAGAGCAATATAGGGAGAGACAAAAGGATCTCCACATGGTCTTCATCGATTTGGAGAAGGCATATGATAGAGTGCCAAGAGAGGTACTGTGGAGGGTGTTGGGTAGGAGAGGCATCCCAAGGCCTTATATTCGGGTCATTAGGGACATGTATGAAGAGGCACATACTAATGTGCGCACAGGGAAAGGGGAGACATACACTTTCCCTATTACAGTTGGGGTGCACCGGGGCTCTGCATTGAGTCCCTTCTTGTTCATTCTAGTGATGGATGAGCTCACTAGACACATCCAAGGGGAGGTACCTTGGTGTATACTTTTTGCAGACGACATAGTTCTGGCGGGGGAATCCCGAGCCTACATAAACGAGAAGTTGGAATTGTGGAGAGGTGCTTTAGAATCGAGGGGTTTAAGGATTAGCAGATCTAAGACCGAGCACGTGGAATTCAAATTCGATCATTCCACGGCGACTAGTACAGAGGAGGTTAAGATCGAACATGAAACCATACCGAGTAAGGAGAGTTTCAAATACCTAGGATCCATGATACACCAGAATGGTGAAGTGGGTGAGGATGTCAGCAACAGGATTAAAGTAGGCTGGCATAAGTGGAGGATGGCATCCGGGGTGCCGTGTGATAGAAAGTTTCCGCTAAAGTTAAAGGAAAAATACTATAGGACGGTAGTAAGACTGGCTATGCTATACGGGGCAGAGTGTCGACCAATGAAACAAAATCAAACACAGAGGATGAAGGTGGCAGAGATGAGGATGTTGCACTGGATGTGTGGTCACACAAGGAAGGATAGGATTAGGAATGATGTGATACAAGGTAAGTTAGGTGTAGCCTCGATCAAGGATAAATTGAGAGAGCACCGCCTAAGATGGTTTGGACATGTTAGCAGGAGACCAACTACAACCCCAGTCAGGAGGTGTGAACAGCTTCACACGACGCTTGGCAGAAGAGGGAGGGGCAGACCAAAGAAGAGTTGGCTGGAGACGATCCGTCACGACATAACCCACCTAAACCTAAGAGAGAAGATGGCCTCAGATAGGGCACGATGGAGGGCTAGCATAAGGGTAGCGGAGATGGCAGAGTAGATTAGTGCGGGGAGGGACTGGTAGTTTAAGATCCTTAGGTAGGCATAACCTCAGGTGAAGCACTTATAGGCTAGTTTAGTCTTTGATCATGCTTCTTCTTCTTCTTCTCCTTCTTCTTTTTCCTCAAAACTCATTGGTAATTAATTGGTGGTTTATTTGCAGGCACTCAATTACTTCAGGTTGGGGGTCCTCGGAAACAGCCTCCTTTCCACCCGGAAAGGGTAAGGCTGCTTACATCACCCCTCCCAGACCCTGCTTTCTGCGGGAGCCGCAAGGCACTGGGACTGTTGTTGTTGTTGTAGTCAATATAGCGGTTTAGAATAGAGGAGCACGACTATGCCAGTTCATAGCGCAGTTAGACTTAAATGTTTGCTTGTTTGCTATTGCTTTATTGTTGTTGCTTGTTACTTTAAGCCGTTGTAGACATGAAAATTTTATCATTAAATGCGCGCCCTGGAAAGGAAGTGATTTATATGAGAGTCAACATATCAAGTCACTAAAAGTCAACATTTTAACTAAATTCGGGTCAACCCAAACAACCTCAAACTCTAAGTGACTTCCAAGTCCAAGTCCTAATTCAAATATTTCTCGAGTCGAACCTAAAATGACTCTCAAGTCAAATCAAGCCCAAAATAACATCCAAGTCCAAATCCAAATGTTTCTCAAGTCATAAATAAAATGACTCTCAAGTCAAAGCTTAAGTCTAAAATGACTATCAAGTCAAAGTCCAAGTCCAAATGACTCTCAAATCAAATCAAGCCCCAATGACTCCTAAGTCGAAACTAAAGCCAAAATGACTTACAAGTCAAATCCAATCCAAATGACTTCCAAGTCAAATCAAGCCCAAAATGACTTTAAAGTCAAACTTTAAACCCAAGTGAATTCCAAGTCGAATGTAGACCCAAACGACTTCTATTTCAAAGGTCAAACTTTAAGCTTGTAAAGCCTTGGGATCAAAGTAAACTTGAGCCCGTAAAGCCTTAAAGCTAATTCGGGCCCATTGCTACAAAGTTAAGCCCATGCCCTAAAGTAAGAGCTGTTCCTCTATAAATAGAGGAGTCCCTCTTCATTTGAAGAGGATGGAAAAAAATAAAGGAGCCAACTCTCCTAAGGAAAATAAAAGAGAACTACGTATACTTTCCTTTCCAAAGCCTCCAAATTCAAATGAAATAGAGACTAAGCTTCATGCTCTCTACCTTCAAAGTTAAAACCTAGATCATCCTTCAAAATAGAGATCAAGCCATGGGCTCTCTACTTTGAAGAAAATCACTTGATTGAGATCAAGCTTCATGTCCTCCTTCAATTTTCCAAGTTTCAAAACTCAAATCACTCTTCAAGACAGAGATCAAGCCATGAGCCCTCTACTTTGAAGAAAATCCCTTGGTTGAGATCAAGCTTCATGCCCTCCTTCAAGTTCCCAAGTTCGAAAGCCCAAATCATCCTTGAAGATGGAGATCAAGCCATGAGCCCTCGACTTTGAGGAAGTCACTTGATTGAGATCAAGTCTCATGCTCTCTTTCAAGTTTCCAAGTCCAAGTCATCAACAAAGGACTCATCAAGTATCGTGGAGATCGAATCAGAGGATTTTCGTATCTTTGTAATTAGTATACGTGTACAAAGGTTTTACCCATTTTCTACTAAAGAAATGCAAGAAATACTACTTTGTGGTGCATTTTTTTCGTTCATTTACTACTTTCAGAATTTTGTGCTCTACAAATTTGGCATGCCGGTGGGACAATCTTTGCCTCTCATCTCTTTCTCCAAACTCAAGATCTCAAGTCCATCAGTTGCAATAGTGAGAAAGAAGAGCACTCCCTGTCATTCTTAAAAAATTGCAAGTCTGACTCTCTTAAGCTTATTGGGTCTATTTTTGACGCGAGTCAATATCCAGTGGGTGCTATCTTATGAAGTACGACAACATTGACAACAATACTTCCATTCATGCCAAGGAGTTGACTCATGGCATTGCCGCCAACCTCAAGTTGTTGGTAAAGTAAGATGGCAAGTCGAACTCTCTCAGGATTGTTGGGTCTACTTTTAATGTAGGCCAATATCCGATGGGTGCTGTCTCAAGAAGTATGACAATAGTTGTCAACAATGTTCTCTTAAGTCTACACGTTTTGCTTTTGATGCCACCAAATGCCCGTCTAGTGCAGTCTCGAGAAATAAGATAAAGGTTGTCAATAGAATTCTCATGCCTACCAAGGAATTGACACATCGTCTTACTGCCAATTGCAAGTTGCCGGCCTTCACCCCTCTAAAGCCAACACAAAGTCATCCACCGCAGTTGTTGACTTCAAGAAATTAAGGAGTTTCTCAAATCCTTCAAACTGAACAAATGGAGTGCTCTAAATTGATCATCACGCCAGTCATGGTGACCTTAGCAATCCCCATAAAGGCGCAAGTGGCAAAAGCACTTGCTGACATCCTCACCAAGGCCAAAGTGGAAATATATGTGTAACTCCAAAAGCAAAGTCTTCAACTTACAACTCTAAAAGGCAAATTGGTAAAACATGACAAGGTAAACAGCAGTAAAATGGTGAAAGTTGATAGTGAGGATGATGAGTCTAAGCTTGAAGCAGCATTATCTAAAAGGTCGATGCAACCAAAAAAATATAGTGCAATACTGAAGTCATTGTCTATAGCTGCTTTGTCTTCTCAACAAATTCAAAGAGTCAATTGCCACAGGATCAAGGCTCAAACCGATGGAACCCCCTACGACACTATCAATCCAAAAAAAAAAAAAGAAGAAGGCCTTAGACTTAAATGATTAGTAGGCTTAAGATGCGCATTGGCTATCAGCAACTAAATTCCAACAGTTTGATGGTAAAAGAAACTCATGCCAGTGCGTTGCCCACTTCATTGAGACTTATAATAATGTCAATATTGGTGGTAATCTACTTGGCAAGCAGTTGATACGCCCTTTTGAGGGCGCTACCTACACTGACCTGGAGTCCGAATCAATCGATATTTGGGAAGAAGTTAAAAAAAAAAGAAGAACGTTCCTTGACATGTTCAACAGTGCTTAATGTACCATCTCCATGGCAAAACTCACCAGCACTAGACAAATGTAAGGGTGATTCGGTCATGGACCATCTCCAATTGACATTTTTAAGGCTGTAGTTGCAAGAATCGACTTTCCGGAGCTTTAACTAGAGTGGTGATAAATTCTTCAAACCCTCAAGCTTAGAATGTTTGAACAGCTACCGACCCGGGCACATGACATTCAACTGAAGCCAAACCATGGGAGAAATGCTCTTCTATGCCATGATGCAGCGAAGGAAGAAAAGGCATCAGAGATCAAAACATTAGTCTTCATGCTCACCAACTTTACTCCTATGAAGATTCTCATAAAAGCTAAGGGAGTTTGAGAAGGACAACGTTAGCCTCGTACATAAGATAAGAAAGAAATGAACAGTGTAGGAGGAACTATAACAAAAGAAGTATTCATTTCCTAATTCTGATCTGCTGTGCATGTTAGAGACCCTCCATGATAAGGAATTAATTCCATTATCAAATCCAGAGCATCCTAAAGAAGTAGGACTCACAAGCAACCTGAATTACTACTGATACCACCAAGTTAGTTGTTGACTCAACATCGTCATCATCACAAACGTTGCAAACATGTTGCTCTCTTCATCAAAAAAAAGAGGCGGCTTCAAGTTAACCAATTTGCAAGCTTGGAGCCGATGGTTTCCCAACTATAACAAAAGTGGTTAATGTTCCAAATAAGCAAATGAAGTCTAAAAAAGAACACAAACTCACTCAACCTTGATAGATGGGGAAGCCCGATAAGGGCAAGATTCGTCATTCAAAGAAAGAAATATGAAGAAGCAAAAGAAGACAAAATAAGATGATACTCTAATCAATTTGTCAAAATATGGGCATCGTACTCCTGTCACTTGATGGAGTTCTTCCAGAGGAATACTTTACGACCACAAAAATCTTTCCATCGACCCTTCACTTCTCCCTAAAAAAAGGTGAAATGGAAGCTAAACTAATTAAATCAAATGACAACAAAAGAAAAGGCCGGTCGAAGTTCCAAACATTAAAAACCATGAAATTTTCAACCAACAAGCGAGCACAAGATTTAATCAACCCAATTGTAGGGAGCTTTAACTCACCAGCTAGCAGGAGTTTTAAACCAACTAGCTCTAACTAATCAAGTTGACAAAATTTTCAACCCACTAGACCAGGTAAGCCAGTGAAATTTTAAATCATCCTATCATTGAAAGATCTGACATACAAGCCAACGAAGTTTTCTACCCAACCAAGTTGGCCGAGGCTCCATCTAATCATCCAAGTCATTGAAAGTTCCAAGCAGCAAACCAACAAAAATCCAACTAACCTAGTTGGTGGGATATCTAACCCGCTGACTAGCAAAAGCTCTAAACCAATTGGCCGATGAAAGTTCTAGCTAGTCAAAAAAAAAAAAAAAAAAAAATCAAAACCACAAAATTTTCAAGAAGGCTGATGGAATTTCCACCCAACTAAGTCATTGGAAGTTCCAACTAGCAGGCCAACAAAGTCCCCGAACAACCAAGTTGGTGGATGCTCCATCCAACTAGCCAAAGAAAGATTGACTAGCTAAGTCGGTGGTATTGCAGCCAACAAAACAACGGCAGTTTCAATCAACATGTTAGCGACATTTCCCACTAGCTAGCTGGTAAAGGCTCATACAACCAAGTCCTTGCGTAAGCTAGTTTGTAGAAGTTCAACCAAGCAGGTTTGTGCATCCAAGTTCATCAAAGTTCAACCTACCTCATATCAAATTAGCGCAACCAAGTGGGCAAAAATTCAACCGCTTAATTTAGTGCTTCCTATCGACCAGTCGACGAAAAGTCCAGCCATACAAGATTGGCGGACGTCCCAACCATCGAAGTCATTGAAAATTTAGGCCCACTAGTTGATTGACGTTCCAACCAACTGGCCAACGAAAGTTGTAAGCAACCAAGTTGGCCGATTTTTTGGCTGACTAGCCAGTGAAAGTTAAAAAAAAAAAAAAAAAAAAAGAGGGTTGAAGTTCTGGCCATAGTCATCGGGATTTCAATCTAACGAACTAACAAAAATTTGGCAAACCATTTGATGTAAATTCCAATCAACCAAGTGATGGAGGCTTGAATCAATCAAGTTTGGAATATTTCATAGTAGCCAAGCAGGCGAGAAGTTCAACCAATAGATTGGCGTAGCAAGCCAATTAGTAGAGGTTGCCATGAACTAAACACTGGAAAGTTCACGAACCCAGATGAGCAATGTTTTCAATATGGTAAGTCAGTGCAACCTAGAAAGCTAGCACAAGTTTGATCGATCAGCATACAACTACCGACCGAGTTAAAAAGCAATTCAAAGAACCAAGCCTATGAAAATCCTCCAATTAGTTCGCATTGGCTCTCAATCGTTCAAGGTGATACAACTAATCAAGTTGGAGAAAGTTGAATCAACCGATGTAGCACAATCAACCAAATTGGTGAAAAGTCCAACCAAGCAAGTTGATGGATTTTCCTCCCAAACAAGATCCTAACAGCGCAACTAACCAAATTGGCAAAGTCATCAAGGTAACAGAAAAAACTCATCGAGCCTAGCCAACCTAGCCTACATGTCTGCCTAGAGTCCCGACATTTTGTTGACGTAGAGGACAAACCAAACGGAATTTCAAGAAAATTACCAAAAAAAAAAAAACGGAATTTCAAGAAACCATGACAATGCCAAAAAAAAAAAAAAAAAGAAACCAAGTCGATAAGAGTTAAACCGGCTGGATTAATGCAATCAATCATGTTGGCACAATGTTGAACCAACCGAGTTGGAGGATGTTCAAATCGACCAAGTTGTTGAAAGTTTAAATCACTTCACCAGCAAATGTTAACCATCAAAGCAGGTGTAACCAAACAAATCAACAAAATTCAAAATATTTGAATTTGGTGAAAATTGGAGCCATCCTTCCGATAAAAGTTTCAACCAATAAAATCAGATGTTTCCATTTTGCCAAGTTGGTGAAAGTTCAAGCAACCACATCGAGGTAACTTACCAATGGCAAAGGTTTGTTCAACCAGGTTGACGTAGCCAACTACATTGAAAATTTCAGCCAAGCATAAAGGCACATAAAACGAAATGGGTTATATAGAAAAGATAGCCAAAACTAACGCCACCAAATTGGCGCAAGCAACAACTTGTTGAAAGTTTAACCCAACAAATTGGTGCAGCAAACAAGTTGCTGAAGATCAACTAACTTGGTTACCTTAACCAACCAAGTTGGTGCCATTGACAAGTCGGACAAAATTCAAATCACCAAGTTTGTCACCACCAGTTCAGCAAGACTGCAAACATCCAAGTAAGCGAAGTTCAACATGTTAATACAACCAACATGTCGACAGGAAGTCACACCATTAACTCGAAGCCAAGAATGAGATAACATTTTAAGCAGCAACTGGGCATGATCAAATAGGTGTCAAAAGTTCATCCAACCAAGGAAGCTGAATTTCAACCAGCAAAGTCCGCACAAAAAAAATTGACATGTCTAATAAGCAGACGAGTTCAACCAACCATTTGGCAAAAAAAAAAAAAAAAAAAAAAAAGAAGAGAGAGAGATTGACCATCAAGTCAGTGGAAGCTTTGACTATCTTGGCGATCAATGCTTCAATTGGTTAAGTTGGCGACCTCTCCATTCTACCAAGCTAGCAAAAGCTTGACCAACCAGGCTAGTACAATTTTCCAGTCAACATGGTGATTTCAACCAACATGGTTGAAGCAACAATCAAACCAACTATTTTACCCAACATAGTCGACGTAGACAACCAAGCTGGGAAGCGTTCTTCCAACTAACTGAGTGCATCTAACATCCATGTCGAACTTAGGTAACCAAAACAGTGAAAAGTCAACCAAGTTAACGCAGCCAATGAGATGAATAAAGTTCAATCAACCATGGCTTCATATCCAACAAAGTTGGAAAGAGTTCAAATTGACAAATAAATGCAGCCATGGGAGTTCAACCAACCCTTTCAACATCAGTCAAATTCTTGCAGGCAAGCAAGTCAGAAAAAGTTAACCCAACCAAGTTGACATGGGCAACGAACTAGGAAAAGCTTGGCAAACAGGATTAGTGCGAATAGCCTGGCTGATAAATGTTTTTAACGAAGTTGTGCAACCAAAACCAAATCGGACAAAAAAATTTACTAAGTCAAACAAGTGAAGCCAACAAAGTTGACAAAAAAACTGACCAACCAAGTCCACAATACCAACCAACTTTGATGCCAGCAGAAACTTGGAGAAAGTTCAACACACCAAATTGGCAAAACTTCTTTTCGCCCCTTGTTGCATGAGCCTAAACTATAAGGAAAAATTGCCAACCAAGTTGAAGCCACCATTCGGTGGAAGCTATCATTCACCAAGCTAGTGAATTTCCTTTTTGCTCCTTGTGGCATGAGCCTAAACTACATGGCCAAACTCCAAACCAAGTTGGCGAGTTCCTCTCGCTCTTTGGAGCACAATGACTATTGCCACCAGCCAAATAAACAAAACCCTACTTCCGCTCCTTTTGGCATGAACCTACGTTGCGATGAAACTCCCAGCAAAATGGGCAAGTTCCTTCTACTCTTTGGACCATGGGGATAAACATCACCACCAGCCAAAATGGTAAAACCTCCTTCTTGCTACTTGTAAAATGAGGCTGAACTGCACGATCAAACTCTAAACTTAATGTCATGTCATAAAGAGTGCATGCCACCAATCCATCCCATGGGTATAAGGGAACCTAGGGCACTTAAATTGTCCAAAACAAGGTCATCCAAGCCTGCAATTTGGAAAAAAAAAAAATAAAGGAAAAGAAAAGCTCAAACACTTATGCTAGCCTCAACACTAGAGGTCAACATGGTGAAGAGAGCATGTCACCTGTCCACTTGAATTTGCGGCCATCCATCAACTAAGACCCGGCAAGGGACACGGACCAAAGTTAGACATGTATTTCCTCACACACGGGGTCGTCGTAAGGTCTTCTCAAGTGAACTCCAAGGGCCCCCACAAACTAAGACCCGGCGTGGGGCACAGACCAAAGTCAGATGTGTAGTTCCCCACACGCAGGGTCGTCATCAGGTCTTCTCAAATGGACTCTAAGGATCTCCACCAACTACGGCGAGGGGCACGGACCGAAGTCAGATATGTAGTTCCCCGCGCCCGTGGTTGTCGTATGGTCTTCTCAAAATGGACTCCAAGGGCCTCCACCAACTAAGACCCAATGGGGGGCACAGACCGAAGTCAGACGTGTAGTTCCCCACACATGAGGTTGTCGTTAGGTCCTCTCAAAATGGACTCCAAGGACCTCCACCAACTAAAACTCGGCGGGGGGCACGGACCGAAGTTAGACGTGTAGTTCCCCACACGCGAGGTCTTCGTTGGGTCCTCTCAAAATGGACTCCAAGGGCCGCCACCAACTAAGACCCGGGGGGCACGGACCGAAGTCAGACGTGTAGTTCCGGACAAGCGGGGTCGTCGTCAAGTCTTCTCAAAATGGACTCCAAGGGCCGCCACCAACTAAAATCCGGCGGGGCATGGACCGAAGTCAAACGTGTAGTTCCCTACACGCGGGGCCACGGTCAGGTCTTCTCAAAATGGACTCCAAGGGCCGCCACCAACTAAAACCCGGAGGGACACGGACCGAAGTCAGACGTGTAGTTCCCCACACGCAGGGTTGTCGTTAGGTCCTCTCAAAACAAAGTTCCTGCAAAGAAAAGGGGCCGCAATAAAATTAAAAAAAAAAAAAAAAGAACATGTGTAATACATAGAAATATACCTTTGTCAAGAGTCGATGCTTCAAATACAACAAACTTGGAGGTTAAGTTCAAAATCACCTACAAAGTTCAAAAAATATAAAGGAATTAAAAAAATGTAAAAAAATAAAAAGGAAAATATGATGGTTTCAATTTTATTAAAAAAAAACGCAGAAAGAAAATCAAAAAAAAAAAAGATAAGAAAATCTGATTTTTTTCATAAATTTGTAAAAACAATTCGAAAAAAAAATCTCCAAAAAAAAATCTTTTTATATTGCTCCCTAAAAAGGGGGTCTTATTTTAAAAAGAAGTGGTTCAATGTCTCCCAAAAAAACAAAAAAAAACAAAAAAAACAAAAAAATAACACACACACACATGCACGGAGCACTTTTATTTATCATTAATTGGTGTAAAAATTTTTTTTTTTTAAATTTAGGATAAAAAATTTATCATGCTTCAAACAAGAAAAGCCTTTTAGAAAAACGTTTCAATATCTCATTTTTTCAAAAAAAAAAAAAAAAGAGATCCTTTTTTTTTTAAGTATTAATTGGTAAAAAAAAATTGAACAATTTGGATTAAAAAAAAAAGGATGAAAAAGAAACCTTGTCTTTCTTTAAAAAAAAAAAAAAAAAAAATTTCTTCACTATTTCATTTTTCTCAAGGACAAAAAAACAAAGTTTTTGAAACTACATTCAAAATAGGTCATATTTCCATAATTTAAAAGTGGTAAAACCTATGAAAAGTTAAATGTACGATTCATTACCTGGTGATAATCTTCCCCTAGCTTGGTTGTACTTCAAAACCCCAACAAAATGAGTAATCCATGAATGGGGAATGATATCACTTTCGGAGTTGCAAACAATTAAATAAACAACGATATATTGGGTGCCAAATTTCTTTGTGATATTCTTGCCTAACAAGTTGAAATTCCTAAGGGAAATTATTAAAATAATTCTTGCCCGAAAGGAAGGATTTGGAGACCCAAATCCTTTAATATCGAAAGCTTCCCGAATTTGGCCATATCGCAAAGTCTTCAAATGAAAAAGCAATTACAATCCTCAATTTCCAATTTTCAATTTTCCTAGTGCTCATGTGCATATTGCTCAAATCTTCATGATATAATTTCCTCTGATGAAATCCTTGTCATAAACATCAACTCTGGTTATTCTTCAATTATTCCGAATCAAACTTGGAGCATTTCAAAAAAAAAAAATGTGCTCCAAAATAATTGTACTTCAAGCCATGACATCAAGGTGCACAAACCGCACCCATCCTAACTTGAAGTGGGGGAAATTTATAGACATGAAAATTTTATCATTAAATGCGCACCCTGGAAAGGAAGTGATTTATATGAAAGTCAACATTCGACTAAGTTCAAGTCACTAAAAGTCAACATTTTGACTAAAATTGGGTCAACCCAAACAACCTCAAACTCTAATTGACTTTCAAGTCCAAGTCCAAATTTAAATATTTCTCGAATCGAACCTAAAATGACTCTCAAGTCATATCAAGCCCAAAATGACATCTAAGTCCAAATCCAAATGTTTCTTAAGTCATAAATAAAATGACTCTCAAGTCAAAGCCTAAACCAAAAATGACTATCAAGTCAAAGTCCAAGTCCAAATGACTCTCAAATCGAATCAAGCCCAAATAACTCCTAAGTCGAAACTAACGCCAAAATGTCTTACAAGTCAAACCCAAGCCAAATGACTCCCAAGTCAAATCAAGCCCAAAATGACTTTAAAGTCAAACCTTAAACCCAAATGAATTCCAAGTCGAACGTAGACCCGAACGACTTCTATGTCAAAGGTCAAAATTTAAGCCCATAAAGCCTTAAAGCTAATTCGAGCCCATTGCTACAAAGTTAAGCCCATGCCCCAAAGTGAGAGTTGTTCCTCTACAAATAGAGTCCCTCTTCATTTGAAGGGGGCGGGGAAAAATAAATGAGCCAAATACTCTCCCAAGGAAAATAAAAGAGAAATATTTATACTCTTCTTTCCAAAGCCTCCAAGCTCAAATGAAATAGACACTAAGCTTCATGCCTTCTACCTTCAAAGTTAGAACCCAAATCATCCTTCAGAATAGAGATCAAGCCATGGGCTCTCTACTTTGAAGAAAATCACTTAATTGAGATCAAGCTTCATGTCCTCCTTCAAGTTTCCAAGTTTCAAAACTCAAATCACTCTTCAAGACAGAGATCAAGCCATAAGCCCTCTATTTTGAAGAAAATTAATTGATTGAGATTGAGATTGAGCTTCATGCTCTCCTTCAAGTTCCCAAGTTCGAAAGCCAAATCATCCTTGAAGATGGAGATCAAGCCATGAGCCCTCTACTTTGAAGAAGTCACTTGATTGAGATCAAGTCTCGTGCACTCTTTCAAGTTTCCAAGTCCAAGCAATCAACAAAGGACTCATCAAGTATCGTGGAGATCGAATCAAAGGATTTTCGTATATTTGTAATTAGTATACGTGTATAAAGATTGTACCCTGTTGAAAATGTTACATAGTATTTTACTTGTATTTTCTTGCATTTAGTATTGTATTTAGTATTCTACGCATTTACTAGGGTAGACATCAATTAAATTTGCCCCATTACTTCTCCCTTGGTAACTGGCCATTGACATCAAGAGGGAGAGGGGGAGTTTTATTTTTGTGTCTTTATTTCTTTATTTTTCATTATTCATGTAATTAACTAGCTTAAGATTCCTTTTGCAAATAGACTCTTCACTTATCCTTAGAATTTGTATAAGTAGGAGGTTGTTTTGTTAATGAGAATTATCCAATTCAATTCTCTCCATATTGTTCTAACTATTTTTCCCTTTTAGTTTTTCTACATGGTATCAGAGCATGTTTGAATCGGGATCATCAAAGCTCTTTTTTTTTCTTCCCAGCCGTGCACTTCCTTTCTCTTTGTGAGTATTCTACTTATTTTCTTGTTTTGTTTTTACTTGTGTTTTTCGTGTTTAATTCATAATGGCGGAAGAGAATACTAATTAAATCGTTGCATTGAGTGTTGAATCAAGGGGTGTTCCAGATGTGAACTCGCCCTATTACTTACACCCTTCGGACCATCTAGGTCTCGTTTTTGTGCAAGACATTTTAATGGGTCCTAATTTTTCGGCCTAGTGGCGTTCTATTTACAAAGTTTTTAAGGCTAAAAGAAAGCTTGGGTTTCTTGACGAAACCATTGTCAAACCGAATGAATCTTCACCGGATTATGAAAATTGGAGCGCCTGTGACTCCATGGTCTCTTCATGGCTCACTAATCCGTCTCTAAAGAAATCAACGCTAGTATAGCGTATTTTGAAACCTCACGCGACATTTGGTTAGATCTAAATGAGCAATTCTCTCAAGGGAACACTCCTCGTATCTATAAAATCAAACGCGAAATTTCACTCTTAAAACAAGAAAATAAGCCAATTTTTGACTATTTTACAAAATTAAGGGCTCTATAGGATGAGCTTTATACTCTAGTAGCCATCCCTCCGTGTACGTGTGGATCGGGTCAGGCTTTTGCGGCCATACGGGACATGGAGAGGTTACTTGATTTCTTAATGGGTTTAGACCCGTCTTTTTCTACTGTGAGATCTCAGTTGATGAATTCCAAACCCTTACCCTCGGTAGCTAGTGCCTATTCAACACTTTGTCAAGAAGAAAAACAACAAAGTGTTGCATCCGGTAGCATAGTCACACCCAAGGCTTCCGCCCTTGTTGCTAAAGGGACTAATATGAATTTTGGGGGTGGTTCGTCGTCAGTAAACGGACCACAACCAAAGCGCAATAATCGCCCAGTTTGTTCCTATTGTAAGAAATAGGGACATACAAGAGACAGGTGCTTTGAGCTAATTGGATACCCACCGGGATGGAAGCAGCCACACAGAAGTAATGGCAAGCCTGCTGCGGCTGCAGCACAGCAGGCGTGGGGTGCGACAGCCCAGCAGCAGCTGCTGCTGCCGGCGCCCGTGGACCAGGAGGCGAGAGCCGATGATGCAAGCCCAATTGTGGGTCTTTCAGCAACACAATATCAACAATTGTTGGGTTTACTCAACCCAGGAAATAGTGCCCCTTGCTTTAAATTGACAGGTCAGGGTTCGTTTGGTAATAATTGTTGGATTATTGATACGGGTGCGATGGACCATATGGTGTCATCCGATTTTCGTTTACTTGATAGAAGGGTTAATACCGAGATTCGTCCCGTTAGACTACCTAACGGCACTTGTTTGCCAGTTTCACACATTGGACGTGCCAAGATCACGGACGACATCACACTTGAGAATGTGTTACAAATTCTGGGTTTTCATTGTAATTTGTTATCAGTAAGCAAATTGACTAGAGATATAAATTGTGCATTGACATTTTTCAAAAATTTTTGTGTAATGCAGGGCCTGCCATCGAGGAAGATGATTGGAGCGGGTAAAGAACGAGATGGGCTATACATCATGAAGTGCGGCGTCATTCCAAAGTCCACTCAAGTTGCTGGTGGTACTAATAAAGGACTATTGTGGCATCGTCGTTTGGGTCATGTTCCGTTTAACAAATTGTCTAGTCTTTCCGGTTTGGACATTGGTGTTGTTTTGGATAATGTTTGTGACTTGTGTCATCGAGCTAAACAAACTCGGTTGCCTTTCCCTATTTCTGTTAGTAAATCTGTTGCTTGTTTTGATTTGCTTCATGTTGACATTTGGGGTCCAAACCGTACGTTGTCAATGACAGGAGCTAGTTTTTTCCTCACTATCGTTGATGATTGTAGTAGATGTACCTGGGTGTATTTGATGCATGACAAGTCTCAGTCACACAAAATTCTCATGGATTTTTGTGAAACGGTACAAACTCAGTGCAGTTCGTGGATTAAGCAAATTCGTGGTGATAATGGTGCGGAGTTTCTTTTTGGACCGTTACTTAACTTTTATGCCGGAAAGGGCATACAAGTGCAAAATTCTTGCAATGATACACCTCAACAAAATGGGGTAGTGGAGAGAAAGCATCGTCATCTTGTTGAAGTAGCTCGGGCCCTTAGGTTCAAGGCCGGTCTTCCTATTCAGTTTTGGGGAGAATGCGTGTTGACAGCAGCCTATCTAATCAATCTCATGCCTACTCCTCATCTACAAAACAAGAGCCCATATGAAGCACTACTTGGTAAAATTCCTTCATATACACATTTACGTGTTTTTGGTTCCTTGTGCTATGTTCATAATAAGGATCGTAGCAAAGATAAGTTCGGGAGTCGAGCGATTCGTGGTGTTTTTATTGGTTACCCTCATGGAAAAAAGGGGTACAAGGTGTATGACTTAGACAATAAGAGGATTGTGATCTCACGTGATGTAATCTTTCACGAAAATAGATTTCCATATGTTGAAAAGGAGAAGGAAAATAGCTCACATAATGATGTCTTTGATTTAATACGTTATGCCGATGAAGGGGGTTTGATGCAAACACGAGGGACAGAGCCCGTAAGAGATCCAGCAGCACCGTCAAATGACGGTTCTGCTGTCACTAACCAGACACTGTTCGGTCAGTCCAGTGACCGAACAATGCCCGGTCAATCCAGGGAGGGGGAGGGAATTTTGGGTGAAGCAGGGAGACCGATCCGCGCTCACTCCATGCCTACAAAATATTGAGATTATGTGATTGATGATGTTCCCCCTTCAATAGCCCATCCTCGTGATACCCCTTCATCGGTTAACTCAGGTACGGTTTATCCTATATCAAATTATGTTTCTAATGCACGATTTACTAACTCACACTCTAATTTGCTACAAACCATCACATCGTGTGATGAGCCAAAGAACTTTGCACAGGCGGTCGAGTCACCTTATTGGAGAGAAGCAATGGAGAAGGAGATTTCGGCATTAGAACAAAACAAGACTTGGATATTAGAGGAACTGCCCCTGGGAAAGCGAGCGATAGACTCAAAATGGGTCTATAAAATCAAATACAAATCTGACGAAAGCATTGAGAGGTATAAGGCAAGGCTAGTTGCCAAAGGTTATACCCAGGTAGAGGGCATTGATTATCATGATACTTTTGCTCCTGTTGCTGAATTGGTTACCGTTCGTTGTGTACTTGCAGTTGCGGCAGCAAGGAATTGGATAATGCATCAATTAGATGTGAATAATGCCTTTCTTCATGGTGACCTCGATGAGGAGGTCTAAATGAAATTACCGCAAGGTATTGAAAGACAACATGCCGGTAAAGTTTGTCGTTTACGAAAATCGCTATATGGTTTAAAACAAGCCTCACATAATTGGAATTAGAAATTCACAAACTCGCTTATTGAAATGGGTTTTGTCCAATCTAAGTCCGATTATTCGCTTTTCACTTATACCAAGGGGACCGTATATACCGCTATCCTAGTGTATGTTGACGATGTTGTAATTACCGGGAATAGTCTGAGTCATATTGAAGAAGTAAAGTCAAACCTTAAAGTTAAATTTGGCATTAAGAATTTAGGTTCTGCCAAGTATTTCCTTGGGATAGAAGTGGCACGCTCTCAAAAGGGGTTAATTTTCAGTCAACGAAAGTATGCACTCGACATCTTGGGTGAAACCAGGCTTATAGGTGGGAAACCGGTTACTACACCAATTGTTCAGAATCACCATTTGAGTGATGAAGAGGGGGAGTTAGTTAAGGATCCGGGCCAATATAGAAGACTCGTAGGGAGACTTCTTTATCTCACCATTACTCGTCCTGACATTTGTTATGCCGTTAGCATACTTCGTCAGTTTATGCATAATCCTCGAGTTCCGCACCTCGAAGCCGCCTTCCGAGTACTTCGATATATCAAGAGGACACCGGGTCAAGGAATTTTCCTTCCACATAACTCTGATTTTAACATTCGTGCGTATTGTGATGCTGATTGGGCAAGTTGTCCTACTAGCAGATGATCTACTACAGGGTTCGTTGTATTCTTAGGAGGAGCTCCCATATCATGGCGTTCTAAGAAACAATCAGTTGTTTCCCGTTCTTCTACCGAAGCAGAATACCGTGCAATGGCCATTGTTACAAGCGAACTGGTTTGGTTGAGACGTTTACTTGTCGATCTTGCAGTTGATGTTCGAGAGCCCGCTATTTTATTCTGTGACAACCAAGCGGCACTACACATAGCCTGGAATCCAGTTTTCCACGAAAGGACCAAACATATAGAGATCGACTGCCATTTTGTTCGAGAGAAGCTGATGACCAAAGAAATCTCGACATCTTTCGTGCGCTCATCAGGACAAGTGGCCGATATCTTCACTAAAGGGCTTTCTTCCCCATCCTTTTCTTCTCTCCTTTTCAAGTTGGGCATTATAAATTTACATGCTCCAACTTGAGTATTACATAGTATTTTACTTGTATTTTCTTGCATTTAGTATTGTATTTAGTATTCTACGCATTTACTAGGGTAGACATCAATTAAATTTGCCCCATTATTTCTCCCTTGGTAACCGGCCATTGACATCAAGAGGGAGAGGGGGAGTTTTATTTTTTTGTCTTTATTTCTTTATTTTTCATTATTCATGTAATTAACTAGCTTAGGATTCCCTTTGCAAATAGACTCTTCAGTTGTCCTTAGAATTTGTATAAGTAGGAGGTTGTTTTATTAATGAGAATTATCCAATTCAATTCTCTCTGTATTGTTCTAAGTATTTTTCCCTTTTAGTTTTTCTACATACCCATTTTCTACTGAAGAAATACTACTTTGTGGTCCATTTGTTTCGTTCATTTACTGCTTTTAAAATTTTATGCTCTACAGTCGTCTCTGTCCCGTTTTATTTTTATGATTATTAGGTTTGGGGTCCTCGGACATAGCCTTCCCTTAGGGTAGCACCCTGAAAAGGTAAGACTGCATACATTTCACCCTCCCCTCCCCTCCCCCCCTCCAACACCCTGCTTTGGTGGGAGCTCTTGTAGCCCTGGGTTTTTTGTTGTTATTGTAAAGACATGTATGAAGGCGCATCAAGCAACGTGCGTACAATGAAAGGGGAGATAGATTCTTTCTCAATCATAGTTGGGTTGCATCAAAGATCGACTTTGAGGCCTTTCCCATTTATTTTAATTATGGATGAGATCACTAGGCATATTTAAGGGGAGGTACCTTGATGTATGCTTTTTGCAGATGATATAGTTCTAGTGAGTAAGTCAAGACGAGGAGCGAATGAGAAGTTGGTACTTTGGAGACATGCCTTGAAGTCTAAAGGCTTAAGGCTTAGTAGATCAAAAATCGAGAATATGGAATGTAAATTTTGTACCACAATCAGCCCAAGCGGAGAAGACGCGAAGATTGGATCAAAATGCATACTGAAAATGAATGCTTCATATATTTGGGCTCAATGGTGCAACAAGACGGCGGAGTTGTCAATGACGCCAATAACCTGATTAAAGTGGGATGGCATAATTGGAAGATGACTTTAGTGATGCTATGAGATAGAAAGTTCCCTCTTAAGTTGAAGAGAAAATATTATAAGATAATAGTAAGACTGGCCAATAAGGTGCCGAATGTTGGCCAATTAAACGATACCACTCATAGAAGTTGAAGATGGCAGAGATGAGGATGTTGCAATGAATGTGTGGACATATTAGGAAGGACTATATCAAAAATAACGTTATAAGAAGTGAATTAGGTGTGGCCCCAATTAAGGAGAAGTAGAGGGAGCAACGCCTGCAGTGGTTTGGGCATGTTAGAAGGAGGTTGATTACTGCCCCGCTAGGAAGTGTAAGCAACTACATATTACACACTGGTGGAGAGCTAGAGGCTGACCAAAGAAGAGTTGGAGCCTTAATGAGGATATGGAATTAGATTAAGTGGCGGTCAAAATACATGTACTCGACATAAATGTTAGGGGAGGGTAGCACATTGTTGCCAGGCCAATGCGTATTTAGGCTTCGTGTGCTCTATTGTTGCAGCTATCGTTTTATAAGTGTTTGCATGCTTGCATATTTGGTATTGTTTCATTTGAAGTGACTTGACTTAATATGACTAATGTTGAGCACTTTTGCTTCCTTAGGTTAGAGGCCCTTTGGACATAGCCTCCCTTCAGGGTAACACCCTGTAGCGGTAAGGCTACATTTCACCCTTGACCCTGCCTCAGTGAAGCCTCTTAGGCACTGGTTTATTGTTGTTGTCATTGTCAAGATTGTCAGAATCGGGATTCTACGTAGAATCGATGAGGGGTCCTCAGGATCCGGATCGTAGAATCGGATTGAGAATCGTAAGATTCTACTTTATGTGTAAAACAATAACTTGTATCTACAAAAATCACATTACAAGCCTCAAATATATAATAAAGGACATCAAAAAAGTCCAGAAAACAAAATCAAGCTTAAAATAAATAAAATGGAAATAAAAATAATTACCCAAGTAACTTAATATGCTAGAAGAATAAAAAATTAAACAAACATTAGTGATTTACCCAAAAAAAATAAGCTATGGCTTTGTGTGGCCTGGGGGTTGGTGTCAGACCTCAGTCAGTAGCTGGGGCAGTCGATTGACGTCAATTGGCAGCAATCGGTGCAGAAAGGGGAAAGGGGGAAGGGAAAAGTTAAAAACAAAGCTAAAAAAAATAAATTTAAAAAATAACATGTAGAATCGATAGAATTGGTGTAGAATCAGTAGAATCGGCACAGAATCAGTATCAGACCTCAAATATATATTAGTTTTTAACATTGACTCGGTAGAATCACTGATCCTATTGATTCTACACCGATTCTACCGATCCTACCAGAGTTTGACGCAAGTCTACTTGCTTACAATTTTTTACGCTATCCGGGTCGGTTGGGCAAAGTGGGATCGTAGGATCGTACGATCCTATGATCTGACTTACGATTTTGATAATTTTTGATTGAAATTATAACAAGCTGTTCACACTTTGTAAAAGTGATGCATCAATTATAGACACTTCGATGAATTGATGAGATATAGGGGTTGAATTAGGATTTAGGACA
Source organism: Simmondsia chinensis (assembly GCA_018398585.1). Classification (NCBI taxonomy): domain Eukaryota; kingdom Viridiplantae; phylum Streptophyta; class Magnoliopsida; order Caryophyllales; family Simmondsiaceae; genus Simmondsia; species Simmondsia chinensis. The sequence goes on along the minus strand of JAGTTD010000002.1, from coordinate 7,841,279 downwards.
GAAGAAGAGAAGAGTTAGAGCATAATTAAAGTTGGAAGAGAAAGACGAATGAGAAGAAGAAGAAGAAGAAATTGGGAAAGAAGAGTTTAATTGCGTTTGGACACCTTTTCCATTACATTTACATCCTTTTATATCCCAATCAATTTACTAAAAATCAACTAATAGTTATTTGATATTATTTGTGTGACACTCACTTATTTCTTGATATTACATGTATCATCCCCCTCCCCCCTCAAATTTCCTTGTCCACAAGGAAAAAGGTCAAGAAAATGAAAACAAAGCTCATAATAGTCTTCCCAAGTAGCGTCTTCAATAGCATGATCCTTTCATTGTACCAAAATATGTGTGATAGCGATGTTGCGACGTTTAACGAGACGATGATTCAAAATAGCCTCGGGTGTCCGACGAAAATCAAGAGCATCCGGTATCTGCGCGGGATTGCCACCCGTGACTAATCCAACGTGCCAACGAAGCTACGAAACATTAAATGTGGAATGAATTTTAAAATCGGGTGGAAATTCAAGAGTATAAGCAACCTCTCCAACTTTAGCAATAATATGATATGACCCATAGTATTTAGTGGTGAGCTTCCAATTAGTACGTTTGTAAACCGAGGATTAACAGTATGGTTGAAGCAAAGATATACCCAATCCCCAACCACAAATTGACGCTCCCAATGATGAGCATCCACTAACTGTTTCATGCGCACTTGTGCCTGAGATAAGTGATGTTTCTCAATAACTGGACAGCTTCTGGGCGCGCAGGAAGGTCGTGATCAACACTAGCAACTTCAGTTTCACCCTGTATATAGGAAATGTGAAGTGATGGATATTGCCCATAAAGAATCTCAAAAGGTGGGAATTGAATTGCCGAATGAAAAGACGTATTATACGACCATTTGGCTAATGGAATAAAACTCGACCATGGGTATGGCATATCACAATAGAAACAACGTAAATAAGTCTCCAAGCTATGATTGACCACTTCAGTTTGCCCATCAGTTTGGGGATGATACCCCGAAGACATGAGTAAATCCACCCTGAAAACACAAAATAACTCTTTCTAAAATAAACCAAGGAAAACATAATCACGATCAGAAACAATACTCTGTGGTGACCTATTTAACCAGAAAAAACAAATCCAAGAATAGTTGAGTGACATCGTGCGCAGAATACGGGTGAGAAAGTAACCTAAAATGAGGATATTTGCTCAAACGGTCAACCACGACGAAAATAGTATCCTTCCCACTAAACAAGGGAAGACCATCAATGAAATCCATTGAAATAGAGCTCCAAACCATCTCCGGAATAGGTAAAGGCTGAAGAAGCCAGGGATAAGCCAGATTACAACATTGACAAGTGGTACACTAGGAGATGAATTTGTTTATATCGTGCCGCATACCACGCCAATAAAAGAAACTATTCAATCTAGGAAAGTGGCATCAACCCTTGAATGGCCACCCACCATGGACATGTGGTTGAGCTTGAAAATACCGGACGTAACCCCACATCGTGCCGGATAACCAAATGCCCAAAGCACTGCAACTCATCATGGTGCTAGGAAAATTTTAGGTGTGCATCTCAGTTCTAAGCTTTTGTAGGGAATCATTATTCTATGAGGTGCGAATTTTAGTGAACAAAGGTGAGTGAATGTTCACAATCACAAAGCTCTGCATCAGAAGACAGCATACGAGAGACAGCGTCAATGGCTTTATTCTCATAACCTTTTTTGTACTCAATGCTATACGAAAAACCCATTAACTTTGATAACCAAGCGCGTTGTAAAGAGGCATTAACCATTTGTTCAAGTAAGAATTTAAGGCTTTGTTGATCGATACGTAGAATAAAATGATGATTGGTAAGATAATGTTCCCATTTCCGCACTGAAAGAACAACTGCCATCAATTCATGTTTGTAAACCGATAAACCTTGGTGCATCGGAGTCAGAGCTTTGCCCAAATAAGCAATCAGATGATTGTCTTGCATAAGAACTGCACCTAGACCCACCCCGGAAGCATCCGTTTCAACTACTAATGACTTAGAAAAATCCGGAAATGCAAGCACCAAGGAGCTAGTAAGGGCAGTTTTGAGATCAGAAAAAGCTTGTTGAGCAACCAATGCGCAACGAAAAGAGTCATGTTTGAAGAGATCCGTTAGGGACCTACTAATGGAGCCATAATTGTGGATAAACCGGCAGTAGTACCTAGCCAACCTAAGAAACCCACGAAATTGTTTAAGGGTGGTCGGTAATGGCCAATCCTAAACAACATTGATCTTCCCGGTATTGGTAAAGATGCTACGGGACGAGATGCGATGACCCTAAGTAGTCAATTTCTTCCATAAGGAAAGCGCACTTTGACCCTTTAGCATACAAACGAGTGGACCGCATAACCTCAGATATAAGCCGCAAATAATGCAAATGTGTTAATTCATCTCGACTATATATCAAGATGTCATTAAAAAAAGAGCACAACCTTGGATAAGAAGGGCTGAAATACTGCATTCATAAGGCTCTGAAATGTTGCCATGAGACCAAATGGCATAACATGGCATTCATAATGACCCTGATAGATACGAAAAGCAGTCTTGTATACATCTTCTTCACAAACCCGCACTTGATGATACCCACTACGAAAGTCCAATTTGAAAAGATCACGGAGCCAAACAACTCATCTAACAATTATTCCATTACTGGAATCAGAAATTTGTCTTTTATGGTCTTGCATTTCAAGTCTCGATAATCGACGCACATACACCACGTGCCGTCCTTTTCTTAACAAGAATGACGGATGAAGCAAAAGGACTATTACTATCCCGAATAACACCCATTTCAATCATCTCACGCACCATCTTCTCAATAGCAGCTTTTTGAACCAATGGATAATGATGCAGCTGAATATTAACCGGACCTTCACCCAACTTAAGCACAATACGATGATCAAATTGCGGTCGAAGAGGAGGAAGAGAACAAGGATCCTCAAAAGTTACAGAGACTCTTTTCTCCGATCCTCAATCTTGGCCGCCGTCCCAGAGTCTATAGAGGAACGCACAACAGAACCCAAGGGTTGCACAACAAAGGCGATAGAAGTACGGAATGATGCCGGATGAGAAAACCACTAGAGGGCGAACGTGTATTAGAAAGCAAGTCAGCTTCTTGTAACCTTGACAATTTCATGGCCTGTTGTAGATTTTTTGGCTATAGCAGCAATACCGGATATTGAATTGAATCCTTTAACTTGGTGACAAAACACGAAACCGAATAATCTTTGGAAAGGCTTAAGCGAGGCACCAGGCGTTCAAAGTGGATCTATATTCCAAAACACTACTGGTTTGCCATAATTTCATAAAACCTACGATGGGAATTTCTAAAATTCATAAAATCTGCCATGATCTTTCTTTGCTCGTTCTTGACCAGTGCAACATCGGTTTGTACTCCTGCGACAATATTGGTCATCCACTTTTGACGATCCTCAAATGCATGAAATCGTTCGTCAATGATCTGCTGCACACTAACTTTGTTCTCCTCCAATCGCACTTCCAATCAGCGCAATTCAACCATGTCACGAGTATTATCAGCCATTACAAACAAATGCGCAACACGAACTTAGAATTTCATACCAAATGATGAAACAATTATAGACACATTGATGAATTGATGAAACTTAGAGGTTGAATTATGGTTTAGGATAGAAGAAGAGAAGAGTTGGAGTACGATTAGGGTTAGAAGAGAAAGAACAGAAAGAGAGAGAAGAGGAAGAAAAATCCGGGGAAGAAGTGTTTAATTGTGTTTGGATACCCTTTTCATTACATTTATATCCTTTTATATCCAATCAATTTACTAAAAATCAACTAATAGCTATTTGATATTATTTGACACTATCACTTATTCTCGTTATTATATGTATCAAAAAGTTGACCCATTTCCTGAACATCCCTTCATATAGAAAGCCTATATAAGTGCTAATTAATGTTAAAATTTTGAGCACAAATTAATATTAATTTTAACATTTGACTTGATTGAATCAATTTTAATTATATAGGGATTAAATTGGCACAATTAAAAGTACACGACTAAATTAACACAAAAGCAAAATATAGAGACTAATAATGCATATAATCCAAGAATTAATTAAATTAGGTTGGGAGAGGGGGAGGATTTGCTTGCTTTGAGTTTGTTGTTTTACTCGCCATGTGTTTTGCCCTACTCATGCTGTGTTGATCTCCTGCTGTCAGGTCATATGCTCTATACTGCGGACCAGCTTCTCATACTGGGGGTCCTCGGAAACAGCCTCTCTTCAGGGTAGGCCCCTGAAGGGGGAAGGCTGCGTATATCTACCCCCCCAGACCCTGCTTTTGCGGGAGCCCTTACAGGCGCTGAGTTTGTTGTTATTGTTGTTGTTGTACCAAAATATGATTAAATGAGTTTCCATTTCTATTAATCACACTAGGAGTATTTTCTATTGACAACATGTATGTTTGGAATTCTTTATTCCTCTTTTATTCGTTCCTTTTCTTGGCGCAGTCAGCTTTGTATTGGGCTCATTCAAAGCCATGAGTCATGGAATTGCATATTTTTCCTTTTTGGTTAGTTTTCAAGGATGAAAACAGTGTATATATTTGTCTCCCTCTGCAATTATGCTATTATACATGAACATTGCAATGAAGCCAACTGTTTCCCTCCTCTATTAATAAATTCAAGTGTCCGTCCTTATTTAACATGGTATCACGGCTACACGTAATTATACAAGTAGCTTGAATTTCTATACCATTCAACTTTTAAGCATAGTTGCTTCCGCAAAGGTTGCCTCCATCAGTATGATTAATTAGGGCTCATCCTATTTTCTCGGAACACCGGAAAGCCCTGGTGCCGCTTTGGTGACTCTTCTATTAAATGGAGAGAAATATCCCATATGGGGGGAACACATCAAAAGTGGTTTGCAGCTAGTTGCTTGAAATGTCCAAAACACGAACATATCATACTTAAAAAAGCGATTCTATTTTTCTATGTTTGAAACGTGTAGAAAATGCGTATCAATCTGAGAAGGATCACAATTCGACCTAAGATTGAATCATTCCCATAAGAAAGAACAATTTTTCAAGAATAATTTAATTATGGCTTTATCTAATAATTCAGTGGCTACTCAAGTCACCTAATGAGAGCTTTTAATTGTTACATTTGATTTTCTTAGGTTTAACATTTATTGCCTTTAAAGAGTGGAATGCAAACACAGTGATGCAAATTAAACTTTAGAAATGAGAATTGCCTTTTTTTTGTCATTATAAGCATCCACGTCTTAATAAACTTATGAATATCAATAACCAATTGCACTATTTTCTTCTTTAGTACGAAAAATGGCTTAAGAAAAGTCAATAGTATAGGAAACAATGTTACTCAATGAACACACAGGCATTTTGAATAATTGTCATTCTAAACTCTTCCTCTTCGAATTCATTTTCACAAGTTCACACGTTCACTTGTTTGTTTTACATCAAAAAATCATCTATTGGACTATATCTATTCATATTGTACATATACTTTCTTAGTTTATACATAAAAAATGTAAATAAAATATAACAAATTTATTCTTCCCCTTTTCTGCTTTTTGTGGCCTATATAGGATTCTTTAGATAGTTCGTATTTTTAAAAAAAAAAACTTTTCACTCTTTCTACCTACAAACTTTGCTCAACCCATGATTGATCTCAAGCACACACCGCACCCACTATCCGTGATTCTACGATAATTATGAAGCTTCAAGCTTTTCAACTGCCCATCAGCCCTGTTGGCCAACCTTATTAACCATCATCTATGATCATATCAGCCAACGGATACTCTGCTAGAATATCCGTCCACAGCAAAGGATCCCCTTTAACAGCATCATTTAGAGACTTGCAAACCATACCAAAAGCAAGCTCTTTATATCAAGATATCTCAACACGAAGAGCAACCCATCATGAGGATCGCCCCTGCTCTTGCAAGAAGGTTGGGCTTCAGAAGTTACAGAAATAGTAGCCATATTACGGTTATAATTAGGTCGAGAACAAAAATAGTAGCCAAAATATGGTTGAAATGAGGGTCAGATTCAAAAATAGCATTCAAATTATGGTTGAGATCAAGTTTGGGATTAGCAACAAAATCATGGTGGAAACTAGGGTCAGTATTAAGGATAAAAATAATTAAATCGGTGCCAAAAATGAATAATAAAATGTGAAAAATTAATTAAGTAGGCACAAAAAGACAAAAAACCGCCCCTCTCCTCTCAATACACTTTCTCTCCTCCTAATATTTTCTCTCTCCTCTATGCTCTCTCTTCCTTCCCTCTTTCACCGTCAACTCATTCCAAGTCGGTTCCCAAAATAATGTCAAAAACTAAAAAAAAGAAAAATAATGCTCAAAAAAGAATAATTACATTTATACAGTCCACGTATGCGAGGCGGTATATGTGTAATAAACAGCGTTAACATTCAAATCAACCGAGTTTCCAACACGCAATTTAGTAGATGCCAACCCCTTTTTGAAAACATGGTTTACCTCGACGTGGATGTGTTCTGACAATAAACCGTGTTCCCGTAACTCGGTTTACAGCTATGTAAACCGAGTTTCTATAAACTGAGTTTTTAGAACGCGACTTACACTAGGGCAAACACGTTCTATGGGTACCAGCAACTAACCTAGATTTTCTCAGTCAATATTGTTTTATAGAAATATTTGACAAAGAAATTTGAAGTATCCTATTTTCACGCAATTCACACGGTTTTCAAATTCTTAATATAAGACCGATTTTATTGATATTCTTTACCCAATTGTAGTATATCTACAGCGACAATTGACACAAAGATTTACGCAATATCAATACACTAGTTTATGAAATGAAACTATCACACATTCAAATCGTGAAAAAAGAACATCGTTTATTCTAATAAAATGTATGTGTACAATGTACAACTATAACATTTAAATTAAAATTATATAGATATCAAATTTAAGCCAAAAAATGAACGTCTTCATTTGTTGCCTAAGCCTTTATCTTTCCCTCTGCCCATACCTCTATCTCTACCTCTATCCCTACCTCTATCACTACCTCTGCCTCTGCTCCTACCCCTATCTTCATGTGTAGGATCTTATTGAGAAATATCTTCTTTAAGGATAACATTTTCTTAATGAATAAAATCTTCATCAATATTTTCAAAAGGCACATCCTAAAATTGTTGATGATCCTCATCATGTTGATCCTATATCCCTCTCAAAGAAGATCCAACATCATAAATGGAAGTTGTAGGATATAAGGAAAAGCTATTAGAAGAAGGCACTTAGAGTAGATCGGTTCGTCCTAAACATTGTAGGCATTGAAGTCTGCATCTCCTTATCTCCTGTACAGTAAGTATGTTCATTTGAGCTTATATTTCAGTGATCTCCCGAAGTTCAATGAACCCCTACTCATATCGATCATTCGAGCCATAGTCATTAGCTATTCAATAAAAAAAATAAATATTAGAATATGTTCTTAGTATTAAATTTTACATTTACAAGAGTAAGGTAAAACTACTTACAAGATAGTCTTTATTTGACTGAATTGGAAGATAGTCGTCTCGCGAATGTTCGGTAGGAGGGGTTATTCTCAACCGCGTGATGCGTCGGCACCATGACATGTATGTGTCATCATCGGGGAGAGGGGCTGTGAGAGGAGGAGAGAATGCTACATGCTCCGCCCATCTACCCACATCGACACATACACTTCATGATGTCTCGCCCAATCGACCCTATGTTTACCGCGTCGATCAAGAGCATGTAAATCAACGAACGGATTGGTATCGATTGGGATATGTTGTTGCATCCCAAACTGGCACATCACATAATCCGAAAAATGCCACTCAATGATGTCAAAACAGATGAGTGGCACTACACTGCGCTAAATATACTGACCATGACCGCATATAGCTGGAAACGATGCAATTATCTCATTTGTATAAGAAGTCTATACCATCTAAAATAAAATATGAAAGATTTATCATAAATAATGAATAAAAATACGAATATAAATATAAAAATAAAAATATTTTTTACCTGATTACTATTTTGCAAATCAAAGGCACTCCTATAGTACGTAAAGTTTCTTGCCCGCAAGATCAAAGTGAAAATTAAACTCATCGAGCTCGACATAGGTATTTTCATTGATACAAGCAAATTTAGAGACGAGAGCACAAGCACTAACAGGATCTTTATCTGTGTCGTCACGTGCAAGCTCCCTTTCAGTTTCATCGATTCGCTCATCAACGAGATCGTCGTCCCCATCATCCTATTCAAGCTCCTTTTTGATTTCATCAATTCACTTATTGTCTTCATTTTTATCGAATAGCCCTAATCACTGTCATCATAAGTTGTACTAACAAATATTCTGTCACCATCATCACTTTGTTCTACATATTCTATTACAGAATTAGATTGTGGCATTAGGTATCCTTCACTAGAGATACTCACAGATTGCCAAGTGTGGGTACTTGATACACCAGCTCGACCCATTTCTGAATCATATGGATTTGAATTATTGGTAGGACATTCCAATAATGGAGATGGACGAACCGAAATACAAACTTGCCTAGTATGGCTACTTGATGCACCAACTCGACCCATTCTGGAATTACATGAAATTTTGCGTTATTAGCAGGACATTCCAATAATGAAGTTGGACGAACTGGAATACTAGTATTGGTCACATAATTTTGGAACAAACTTGGAGCAACCCCAAACCAATGGTAATACATAGGATAATGCATCATATTTTGCAAGTAAGATTGGAATTCAACAGACGACAATAAATTTGAATAAGATGCTGGATACATATAAGTTGATTGATATTCGGGTGGTCGATTTCTCGTATTAACATTCAGATTTTCTAGCTCAACTTCTATATAAAAATCTGTTTTAGGCTGCTTTTGCAGCTTAATGTATGACTACATAATTTCTAACAAATTATCATTGAGAAGATCAATCATTTGATGTCCGTGTGTAGAACAAATATCCCATTTTCACATTCAAATTAACAATATTTCAGTCAATATTACAATTTTCTCTCAATATATTGATCAATCCACTAAAATTGACATCTTTTCTAACAAATATCATACTACTATAACCTCCAATATAATTGACATGTTTCTCGATGTTTCACCCTAATGATGAACTATAGGATGCAAAGAAGTTAGATTCTAAAAAAAAAAAAAAAAAAAAATTAGACAAACTTTAATTTGTATAAAATAAATAACAGTTCAACAATATTCAACTAAATAATACATAGTCAACACAAATACTAACTAAAAAAGTTAAATAAACCTAGAAAACTAAATGAATATCATTATAATATAACAATATTTATTTTTTTAACTAGAGAAAACATTATTTCAAAAACAAAAAGCTAAGATTACCATAGTTAAGAAATGCAATACTGGTCAAATAACTCCAGCAATGGTGACCTGACATGATCTCCGGCTTGTGAACAAGAAAAGGGGCAGTGGCGGACGACGTTACCAACGACGACAAAGAGCTTAGGGGCGGCGGCAAGCGATACGAGAGAGAGGTGGTGTGCGTTGTATGAATGTGATGGAGTTGGGGAATGAAGGGGGAATTTTAGATTTAAAGTGAACCGTGTTCCAGGGATGCAGTTTACACTGAACAAAATCGATTAGCCACAAATCGATTTTACTGGTAAACCGCGTCTCCGTGACTCGATTTACTTGAGTTAAATCCGAGCTCCCACAACTCGGTTAACAAAGTATTAACCCGAGTCCCCTTGACGCCATTTACTTTGAATTAAACCGTGCCCTCTTGAGGTGGTTCAGGCGCATTAGAACTGCATAGCGAAGACGTGGTTAATATTCTTCTTTCCATGTCACCAACCCTGCACAAGTGGCTGTATAAATGTAATTATTCTTTTTTAAGCATTATTTTTTTTAATATTATTTTCAAAACCGACTCCCCCACTCCCATATCATTCTTTCTCCTCCCTCTTCCTTACACTCTCTCTCACACTCTTCTCTCTCCTCAACCCAACACCCCAACCCATCATTCTATCTTCTTCAACTTGCCAAACCGATTAACGCTAGCCATGGCTGATCAACGCTGGTCAATGCCAATTAACCTGGTCAATGCGGTCAACATGCTGAGTTACCCTCTTGCCTTCCCTAGTCACTTCTTACTTTGCCGAGTCACTCTCTTGCCTAGCCGAGTCACCCTCTTGCTTTCCATCGTCACTCTCTTGCTTTGCAGGATGGCCTTTGATTTAGCCAAGTAGCATTACCCGAGTTGAACTACCTAAGCAATTACCTACTCTCAACCATCCACCTTCTCTCCCTCTTTCCTCCAACTCTCTCTCTCTTCTTTCTCTTCACATCTTCTCTCTCTCACCCACCCCCAACCTTACTAGATGACATACATGCAAGCCTCCTTTCCTAAATCTTACAAAGGCAATGCCTTAGCCATTAAGCATCGGGTGACGTGTCAATACACATGTCAACTAGAGGATGAACCCGTACACCATCCGTACCTCCTCCTCTTCTATAAATAACAACTTCCATTCCCCCACTCAACATAAGGGAAAGAATAAGGAACACACCTAATGCAGGGAGCCCTCTCGTATATTTATAGAGATAATAGAATACATAAGGCTTACAAGGAAGGCACAATGGGCTCTGTTAATAAAACTTAAACAAATATGATATGCTCTGATACCAATTTGTTACGAATAAATCTTAATGCGGAAGCGAAAACCCTGAAAACTTGATTCGATTCAAATAATATGACTAACACAAAACGAGAAGTAAACAAATATGGAGAAAGAAAGAACAAAACAAGAACACACAATATTTACGTGGAAACCCCTCTACAATCGAGAGGGGAGAAAACCACGGGCGGAGATGGAGATTCTTTATTAACTGAACGGAAGAATTACAACGACACTTCCCAAACGAGATATATGGAAGAATTACAATCACTCCCTCTGAACTCTAGTAGCACTCAAATATCTTGGAGGAATTACGAAGTCACCTCTTTTTCTTAATTGCGGCTCACACGCTCTTTGATTGGATCTGAATGGGAGAAACTTCTCACCTAAACCGAAAACCCTAAGCCCTTATTTATAGAAAATAATTAGGGCCGGCACAACAAGGCTCCCGATCGATCGGGAACACCCGATCGATCGGCGGTCAAAACTTCCAAAACACTCCGAATCTTTCCTTAAATCACCCGAAAGATCGGCATTCCCTCCCGATCGATCGGTGACCACACTGCAGCCCCATATAAAATAAAACAAGTAATTTGAGACATAACCTAACAGGCTCGATATACAATACCAAATGCCAATACAATATAGTCTAACATCCCCTCTCCACCGAAGCAGGAGATAACCGAATACGAAGGTTGTGCTTGAAAAGAAGAAAAGATGCCACAGAAGGCTCTTTGTGAAGATATCTACAATTGTTGAGAGGAAGAAACATGAAGAATTTGAACAAGACCCATTTGAACTCGTTCACGAACAAAATGGATGTCAATCTCAATGTGTTTAGTGCGAACATACTGCACAGGATTGGTAGACTAGTATGTAGCAGAGACGTTATCATAGTAAACTAAAGTAGCCCTGGGAAGAAGAAGTCCAAGTTCCCCAAGTAAAGATCGAATCCAACAACACTCTAAGACGGCATTGGCTACAGCACGATATTCTGCTTCTGCACTGGATCGAGAAACTGTAGGCTAACGTTTAGAAGACCAAGAGATGATGTTACCACCTAAAAAACATAGAAACCAGATGTGGAGCATCAAGTATCGGGATATCCAGCCTAATTAGCATCTGAGTATGCAATAAGTTGATCCACGCGAGTGGGACAGATAGTCAGACCATGATCAATTGTGTCTTTAATGTACCTGAGGATGCGTTTGACAGCCATCCAGTGTGGCAAACGCGGAGCATGCATGAAGAGACACACCATTGCACTGCATAAGAGATATCAGGACAAGTAAAGGTAAGATACTGTAAGGCACCAACAATGGACCGATACAAAGTGGGATTGGTCATGAGCTCTCCATCATCCAGTGAAAGTTTGGACATTGAATCTATGGGTGTGGCAACGGGCTTGCATACTTGAATTAAGATAAGAATAGACCTGTAGGTAAGTGAGACACTGAAATCACGATAAAAAAATTAAGGTGCCCCAAGTCAGTCATATCGAATTCAGAACGAAGAGAATGAAGCAATGTATTGAGAAACGACTCAGAAGAAACAGTGAGAACTATGTCATCCACATAAACCAGCAATATAGCCATGTCGAATCTATGATGTAAAACAAACAGCGAGGAATCAGATTTACAACTGACGAATCTAAGACGATGAAGAAAACTAGCAAATCAAGTACACCATGTGTGGGGTGCATGTTTGAGACCATAATAGGACTTGTTTAGCTTGCAAACGTGATCAGGAAATTGAGAACTCATGAAACCTGAGGGATGCTTCATATAACCTTCTTCATTGAGAGTACCATTCAGAAAGGCATTCTTGACATCAAGCTGATGAATAGGCCACTTAAGGAAAGTGGCAATGGTTAAGACAGTACGGACTGTAGCAGGCTTAACAATTGGAATGAAGGTTTCACCGTAGTCAATGCCATACCTCTGTGTGGATACCTGAGCAACCGGTTGGGCTTTATAGCATTCAACCTAGCCAGTGGAAATATGTTTGATGCGAAAAACCCATTCAGAGCCAACAATGTTGCCGTGAGTGGGTTTAGGAACAAGATCCCAAGTCCCGTTGCGAATAAGAGCATTATAGTCATCGAGCATTGCTTGTCGCCAATTATCATCAATAAGAGCCTGCTTATAAGAATATGGAACTTCGAGCAACACAGTATGAGCAAGCATAGAAGGCTTGAGAAGAGGTCTTATAATACCAGCTTTTGAACAAGTGATCATGGGGTGAACTGAACTGGATGGGGCAATTGGTGGCAGGGATGGTGGTGTAGCATGAGGCTCGAGTTCAGTCAGATCCAGAGCAACCGATATGGCTAGAGCGGGTGTAGCTGGAGCAGCTGGTGTGGGCAGTGTGGGGGCTAGCGGTGGTGGAGCCAACGGTGTCTCGACGGAAAGCAAACTGCCGGTAAAAGGGGATGATGTGAGTGGAGAGGAGAAAACATGATGAAGACGTTGCATTGTAGTTTAAGAGAAAGCACCTAATTGTCCAAAGGGGAAATCTGTTTCATCAAAAATAACATGCCTCGAGATAATAACTTTGTTAGTAGAGAGATTCAGACATTTGTAACCTTTATGATTTAGTGGGTAGCCCAAGAGAACACATAAGATAGATCGCGAAGCAAGTTTATGTGGAGTAGTTGTACTCAAATTAGGGTAACATGCACTACCAAAAATCCGAAGATGATCATAATTAACCTTCTTTTTATACAGATGTTGGTATGTTAATTTCATCTTTATGGATGTAGAAGGCAATAAATTTATGATATGAGTGGCAGCAAGAACAACTTCAACCTAATATTCCGAAGGCATACATGCTTGAAAATGAAGCGAACGCATCATATTACCAATAGTCCTGTGCATACACTCAGTTTTCCCATTTTGTTGGGAGGCATGTGGACAAGAAACCCGACTAAAAATACCCCGTTGCATAAATAGTCCATTAAAATCACGATTGATATATTATGTGCCATTATCACACTGAAAATATTTGATCTCAACACCGAATTGATTTAATATGAGAGCACAAAACTGAACGAATAAATCTAAAACCTCAGATTTGGTATGCATAGGGTAAATTCACACAAAATGAGAGTAATCATCCAAAAATAACAAATAATACTTAAATTCACTTAAACTAAAAACAGGCGATATCCATACATCTAAATGAACAATATCAAAAGGACAAGAGGTACTAGTAACAGACTTCTGAAAAGGAAAACGACTATGTTTGCCAAGTTGGCAAGCATGACTCAAACTGGAATCCGAAGAATTACTAAAAAAAGAAATAAATTTTTGCTTAGCTAGAGTAGACAAAACTGGCTCCCCTCGATGGCCTAAGTGACGGTGCCAAACTAAAGAGGAGACACGTGACGTGACGAATGATGGAGGAATAGAAGGTGATCCTGGTACGGTAAAGAGAGGCCCCGGACTGACACATGTTATGATGGTGGACTTCGATTTAGGATCTTTGACAGAAAAACAAAAAGAGTCAAATTCAAGAAGACAATTATTATTGAAGCAAAATTGACGAATAGAAAGTAAATTTTTAGAGAGCCCCAGGACAAATAAAACTTTATTTATGACAAAGCGACCCATGGGAGTGGATACAACATGATCCAATTCCAACAATGGCTAGAGACGCACCGCTTCCTACTAAAATTTTGTCTAGCCCATTATAAGGAGACAAGGATGTTAAGATATCTCGATTGTTTGTCATGCTAGAGGATGCCCCACTATCCATGACCCAAGAAGAGTCAAGAATAGGGTTCGAATATGACTGTGGTGAGAACTGAGAGGCATCAAAACTTGGATAAAAACTATAACCATAGCCAGTGGTATAAGTATTATTTATAGGAAGAAACTGTGGATAGTAAGATACATTACCACCCTGAAGAGCCGTGCCAAACTGAGGAGGGCAATTACCATTATTTTATGATGGGTAGAAAGGGGGCATGTTCCATGGCATCCCTCTAAAGTTTGGGCCTCACATATTTGGCATCCACTGATGACCATAACCATGATTGTTATGCCCACGTTCATGGCCATTACCTCGACCCCCGTGGTTCCGACCATTACCACGGCCATTACCACTTTGTGGACCATAACCTGGCTGATGCAACATTTGTTGAACTGGGAAAGCAAGGGGCTACTCGATAGGAACCAGCTACGGTTGCGATTGTGGTGCGGCAATAGTAGCAGTGCGAGTAGAAGAACTTGTAGCAACGTAGTGTCAGCCATAAAGGAAGTCGTGGTGTTTCAGAGGGTGGCGCGGTAGGGAGCATGGCGGCGAGGCTAGGGTTTTTAGAGTCTTAGGGTTTTGAATTTTGGAAGAGGAAGAGAAGGAGGCTAGGGTTTGCCTTGTTTACGAGAGGACTAGAGTTAGCTCTAATACAATAAAGAATAAGGAGCATACCTAATGTAGGAAGCCCTCTCGTATATTTATAGAGATAATACAATACATAAGGCTTACAAGGAACGCCCAATGGGCTCTATATATACAATACCAAATGCCCATACAATATAGTCTAACAATAAGATCCCTCTCACCCACTCTCTCTCCTCACACCTTACACTGTCTTTCCCTTTCTCTCTCTCCTCACACCTTATACTCTCTTTCCCTTTCTCTCTCTGGACAAGACATGCCTCAAGGCTTGACCTCATCCCAGAAACCTTACTCTACCCGAATACTTTCTCTATCCAAACATCCTACTCTCCCCAAGTATCCAACTCTTCCAAATATCCTACTCTCCTCAAGTATCCAAAGCTCCCCAAGCACTCTACTCTCCTCAAGTATCCATCTTTTCCAGAGTATCCAACTCTCCTGAACATCCTACTCTTCCTAACATCCCACTCTCCCGAACATTCTACTCTCCCAAAGTATCTAACTCTTCCCTTATATCCAGCTCTCCCCAGCATCTATCTCTCCCCTTACTAGCCAGTCCTCCTACTACGAGCCAACTCTCCACTTTCCAGCCAACCCTCCCACTACTATGGACCCCTACAAGGCAAGACTAACTAGCCAAGCCCTATTAGCCGACCTAGCTCAGCTCTCCAAGAGCTACTGCCAAATATTTAAGATGTCCTACTCATCCCAAGCTAAGGATTCCACCTAAGCTAAGTAGTTCATTACGCTTATTTACTATCTAACCAAGACCCTTGTTGACTTAAGCATCGAAGGGTTCCCCCGCAGACCAACCCCTGGGAGCCACTGACAGCTTTGCTTGTCTTGCAAGAAACACCAGGTCAAATGTGCAGCTGCTAACTTCCTAGCGAGAGTTTGAGTCCGGCTCTCATCCTAATGAACCTATCTCGATGTTTTTCTGGAAACAATTGGGATAAAAAGTAGCACTAATAATATGGTTGAAATTAAGGTTGGAATAAAAAATAACATCCAAATTATGGTTGGGATAAAAAAATCTTAGCGAAATTATGGCAGAAATTAGGGTTAGGATCAAATTATGATGGAAACTAGGGTTGGAGTCAAAAAGAGCACCCAAATTACATTTTAAATTAGGGTTGGAATCAAATGTAGCGGCTAAATTAGGGTTGGGATCAAAAAGAGCAGAGAAATCATGGTTGAAATTAGAGTTAGGATCAAAAGAGCAGCGAAATCAAGGTTCAAATTAGCGTTTGAATAAAAGATCAAAAACTCCAAGTAACTCAAATTTTCCGATTTTGGCACAAATAGAAATTGAATTAGGGTTAGGATTAGGGTTAAAACTCACATAATCAATGAAATTGTTGCGTGAGAAGTAACTGAATATCATTGCTCATCTCGGCATCTTGCTTTCTTGATTCCATCGTATGCTATAGTTTGGTTTTTTGGAAGAGAGGAATGTATATAGAGAGAGAGGGAGGGGGGTCAGATACATGGAGGGAAAAAACTTCTTTTTTTGATTAATTGTAATAAGAGTCATGATACAAAAAAAAGCATGTCTGCAAGAATGAGGTCTGAATCACCCTGAGTAAAAAGAGAGTAATAGAAAAGGACAAAATAACGCGAAACCACACTCTGAGGAAAAGGAATTAAAAGGAAATTACAAATGATGCTAAATGATGCTAAAAGACTTCACCATCACTAGAGATGACAAAGAGAAGGATGGGACCAATGCGCTAAAACAAAAGGGGTAAAGTAAGCAATCACCGATAGGAACACAAGTGGATCATATCAGTCCTACCAAGTAAGTATATAAAATACAACACTTAACTCCCTATTTCATCTTTGCGACCTTCTTGAAAACGATAGATTCATCTCCAAATGCAATCCAAGTTTCTTATACAACGCCCACGCTCACTCCGTAGCAGGAAGTTTATAAATGTCTTCAACATTTTTGCACATGTTCACCAAATTCCTCTTTGTTTGATTATCAAAAAGCTCAGCAGCCTTCTTCTCGCTTGGTTTACCCTTTTTTCATGCGCTTCATTGCTCGCTGGCCCTTCGCTAGCCCTTCTTAGAAGAGACAATATTAGAAATGCCAGCAGTTTAACTCTCCTCTCACCTGCCTTACTTGATTCCTCTATGAGCGAACACTATAATATTTCTAAATAATTTTCATCCTCATGAAATAAACCCTCCCTCACCACATCCTTGTCTCTATACGTCGCCTTACGAGGATGTGGCTTAAAAATCTTTGTTATTGCTTCGACATCAACAAAAAT
This sequence comes from Simmondsia chinensis, assembly GCA_018398585.1. Classification (NCBI taxonomy): domain Eukaryota; kingdom Viridiplantae; phylum Streptophyta; class Magnoliopsida; order Caryophyllales; family Simmondsiaceae; genus Simmondsia; species Simmondsia chinensis. The sequence continues at coordinate 7,823,890 of JAGTTD010000002.1, read as the reverse complement.
TGTCTTGACAATGACACTAGCCCATACAAGTTTGACACTTCCATTGAATAGTCAAAAATGTATTTTGTGGATTATATATTTAATTATATACCTTAGGTAAATTACATAATAGTATCATGACAGTTACTGTACTAATTTTTAGTCCATAAACTTTGTAAAAATAAATTTTTGGTCCAAAAAATACATATATTTAATAAAATAGTCCAAATAGTGGTGCGTGAGGATGCACAATAGGTCTCTCTTCTAGTTATTCTACATTAGAAATACCATAAAATGACTTTTCAAGTGTAAGATGGAGGAGTAGGTGGGGATGGTGGAGTTATCAACAAATGAGAACAAGTTTTATATTTTTTTTACACCGTTGTTTGGAATATTTTACTAAATATATGTAACTATTTTTTACTAGAATATTATTTTACAAAATTTGAGAACTAAAAAATTAATACATCAAATCTCAGGATACTAATATATAATTTACCCTATAGGTTATATTGAATTTTATTTAATCAGGCGGTTACCAGACAACTTTGTATCAAGATAATTCAATCAAGTTCAAATCTAACAAGATTAAGGTAGCGTGTATTGTGGTAAAAAAAAGGCGGTGCGTACTGGTCTGGACCATCAATTCAAAACCAACTCCATCAAATTTGAGACTTGGCTACTAAAACCTTGGACCAATAACATAAGTTTCATTCATTATAAGGGTCGAATGCATGCAACTATGACAGCAAGCATATGAAGCATACTTTCTTGAACTGTCATCAGCACTCTAATTGTATCACAAAACCAATGTTGAACTATAGTTCAACTACTCCTACAAAAGAGAGGGAAGAAAAAGGAGCACGTATGCATTGAAATGTGAAAGAAATTATTTCAATTTGGTTGTTGAACCCCTACTTAAATCTTCTGTGCCCTTATTTATAGTCCTAAACTAAATTGCCCCTCAAAGATTTTTGCAAGCATGTTTCATCTCTTCAAGGGTTCGAGCTTTCTTTGTTATGTTGAAATTTCTTCAGTGATGGACTCTATTGAGGGGTGGCATTCTCCTTATCCACATCTCCACAGATATCCTCAAGGCCATGTTTGCTTTAACATTCCAGATAACTGCCTCAAGCTAGAAATTTGTTTTATTGAAATGACATCGTCCTCTAGCATACTTATAAAAAAATCATACTCAAGCATATGTCACGCTTGAGTTATTTCTTCAAACACGTGCTAAGTCATGCACCACTTAATTAAAATGAATAAGATATTTTATAAGTGTCCAGCATTAAAGTTGGGTGTCTTTTAAAACTACAGGGCTACATGTGATGTTTGCAAGTGTTGATTACGTGCACCTATTATCAAATCAAAAGGATACTTGGTCTCCATCACCAACTAGCCACCTAATCCCTTTTCGGATCAAAACTCTACATTCTATGATATGTTTCCAAGTTCGAGAATCTTATAGTTCTGAATTGTAGGAGAAGAAGTCACGATTCTTAAAGATATTTGCTTTTTACAAGTTGAACCCAAAACTTATTTGGATTACATAGTGTTTGTGATGATTTTCGTAAGTGTGCTTATTCGTCAGTGTACTTATTCATCACTTTGGAGTTCTGTACGAGGTGGGGCTCGTTAGGATGAACTAAACTCAAGCTCTAGCTGTATGCCCGACTTAATATTCCCTGCAAGATCAAACGAACAGTTAGAGGGGCCTGTGGAGCAACCCACGGGGGACCCATCCGGCGCTCAAGTCAGTGTCAATAATATGAAATAATAAATAATGGCAAGTAATAAATGAAATAATAGAGATAAAATTCTTAGCCTGAGGACTGTAAGGCCTTTGAATGATTATTGCTCCAGGGAGATTATCATAGGAATCGGTGAAGGTGAAGGGGGCGTGTAGTCCTTTTATAGAGGAAGACTATTTATGGGTGAGTATGACTGTACTTAAAGAGGAAGAATACTTGTGGATGGATATGACTTTACTTAAAAAGGGAGGATATTTGTGGATGGGTATGACTTAAAGAGGAAGGATATTTGTGCACGTTTGATTCTATCTTTTGTACTTGTGCACAAATGTGTTTTGGAGGGATAAATTAGACGAAATTGTGTTGATTTTGCCCCTACTGGGCGAATTGTTTTGCTTTTGCCTCTACTGGGCGAATTGTGGTGATTTTACCTCTGCTGGACAAATTGCGTTAATTGTGGCCCTACTGGGCGAATTGTGTTGATTTTGCCTCATTGTGTTGCTTTTACCTCGACTGGGCGAGTTGTGTTGCTTTTACCTCGACTGGGTGAGTTGTGTTGCTCTTGCCTCTACTGGGCGAATTGTATTGATTTTACCTCTGCTGGGCAAATTGTGTTGATTGTGCCCCTACTGGGCGAATTGTGTTGATTTCGCCCCCTGCTGGGCAAATTGTGTTGCTTTCGCCCCTGCTGGGCGAATTGTGTTGATTGTGCCCCTACTGGACCGATTGTGTTGATTCTGCCTCTATCGGGCGAATTATGTTGTTTTATCCTTACTGGGCAAATTGCGTTGTTTTAAATTTTTGTCCAAATAATTATCTGTTTAACCTATTTGCCCATCTACAGTAGCAAGCTGCTCAATTATAGTTTACCAACACATAGTACTTTCCCTCCTATAAGAAAGCTTTAACTCATTGCTTCCACATTTCTAAGCCCAAGTCCACATTTTTCATTTGATTTACAAGTCTTTTTCCATGCAACCATACTCATTTCACCATTTAGGTTACTATGTTCCTAGAAGAAATCTCGATTGGCCTTATCAATACTCCGACATCCTATTTTGGGAATCCGAAAACATTACATGGAGTGAGTTGTTCTAAGGTGGATTGAATAAGAACCACTCTTAACAGCTTTAGACAACAAATTAGGCTCCTATGGGGCAAGCTTGTGGGAGACACCTTCATAAATAAGGCAAATTTCCTCCAACACAGGCTGACCTCATAACCAAGTTGTAGCACTGATCCCCCATGAAGCCACTAGTTCAAGGTCTCGTAGTTGCTGCATCATTCTTAGAAAAGAAACACGCAAACTTGTTGAAGTTGACCAATTTCCCTAATTACAAGCAATAATTATATAAAAGTGCATAAGTTCCCAGCATAATTCCATTGTAACGTAAAAAAAAAAAGACTATCTTTTACAAACAAAAGACAAGGGATTATGGGGGACTATCGTGAGATTTTTACACCCAGATATTTATAACATAGGTCAATCTTGTCTTAAAGAGCTTCACCAATACATTAATGCGGATTATAAATAGATAGGGCGTAAGAAGGTCCCCTTGTCTTGGACTTTCGGATGGTTCAAACAGCCTCGTCAATCAATCATTGATAATAAGGGGAAATATGATACAATTGAGACACATTTCATAATCCAATTCACCCATGTAAAACAAAAGCCCAATCTATGTAGTAATCCTGGAAAAACGTTCTCACTCTATTCATTCATAAGCTTGTTCCATATCCAGTTTAAGAGCAACGCACCCATTTCAGCCTTTCTTTTGACAAAAAGTCTTCATTATTTCATGGGCTATCAGAATATTATCTTGAATCATTCTCCATGGAGCAAAGCCTCCACGCATTGGGTTGATAAGATACTTTGCTTCTAAAAAAACAGACTTTTTCATCCAAACCAACAAAGTTTTTAACAAACAAGATATATTTTGAAAAAAGAAAATCATAAGAAAAATACTTTCCCTTCAACCTAAAAGCAAGGGACCAAAATATATTCGACACGTTTGGTCATATAACACGACAGACTCCACATGATAACCAAAGCAAAATGACAAGTTGACAATAACTTAAAAGTTATCACTCAACAATCAATCTTTGGAGGTATTGCAACACATGAAACCCCATTAAATACCAGTTTAGCCTCTGTACTTCCACCATGAGAGCTCTTCAGCAGCACATTCATACAAGGAAAATGCTTTGTTACGCAACTACGTAATATCTATGCCAAAACATAACGGATCGTTAGAAGACAACATCAGTTACTTGTCGTCGTAACAATACCATAGCTTTACCATATATTGGTACTCAAATTGCGTAGAGTTTTGAGGCCATCCCTTACACCCAGTTAAATATGCATATAATTTCAGGTCATTCAACTGACGGCCATGCTGATTTATCAATTAAGGGCATTTGGTATAAGCGAAAAGGGCATTTGGCATTAGCGAAAAGTGATCACATCTTCAACCACTTGGGTTTAACGGGCTTCTTGTCAACTGGCTTGGGCTCTTGAATGTCAGGGGGAGGAGCAGCAGCAGTCTCAGCTTCAGGTGGGGTTTGGATGGGTGGTGCCGGTTCAGGAATGAGCTCTAATCCTTTCAAGGACATTAGATCTTCTTGTAGGAAGGGGTTGGAACCAGCTTCATCACCTGCAAATGGAACATATTGGACACCTGTTATTTTGAATAGCATCGTTACGCTATCTATTATATTATAGGAGAAAAGGAGACTGCTCAAATGCACTGACAAAATCTTAACACAACATGAAGACGGCACGAAGTGCACTTGGGTCGGCGTTTTTGGATCTAGGTTGAATTTGGATCGACTCCGTTAGATAACTGGATTGAATTAGGGTTCGGATCGGGTTAATCCGTTTTCAAAACATTTTAACCGTTTACACAAAAATGTTAGGTTATTTCACGGTGTATTACTGCTATTTATACCTTTTATAGTCTATGTCAACATAAGATAATTTGAACTATTATACAGTAAAATTCATTTGATAATTAATTTCAATAATTATAAATATGTTAGTTATGTATTGTTATATCAACCATAAACTATATAATGCTTGTCAGTTCATAAACTCACATGCAACTAAAAACACTCCATATGACTTAATGGGTAACCGTGGGTTACCAGTTTTAATTTGGTTAGATAGGAATTAAGAGTTTGTGACCCGTACTATAATCAGGTTAGGTTCAAGATGACTCTTTTTCTAAAATCCCTAACATAAGACTAACACAAATACTGCATGACACGGCACAATTTTAGCCTCAGACACATAGAATCACGGACATGGATTTGGAATTGGACGGTTCCAATCCTGAATAGTTTGGCACCTAAACAGGTTCATTTTCGCAATGGATTTCCAGGTCCACAAAACCAGCAAAGCTGACTAAATTCACGAAAAATTTCATGGAATACTTTGAAATAAATCACGTTTGATCTCAAGTGAATGAGAAATCTAGAGCTACGTCCACTAGCAAAAGCTCACCTTCATGAACAACCAGCTCAGTGAATAGTTAAACATGGGTCCAACCGAGTTGTTTGTTCCTCAGACACTTGCAGTCAAACCCAGCCAGACCCCACAACCAGGAACAATTTCACCCATGCCAAATCATTCTACAGATGAGCTCAGTACAGATAAATTCAAAGAAAACAAATAAGATTCTACAAACCTACTCAAATCTGTGAATTGGCTTAGACGGGTCCTAGTTGTGCCAGGTCACAAGTCCCAACCATGGAATGGGCATCAGACTCTTGAATGATGACACAGATCAGCTAATCATAGGTTGCCGTGGCAGCTGGGTAGGTTGACTTGGAACAATCTTTCACCCCGTGACTGTGAGTGACTTATTATTTAAACACTGGTTTGGCTCCTGTCAATAAATCACCGAAAACCTACCAAACAACTTCCTTTCTTAACTTGGGAGCAAAGCATCTTCAATAACAGGCCGTACAGATATCCCCAGTTCAAAATATGACATTAGCTTTTCAGAATAGATAAAAAGAATGAAATTAAATGAAGAGACAGGGAAAGAACAATCTTGATAAGAAGTGTAGATATCCTTAAAGATGCACTGGTTTTTTCAGTTTTGGCAACTCAAAATTCTCTCTTAACCTTTATTTCACGAAATCACGCAATTCTTCTTGTTGGGTTTATGGTTGTTTGGTGTCTAATTTAGTGGGCCTTGTTTATGAAGATGGGCATTGGGCCAATCTAGATCAAGCCCATGACACACTAGGGTTCAGAGTGTGACTATACACTCATAGCCGTTGGGTTGTGAAGGTTGAAGTACAGCACAACATTGCCTCCTATACTGTTCTCAAAATAGTAATACTATTGTACTCCCCCTCGGCAGATGTAGGCTTCGGTAGAGTCACGTAAATTCCGATGTTCTTGATATTTTCCACAATCCCTTGGTTTGTGCATGCTATTTCCAATTTAAGTTTTCCGGGTGGTCCTAACACTTATCTGGATTTTGCTAGGTTTTTATAGGACATCTTGCCAATAGGAACAATTTCACCCTTTTTAACGTTCATTTCAGGACCAAAGGATGCTAAAACAAGCAAGGAAAAAACAAAATGTGTAACTTAGGGGCCCATCAACCCAAACAGAGCATTTATGTTCCACTGTGAGATCAAGGTGGGAAATACTTGAACCATTTAGCACATTCATCGAGAAATGAAGAAAAGACAAGAGAGAGGATCTAATGCAGAGAACCTATAGGGGAAATTGATGGATGCTGATTGTGGCGAGGTTAGAAACCCTACTGTGGCAAATTGATAGATTGTTGATCTTAGTAAGGTTAACAACCCCATTACAGCATAATCAATTTCACCACCTTGGTAGGCTAGCCAATGATACAAATAGATTCCTGATCTTAAAGAGGTTAGGACTACTACAACAAAGCTGATTTCACCATTCTAGTTGGTCAGCCCAAGGATACAAAAGAACGCTTAACCACAGAGAGAAATAAGAGAGAGAACTCTCAACCCTTTAATTAAATCATTGAATAAAAGAGGTACAAGTGAGCCTCTATATATAGAGGGCTAGAGATACAACAAATGACATAAGCAACACTAGAGCAATAGTAAGAGTAAAAGGGTATAGGTGTCATTTCATGAAAACCCTAGTTTGCTTGACTAAAATGGAAAGATACCCAATATCTAGAGATATACTTGAATATACGGTACGACTTTAAAATAAAATCTAAGATACTTTTACAAATTAAGCTGATAAAGAATATGCTAATTAAAGTAGACTCAATTAAAAGTAATAACTAAATTATGGCCAATCTTCATGGCACTCCGTGTTAGGATCCCATCACTCCTCCAGAGATTAAAAGTTCAGAAAAGATACACATCTCATATCATATATAGCACAAACACCATTTTCCTCAAGATGTTTAAAAGACATGTCCAATGATTTCAGATTCCATCCTCTTCATACACGCATCAAACACCCGGGCACATTTAGTTTTTCAGTAAAGGGGGCCAGCAGACAGCCTCTTTTTAATCCTGGTTTCACCTTAAAATTTACTCGTTAAATGTTCTTTTACATCAACATGGGGTTAACTGATGCACTACATAGCACCCATGATTGAAGAATCTTAAAAGATTTTTAGATATACAAGTACTTGTGGGGTAACAGGTGCCCACAGGGCTAAGAGTGAAGTCTCAGTCATTTCAAAAGTCAAAAGCAACTACATGCTAGTTAAAACTAACTCTATTTGGAGCAGAAGTATCTAGTTTTGTCTTGGTCCCCTAAGGCCTAAACTACATCACCGGTTCCCTTAGAGCATCTGAAACATCATCAAGATCTGCCGCATGAATAATCATCCCAAAAGTTAAACGGAAATCATTTTGCAACAGAAAATAGCATCATAGATACAAAATGAGTTGATTGTTTGACATTGGGAAGTTTATGAAAGCCACCACAGCAGTGTGCGTGACAGATTCCAGATTAAGAGATGACGAGTTGCACATAACATACGAACCAACAGATTACCTCATGCTTAAGTCTATCTCTAGAACTACCAGGGATAAAAATAACCAAAGATACAAAGACAAACACCAGCAACAGTAAATATGCTATGCTACACAGACTCGGGTACATGAGGGTCTGACTGCCAAATCTAAAATTTAAGTATACAGGGACACAGCTAAAATTTACAGATACTAGCATGCACGTACTACGTCATAAAATATAGTCTTCAACTATTTTTTTCCTGATTTTATAATCTTAGGGTCTCTTTGGCAGTGCTGTGAAAAATAGTTTTTTTCAGAAGCACTTTTTATAAAAATTCTTTTGTAAAAAGTGCTATTTCAAATAAGTAGTTTGTGTTTGGCCCAACCAGTAAAGAAGCTCTTATTATAATATTATAAGTGTTTGGCAAATGTTTAAAAAAGTGCTTTTTTCTATAAAATTAACAAAAAAATATTTCAAATATTTAATATTTTTTTTAAATATTTAAAATATTTTTTTTTGCATTATTTAAAATATCTTCTAAATATATAAAATATCTTTTAAATACTTAAACTAATTTTTAATGTGTTTAAAACATTTTTTCAATATTTTAAAAATATTGAATTTTTAAAAAAAATTAAAATATTTTTCAAATATTTAAAATATTCAAATATCATAAATATATTAATAATTATTAAAATATTTTTTCATATTTAATATATTTTTTAGAATATATAAACTACTTTTTAAGTATATGAATTATTTTTTAAATATATAAATTGATTTTAAAAATATTAACAAACTTAAAGATACCTGAACCAAATTTTTTCAATTGTTTAATTTCTGCTTTTGCTTCTGCTTAAAAGGAGAAGCACCAAATTTCTACTTTTACTTAAAAGCAGAAAAATAATTTCAATTTTTGATAAAAAGTGCTTTTTTATAGTTACCAAATACTCTCCAAATCTCATAAAAGTGCTTTTTTCTAGCACTTTTTTCCCCAGAATAAGTTAAGCCAAACGGGCCCTTAATGACATATCATTTCTGTTATAAATCTTATCATAATTTTATATCAATAATTACTGCTAAACTAAAGTAATGAGAAAAGAAAGGCAATTAGAATATTTGTGTATTATTATTAAGATCACAAAGTGCTTCAAGATGATAGTGTGCAGCCTCTGACAGCATTTTGCCATGTCCAACACTATTCGTGGCCAAGTCTGGGTCGAATTGAATCACATGGACAGATATACTAACCTTTTAGCTCATCACATGCAAAGTAAACAATTGCACCGGGAACAAAGCCTGCGGAGAAGAAATCTTGTGAGGTATCTTTAATCTGCTTCTTAGGTGGAGTAGTATCTGAAATAACCAAACATCAAACTATGTAACTGTAATTCCATCGACGAACTCAATCCACGCATGAAAGTAGAACTAGAAGTGTAAATGAGTTGAGGCTGCTAATGAGCTAGCTCGTCAAAAGAATCGAAAGTCTGCACATTTTAAGCACAAGTCAACATAAGGCAGCTTGTTTACCAAATTGAGCAGATCTTAAGGTGCCCAACTGAGCCAACGTCGAAACCTAAATGAGCCAACCTAGACCTACATTGAGTCCAAATAAGCCTAGGTTGCAAGGTTGTTAGAATCGGAATTCTACTTATGATCCTTAGGAGTCTGTACAATCGGAATCGTAGGTCCGAATCGAAAATCGTAAGATTCTACTGTTAAGGGATAAAATCAATCCTGAGCTTTCACCCATAAGCTTAACCTTTTTGAAAGGTTAGTTCGTCGACATGGTATTCAAGCCTTATCGACCAAGAGGTCATGAGTTCAAATCCCAATAACCTCCACTTTCAAATATTAAATAATTTAAGCAAAAGATATAAGATGAACCTGTGCAATAGGCACGCTCAAGCCTAATGCGCATTTGTATGAGGGGGCATATTAGAGCGTAAAATCAATGTTGGGCTTTATCAGCTTAAACTTTTGGGAAAGTTGGTTCTTTGACATCTACTACATGTATTATATAATTATTTTCCTATTAAAGTTAGCTGCATAATTTACAAAGTATTTATAAGACCTCAAAATACAAGGTATGTATAAGAAATGTAATCAAATATGATAATATGTTATCATATAACATAAATGTGTCATTATATACTCGAAAGATCATGAGAGCTTTCAAGATATATATGTTGCTAATCAAACTTTGTAAGGTTATAATTTAAAACTAAGCTTAATTTAAGTTTCATGAGAATATATAAACATTGATTTAACTTTCTTCTACTTCAAGTTAAAAAAGTATGTTCGTTATCGCTTGAAATTCTTACTTTTTAACTTTTTATGTATGCATGGTAGGATCAGTAAAACCATATTATGATCCTATCCATTAGTTTTGTTTAATATCAATGGATTGAAAGACTCTACAAAATTAAGATTCTGCTTAGGATCCGGATCGATCGACGATTGTGGGATCGTAGAATTGTAAGATTCTAAGATCCGGATCAGGAGTTTAATAACCGTGCTAGGTTGAGCTTCAATGACCCTAAACAAAGCACACGTAGCATAAAGTTTGGAATTATATTCAAGCTCAATCGAGCCAAGCCGAGCTTGAGCTCATCATGATTAGGAGCTCAAGCTTTAAGTCTCCAAACTCGTCAAGCTTGAGTCAAGCAAAATGTTAGTGAGTTGAAACTCAAGCTTGACCAGTTCGGGCTTGGCTCTGCTTTGCGCATTTTCACCCCTAAGTGGGGATCAATAAATAAAAAAACAGGTGAACATGTACATACACAAGTAAAAGGGTAGATCTGGACAGGCTATTGCTTTCTTTACAAAATCAAAGAGACTTTGGATTTTCTCTGATGGGTGAAATGTCGCCTCTAAAGTATGATTGTCTGGAAACCGCACCCTAATCACAACCTGCCATTTAAAATAAAAATCAGGTCAATTACTCTCTGAGAAGAAATTATTCTATCACTGTAGAAGTTGACAGGCTCTGAGAAAGCACCTTTGTTACTCTTGACCTACGAGCAGCCTCTTCAGCTTCTCGTATCTTTCGTGTCTTCAAGTACTTGTCTGTTGTAGACAGAAATCTTACCATCAGTAACAATTTGTGGGGCTTCACATGGATTAAAAATAACACCATCACACTTTACTATGGCAGCTGGGAAGAGAGGACATAGGCAAATTCATACTCATTTATGACAAAAACTGATGAGAACATGCCATAAATGTTTATGAACATAAATATCATAAAACAGATTGTGGTAGCACACATTCGTAAAATATGCCATTAGCATGCAGAATGCTGGTGTGTAAGCCCAAAGGGTTTGGCTCAAGTATTAAGACACCCAACTTGAAGTCTTATAAAGCATTAGGTCTAGGATTGAATCCTGCCATTAGGAAAAGAAGTTCTTTAAGGCCATCCACTGGGTTTGTGGGCCCAACTTACCACGTTGCACATAAGGAAACTTCCAAATGGGTGGTGCTCGCGCCCAAGGGTGGCCTACACCCCAATGGGGTGTAAACGATCCGAGCCGCTCATGAGTAGCTCGAATAAAACATGACTCAAACTCAAATTAACCAAGCTCGAGCTCAAGTTCGAGTATCAAAAGACACTCGATTAATAAACGAGAACGAGTACGAGTCGAGTAGTGAACTACTCGGCTCGATACTCTATTAAATACTCGACTCGATACTCGATTTAGTACTCGAGTCGATACTCGACTCGTATGAAGTAGTTATTCTGTATTATTTTCTTTTGAAATGCATGGCTTATAACAATAACAGCAAAATGAAATAAGAAAGCTTGAATTTCTTGTAAATGATGGCATGTTAAATTTGTGGTGGAGTGAAAGAACCCTGTATTTGATTTGCTTGTATTTTTTGAAAATTAGGTTTTTGAAGCATATTTGCTATTAATATATCAATGATTTATTGTTGTTTATGTTATAGTATGAGCAATAATTGAGTATCCAAATTGACTATAACTAATGTTCGAGTGCATAGAATAATACTATGATGGAGCTAGTTTGTTGAACATTCATATGCACAATAAACGAGTACTCGAGTAGAGTCGGGTACTCAAATAGTTAATTAAGTTCGAGTTCAAGCAAAATTTACTGCTTGAATCAAGTTCAAGTACAAGTTCGAGTACTCGAGTAGTTAATCAAGTTCGAGCTCGAGCAAAATTTACTAATCGAATCGAGTTCGAATACCTGAGTAGTTAATCGAGTTCGAGTCGAGTACTGAGATACTCAGCTCAACTCGACTCGATTACACCCCTACATTGGTAACCAAGAAAAATCGTGCAAATACAAACATAAAATTGGAGACTTTTCTAATTCATAGCGTTGTTAGCACCAAAAAGAAATGATGTTAAATTTGTGAAATTATTAGTTCTTAAACTATCGACTATTTCTGGAAGCTCCTCCTTTCATGTTACGCAATGGTTAAAAAATAACAAACGCGTTATATGTATAAATATTTAAAAAAGACTAATAACATGTGTGAAATTTTTATTCATTAAATAGTAAAATATACAATGATAAATCATACATTTTCTTAGAATCAACGCAACATTCTATTAGAAACTAATAATTTGTCTAGGAATAAAACATGAAAATAAATGCCGATGAGTTGACGCTTAGGCAATGGTTAACATTGGCCGAGAAATAAAACAGTGGTTATCGACTTACCAGCCTTCTTAACTGCCATGACACGGTAATAATCCTCTGCAGTGAACTCATAGAAATCATCTGTTTCCTCTGAAGAAATAAACAACTAAAAAAGTTAAAGAATCAGAAAGCAGATAGCTTGTATGATCATGAAGATGTTATTGCTAATTCTATGGAAGTTCCAATCAACGTCCTCTTACCCATTTTTACTGTATCAGATGGTGATGGGGAAGCACTGGATGTTTCAAAAACACGGAGTTCTCGTCCATATTTCTCTTTAGCCGCTTCCAATTTGGCCTAAACACTTTAAAAGTAAGAATGCAATTGCAACACCAAAGCAGTCCAAGAATAATAGACATCAGGGCTGGCTAATCTACTTAGCCAATACATACCCTCTGAACAATAGCTCAACATAATACTTTAAGTGTTAAAGATGCTCTACAGATGCCATCCTAATCTAACCGCGGTTCAAAACTGGAAGGGATAAAGGGATGAAGGTGGGGGTGGGGGAGAAGAAAAGAAGAATCCATTGCACGTGTAGTGATGTAGAGTTGTTTTTACAGGCTTAAGTAGAGGTAACAATTGAAAATTATTTCTATGGAATGGAACCGAAAAAGTTCAGCTAACATCACAAACTGATAAATGACATAAGGTTTTCGAATCTCCCAATAGATGTACGGGCCTTCAAATCAAGAAAATATGGTATACGATCATGGACATCGCAATACACTGACAAAATGAGATGATATATGGCTTCAATTAAGGTGATACATCATGAAATCTTTCCAAGCATCTAGTTATATGAACCAGACATGACAAAAACAAACATTATTCCAAGTAGGCATGCATTTGAGCAATTTCCATTCGCGAGGAGGTGGAACCACAATGGCCATGTAGATACATCGCCATATGTTCCCGCCGAACAAGATTATTTGATGTTATATATAGGTTGAGTCCATATTTTTCATGTGAATTGAACCATCAAAAAACAAAGCATAACCATAGGCATAACCAATGTAAATGCAAGACATGATTTATCAAGGTCAGGGATTAACACACTTGGGCAAACATTTAGCAAGTACTTGAATCTGAGCTTTTTCCGACTAGGTAGGGTTGACCGTGCAAATCAAAGCACACGGTAATATGTCCTATCATGAATAATACCATCTTGAAGCTTCAATAAGAAAAAAGTGTTTTTCCTAACACAACCTAACAATGTCCTTTTAGGTCCCCCCCACCCCAAAAAAAAAAAAAAAAAAACTCACTTTATATGCCCAACTCTCATTCCGTTAGGTATCCATGTCCCTCATCTTATACTCAATATGTGTCACCTTCACTTTATCTTAAATGCACTGATTTCTAATCTTATCTTTTCAAATGTACCCATACATCATCACTTATTCTCATCCACGCTACACTCAAGTCTGCACTTGGTTCCAATTGGTTGCCAGACATTTTAAATCATAAAGCATACCATGTCTATCAAGGGGAACATATTAAAATATGTCACCAACTAGTGAGGGGAGAAACCCTTTTTGCATTTCTTTCTTCTCATTATTGCTAGTATCATTCACAACTAGTAGTTGCTTGGGGAAGGCCACGAGAATATCAGTTTAAAAAACCAAAATTTTTTATTAATTATATCATAAGATCTGATGAACACGAAAAAATTAGCCAAATATAATGATTTGAAATTTTACCAAAATCCTTACGTCAAGAACATTATTCATAAATTCAGACATTATATAATAACATTAATTCAATCAAAAAGACAAAGTCAAATCAAACCATAGTTAACCCACAAGACAAACTATTTAGAACAATCAATATTGAAAAAGAAACCAGTGAAATTCTACAGAAATCCAGATAATACATGATCAAATTAATTCAAACAATTGGGTGAAATCGAAGCAGATCCAAGTTAACCCACACAGCGAAGGATTCAAAACAACTAAAATTGAAGTAAAGAACAGTCAATTCAAACAAAAGAGTGAAAATCAAACCAAAACCCAAGTTAACCCACATCACAATTTATTCAAAACAATCAAAGTTAAGAATAACCAATGAATTCTATATAAACAAACCCATACATAATACAATTAAATCAAACAAAGGAGTGAAATTGAATCAACCCCTGCTTAACATACATTACAAGCAACTCGAAACAATCAAAATTCTAGCGCAGAAATCCAAACATTTGATAATAACAATCTCAAACAAAGGTGTTAAATTGAATCAAACCCTAATTAACCCACATCGCAAACAATCCGAAACAATCAAAAAATGAAGTTAAACAAGTAATTTCAAGCCAAGAAAACGATTAAACAAGATACATAAACAGAGTCATACACGTAGAGAGAGAAAGGGAGGAGAGAATTAAGAAAGAAAAGGACCTTAGCAGACTCAGCATCCATGGGGTCGACGTTGGTAAGCCTCCTTCGCTTCAACGCCAGTGGAGAATCGAGGTTCATTACCCACTCTACAAGCAATTATCCCCTCCACCCCAAGTCACCCCTCTCTCTCTCTCTCTCTCTCTCTCTCTCCTTCCCCCTCTCAAAAGAACCTTTATTTTCTTAAATTTACGATTATTATTAGTAAAATTTTCATTAAATTACCAAAAAAAAATTATTTTTTGTGCAAAAAAAAATTTAAATAAAGCTTTATTTTTGTAAAAAATTTACAATATACACCTTATAACGATTTCTGTTAAATAATATGTCAAATGACAAAATTTGTCCTTCCTGGAGTTCATTTACCGGGCACTAATACACCGGATTTCATTAAAATTCCGAAATTATGCATGCTTAGATGAGAGTAGTATAAGTATAGGTGACCTCCTGAGAAGTCCTTGTGTTTCCAACCCTATAAGGTTGGGAGTCCTCTGAAATAGCCTCTTGGCAGGATTACACCTGAACGGGTAAGGGTTAGGCTGCGTATATTTATCCCGCAGACCTCACTTAGGCGGGAGCCCTTAATGCAGTGCATCTGTTGTTGTTGTTGTTTTCCTTTTATGAAATAACGAAACTAGGAGTTATATTTTTAATAAAAATAAGAAGAGAGTTTTATATATTTATTAAAAAAAATATTTTAATTATTTATGGTTTAAGATTATAATTTTAAAAGATGAAAAAAATCTTTTTTTAATTTTTATAAAAATATTATAAAATATAATATAATATTTTTTCAAATATTTTTAATATTAAATTTAAAATTAAAAATTTTAAAACTGTATGAAATTGAAATTAAACATATTATGGAAAAATATATTTTTTGTAAAAAGTTTGACAAATTTAATAATATTTTTTTAACTTTAGTTTTTCAGATTTTTTCAAAAAATTTATTCCATAATTTATTCTCAAAATTTTAATTTCTTATTTTTAAATTTTAAAGTTATTAATTTTTATTTTATTTTAATTTTTAACAAAAAAACTATTATAATTTATCTCAAAATTTAATTCAGGTATTTAAGGTTATAAGAGTTTTATTAAATTGATTTTTTTTTAAAGCTTACTTTAGGTAAAGTAATAATGGTGATTTGATAAATATTATTAAATTAAATAACACTTAAACACAACATTTTGGTTAGAGGTGGCCAACGGGCTGGGTTGGCCCAAAATCCAACCCGGCCCACCCCGTTTGGGTCGGGTGGGGCCTGGCCCCGGTAGCGTTCCCAACGGCTCTTTAAAAAAAATACTCATTTTTTTCTATAAATATTAACCATATTTTTTCATTTCACCACACAACAATCATCAATTCTCTCTTCTCTCCAATTCTTTCTTCTCTACTTATATACAATTATTTGCTCTCAATCTCTCAAGTTTGAAGTTTCGATTGTATTCTGCAAGTAGAAGTTCAAATTTTAGTTTTCGCTTCAATAAAATTAGTATCGAAATTTTATTTATTTGTCATTTTATTTATTTTACTTGCATTTTATAATCATAAATTAACAATATCATAGCACATAATTCATCTTTATCTAGAGCTGGTCGATCTAGTTCTAGCTCTTCTTAACCGCCTAAATTTCTTCGAACGGGTAGAGGAGTTGAGCTTAATATATAAGAACATATATTTTTAGAACTCGGTCATTCACCTCGCTATACAAACACCTATAATTAGGAACAAGAATACCTCTACGAGCAGGATTATCCTGAATTGGATGGTGCGGGATGTTTTGAACCCGAACCCAAACCTACCAATGATGAAACTAAAACCCCCACCTCTATAGGCAGTAGTAGACATAATACTAGCAATGTATGGCAACACTTCACACTAGATCGTCAATATAGTAAAGCATACTATACTCTATGTGATCCTCCAAAAGTTTTCAGTCATCCACTTAATAATGGGACTGGTATTTTAAAAAGATAGCTACAAAGAAGCCATCCCAAATTAAATGCGGATAGAACCCAGCAAATTCTTGTATAGCAAGCGACTAGTGTGCTTGCTAACTTTAAGTTTACAAATGAAAATAACGGACGCGAATTAATGAGATATGTCACTTCGGCTGAAAGGCCGTTTACGACTAGCGAAGACCGTAGATTCATTAGGTACTGTAAAACCACGTTAAACCCCGTCGCTCTAAGGATCCCTTGGAGCACTTTGAAGCGGAATGCATTTAGAGAATTTATAAATATGAAAAATAACCTTTAAGATATTTTAAAGGCGAACACAAACATGTTCTCATTGGCGTCTGACACATGGAAGTTGAAATCCGATGTAGCTTTCATGTGCATAAATGCACATTGGATTAATTCTTCCTATGTTATGCAAAAATGAATAATTCATTTTTGCCTATTCGAATATCCCCCCACTGCTCATGTAATCATGAGTGCCATTATGAAAGCATGCCGTGAATGAGGGATAGACCACAAAACTTTCAACATTACTTTTGATAATGCTACTAACAATGATGCATCTATTAAACAATTAATTAGGTAGCTGAAGCCCATGTTAGATGGAAAATATTTTCATTTACGTTGCATCTTTTATATACTGCATTTAATAGTAATGGATTTTTTTCGATAATTTAATAGTAATTGATGGTTTGCAACTTATAAATGTTTTTCTTATGGCTGAGAAGTAGCTAAAACAATTAAGATATCTGAAACTAAGCAAAGAAAATTTAAAAATCTGTGTGACACACATGGCATTCTTTATAAAAAATTTAAATTATATACACGTAATAGGTGGTCATCCACGATTAATATGTTAGAAATAATCATACCACACGAAGATATCTTAATTGAATTTGTATAGCAAAATCCTTCAGATCTAAGTTCTTTTAGTTTCGATTTTATAAATTGGAATGTAATTAATGAAGTCTATAAAATTTTTATTATTTTTAAAGAGCATTTTTTTTTGGATGTTATTATTCAGCCATTATACAAGCAATGCCTAGACTGGTAGATATTGCTACTTGGATGGTAGATAACTCCTCCAAACCCGTGTTGCAAAGCTCTATTTCTGCCATGAGGGAAAAATTTTTTAAATATTATTCTGAATTACCACTGGCATATTGTATTGCCACCGTTTTTTATCCAAGTAAACTTACGGGTTTGCAATTATTTGCACAAATATTTTACAAAAAAATGAATCCAACTTTTGATGTAGTATCTTTTATTGCTGGAGTTGATGAAAATTTATGTAATTTATTTTTCCTGTATGCTCAAAGACTATCATCTGATAGTACATATGTTTCTTTTACATCATCTTTTTATCATCTTCTAATGGAAAATCATATGCGTGGAATATGTTGAGCCGATTGAAGCCCAAACAAAGTCCGACGTCATATGATGAGCTAAATTTGTACATGCATTTGCCTATGCTTGACTTCAACGCGACAGAGGCGAATCCATATTTTGATATTTTGCAATGGTGGTGCTCAAATAAAACCTAATATCCCGTGCTTTCCACCATAGCACGCGATATGCTAACATGCCTGGTGTCTACAGTAGCATCGGAATCTGCGTTTAGTGCAGGTGGTAGATTGCTTGGATCAAAGAGAGCGAAGCTAACACCGGCCGCCTTAGAAATGTCGGTGTGCTAAGAACTGGATGGCTGCAGCGGATAGACCAAGACCGATTGAACATGGGTTCATCAAGCGATTAAAAAGACGTGCGCAGCACTAGTACAAGTACCGCACCAACCGCAGTAAGTTTAGACTAATTTATTTATATTGTTATAATTCTATTTTTATAATATATTTTCTTTTATAAAATATATTTGTAATTTTATATGTCACTATTATATTGTTATAGTTGTATTTTTTAACAAGTTATGATACATTTTATTTTATAAAATATATTTATAATTATGATTATATTGTATTGTATTTGTATGTTATATTATTTATCAATAAATTATACTTATTTTTTGGTGAAAATAATTATATATTTTTATAATTTATAAGGCACTATTATAATTGTATTGTATGTTATATTATACATATAATATATATATTATACAATAATTAATTTAAAAATAATCCAACTCTATTTTTTAACTAAAAAATAGCCCAACTCTAACTTTTCTACCAAAAAATAACCCAACTCTATTTTCTAACCAAAAAATAACCTAACTTTAACTTTTCTACAAAAAGTAATCAAAGTCTAAAATTAATTTTAAAAAAACACTGAATTGATGGCTAAGCATGGCGTGTGATATGATGCTCCGACAATATATTTTTCTTCTATGTATTTTTGGTTTGGCTTGATTTCTTACCAAACTAAAAATACGTTTTTCCGATAATTGAATACAACCTTGCAAAAAGGCAACATCCCAAGGCAAAGAACAAGCAAAACAATTGAGGAATATGACCAGAGAACTAGAGCTACAAATGAGCAGAGCCAAGTCGAACCAAAGCTTGATCGGCTCAGTTCAACTCGTTAACTAAATGAGACCAGCTCGATATTAGTATCACTTATCTAACTGAGCTGCATATCTGTGCTCGCTCTGCTCATTTACCAAATGAGACCGCCTACAGAGAACAAACCAAACCAAAAATACTTAGAAGGAGAATATACTTTCGGAAAATCACATGTTAGTATTTTTAAAATCATATTTTTAGAGTTAGGTTATTTTTAGATTAACTGTAGAGTTTAGTTATTTTTTTGTAGAAAAGTTAGAGTTGGGTTATTTTTTGGTATATTGACATATAGTTGGATTACTTTTACATTAATTATTGTATTTTATGTATTTATTAAAAAAAATTGGCCCAGGTCTAGGCCAAGGCGAGGCATAGGCCAGGCCTTGAAGCGAGCCCGGCGGGGCCCGGACTAGGCCTAGGCCCGAGCCCGGCCTAGCTCAGCCCATGGCCATGCCCAGTTTTGGTCAAATGAAGCCTAATACTGTTGGAATTGAAAAACATCCATTAACAACACTTGTTGTTTTGGAGAAGAACAGAAGAAGAAAGAAGTAAAAGTGTCTAAGTTGAATTAGATCAAAAGTTAGATACAATTATGAAGAGTCCTTACTTATACAGGTAAGTAGGACTTAAAGAGAGATAAAAAATATCTTCTAACAACCTCTTCTAATAGCCTAAGATTCTAACAACCTAAGTTAGTTAAATAACTAACCACGTGTAGTTAAATAACTAATCAAAATTGACTATACTTCTAATATCCCCCCCTCAAGTTGGAGTGAAAACATTACACACTCCCAACTTGGGAAGGACAGGGATAAATCGTGTGGAAGGTCAAGGCTTGGTGAGCATGTCTGCCAACTAAAGATCTGAACTTGTATGAATGACTTTAATTATGCCTGCTTTCAACCTTCTCATGAACAAAGGCACAATCTATTGCAAAGTGTTTGCGCTTTTCATGTAAACCAAGGTTGTCTGCCAAGAATATTGCAGACTTGTTATCGCAGAAAATTATAGCTGCTTGTGGATGTTGGATCTGTAAATCCTTCAGCAAAAACTTCAACCAAAGTATCTCACAAATGACAGCTACAAGGCTTCTACACTCAGCTTCTGTGGAAGATTGAGAAACTGTATGCTGCTTTTTGGATTTCCATGAAACTAAAGAGTCTCCAAGGAATATAGTGAAACCAGTTATTGACTGTCTTCAATCTGGGCAATTGTCCCAATCCGCATCTGTAAATGCTTTTAGATGTAGGGATGATGCTTTAGGATAGAATATGCCTTGTCCTGGAGCATTCTTCAAATATCTGAGTACACGGCATGCAGCTTGGAGATGAGGACTGCGAGGTTGTGCAAGGAATTAACTGAGCTTGTGAACAGAAAAAGTGATATCTGGCCTTGTTATGGTTAGATACAGCAATTTTCCATTGATCCTGCGATTGGTGGTAGGATCAAATAGCAATTCTCCTTCTGTTTTGCGTAGATTGTCATTTGGATCCATGGGTGAAACACATAGCTTGCAACCAAGTAAACCTGCAGACTCAAGCATTTTTAAGGTATATTGCCATTGGCTTAAAGTTATTCCAGTGTTATTCCTTGCTACCTCCAAACCAAGGAAGTATTTGAGTGAGCCTAGATCTTTTAGTTTAAATTGCTGATCTAGGACTGCTTTTAAATGTTCAGCTGCAGTAATATCATCACTGGCTATTATGATGTCATCGACATAAACAACAATAGCAATAAAGGAACTCTTTTCTTTCCTGGTGAACAAACTGCAATCAGAAGATGCTTTGGAAAATCCCAATTTAATCAAAGCATTTGAGAATTTTGCAAACCATTGTCTACTAGCTTGCTTTAAACTATAAAGACTCTTATTGAGTTTACAAACAAGAGGTGTATGACTAGACTGTTTAGTTCCTTCAAGTAGAAAACCTAGAGGGGGAGTCATGTACACTTCTTCATGGAGATCGCCATGACGAAAAGCATTGTTTACATCAAGTTGTAGCAGATGCCAATCCTTGATGGCTGCTATAGCAAGAAGGGATTTGACAGTATTGAGTTTAGCAACAAGGGAGAAGGTATCAAGAAAGTCTATACCTTCTTGTTGAGTGTACTCTTTTGCAACTAATCTACCTTTATATCGTTCTAGTGTCCCATCAGACTTTAATTTGATTTTGTACACCCATTTGCATCCTATGGGTCGTTTATTAGGAGGTAAAGGTACTACAGTCCAGGTATTATTGCTTTCTAAGGCTCTAATTTCAGCTGCCACAGCATCTCTCCATTCTAGGTGTTTGACAACTTGATAGTATTGTGTTGGTTCTTCATTAAAAGAGATGGATAAGGCTAAGTTTTTATAAGAATGAGACAACTTATCATAACCTAGCATTTTGGACAAGCTATGAAGAGTTGGAACACTGGCTTCATCAAGTGTTTTATCTTGTGTCTGTTGTACCAAGTTGCAATGATAGTCTTTCAGATAACTTGGTGTTTTTAGAGTTCTTGTAGACCTTCTTACAGCAGTAGAGGTATTAAGAACAGAACTCACATTCTCACCAGTATGATCACAAATTGGTTCTGTGCGGAAATAAACAATTCACTCGGATCACAATCGAATCAAATATCACGACAATAATGAGAAATAAACGGACTAAAAGAGAAACGAAACAATCGACACAATGATTTATGTGGAAACCCCTTTACAATCGAAAGGGGAGAAAACCACGGGCGAAGATCGAAGCTTTTATTATTAAATCAAAAGAAGAAGAATTACAATATTCTCTCTCACTCTCTTTTTGTATTGCGGCGCCGCTGGGAATACCTCACAATATTTTTGGATACATAATGACGTACCCTACGTCTCTATTTATAGATGCGCGGAAAACCTGTTTCCCCATCGATCGGCCTGCTCACTGGAGGCGTCCTTCTTTTTACGTAACTTCCCGATCGATTGAGCTCCACCTCGATCGATCGAACTCCTCATGGCCCTTCTCCTTAATATGCCAAGTAATTTTGAGACATTTTCCTTACAGGTTCTGTCATAACATTCTCAGGGTTGTTTAAGACCACATGTTCATTGGCCTGAGGTAGCATCTGGTGCTCCTCTGCGTCATAAGTGACAGAATCCTCATGGACTAATCTTGGTAAAGCAGATGATTCAAAAGGGTTAGGATATGGAGTGTGATGTAGGAAAGGAAATATGTTTTCATGGAATACTACATCTCTAGAAATGAACACACTTTTGTTTTGTAAATCATACAATTTATACCCTTTGATTCCAAAAGAATATCCTATGAAAATAGCAGGTCTTGCTCGAGCCTCAAACTTGTGTTTGTGTGCTTTAATGTTTGAAGCAAAACACAAACACCCAAAGATTCTAAGGTGCTGATAAGAAGGTTTTGTTTTGTAAAGTATTTCATATGGCGACTGATCTTTCAGCAAAGGTGAAGGTAATCTGTTAATGATATATGCAGCAATAAGAACACAATCTCCCTAAAAACAAAGTGGCAACAACAACAGTCCCAGTGCCTCACGGCTCCCGCAATAAGCAGGGTCTGGGAGGGGTGGATGTACGCAGCCTTACCCCTTCCGAGTGGAAAGGAGGTTGTTTCCGAGGACCCCCAACCTGAAGTGCGTGTAAGCCTGCAAGTACAGAAATCAATATATCATCAATGGATTTAGCAAAAATAATGTTTCCACCAGAATCAAAGAAATAGGCATGCAAGCAATTAAGTGTGTATGTATATATGCCAAAAACAGGTGATTAATCAGAACTAACTAAACAGTATGAAAATGCACTACCTGGGGTTATAACTGCCTAGGGATCTTAAACTACAAGTCACTCGCCTCACTATCCTACGCTGCCACCTCCGCTATCCCTATGCTAGCCCTCCATCGTGCCCTATCTGAGGCCATCTTTTCTCTTAGGTTTAGGTGGGTTAGGTCGTGTCGAATCGTCTCCAGCCAACTCCTCTTTGGTCTGCCCCTCCCTCTTCTTCCTAGCGTCGTTTGTAGCTGGTCACACCTTCTAACTGGGGCTGTGGTCGGTCTCCTGCTAACATGTCCAAACCATCTGAGGCGGTGCTCCCTCAGTTTATCCTTGATCGATGCTACACCCAATTTATCTCTTATTACATCGTTCCTGATCCTGTCGTTCCTTGTGTGGCCACACATCCAGCGCAGCATCCTCATCTCTGCCACTTTCATTCTCTGTGTTTGATTTTGTTTCATTGGGCGACACTCTGCCCCATATAACATAGCCGGTCTAACTACCGTCCTATAGTATTTTCCCTTTATCTTTAGCAGGAACTTTCTATCACAAAGCACCCCGGATGCCATCCTCCACTTTTGCCATCCTACTTTAATCCTATTGGCAAGTTAGCTTGAAATCTAAGGGCACGAGCTACATTAAGAAGATGTTGGTGTTTTCTTTCCACAACTGAGTTCTGTTGTGGTGGTCCGACACAAGATAGTTGATGAATTTTGCCTTTATTTTGATAGAA
Source organism: Simmondsia chinensis (assembly GCA_018398585.1). Taxonomy (NCBI): domain Eukaryota; kingdom Viridiplantae; phylum Streptophyta; class Magnoliopsida; order Caryophyllales; family Simmondsiaceae; genus Simmondsia; species Simmondsia chinensis. Next base: position 7,800,146 of record JAGTTD010000002.1, on the reverse strand, counting down.
GTCTAGAAATACAAACTCTTGTCCATTATCACTATGCAGGCACTTAATACTGACGTTAAACTGATTCAATATAAGTGTATAAAAGGCTGGAATGATATTTGAGACCTCAGACTTGTTTTTGATCATATAAATCCAAGTTTTACGACTACAATTATCCACAATTGTTAAGAAAAAGCTGTGTCTATGTAAAGATTCTATATGAAAAGGACCTCAAATATCACAATGTATTATATCAAAGATTGTAGAGGAAAGATTATTGTTTGATATGAAAAGTAGTCTCTTTTGTTTTGCTAGAGGACAAACTATACAAGGATGTTTCAGTTTATTACATGTTGAATAAGTAAAACCAAGTACTTGTAACTTGTGGTCAGAAGGATGCCCAAGCCACTTGTGCCAGATATCTTGTTCTCTTTCTTACTCATATTAACAGAAGACTCAGGTAAAGATGCATTGAGATAAGATTGAGGCTTTGCTGTTCCATTCACAACATAGAGTTCTCCCACTCTTTTACCCGCTCCAATCATTCTCGATTGTGTGTGGGCCTGAATGCAGCAAGAATCGAGTGAGAACACACATGTATGATTCATTGATTCAAGTAGTTTTGCCACAGCTATTAGATTGTATTGAAAAATAGGAGCGTAAAGAACATTGTGTAGGATGAAGTCTGGGCCAATTCTCACTGTCCTAGTGTGAGTAACTAGAGCTTTAGCTCCAGTAGGAAGTTGTATATTAAACTACGTACAAGGTTTTAAGCTTTGAAACCGATGATCATAACCACCTATATGGTGTGTAGCACCTGAATCAATAATCCAAGCATCTTGACTTGCAGAGATTTCATCATGAGCATGCATAACAATTGATGAAGAACAAGAAATTGAAGCAATACCAAACGTTACAAATGAAGCATTGACTGTTGGTGAAGAATCTTGGTTACCAACTGCTGGTGTCTGATTTGTTGCTTCCAGTTGACAGCTCAGAAGAGAGAGGAGCTGCTGGCATTGTTCTGCAGTGAAGGAGACTAGAGCACAACCACCTTGTTGTGGCCCATCAGGTACAAAAACTTCTGCAGTAACATTGTTAACCTTAGGCCCATTTTGGCCTCTAATTTTTCCTTTGTATCTAGGAGGAAAACCATGCAATTTATAGCATTATCGACAGTATGACCAATAATCCCACGATGGGTATGCACAGGACGATCTTTCTTGTAAAACTTGTTTTGAGTTTTGCCCTCATGGGCTTTACCAAGCATAGCCATAATATCAGAAGTGACAAAGGCATTTTTATTGCTTATTTGCCTTTGTTTCTCTTGCTGTACAATCTTTGAAAATACTCTATTAATGCTTGGTAAAGGATCAGTGGAAAGAATTTGTTCACTTAGGGAAATGTAGTTACATTGACACAACCCACAAGTGCATTCAGGCAGAGGATTATAAGCACAAAGTTCTTTCCATAATGCCTTAACCTTGCCAAAATATGTAATTATACTCATATTTTCTTGCTTAAGAGTAGACATTGCTCTTTTTAATTCAAAGATTCTAGGATCATTGTTTTGGGAAAACCTTTCTTTTATGTCATCCCATAGCTCTTTTGCCGTTCTACCATATATGATAGTTGAACCTATTTCTTTCGAAACTGAATTAAGTATCCAAGAAAAGATCATTGAGTCGCATCTAGACCATTTTTCATAATCAACATCATTGGATTGTGGTTGTGGAATCTTGCCAGTGACAAAGCCCAACTTGTTCTTCGCATGCAAGGCCACAGTCATAGACTTAAGCCATGTATTGAAATTTTCTAGTCCAATCAATAATTGGGTAAAGGGTTTTCAGAATTGCTCAAGAAGTAACGAGAAGAAGCAAACTCTTCTGTTTGAACATGATGGTTGGCTTGCGAGTTCGCTTGCGAGTTGCTTTGTGGGTTGCTCGAATCAGCCATACTGCTGCTATAACAAGAAATTGTGCAGCAAAGAATGAATTCCTCTTCAATAGGAACTTGTAACAGAGTTCAGTTCTTGAATTCGCGAAGAACTGGAAGATCAGATATGAAGCATGTGAATTGGTTATGCTCTGATACCATGTTGGAATTGAAAAACATCCATTAACAACACTTGTTGTTTTGGAGAAGAAGAGAAGAAGAAAGAAGTAAAAGTGTCTAAGTTGAATTAGATCAAAAGTTAGATACAATTATGAAGAGTCCTTACTTATATAGGTAAGCAGGACTTAAGAGAAGGATAAAAAATATCTTCTAACAGCCTCTTCTAACAGCCTAAGATTCTAACAACCTAAGTTAGTTAAATAACTAACCACGTGTAGTTAAATAACTAATAAAAATTGACTATACTTCTAATAAATACGCAAAACTAAAGCTAACGAAGCTAATGTAAACATCTTATTTGCAAATGTTTTGCAAAAGTAGGGTGATTCCTAAAAATATAAAAAATAAGGAGGTTTTATGCAACCATATAAAAAAGTAAAGTAGTTTTATGAAAATTTTCCTTATTATTATGATTAGAGATATTTTTCTAAGGACTAATATCTTGATTTAACAGAGAACTAGAGTCTCTTCATGCGATATATGTTTTATGATTAAAAATAAGAGTTTTTTACAAAAAATAAACGAAATTTTATGTGTGATTTCAAAGATCCACTTAAATTTTCTTATTTTTCAAAAAAAAAAAAAAACTAAACTTTCCAAAAATTTTCAATGTCATCTTCAAGTTAAAGCAATTATCCTTTATTTTTTGCTGATCTGGCATTTAAAAAATATTTTTTTAAATATAAAAAACTATTTTTTAGGTATTTACAATTTTTTTAAATACTTAAAATATTTCTTTAAATAGTTGGTATATTTTGAAATTATATTAAAGAAATTTGAATTTTTAAATTATTTTCCTTTTTCTAAAAGCCCCATTAACAAAAACTAAATGATGCTAACAGAATTAATGTTAATGTGTGGCATTAAAAAATTTTAAAAAGTTTAGGTATTTTTTGAAATATTAATAAATCTAGATGTTTTTTAAAAACGGATATAAAATTTAGGTGATTTTCAGTAAAAATAGCATAAAAATAATTGTATATATGTATTATGTTTGTGATTAAACTAAATGGTAACTTATTTTATGTGTTAAAATATCAAGGCATGTAGGTGATAAATGCTGCGATACCTTAGTAATAAATTATTTTTATTTAATTATTACTGGCTAATGGGTTTGTGATTCTTTAATAATTTTTTTACTATCTTGTATAATTGGATTCCAAATCTTTAGAATTTGATAATTGAAGGATGGAAAATATACAAAAAGCAGAATTTATAATCTTTTTTAACTGGAATAAAATAGTTACCAAAAAAATGAAAGCGGAATTTTGCTTTAACATATAAGAAGATAGAAGATAGATAGGGTGGAATTGAATTTAAAATTGGATTATCTCTATGACTATCTTCATCGACTAAAATTAGAATTGGATTATCTAATTATAATTACAATTTTAATTCTGATCGAATTAAAATTAGAGCATAAGGTTATGTTCAGCATGGAATTCAATTTGAACAATGGAATTGAAATTTTTATTTCTGATATAAACCAAATATAATCTAGCTCAAATCAATTGGAATCCCAACATATATAGATATATTTAGATAGTATAAGCTCCAAAATGAAGGTTTACAAGCTCAAAAAAGGCAAGGAGACAATTTTGGGGGGGGGGGGGGGGGGGGGGGGGGGGGGGGTTGGGGTTGTGTGTGATATATAGAGAGAATTTGGGGGAGAGGTAGAACATAACACACATTCATCACATACTCAACCCTAGCTCACACTCTCCTATATATAGGGAAAATATCTAAAAAAATATCTAGGGTGATGTGGCAGGAGATGGAAGGATCTAGAAGCTAGTAGATGTTGTCAGCAGAGCTAGTTGGCGGGTGGAGATCGAGTTAGCAGTTGGAGATCGAGTTGTTGTATGAGCGTTGGCAACAAAGTTGGCAGAAGGAGTGTTGGCGGTAATGGGGAAGGAGGGCTAGCGGCAATGGAGGAAAAAGGTTAGCAGCTGAAGATGTCTTCACGCTTTCTGCTAACTTGGCGGGAATGATGGCGATACAAGTCTTGGCGATAGCAGCGGAGAAGGGCTTGGCGGTTGAGGAGACGCCAGGTTTGTATCAATGCTGCCCCTTGAGACGATCCTCCTCCTCGAGGATCGAGAGTAGGATAGCCGCCATATATATGTCATCCTCAGGTGAGCTTGGCGGGAGATGGTCAGGTATGTATGGCAGCGGCCTAGGCGAGTGGATACGAATGAGAAGGCATCCTTCTGTATGCCTAATGCCATTTTAGCTCGTATCAATTCTTTTCCCTCCAAAGACCCTTGTCCCCAAGGGTCATTTATATCGAGCTAAATCATAAATGTAGATAATCCTCCAGGTTCAAATATTAACTTTAAAAATTTCAGCAAGATATGAGCCATGAGCCATCCTTCTAGAGAAGGCAAAGTACTATTCCGTATAACCTCGGCGTGTAACATCTCCTTGATTAGGGAGTCAGTAATATCCCTTTGGAAAAGGGGATGGTGTTCTAGCCAGAGGTTGATTGGGTTGCTGGGTACTCGGTAGTTATAGAATTTGCGATATAGTGGCAGCTTGATGGAAGATGTTAAATCATCCTCAAACTCAAGAAGCAGTTGTTGAGGCTCAGGAGGATCTAATTCGGTTGGCGGCTCTATTTTGACGGAGAGCAGTAGAGGCGGGTCAGAGACTGGATCCACATAGATGGCGGAGAATGAAGCTGCTGTAGAGACAATCTGTTTCCCATTCGCCATTGTCATGGAAGGGCGACTGGCTGCTTCAATAGAGAGGCTAAGAAGTGGGGCAATGGTGGTATCCGGGACTGAATCTGGGCTTGGATCTAAGGCCGGCTATGAAGGAGAGGCATCGTGATCATCAACTAGCCATCACGACTTTCATGTCATTAGGGGTCCTATAGGTACTGAAGTACCTCTCACAGCGATGTAACCGCCCCTCCACACCCTGACCAACGAATCTAGGAAATTCGATCATAGTAAATCGGGTCGGAGCTTTGTAATTACCTCGTGCAATTACTGGAGCAGCCAATCCGGGATTCTCTACTTGTGGGGTTGGTGGGTGGTATGAAACAAGAGCAGGTGTTAGGGCCAGATTATTCACCACTTGCACGAACCCGGTGACTTGCACTGAAATGCCATGAATAACCTCCCGAAGCTCTTCCTGGAGCTCTTGGAACGATCTCTCCAAAGCATTGTGGCAACGATTGTTGGCCTCCTCAATCTCCCTCAAGGTGACCTTGAAAATCATTTAAGGCATTTCATCGAACCCCTTATGTGCAAAATTGGAATTGCACTTTAATAGCCTTTTCTTCTCTTATACAAGCCTCCTATGTATGGATTGAGCTGAGCAACAACGAGCAAGCCGAGGAACGAATGCTCTAATACCAATTGATACAAACTAAATGTAATCGAGCTCAAATCAATTGGAATCCCAACAAATATAGATATATTAAGATAGTATAAGCTCCAAAATGGAGGTTTACAAGCTTCAGAAAGGGAAGGAGACATAGAAGAGCGGGGGAAGAAATACATAGAGAGAATTTGGGAGAGAGGTAGAAGATAACACACATTTATCATATACTCAACCCTAACTAACTCTCTCATATATGTAGGGAAAATATGTGGAAAATATCTACAAATATCTAGCGTGATGTGGCCGGGGATAGAAGGATATAGAAGCTGGTAGATGCTGCTGGCAAAGCTGGTTGGCGAGTGGAGATTAGGTCGGCTGTTGGAGATCAAGTTTCTGTATGAGCGTTGGCGGCAAAGTTGGCGGGAGGAGTGTTGACGGTAACGGGAAAGCAAGGCCTGGAGGTAATAGAGGAAAAGAGGCTGGCAGCTAAAGATGTCTTCATGCTTTCTGCTGACTTGGCGGAAATGATGGCGATATAGGTCTTGGCGGTTAAGGAGGCGCTAGGTTTGCATCAATGCTGTCCCCTTGAGATGATCCTTGTCCTCGAGGATCGAGAGTAGGATAGCCGCCAATATATGTCATCTTGAGGTGAGCTTGGCGGGAGATGGTCAGGTAAGTATGATACTAGGCGGCAGCAACCTAAGCGAGTGTATACTAACAAGAAGGCGTCCTTCTGTACACATAATCCCATTTTGGCTCGTATCAATTTCAAATTTGTTGTAGTTGGACTATGATAGAATTAAAACTTCATTGTTTTAGTAATCAAATGAACTAGTAGGTTGTAATTTTATATAATTATCTCAAGTTTCGGGTCAAATTATTATGGGTTTCAGTCAACTGGGTTGGTTTTCAATTGGATTAAATCATTTAAGGTTCGAGTTTCAGGTCAACTTGGGCCAAATTTTAGTTGGGTTAGATCATATCCTACTCTAATTGTAATGGATCTTGGGTTCCTTTAGGGACTAAGGTTAGCATGGATTAGGTTTGGTTTGGGTTGGGTAGGGTGATTTCGGACTCAACTCATCTTGATTTCAGGTCAATTAGTTTGCATCGTTCCCAGTTTCGAGTTAGCCATGTTCAGGCCAAGGTTAGGTAGGACCAAGTTAGTTAGGGTCATTTTAGGTATCATTCATCCCGAATTTTTTAGTTTATCGAGTTGGGTTATTTTCAAATCTAACTTAGATCGGGTCAGATTCTAGTCAGCTTCGACTCATTCAAGTAGGGTTATTTTGGGCATTGGGTCAAATTTAGGTCGATTGAGTGTTTTGATTTTGAGTAATCTTAGATTTTGGGTCAACTAAATAGGATCCTTTTAGGTTTTAGGTTAATAAAGTGAGTGTGAAATTACAATTCTTTCATCCCATCTCAATGACTTAAAATATATGATTTTACTTAAAACTTAATTCCATTTATTAAACGGTGGAATTGTTATTCTAATTATAAAAAGTGAATCAAGCAACAAAATTGGAATATTCAAAGACTTAAGTTATAATGTTCAAACTTTGATCATTCGAATTTTTGAAGCCTAAGTTAGAAACCATTGATTTATGCCCTAAATTTCGAAATTTTACACATGATTTTTGAAGGATGGATTGCCTCTTGTGAAGTCCTCGTTTTGCCAACCCTATAAGATTGAGGGTCCTTAGAAACAGCCTCTCGGCAGGGTTACATCCTGAAGGAGTAAGGCTGCGTACATCCATCCCCCCAGATCCCGCTTAGGAGGGAGCCCTTGAGGCACAAGGTCTGTTGTTGTTGTTGTTGGTTTCGAATATTTTAGATCTGAATTGTAATGCTTAAACTTTACTGTTTTGAATATTATTATTATCTTTAAATCGGTAATGTCCGGTACTTAGGGGGGGTCCTGACTGTCGTAGTTCTCTACCACTAGGCTATATCCCTTAAGGGACTACTATTTTGAATATTATAAGTTAGAAACCCTTACTCTTAGGCTCCGTTTGTTTTAGAGGAAACTCTTTTTTGATAAATTGCGACAAAGTTGCTAAACCAGCCTACCACTCGCTAGGTGAGGCCAAAGTCCAACCGCACCAACACGGGGACCAACAAAAACCAACACAAAACAAGAAAATAAGAACAACACGCTCGCCACAAAATGCGACACAACAAACAGTGAGAATAGGACCAGAAAAGACACGAGGACATGAAACAACAGTGCGCGCCAAACCAACACAAATAGGGAACGTAGCTGAAGAAGAACTAGAAGGCCAACACAGAAACTAAGAATGGGACTGAAACTACAGCCCAGCCCCCAAACCATATCATTGAGTCAGAATGTCTACCACCATAGCCGGGTCGAAAACATCAAAGTTGAATCCCACCTTCTCCCCGATTTCTATAACTCGTTCCGCATTCAGGATCCTCTCATCTTTTTCTTCTTCCGTGTTCTTCTGGATTCGATTTCCCTTATTCCGTTTTTTTCCTTTTTCTGGCTGACTTAGCGAATTTTCGGCATTACTTCTAGGCGACATATCCTTCAGGAATTCTTGCAGCTCTTGCTTCTCTCCTTCCTTCATCTTGCGCTTGATCGTTTTTCTCTCTCTTTTTGTTGTGCGGGGGTTTTCCTTTTTCCTCCAGCTCGAGTAGGGCCCATCCGTTGATGGAGCTGAAACTTGCTGACTCCGCAGCACACTATCCTCAGCTTGAGAGTTACCGATTACGGTTATGGGCTCGAATCCTGGAAGGAATTCAGGTCCAGATGTTATGGACTCATTATTAGTGTTACTTCCCCAAGTATCGGTATCAGGTGTGGCTATCTGAGCATGATGTTGATCAGCTAGAGCTTCACCATTGTGAACCCATGGCAGTAATAAAGGAGGATGTGCCACCTGCTGTGGAGCGTAAGGCATGGCATGCAGGAGTGGTCGCTGTAAGGCCCATCTTCTAATGATTTGACCGTTGAGGTGTAGGGAAACATGTCCAGACGGCTGCCAAACAACTCCCATCCCTTCATTTGCCAACCGCGAGGCAGGAATTGGTTTTCATATTTTCCTTTCTTTGGCGCGCTTTCTTTGACTGAAAAGCTTTTCTGACGAAAAATGTTTTCCCCCAATGGAGGGAAAATGACTTCCCATGTAAAATAAGGGAAGTCACAATTCCAAGTGGCATAAGAGCCTTTGCGGTAATTATTGTGCGGATATAGATCGAACTGAAATTAACCGAATTGGAACGTAAACTTTAACATCATAATACCGAATAGGAATTAGACTGAATAATCAAACAAAGCCAGATGTTACTTTATCATGGTTTTAAAAGAAACAATTTTCATCATTTTGAATTACTATATAATATTATATAGGGAAGTTATCAATTAGGTACTTCGGGATTTGAACATTTATTACATGGGTCCTCTGATGTTTTGTTACTATACAATGATGTATCGTAAAGTTTAAAAGTTTTATCACTCAAGTGCTCTGAAGTTTAAAAATATTATAAATAAGGTAATTTTTTGCCAAAATTGTTGATGTAGAATACGAGTTTCAATAATATATATATGTATATGTGTGTGTGTGTGTGTGTTTATATCACAAACCAGTGATTTCTTTTGTAAGAAAATGCTAGTATAACACGTTAACAAAAATTCACTAGATTAGAACGCATGTTATATTTAGGTGATAAAATCTGGTGTCCCAAGTTACCTTATTACATATATTAAAATGATATGACACTTAAGTAATAAATGCTCAAATTTTAGGGTATTTGATGGATAATTTTCCTATTTTATATGGCTTTGATAGTTAATTTTAGGCACTAGTTTTAGTGTTGTTGTTGTATAGTTATTTTTATTTTTCTATTACCTTTTATATATGTTGGATTACTACTTATATTGTCCTATAATAAAATGTAGGATGATTTATGAAAAATGTTTCTTTTAAACTATATACGAAAACATTAATGTGAAAGCAAGTTTTCCTTTGAAACAAACAAAGAAAAACCTCAATCGGATTTTAATTTTCTTGGAAAACCTTTTCCAAAGAAAAACATATTCCTATACGAGGTAGTTTATATGAAACAAACGGAGCCGTAGTGTCCCAAATATGTTGATTATTGTTTCAAAATTATGAAGTTTATACGAGGTAGTTTTTCCAACAGTGGAGTTACATGATTTATGTTGTCATTTTTTCTTAACTCATCTGCAATATTCATCCGAGTTACGGAATGCATTGGAGGAAAACAACACTGCAGTTCCACTATGTCAATCTAAATGAGTATTGCTTGTTATAACTCGTTATTGTTATGGAGTCTATAAGTCGGTAAAAAATGTACATTAAACCTCTCAAACACCATGTCTACTGTTAGAAAAAGATACGAGTAAAGTGTAAATTACAAGGCTTGCATCCCACATAGAAAAAAGAGGGAAGTTTTGTTGAGTTTAAATATATACATATCACTCAAGTCTTTGAATTAAGTTAGGGGTAAGAGAATGGTGACGACCACATGTGCGTGCGCGAGCCGCCTGCCCGCCGCACCATGCTCGGGTGTGAGTGTGGGTGATCTTTTTCTTAACGGGTATCTTTAGTTTTCGAAAAATATTTTAACCGCTCTTATTTACTACGCAATTGCCATTAGTAGCCGTTTATATTATGACTGTTGGAGATTCATAGCTAATTAAAATTTTAGCCGTTGTAATTCTTTACAACAGTTCATATTCCTTGCTTGTTATTGTTTACCGATCCCTTGCAACTGTATAAATACCGTGCTCTACACTGGAGAGTAATATCCATCAACAAAAAACAACATGCTCAGTCTTCTCTCTCTCTCTCTCTCTCTCTATTTTCATCCTTATCTTCCTTTGGGCAAAGTTCTTCAGCTCTCCTACCCTACAATTAACGAGTGCACGTTAAGAGTCGGATTGAGTTAATCCTAGAGGATGGCCGCCAGCACTACTGTTTGCACAGGAGCTGTGGCAAAATCGTCTTTTAGGACAGTGGTTTTTGCCACGGTGCGGTACCTTCAGTATTGTAATTGATTTTTCCACTTTCGGTATCGTTTATTTGAGTGCTGTGTGTAGATATTTATCGCAATTTCACATTCTTATTTAACATCTTTTGGTACAATCCTCCGGGCAACCGTAGACAAAGGTGGCCCACTAGGATCAATTGAGTGAAGCTTACTGTTGAGTCGAAGAAGTTGAGTTACTATTGAGCCATTGATCCATTATTAGCTAATACCGAGCAACTTGTTGAAAATGTGACGAAGCTTGTTTGTCCCACATTGAAAAATTGAAGCTTTTGCCTTATGATCCATATCCTACACTGGAAATTTACCTAAGGAAAGGCTAATTTTAAATATGACCTCGTGAATTAAAGTCTTGAATTAAGTTAAAAATGAGAGATAGATGGGAGCCACATGCCCTCACAGCCTACCCGGCTCGCCGGGCTTGGGTGTGGGTGGTAGTAATTTTACTTACCGTTTATTTTTTTTAATCTCAGCAATTGTTGCAACAAAAAATTAATGGCATTACCGTTTCCTATGCGCCCCTTTCTCTCTTTGGTTGTTCTAAGGGATCTTTATCTCCTTGTGATTGTTGACCATTACTGCTCAATGAAAAGATGTGACTCTTGAGGCTTTGCACCTCTTCCTAATACTCACCACCCATGCTATAAGTATCCCATCTTGTTCAACCTTCCAATCCATCCAAAAAATGAGAACTCTCATCCTCCTCTACTATCTTCTCCCCAATATTCTTCTCTCGGTATGGGCAAAGTTCTCTTAGCATCCCACCTGGCTTCTGACGAGTACATGTTAAAGGTCGATCACTTTAATCTTGGAGGATGGCTGTCAATTACATTATGTGCACCCTAGCAGGGACGAAATTGTCTATTAGGGCAGTGGTTCACTCCACAATGTGGTTACATCGTTTTGTAAGATCTTTCCTCATTTTCTATTTCGTTGCTGTTTTCGAGTACTTAACTATGTTTCTAACACCACTAATGGGTTCTTAATGAGCTATAAACGAGTTCTTAATGAGCTATTAACGAATTCTTAATGAGTTTTTGATAGGCCCTTAAAGAGATCTTTATGAATACTTATCAAAGTAGTGCTAGAAAAGAGATCTTTAGGAAATGGATATTGGTGGGTAATGAGGTGGGTATGGATACGGGTTCCGTGGTGGATAATGGGGCGGATATAGGTATGGATTTGCGTGGCGGGTACGAGTATGGCGGAAGTAGCCCTGTACTCGCCTTGCTCTAGTGTCATCTCTAACTGCAAAGCACCCCAATCCCTAGAAAGCTCTAAATCTTCTCACGTAAGAACGTTTGAAAAAAGGAGAGGGAAACATATGAATAGATTACATTATCGTTAGATGTTGGTAAACCCGCCATCCCTTTGGTATTCCCCTCATCCTAGGCACAAAACTGCAATGTAGCAATACTGGTAATGAAGAAGAGTTATATGAAAGATCTATTTTACACCCTTACATCTAATATTTTGACTATTTTATTAAATGTATATAAGTTTTTGACTAAAACATTATTTCACAGAGTTTGTAGACTAAAAATTTAATACAACAAATTTTATGATACTAATATGTCATTTACTCATCAATTTAGTTATGTGTTTTACTTACATTTTAGTACCCTGATGCTTTTGAAAACAACAAAAAGAACCCTAATCTTTTTGAATTAGAAAAGTAAAAATGACAAAAATACCCTTGAATAACCATGTTTTTAAACAAATTAAGCAAAAATAGATAGTTTTTACACAATACAATATCTTAAATTTCGTGCTTATAAAGTATGAATAAGTGTATTGAAAGATACTCTTGTTATTTTACTATAACATTTGTTATTAACAGGTAACACGTACAACGAAAATACTGCGTAAAATACTGCGAAAATATAGTTGAAATACTGCATACAATACAACAAAAATACTGCCAGAAATTACAGTGAAAAACGGTAAAATTAAATTGCAAGTTACTGTAAATTAAACAGCGTGATTTAAATCGAAAATCAATCAAAAAGTTCAGCGTTATAATGTAGTAGCAGAAAGACGCAGCAAAATAAGTGAACACGACAATCAAATAATACCGAAAGAGGAAGAATAGATTAAAAAATACCGAAGGCACCATGCTGTGGGAAATACCACTGTCCTAAAAGACGATTTTGCCGCTGCTCTGGTGCATACAATAATGTTGGCGGCTGTCCTCCAGGATTAACATGGTCCGACTCTTAACGTGCACTCATTAATTATCGGGTAGGAGAGAACGAGAACTTTGCCCCGAATGACCAAGAAAAGAATGACGAGAATAGGGAAGAGTAGAAGATTGGAAGAAGTAGATGATGTTTTTTTTTTTTTTGGTGTGTCTGCAAGCATTGTTTTCTCCTATATTTATACTAAAGCAAATGCAGAAACCTTCCTCTTCAACAGTAAAGAAAAATGGTCCTGATTTAATTTGTGCAGTAATTAGCAACTAACAGCTATATTTTGGTTAATTTGTGCAGTTAATTGTATTTGCAACAGTAATGGTGTTAATCGCAACAGTAATTAGCATTGCAACGGTAAATTGTTTAATGCAGCGAACATATTTTCCGCGAAATAAATATACCCGTTAACAAAAAGATCACTCACCCCCTCGCACGGCACGGCGTGACAGGCGGGCGGCACGCGCGCGCGTGTGTGGTCCCCACCATTCCTTCATCCAAGACTTAATTCAAATTAGTTAGAGACATATACCCTTATAAACCCAACCACGCCCCCTTAATTTGTCAATGTGGGATGGAGGTTTTTCATTTTTGTATTCACAATGTGGGATGTAACTTTCCTACAAAATTTAGGTTTAGCTTGTATTATTTTTCAAACAATCTCCCAGCGGGGAAGAGAGATAGAAACAAACCGGGCAAAAGGAGTTTAGTTCTTCAGTGCCGAAGTCTTGCGACTTGAATCGTCACCTATGCAACCCAAGTTTAGGACCAACATCTTGCAAGGTGACTTTCGTCTTGAACCTCACAAGGGATTGTATAGTCTTCCACTTAGACACATACCAAACTTCAGATCTCGATAACTCATGCGATTTGGATAGTTTTATAAGCCATGCGCTCGTCCTGGATATTCATAGGCGCTCTAGAATGCAAGTCTTAATCCTTCATAGGGAGCGGCCAGACTCCCACACCTATATAGGTAGATCCCATCAAGTGTGTGTTACCGCACACCACCAAATATATGGATATGGGTCAATTAAGAGCTTAGGCTCAACCTTACCTCTTGGTAACATACAAACAGTGTCCATCAAGTGCAAGCCTAACTTACACCGCCAAACATATGGCTATAGACACGTCTCCGCACTGTCACACCATAGGGAGGGACAACATTAACACAGTACATTCGTCGAATGAAACTATGACTTTTCACATTGAATCTATTAAGACCAGGTTAGATACATCACAATTTATTCATGTATAGACTTTAATCCCATTCCCCTCAATGTTTCTACAATCATTTTACGACAAAGACCTTTTGCCAACGGATCCGCAAGATTCTTTTCAGACTTTACATAGTCTAGTGATATCACTCCACTTTCTAGTAGATCTTTCACGATATTATGCTGGAGACGAATGTGTCTCCTCTTGCCATTATAAACCTTGTTCTTAGCCACAGCAATTGCAGCTTAATTGTCACAGTGAAGTGACACTGATGGAGCTGGAAGCCCCCACAATGGCACGTCTCCCAAGAGACTTCTTAGCCACTCGGCTTCATGACCTGCCAACTCAAGAGCAGTAAACTAAGATTCCATAGTAGACGTAGCAGTACAAGATTGCTTCGATGATTTCCAAGATATGGCACCTCCAGCCAGTGTGAATACATACCCACTAGTGGAGTTTATTTCGTCATTATTAGACACCCAATTGGCGTCGCAATATCCTTCTAATACAGCGGGAAACTTACCATAGTGAAGTCCCTAATCCACAGTTCCTTTCAAATATTTAAGCAATCTTTTCAACACATTCCAATGCTCTTGATTAGGGTTATGTGTATATCTACTGAGTCTACTTACAGCATATGCAATGTCAGGTCTAGTATAGTTCATCAGAAACATAACACTACCAATTATTTTGGCATACTTAGAATGGCACATAGCAACACCGTTATGTTTAGTTAAATATACACTAGAATCATAAGGTGTTCTTACAGGATCAGTATTGACCATGTTGAACTTTCTAAGTATCTTCTCAACATAGTGAGACTGGTTTAAGCTTATACCTTCTGGAGTTTTCACAATTTTAACTCCTAAAATCACTTCTGCCTCACCCCATATCTTTCATCTCAAATTTAGAGCATAGAAAGTTTTTCGTTTCACTGACAATATTCAAGTCTGTGCCAAATATCAGCATATCATCAACATATAGACAAATTATTACTCATCCATTTGAATCAGACTTAGAATACATACAAGAATCACCATTGTTTGTAAGGAAATTATTAGCTACTCGTGTGCTGTTAAATTTCTCATGCCACTGTTTAGGTGTATGTTTGGGACCATATAGAGATTTTACAAGTTTACAAACTTTATTTTCATTACCAGGAACAACAAAACCCTTAGGTTGCTTCGCGTAAATCTCTTCGTCTAGGTCACCATTAAGGAATGCTATCTTAACATCCATTTGATGCACTACTAAATTATGAATAGACGCAAGGGCGATTAAAGCTTTAATCGTGGCTATTTTAGTGATAGGTGAATAAGTATCAAAATAGTCTAACCCCTTTTTCTAGGTGTAACCCTTAGCCACTAACCTTGCCTTAAACTTGTCTATTGTCCCATCAGCCTTCATTTTCTTTCTAAAGACCCACTTACAGCCTCTAGGAAGGTCTACCAACTCCCATGTGTGATTACTCAGAATTGATTCCAGTTCGCTATTAATAGCTTCTTTCCAAAAGGTAGAGTCAACTGATCTTATAGCCTCATCATAAGTTTTAGGGTCTTCCTCTAACATATAGACATTTGCAATTTCTTCATTTATGAAATTATCTTCTGATAGGAAAGTGGTAACAAAATTAGGTCCAAAGTTGGTTTCTTTCCTAGCTCTTTTACTCATTCGAATTTCAGGAGTGTCTATATTGTTATTATTATCATGATTAGCGGTTGCATTATGAGAAGGCAAACTAGTAGGTTGTGCATAACTAGATTTCAAGGGAAATATATGTTCAAAGAATTTAGCATCTCTAGATTCCATGATGTTACCACATGCATATGAGTTATTAGATCCTTTGATCATGAAACGATAAGTAGCACTATGATGAGCATACCCAATAAAGACAGAATCAATAGTCTTAGGTCCAATTTTACTCCGTTTAAAGTCGGGTAATCCGACCTTGGCTAACACCCCCACACTTTCAGGTATTTTAGATTAGGCGCATAACCTTTCCACATTTCATATGGGGTTTTATCTAGTTTTTTATGAGGAACTGTATTAAGTACATGACAAACAGATAATATCGCATTCCTCCATATGTTGTCAGGTAGTCCAGAACTAATAAGTATAGCATTCATCATACCTTTTAAAGTTCTATTTTTCCTCTCTACAACACCGTTAGATTGTGGGCAGTAGGGAGGGTTTCGCTCATGTATTATTCCATTCTCCTCACAAAATTTTTCTAGAGAAGTGGGATCATATTCTCCTCCTCTATTGGACCTAACTCTTTTTATTTTCTTTTCTAGTTGATTTTCTACTTCAGCTTTGCATTTTAAAAATATTTCTTCTACTTTATCTTTAGTACTTAGAAGATATACCATTGAGTATCTACAGTGATCATCTACAAAGGTCATGTAGTATCTTTTTTCACCTCTACTCATCAGATTTTTATAGTCTCCTAAATCAGTGTGAACTAGTTCAAGAAATTCAGTTTGTCTCTCGATAGACTTAAAAGGTTTTTTTAGCATATGTAGCTTCTATACATACTTCACACTTATTAAAGTTGACATCACTGAAGTTAGGGATCATGTTCATTTTCTTAAGCTGTTTAATTGATTCAACATTTATATGTCCTAAGCGAGCATGCCACAATTCAAGAGATTCAACAATATAAGCAGAAGAGGTACTAGCAATGTTATTCAGGCAAATAGCATCAAGGACAAAGAGACCACCATTACAAAAACCCTTGCCGACAAATTCTTCATTCCTAGTTAAGACTAATTTGTCTGAGTCAAAGGATAATTTCAACACAGCTTTAATTAAAAGACTACCCGAAATCAAGTTTCTACGCATATCAGACACATGTGGCACATTTGTTAAAGTAAGAAATTTTTCAGAAGTAAGTTTTAAAGAAATCTTCCCTTTTTCGAGGATTGGTGTAGCTGCAGAATTGCCCATATAGACCACCTTCCATTGGACATTTTCTAGTATTCCTGGAACATGTTTACGTTTGTGCAGATATGCCTGGTAGCCCCGGTATCCACTATCCATTCAATCATGTTGTTTACTAGGTTTACCTCTGAAGCAACAGCTACAACATTCTCCGCTTCTACAAGGTGGGCTTTGTTTTTCGGGTCTTTGGGCTGGTTCCTTTTACTTCTGCAGTCTTTGGCCATATGTCCACGATTTCCACAGTGATAGCAATCTCCGAGGAATTTGTTGCTTGGCTTTTGAATCTTTCCACCAGACTTGAAATTTGAGTGATGCGTTTTTCCTTTGTTCTTGAACCTGTCAGCAGTACTAGGCCTCGCTTCGACAATATCAGCTTTAGATTGGTCGGAGCATGCGTACTCTCTATCTTTAAGCCTATTTTCTTCTTCAATTTTTAAGTGGTTCACTAACTCCTCTAATGTCAAGTCCTTCTTTTTATGCATAAGTAGGTTTCTATAATCCTTCCAAGAAGGTGGAAGTTTTTCGATTAAAACATATGCTTGAGTTATTTTGCAAATTTTAAAGCCTTCTGACAAAAGAGTAGTTACTATATTTTCGCATTCATGGACTTGATCAATGATTGGTTTATTGTCTACGAATTTGAAATCTAACCATTTACTAATCGCATATTTCCTAGTCCCTGCATCATCACCCCCATATTTTTTCTGTAGGGAATCCCAAATCTCTTTTGCCATGCTTAATTTTACATAAATATCAAAAAGCCCATCACTCATGTAATGCAGTAAGTTTCCCATGCAAGTTCGGTCGTCCAAGGTGAATTTTTCTTCATAAGCTTTTTTCTCGTTTTCACCTTTAGGTGCCCTTTTCTCATAAATATGTAATCAATACATACTAGTTGTAGGAAAAATAAAATATTTTAGGACCACCTCTTATAGTTCTTCCCGTCAAGGGCCTCAACTTTAGACATGTCGGGAAGGGGTATTTTGGTTTCCATGTTCAAATATAAGTACGTGAAAAATTGTCTTTTAGATTGTTATTAAAAGGTAACGCGTACAACGAAAATACTACGTACAATACTATGAAAATACAGCCAAAATACTGCGTACAATACATCGAAAATACTGCCAAAAATTACAGCGAAAAATAGTAAAATTAAACTGCAAGTTACTGTAAATTAAACAACACGATTTAAAAGGAAAATCAGTCAAAAAGTTCAGCGTTATAATGCAGTAGCGGAAAGACGTAGCCAAATAAGTGAACACGACAATCAAATAATACCGAAATAGGAAGAATAGATTAGAAAATACCGAAGGTACCGTGCCGTGGGAAATACCACTGTCCTAAAAGAAGATTTTGCCGCTGCTTCGGTGCATACAGTAGTGTCGGCGGCCGTCCTCAAGGATTAACACGGTCCGACTCTTAACGTGTACTCGTTAATCGTCGGGTAGGAGAGAACGAGAACTTTGCCCGGAATGACCAAGAAAAGAACGACGAGAACAGGGAAGAGAAGAAGACAGGAAGAAGTAGATGATGTTTTTTTTTGGTGTGTCTCCAAGCATTGTTTTCTCTTATATTTATACTAAAGCAAATGCAGAAACCTTCCTCTTCAATAGTAAAAAAAAAGGGTTCTAATTTAATTTGTGTAGTAATTAGCAGATAACAGCTATATTTTGGTTAATTTGTGCAGTTAATTGTATTTGCAACAGTAATGGTGTTAATCGCAGCAGTAATTAGCATTGCAATGGTAAATTGTTTAATGCAATGAACATATTTTCCGCTAAATAAATATACCCGTTAACAAAAAGATCACCTACACCCTCACACAACACGGCGCGGCGGCCGAGCGGCGAGCATGTGTGGTTCCCACCATTCCTTCACCCAAGACTTAATTCAAATTAGTTAGAAACATATACCCTTATAAACCCAACCATACCCCCTTAATTTGTCAATGTGGGATGGAGGTTTTTCATCTTTGTATTCACAATGTGGGATGTAACTTTCCTACAAAATTTTGGTTTAGCTTGTATCATTTTTCCAACAACATTAATAAAAAATAGATGTCATGTCAGTTCTGTCGAAGGAAAAAGGCGTCATTACATAGAAGAGAAGCTTTTTTATTAAAACGAGAAAAACTTAAAGACTTTTCAATTAATTCAAATGAATTATAATATTTTTTTATTATTTTTAAAAAGTATTAAGTATTAAAATATAAATAACCATTTATTTACACCCTTAGCACATCTACCTAGGGTTGTTCACAAAAACCCGAAAACCGAAAAACCATAACCGAAACTGAGAAAACCGAACCAAAAGTCTTGGTTATGGAGTTGGAAGAAGCTGTTCGATTATCGAACCGATAAAAATTCGGTTAATTCGGGTGGTTATGGTTCACAGGTTCTAATAAAACGGTTAACCGAATAAACCGATTAGTACATGAGAGCATTATAATTGTGCATTATAAATTATAGGCTTGTGGGTAAATATTCATGCTTAGTTTTGTATGATTATGAGAGCATTATAATTGTGCATTATAAATTATAGTTTAGTGGATAAATATTCATGCTTAGTTTCAACTTTTTATATTTCTAACATAAGCCAATTTAAATTAACTTAACAATTGTGTAAACTTAGAAATATAATTGACAACCTAAACCTAAATAGTTACTTGGTTACCTGTTTTTTAGAGCGTACGATAATAGCAAAATAATAGAATTTAAAAGGTTGAAAAAAATACTTGAATTTCTTTTTTCAATAAATGGTTAGCCGATTAACCGAATCGAACTAACCGATACCAAAATTCTGGCTAACCAATTTTAAATAGGTGATAACAATTATTAAATTCTTACAAATTTCTTAAATAATTACCAAACTAATAAATTAAATGGTAGAATTAACCGGTAACGAACACCGGATATCTACCTACAGTAGAGTTACGTTCACTGCCAGCAAGCGGCGACATCACGCTGTCCTCGTAGTCCCTCTCTCCCATTTTCAAATCTCTCTCTCTCTCTCTCGCGTGAATCCCTTTCCCCGCAATATACAGCACACGCGGGCCCCATCTTCTTATATTTATACTAAACCCCCTCCCTAACTCCCTTATTTCCACAAGCTCCCCTTCCCTTCCCTTTCTTTCTTTCTTGTGCCTCCATAATTCCTTTTTTTTTTTTTTAATTTATTCAAATTAATTTCTTATATATATATTTTTTAAATTAGCCCCCTATTTTTATAAATTAGTCTCATATTTTATTTTGTTTAAAATGGTGCTGATGTTTATTTTATGATAAAATTAATTTTTTATCTTTTTAATTTTTCTTAATTTTAGTCACTAGGTTTAAGACCAATTTTATCACAAATAAAATATTAGAATCAATTTGTCATGAAATAGAATATCAAGGACCATTTTCACCAAAAAATTTATTGAGAGACTAATTTAAATAAAGTTAAAAAAATTAAAGAGTATTTTAAATAAAATAAAAAAAAAAGAGATTAGTTTGATTAAACTTAAAAACATCAGTTAGGGATCAATTTTATTATGAAATAAAACATTGATTTGCTATATAATAAAAAACTAGGGGCCATTTTAAAAAAAATAGTTAATTGACTAATTTAAACAAAGTTACAAAGATCGGTAACCATTTTGATCAAAAAATAAAAAAAAATAAATTTAAAAATATCTGGACTAGCAAAAGCAATATTCTCAGTGCCCCAAGGGCTTCTGCTTAAGCAGCGTCTAAGGGGTGGATGTATGCAGCCTTCCTCCTTCAATATATCATGAAGGAAGGCTATTTTTGAGAACCCTCCATCTCGAGGGGTGCAACACGAGGACTTCCCAGAAGGTCACCAATCTTGGTACTATTCTCGCCCAACCACGCTTAACTTTGGAGTTCTAATGTGATCCGGTGCTTGCTTGTTAGTACCCTAATATTTGGACTAATAGTGTAAATACCCGTCAGTGGTGGTTGTTTATGTAGGGTCTATTAGTTTTTGCCTGCAATTCTAATTTTTCTCGATTTGTAATACCGTTTTGTTTCTATTTGAATCCCTACTTTTAAACAAATTAACTCAAGTCTCATTAATACGAGATATTTATCTTATATTATGACTTTATGTTAATAGGCACAAATATAAAAACCCAAAAAAGCTGCATCTAAAATGTAAATAACTTTTTAAAACCAGGACGAAAAATATGTATATGATTTTCAGTTAAAAAGAAACAAAAAAACTCTGCCAAACTCCAAACTCTTAACTCGGCCGCAAATACAAAAAAACAAAAAACAAAAAACAAAACCGGAAAAAAAATTCAAAAACCAACCACAGAGAAAACTCAGGAGAGAGAGAAAGAAGAAGCAATCTAGAGAGAGAGAGAGAGAGAAGAAGGGGGGGAAGGTGATGACAATGGACAGGGAGAAGGAGAGAGAGATAGAGCTCGAGAGTGCAATGTACACTAACTGCCTTCTTCTCGGCCTTGATCCGGCGGTTATTGGCCTCGCCGCCGCCAACTCCACCCCTCGCGTCGGCCTTTTCCGCCACTCTAACCCTAAATTAGGCGAACAGCTCCTCTATTTCATCCTCTCTTCTCTTCGTGGACCCGCTCAATCCGCAAAGGTGATATCTTGAGTCTTCATTTTTTTGTTTTCTCGTTGAATTAGGGTTTTGATTTTTCTGATCTTGCAGGATTTCGATAAGGTTTGGCCGATTTTTGATTCGGCGCAGTCTAGGGACTTTCGGAAGGTGAGTGCATTAATTGTTTGGTGTTTTGATTTATGATCGGGGAGCTTTGTTGTGTGTTTGTTCTTATTTGTGGTGTTTTTGCGTAGGTTGTGCAAGGGATAATTAGTGAGCTTGAATCGCAAGGGGCGCTTCCTAGGAGCAATTCTAGGGTTTCGTCTCTTGCAACGTGTTGTGGACCGAGGTTCGTGAGCAATGCCTCATCTTCATTTAACTTGTTCTATTTCTACGCATGATTGCTTTGGTTTATGTTTTTAAAAGGGCAAAATTTTGCGGGAGTTAATCATTATTTTCAGTGCAATTTGTGGTCCTCAAATTGTTGCTCTGCCAATAACTCCTATTGCTTTCGAGGTAAATTATTGGTTATTTTGTTAGTGCATGCACTTTGGCTTTTGCAACTCTAGTAATAATTTTATTTTGTTAGGTTATGTATAGGCTCTTCATCTTTTCTGGCTTATTTGATCAATCTCAGGCTTTGGCTATCTTCCTGTAGTGTTATTCATGTTAGTTTTACGTACTTTTGCATGTCAGAAAGCCACAGTGGGCCAACAGAACTATTACTATATACTGTAGTCCAGGTACTGTAGTGGTTAATGTTTTAAATGCCTCAGGTAATTGATTTTTTTTCCAAGAGTACTTTCGGGTCTGGTATGTATGGAGAAGCTTTAGCTGTTACTCACCATAGCTGAATGAGATTCTTGTGTTCTGGGATATGCTTTTCCGCCGAAGAGAGTAGAAGTTGTTGTACCATGAACATCAGAAAAGAAATACACGTGTGACTGCTGCTTGTACTGTCCCAGCCGTACTGACCACTGATGTCTCTGCTTAATTAGCATTGGGATATATTTTGCCACTATGTTGGTCGTTTACCTTGAAAAATTTGGTCCAATGATGACACTGGATGCTTGTATTCCTTTATGTTTAGGATAATAATGATCAGTTTTTTAAATTAATCCTCTCAGTCTCTATTAAAGTACATAATGCACTCTTTCTTATGGGGAAGGGAGTTTTCCTTTGATCTTTTGTGTTTCCAAGGAGGGGGAGGGGAGGGGATCGTATCAATTTCTCACCTATAGGGCCAATGCACTTATTCCTGTAGAGGAGAAAGGAAGATTTCCTATGATTTTGTGTCTGCGAAGAGGGGAGAGAGAGGGATTTACGGGGGTAGGGATGCCAATTTTGGCATTCATGAGATGAGGAAACTGGTGATGCTTCTTGCTACTTGTTAAGATAAATATTGTAGGCATACACGGATATTTTGGGGCTTACATTAGCCTTTTTCGTTGTATCTCTATTTCATCCTATGCCTAGAACTGAAGTTGAAAGTATGGCAATCAGTGGTGTCAAATAAGGTATTTCTAGCATGATAATCTAATGCCCAGTTTATTTATTGTCTAAATGTCTAGCATGATTGCCTGGATGAAGTACAATGCATTTGGCTATACGTAAAAAGGAGTTGAATAGTAGAAGCTTTCTTCCTATAAGGTTTTGAAGTATGTTTGAATGCTATTTTGATCACCACTAGTGACTTCTTGAAAACCATATCTCACATTTTGCTACCAATATCTCTATCCATCCATCCGGTTAGAAATATTAAGCAATGGTATTTCTTTATTTTCCTTGGCGAAGTCAACTTTTGTCAAACCTGTGGATTTTTCTCGCCTTATTTATATGCTGGTCCTCTTTATATGCTTCCCTTCGAAGGTGGCCATATTTTCCATCAATATCTTGCCCTTGTTATATTTTTAGTTTGGGGCTATTAAGATTTTGTTAATAGCAATCAGAACTTTACTTTTAGTTGTATGGAAGTAGTTGTTATATGTGGACTTGAAAATGGATTTAACGGAAAAGATAATGGCATGGGTTGTGGATATTGGTTCTTCTCTGTATCTCTGTAGTGTTTCCAGTAGAGAATTGTTTGGTTGGACAGGATCTACTAAAGGATGTGTTTGAAATTGCATACATCGTTGTTTTTGTTTGTTGTGGAGGTGGAGGAAGATGCTTTTGTAAATTTTTCTTTGCTTCTGATGAAATGCAAGTGGCAATTTGGATAAAATCAAGCAGTGGCACATTTTAAAGCAAAGGCGGGTAGTAGGGAGTAGGGACAATTGGTTTGATGCTAACAGAGTGTTGAATATGCAAGAAAAGGCTGTCTTTCAGGGACTATATTCAAAAGGTAGGGTCATTTCAGATAATCGTGATATGCTGTCTAGCTGAGTCATTTTATATAAATCGAGAATTTTAGTTATGAACCTTTTGACATTAGGTGGTTGTTTTTCTTAACCTTAAAGAGTTGGATAGTTTTTACTAATGAATTGACAGTTAGGTAGTTTTATCACTTTGCTAGCTACATTTTTTTCCTTCATGGTTACAATGTCTAATATGTGACTGCTTAGATACCCTATCGTTGGGTTGGGTTTTTTTTTTTGGGGGGGGAGGAGGAAAAAAGAGAAAGAAAGAGAGAGAAGGGGGGGGGGGGGGGGGGTAGGGCATTGCTGCTACAAATTAATTGCTCGTGTGGGACCAAAATAAAAGGAGACGGAGAAGAGTTTGTAAAAGTTGAAGTGTAGTCCAAAAATGGTATAAGAAAAGTTGAGTGTAAGCCAAGCGAAGAAAAGGGCACTCAAAGGTGGTGATTTTTCCATTCTTTGCTGCTAGCAATGGTTTCTCTGTCTACTGTGTAGTTGTTGACTATATCACATCCATCTTTTGCAGTATCCACGAATTGTTTCCTTTGTTTAATCTTCCTAACTGAACTTTTCCTTGTTGAGCCACAGCTTCCTTGCATTGCCCTAATCCATTCACTGTCCATGTGCCCCCTCCCTCTTATCTTACAGCATCTTCCCTTGCTGCTCGCTTCCCATGGATTTTTTTGGAAGATTCGGCATTATCTCGATTTACTAGTTGCATAGATTGAAGCAGCGCAAGGGTTTGTATTCATGAATCAGCGGGCCACAAATTTGTCCAGTGACAGTCCTAGTGGATTTAATGTAAACTGTGAACCATGGCAATCATGATAGTTCTAGTGTCTCTTTTCTTTCTCGTTCCCTAGTTTTGTAGTGTGATGTTTCTATTACTTGTCTCTTTGGATTGTGTTCACTGCGGTGAGTTGGGAATGGTTGCAATGACACTTTGCTTGTTTGGAGTAGCTGTGCTAGAATGTTCTTGGTAGGGATTTTCCTTTTTTCTTCGTTGTTTTGGTTTTTTTTTTTTTGGGGGGGGGGGGGGGGGGGGGAGTGCGAGAGAGGAAGCGGTCCTTCTTAGAGTGAAAAGAGAGGCATTTTCTATTGATGAAAGCAGCAGCTGGCATGATAATTTCTAAATTGTGGTGTTTTAACTCTTCTTTGGGTGTCTTCTTCAGATGTTCTATTTTCCAGCCATCACATTCTCCTTTAGGTGTCACAGGTTGTCTGAGGTATTGAGTTGTGACTAGTTTTATACCAAAATATGAGTACAATCCATAGTTGCACACAGCGGAAGTGGGAGCGCGAGCTTAACGATTAGGGGAGTGAGCAGTCATGAGAGTTTCTAATGTTGGGAGCGTGGAGGGAGTTGTGTTGCTATATGTTAGATTTAGAAGAAAAATTAATCAAATGCCATTTATTGAAGCATTAAAATATAGCATATCAAAACAATACTAAGTAATAATCAAGAATGTTAAGTGCTTTAATGAATATGATCAAGAAAATTGACTCAATTTATCCACATGGTTTAGTCATTCTTTAAGTCAATTAGCGACAAATTATTTGGTAAGTATTTTCTTCTCAAAATGGTTCAACGATTGTTTGAATTGTGTTTCCGTTGAGTTTGATAATCGTTTGAAACTTGAATTTGACTTCAAAATGCCGAATTCTTTTTCTAAGCATGAAATGTTAGCATTTTAGGAGACACAATTTTGTATAAGCTCAAGTCATATGATTTTTGTTTGTGTTGTTATTGGAACATCTTCATTCTGACCAGTGGTTGCAATTTACTTATTCCTCTTCTCCTTCCTTTTTCATGCTGATATACTTCTCTGATGGGTAAATTTCCAAGAAGTTAGATATGGGTATTGATTTCCATCATAAAGTGCTCACATTGATCAAGCAATTAATTTTGACATTAATTCTGATTATTGACTGCAGATTTGTTGAACTTCTTTGGCAACTCTCTTTGCATGCTTTGCGGGAGGTTCATCGGCGGATGTTTCCAGCTGATGTTGCTTCTAATCCTCTGCCCGCCTCATTGACAGACGTTGCATTTTCACATGCTGCCGCATTGCTTCCTGTCACGAAGGTAGCTCTCAAGTATCTTGTCATTCTTCTCTGATGTCATGAATATCTGGATCCTACAGTAAAGATACATGGTACCTGGTGCAATGCCAAATCTCTGTCATTCCTTTGCATTCTATCAGTCACAGTCGATGGTTGAGACAGACAAGTATGCAGATACAATCAATGAGTTGACTTTCGTCTTCTCGAATTGATTTTTTTTTTTTTTTTGGTCTCATATGTGATTGTATATTTTCTTTTCTCTGATTGCTAAACAGTTTTCTGTTCCCTCTTACTTTTTCTCACATGAAATTTTATCCCTTTATGTTCAGTGTTGTCTTAGAATGCCATTTATCCCATATGCCATTTATAAGTTTCCTTAACAGGCCAGAATAGCACTTGAGCGGAGGAGGTTTCTGAAAAATGCAGAAACTGCTGTTCAGAGGCAAGCCATGTGGTCTAATTTGGCTCATGAAATGACTGCAGAGTATCGTGGTCTGTGTGCTGAGGAGGTATTATCCTCTTTTATATATGTCTACTTTCCCTGTCTTCCTTGTAGTTGCTGGTTCTTCTGTGTAAATATCTTGTACATTAACTTCTTCTGAATCCTTGCATCAGGCCTATTTGCAGCAGGAGCTAGAAAAGCTTCAGGACTTAAGAAATAAAGCAAAGATGGAGGCTGAACTCTGGGATGACCGTGCATCTGGTTCAAGCCAAAGTTCCCACTTGGTTTCTAAATCCACTCGCTTGTGGGAGTCCTTATTGTCTCGCAAGAGTGAGTTGAAGAATTTCACATTATGGGTTACCCCTAAAATTTGTATTCTGTCTGCATTAGCATTATTGTCTCATCTTCTGAATTTATTGTTCGTTGTTGCTTCATAGAATTGAATAGCCTCATATTTGTTGACCTACTGCCAGCCATTATTGGTTGTTTCTGCTTGATTATCCTTTTCTCATTTCATTGCATTCTGTGGATACTTGATCTGGTTGTTTACTGATTTATTTAATATTTTGTTTTACTTACTGCAATGTCTTTCCTCTTTTCCTTTGGCATTGGTTGGTTTTCATTTGTTGCTTTTGGTTGCAGTGTCCTTTGGTTTTCCTTTTGACATTGCTTGGTTTCATTTGGTTCTTTTGGCCAATTTTTTATGGTTGGTTTGGTGAATTGGATTCTTCATACCACTGAGTGATAAAAAGGAATAGCCAGGACACTAGCAGCTGATAGACCACTGTGGCTATTTTATTGATGATTTTGGACCCAAAGAGAAGGTAAAGGTAGAGGGTGCTAATGTTGGTTTGCTTTTCTTTTTGTCAATTTTATTGTCTTTCCTTTCATTCCTGCTTTTTGATCTATACGCTTCGCCTAAATAATCGGATTCAAATCCTTTGGTTGTCTGGATTTCATGAAGGAAAGAAAAAGGAGAAAGAACAAAAACTAACCTATTTTGCAGCTGAACTACTATCGATGGTGCCGAATCTCTACTCTTGCTGGGGAATCTTTTCTTTTATTGCAAGCTTATTCCAATCCGCGTTGGAAATGAGAGTATAATTACCCTTTATATGGTCTAGGGCGGGGTAAGCATAATAAGATGAGCTCTTTCCTTTTGGGCATAACTAAGGACATAGGATCTAAAAGGCTTGTTCAGTTGTGGGGCAGCTTCTTCGGTGCCTGTGGTATTACATTCTTCTTCTTATTTTAGAAGACAGTAAGAAAATGCAGCTTTCTGACCTTAGATTGTTGAGGTGTATTTGTGCTTGTGCTGGAATTAGCTTGAACTATCAGAAGTCTAAAACTCGAAATCAAGAAGCTCCCTTCTCTACACCCCCTATTTCACTCTTTCCTTCTCTCCGAATCAAATGTGCTCCATATGGCAAAGACTCTGTTAGAAGCTTATTGTTTGAAGTTCGAATGTAATGTTATACAACATAGTGTGAAGAACTTGGAGCCACTGATATATAGTGTGGTAAAAGATTAAGGAAAATTCTTGACACTGGCGGCAAATAAAGTTTATCCCTTATTATCCCATGGTTATGGACTATATCGAGGGTTGCATACTAAAATAAATGTCAGTGGGGATTTATAATAACAATAAGCTTTGTGAACATATTCGGGAACTACTGGCAATATTGTCTTTGTCTGGAGGTCCCATTGTCTTGCATTGTTGAAGAAACTACGGGGACTTTAATGGTTTTGAGTAGGATTTTGAGTAGGAAAATGAATGGGGAACAGTTTACCAGGCTGGAACCATCAATAACACTGGCAGTGGTTCCTAGATTGGCTAGTGATACGAGCAACGATTCTACTGCTATCCCTGACATGATTCTGGCAGTGTACTGGCTTTTTTGTATGCAGAAGATTCTATCTTTCTGGTTTTCGATCTTGCATATTTTGCCTAGGAGTAATTAGAGAGGGGGATTGAAATTGAAAACCTCTTATTTTAGAGCTTCAACCTTGATAGTGTTTTAACAGTAGACCAACGTAGACCAAGACCTCATTGATTTCTGCCATCTTGCATACTTTTGATTGAAAATAAAGATCATTCTTGTTTACTCTGATTTGATTAGTCTAACAATCCCTAACATATATTATGTGATTGTGGCTCCTTTATGTTATGTTCTAGTACCCACATGCTTTGCTTTCAGCTGCTAGTTTTTTTGTTTGATTGTAATTTTTGTTTTAAATACACGTGAGGGTTGAGGTGGTGGGGCCACTGATGAATCTATTGATGTGTGCCTAATTTGTGCAGGCCAGCATGAAGTTCTTGCTTCAGGCCCCATAGAGGATTTGATAGCTCATCGGGAACATAGGTAGCACTATCACCCTTTTGGGTTTTGTGTTGCTCTCATTCAGCTGAGTAAAACACACCATTCCTTTCAGGTATCGCATCTCTGGTTCGGCTTTGCTTGCTGCTATGGATCAAAGCGCTCAGGTTTTATCTGGCCAGCCTGGAGAGCAAGCTTCGGCGCAACCCGACGAAGAACAAACTGATGGTTCATACATGAACTTCAATAGGGAAAAACATATCAGTTTAGATTCTTCTAATGTACAGTTAAGTGATGAAATAAGAAGTCGAACAGATGATAGAGGTGGAAGAGGACACCAAACTGTTGATGTTGCTGAAATCCTTAGGCGTTGGACGCATGCTCTGCAACGAATTCATAAGCAGTCGCTTCAATTGGTATGCTTTTGGTATTAAGGCAGTTAAAATTGTCAATTGGTTGTGTCCGTCATTATATCAATAACTTCTAGCATTATGTCAATATTCACAAGAAAATTATAATTTATATCTTCAGGCAAAAGCTAATGATGGAGAGGGACCTGATATTTTGCGAAGTTCTCAAGGGAGTGCAAATGGTCATACTGAATCGTTGGCAGCAACCCTTACTGAACATCGACAGCACCTGGCTAGCATACAGGTATTAGATGTTCATTGATTTGGTGCTTGTATTGTCATTCACATTTCAGTCAATGATATAGAAGGTCCAATATTCGCCCATTATCTCATTGTGGTTATTGCCTTCATTTTTGTCTTGAATGCGTGCAATTGATTCAAGATTCCATTATTTTCCACCCAAAAAGAGTTCTTTTTTTTGCTTATAGTCGGTTTTTTATTTTTGATAAGTAACGATAAAATTTGCAGTAGAAAACACAATATGTTCGAAACTTGGTGATATCAACTGAAATTGTTAATTTCATGTTGTCCATAGACCAGATCACCAAGTGTTGCAAAATTTCTGAAAACTTACCGCTGCAGGACAAATTCTTTACTATCTGTTTTGTTATAGATTTGTCTGATAAAATTGTTTCTGCCAAGACCTTTGGTTTGTGGATTTTTTTTTTTTTTTTGGGGGGGGGGTGGGGGTGTGGAGTGGTTTGGTTCTCCAGCAATCTCTCACTTTTATTCTTTTGATGGCGCCTTGTGTAATGGGCCCTTTACTTCATCTGTTCATCAGACAACAAGCTTCTTGTGTTTTATCAAGCTTTTTACTCTTCTCAGGTCGGGGGGTCTCAGACACAGCCTCTCTTGAGGGTAACACCTTGAAGGTGTAAGGCTGCCCCCCCCCCCCCCCCCCCCCCCCCAAAAAAAAAAAAAAGACCCTACATATGCGGGAGCCCTTAAGGCACTGCGTCGGTTGTTGTTGTTGTAATCTCCTATTCTGAGGGCTGGGCTCTGAATGATCTATTTGTATTGTCAATTTCCTCACTCTAGTTCTTTTGCATTATCTCAATTCTTTGTAAAATTAACGTCTTTTCAAATTTGGCTTTTACGTGAAGTGCAGTTCTAAATAGCGTACCAAACAACAACCTGGTTTAGGAGTCTTGTAAAAAAAAGGGGAAACTGCTGTAGTAGGAGGCATTATAATTTTTTTCCTGATGTTTATTTGTAGGCTACGTCAGTAGTGAGATCAATGGGCTTTGCTTCCTTCATTGCTGATCCCTTTAGGGATCTAGGACATATGGTTGTGCCGCAGATTTTGGAGTTACTTCTAAAAGTTGGGAGTTTTTGGTGGAGTGAGGCGTGGCGGAAGTGCCTTTTTATGTTATTTTCTTGTGTTATTTGCTGGTGGAGTGAGGTCTGGTGGAGTGAGGTGTATGGTGCATGCGAATGCCAAGCTGTTCGTTTTGGATGTTGCTTGGAGCGTAGTGATTCAGTGACCTTCCTGTTTTGGTTTCTGCTGGTGTTATTTCAATTGTGTTGTTGGAAGAATGGTCAATGTTTTCCCATTTTTAAGAATTTCCTCCTGCTCTACATCTCTTTCCTATATCAAAAGGGGAAAAAGAAAGTAGGGAATAGAAATCAATGGTTCTGATTTCTAGTTTCCATTATTCATTAGTCTGTTACATTAATGTACAATAATGCAAAATGGACGGTGACATGAGGAGGTAGGAGTTGTAGTCAGATCCTTCATCATAGCAATGGGGTGACTACAAGCCAGACTCCTGGAAACAACACACTCTCTCTTCTCCATGAAACTCAAACCAGCTCGTTCTCAATAAGTGAGAGTCATGCATGTTACGCCTTGAATTATACATATTGTTCCTGCACATATATCCCAAAGTAGGCGGTGACCTCCTGGGAAGTCACCAGATCCCCAAAGTAGGCGGGTGACCAAAGAGGACACCAACACGCCGTCACCGGATCCCCTTAGAACTCAAAAGTTAAGCGTGCCTGGGCGAGAGTGGTACCAGGATGGGTGACCTCCTGGGAAGTCCTCACCCAGGTTGGGGGCATTGGGAAACAGCCTCTTTTCAGGTTAACACCCTGAAGGGGGAAGGCTGCGTACATCCCCCCTTAGACCCTGTGTAGGCGGGAGCCCTTGAGGCACTGGGTATGTTCCTTTCCTTCCCTGTTCCTGCAACATATATCCCAAAGTAGAATGAAACCGAGTCTTCCGCTGAAGCCTACCAAAACACCAAATTACTCCCTGTGACATGGATGATGACCTAAGGTAGGGAGGTGGCCTTTCATTCTTTTTGAGGTGGGAGGTGCTTGCTATGAGTCTTGCTTAGTCAGGAGCGCAGTCCATAGAATAATTGCCCGAGTTTTGTTGTGCCCTGTACTGAATGTCCAACTGTATGTCCATTGTTTGATGCTTTAACTGTGAAACCTATGATGTAAAAGGTAAGTATAAGGCAATTACTCAAGGGCCACAGCATATTGATATCTGCTTAAAGATAGCTGATATAATAAGGTTAAGCCATATGTGCTTGGTGTTTCAGTTATTCATTTGGAGTATGAAAGCAACCTTTGTTCAGTAATTTAGGCTGTTAAAACCAGGATTTGCTTCTGGGTTTTAAATGACATAGAATGTAGATCTTGAAATTTTAGCTTGCAAATATTCTGTTTGTTACGGATGCTTTCTTGTGTTTTTCTCTCTCTTTAGTTTTGTTATCCTTCTTTTAGGCCTTGGGGTTGTGTTGAAGTTCAGGATTCTGGGTGTTGCGTGCTAGAGTTTATTGAGATGCAGATGTCACATTCATGTCCTGGGATATAGTGGATGTCCATTATCCTCTAGTGAAGGTTTGGGCGCTCAAAATAAAATCAGCATTACAGCTTTGGATCGTGTTTCTTGTGTTCTACAGGAAGTACTGATTTTTTAGCTATGTTGTATGAATTTAGAGGATCTATCTGGATAGTGGAGTTGAGGAGTTACAATAAAATGAAATACCATGTGAGCAATGACTTGGGAGATGTGGTCAGAGGGCAGTGCCAGAGTTTTTCATTAACGCTTGGCAGTTCTGTTGATATCCTATTGGCTGCTTTCTGGATTGACAAAAGCATGTCTCCGCTGTGTCTCATCATTCTTTCTTTATTTGCTCAAATATTGCTGTCTGCCTTAAATCTTTTCTGAATAAATTACCAAAGTGGCATAGTTTACAAAAAAATTTACCAAAATGGCATAGTTAGAAAAATATTTACGAAAATGGCACATTTTACTGTAGCTTTATCATGAAATGCTGTTCGGAACGGCGTCTGCTCAGGAAAAAATTACACGCCTTTCAGACGCCGTTACAAACGGCGTCCAAAAGAGAACCCTTTCGGAGCTGATTGGGATATTGTAGATCATGTCGGATCCACGGCTCCAAACACAGAGGTAGTACGCGGGTCCTCCTCAGAATGCGAAAAAAAATGAAAGGGTAGATCAAGATTCAAACGTGGGGACATCAGGAACCCAGAATACAGAGAAAGCTCCAATTGGTTCTGAAAATGAAGCAGCTGGAATTATTAAGGATGACTTGAGCTCCATAAGTGATGATGTAACGGAACTAGTTGAGGATAGGATTGCGCAGTTAGAGCTCCATGAGGGTAGATCAGTTAGAGAAGCTTCGTCCTGCAAAGAAGCGACTAGAGTTGGCGGAGGAGCTTGAAACGAAACAAGCTTCAACTGGTAGGAGGGTGCTGCTGCTCAACCAATGAGGCTTGACTGTTCGGACGCCGTCACAAACGGCGTCCGAAAGGGTTCTCTTTTACAAATGGCGTCCGAAAGGCGTGTAATTTTTTCCCTAGCAAACGCCGTTTTGAACGGCGTTTCATGATAAAGCTACAGTAAAGTGTGCCATTTTCGTAAATATTTTTCCAACTATGCTATTTTGGTAAAATTTTTTGTAAACTACGCCACTTTGGTAATTTATTCATCTTTTCTTTGTATAGAGAACATACTGAGTGACATTTAGCTGGCTATTTTTCCCTCTCATATCAGGACTATGTAGTTCATCCCTGACACTTAACGTGCTCGATCAGGATATTTTGTGTATGTCATACCCTTCATTTTAGTTTAAACGGGTGCTACCCTGGATGGGGTAATGTACAGCATATGCTTGCTGAAGTAATTGATAAAGGTTAAGTTCAATATATGATACGCGCCTACTTTGTTTCAGAGTTGCTTGACTGAAATAAATGATGTCCTTTATTTTAGTTTACCTAGGTGTTTACTCTTGACACACCAGCATAATATCTATTGGATACAACAACAGCAGCAGCATACCTAGTGCCTCAAGGCCCCCGCATAAGCAAGGTCTGGGAGGGGTGGTTGTACGCAGCCTTCCCCCTTTAGGGCGTAACCCTAGCAAGAGGCTATTTTCGAGGACTCCCAGCCTGACAGGGTTGGCAACATGCGGACTTCCCAGGAGGTCACCCATCCTGGTACTACTCTCGTCCAAGCACGCTTAACTTAGGAGTTCTAATGGGATCCGGTGCCTTAGTACTTGGTACATGAACCCCATAACATCTATTGAATGATTGGTGAAAGTTCAGGGATATATGATGAGTGGAATCAGTCCTAGTGGAGTTGATACGTGCTTCCTGGTCAGCATTATGTACTTGTATGGTTGTGTCTTGTGTTAGCTTCAACTTTCTACTACTATAATTTTTTTCTTTTCTGTTAATTTTGAGTTTTCTGTTTTTTCTTTCGATCTCTTGTTCACAGGATCATCAAGTTCATGTTATCCTGTTAAGAAAATCTTCGCTTTTATTATCTTGATGGAAGCGCTGGTGATACATGTAGCATGCTTTTATACCCATGATCATGTTGACGCACTATCGATCTTATAGACTGCTTATTTCTGCTTCTGTATAATTTTTTCAGGTTCTAATTAACCAGCTGAAGGAAGTTGCCCCTTCAATGCAAAATTCAATAGCAGAGCTTACTGAGCAAGTGAATACTATTTCCTCCAGTCTTCCTCAAATGAATATACGACCTGGACGATCTACCTCTGCAATGCTAGCTCAAAGCAGCGGAAGGCTGATGGTAATTTGTTACTATAGCTAATTTTACATTTATGTAACTTCTGTGTTATGAATGGCCGCATTTACTTTTCTCCTTTTTGATTTTTTTCTATGTACCTAGGATAATAACTCTGATGATGTTGCTGAGGTAACTTCAAGAATGTCTAATGTTCAGCTTGAAAAGGTTGCCGCCAGTCCTACCTTAAAGCTCCCTCCATTGTTTAGCTTGACACCAAATTCATCAAAACGAAGCAGTTCTCAGACTAGCACTGTTGAAAATTTGTCAGAGAGGAAGTCCTTAGATAACCCTTCTTTTACTAAAGCCACGGATCATTTGCCGCAAGGTTGAAGCTTTTTTGTATTTCTTTTTTTTGCATTTTTTGCGAGTATGTTCTGGATTTTGATTTCACCTGTGCTTCAGCAGACAGTGAGAGTTCATATATCCAGAATATAAAGCGATCCGTCAGAGAAGCAGCTTTGTCTGCACAATCCTGTAATTACGAATCATCACGTGATAGTCACTCTGAAGATGGTTCAGAACACTTCTTTGTACCGCTCTCAGCTACTGGGTTTTCTTGCCTTGGACCAGAAAAGAAAGAGACTTCTATGCGAAGTAAACAGCTGTTTACATCTGATGGTGATTCTTCATTGCTTGAGAATCGCACTCATGACGGTTTTATTGGGAAAAAATTTGATGAAATGTCAGATGCTTTGAATGAACTGGATTCACTAAGTGACTATGAAAGAGGAAATGGGTTCCTATCAACCACTGGCTCAAATTGTGCTCCTTCTGAATCACAAACATCCTTTTATGACATGGAGGAAGCTCCTGATCAGGTCTTCTCACCAACTTTGATGTTGCAAACTTCATTGCTTGCAGATTCCTACGAAGATCTACTTGGTATGTTTGCTTCATGTTGGCGATTCTGATTTTCGTTCACAGATCTTGTGCTTTGCCTTACTGTTTTGTCATGATAACTGTCATGACACCATTGGCAACGAACATGCATATATATGCCAGTCATGATCATAGTTGCAGAAGCGGAAGCGGGAATGAGAGAGGAAACAGAAGCAGGAAAGGGGAAGTGGGCAATCATAGAAGTTTCTAAGGTTGAGAGCGCGAAGGGAGTGCTTATATATTAGATATACAAGAAAAATTAATGAATTGTTACTAATTGTAACGTAAAAGCATAAATGTCAAAACAAATTCAATATTAAGCAATAGTGAAGAAAATTGAGTACTCCAATGCATAAAGATAAAGAAAATTGACTCCAATATGTCCGCACAATTCAATCATTCATTAAATCAAGTGATATAGTTAGCAACAAATCATCTAATATGTATCTTCTTATCAAAATACAACAAACACAGTGCCTTAAGGGCTCCTACCACTGTAAGGTCTGGGATCTTCTTATCAAAATGATTCTATGATTAATTGAATTGTGTTTCTGTCAAGTTCGATGCGTCTTTGATGTGTGATCTAATTTTGAAACTTCGAACTATGCTTTGGAATGTTAGTATTTTAGGAGTTCCGTGCAACTTTGGTCATGATATCTTTAGGGTTATTAGAGTGGATATCAGCGTTGGTTATTTATTACTAGTTGTTTCTATTTCTACTTATGAAAATCTGCTGACTAAACGGAGGTTACATAAATTTCTTGCAGCACCACTTTCAGAGATGGATACTGCATTGATGGAGCATTGAGTCGACCCAGTTGATTTCTACTTTTCATTGTCGGTCCTCTGTCAGTGCTTGGGTATTTGTCCACTGCGCATTCGTTCTCGAGCATCAGTGATTTTTCCGCAGCATCCAATACACTTCATTCAGCCCACATCTTCAGGTCTCTAACACATACAGATGAGGACCCCCAAGCCCGGAGACAAGCGTATCATGTCCCCCGGGATTCAAAGTGTCATTGTTGGCATCGATCTCGCGAGGAACAGGTACGATGTTCCTGCGAGCTTAATGATTTGATGTTGAAGATTGGGTATGATTTATTAATTAAAATTTGCGCTTGCTTGCCAGTGCTTGATTACGTTTGCTGAAGATAAATTAGTATGTGAAGAATTATGTATATGTTTTGTTTTTTCATTTGTTCCTTTGTCAAATCAGATCTTTTTGTGGGTGACAAATTGTTTGGTACCGAGAAATATTCCTTGTTAATCTGGAGAGTTTGATGGCTGTGGCAAGTACGTGACCATGGTTTTATATCGTGGTTGCCATCGCTGTATTGGACTTGTGAAAATGGGGTCGTATTCATGACTTCACGGGTCACGGTTGTCATGAAGCGCAGTTGAAACCAAAAAGTATTTGTTTTTTTTTTTTTTTTTATGTTTCCTCATGTTTTCTGATAGTTGGGCTGATTTTATTTAAAGAAAAGCCGCTGTATTACATAACGACCGCTATTTGATTTCGATGCTTCGTGCAGAAGGTTGATAATCGTTCATTACGAATGTCTTCTGATGTATGTAGTAATCTGTTGTTCATTGCGGATTGTGTCATTGTGTGATGCTCTTAGTTTTGTGGTTTTCAATGTGTTGAGCATGGTATGCAATTATTGAGATAAAAAATGGAGTATAACTCAGTATTTATGGTATCGTATCTTGTTTATGGTTTTTGGTTTTTTTGGAAAATAAAATATAAGTTTTGAAAATAATGTTTTCTGGCTTTGGTTTTTCTGTTTATAATATTTAGTTAAAGTAGAAAAAAATGACTGAATACAAGAAGCTAGAACTAAGAAAAGCAGTTTTTAAAATATGATTTTTAGTTGTTTAAAAAATAAAAAATGCAGTTAGAAAACGAAATCCAGCAAGCACTCAAGGTATTCGCATCTTTTGACCACTGGCTGTCATCTGGCAGTATTTATTTCATTTTTTATTGTTATTGTTAGATGGTGTTTTTCCTTAATTAAAAAACATATTTTTATGGATTCTGATACGATACAATGCATTACTGTTGGTCTAATCGCACCTAAAATAAAATTTGAACAAATTCACTAATATTCAAAAAAAAAAAAAAAAAATTGATATACTATGAGATGTAAATCACAACGAAAATTTGGTTCATGTATGTTGATTTATATTAAGTGTTTGAAATGTTTTTTAGTTATGTTGAACTTTTGTACTTGTTTTTGCCAAGTATCCTCCAGATAAAGATGATTAAGGTTTGTTAACTTTTACTAATGTGACATCTAGAAAAAAATATTTAAAAAAATAATTTATTTAAAAAAAAAAATACCTTTAATTGTTACTACTACAACAACAACTGCAGTAGCAGATTTAGTACCTCAAGAGCTCCTGCATAAGCGGGGTTTGGAAGGAGTGGATGTATGCAGCCTTACCCCTTCAGGGTATAACCCTACCGAGAGGCTGTTTTCGAGGACCCCCAACCTTATAGGGTTGCCAACACGAGGATTTCTCAGGAGGTCATTCATCCTGGTATTACTCTCGCCCAAGCACGCTTAAGTTCGAAGTTCCAATAGGATTCAGTGTCTTAATACCTAGTAAATGAACCCTACCTTTAATTGTTACTAAATTATGAAAATACGTTCATCCTCTTCCTTACTCCACCTAAGTAGATCAGGCGCCATTAGCACCATTATTGTCATTGGTCTTCCCAAATCCTTACCCTGTTGCTGGCCTCCTCCGTCCCAGAGAATTAAGCATTTATTGGTTAGATATCTTCGCATTTCAATACATACAAACGTTCCGTGGTTTAAAAACTTAGTTACTTAGATTCCTTACATGGAAACTTGGCAAATTGTCAAAATGTGGTCATTTTTATCGGAAACTTGGTTACCCAGATTCTTTACTAGATTCTGGCAGAAAATTCTTATATATTACAAAAATTATATACCATGTCAATATTACTAAAATTACTAAAATCATATTTAATGTTAGTAATTTCTAATAAAAGTATACAAAATTTTAGTAAAAAAATATCCGATTAACAAAATTTTCAACCTTTTACGATATTTTATTAACATTAGAGTATTTATAAATGCCGAAATGTCAAATGTTATAAATCCTCTACATCACAGTAGGTGGTGACAAATTGCGTGATGCCTAGTAAGTATATGATGGTTGTTTTCAAATTTAAATTATTATATAATAATCTTTTATTTAGTTATTTATGACATTGAATTCCACATTGTAATATATTTTTCATTAAGCTTTCATTTTTGAATGACGCACCCCTATGAAAGAAACCATGACAACTGTTTTTTCATATACTTGTATTATTATCATTTATATATTTTTGTGACTTCCTGGAAATTCTCACACTCAGGTTGGGGGCATTGGGAAACAACCTCTCTTCAGGTTAACACCCTGAAGGGGGAAGACTACGTACATCCGTCCACCCAGACCCTGCGTAGGCGGGAGCCCTTGAGGCACTGGTATATTTATTATATATTTTTGTATGCATACTTGTCCTCTTGTACTTTGTTTACTGCTAGCCTAAGACCAACTTATTTATCCAGATCATTGACTCAACTACTTTTGTCCTTTCTTGTCCAAAACTATTTTAAAAATTGTAGAAAAACTGAGTCTTACCTTGGGACGTATGATATGGGAATCAGATAACAGCGATTACGTAACAGAAGTAACTTGATTGTTATGTTGTAACTGTTTACTATAATAGAGCTCATTTTGTTAATGTCTGTGATGCCATAATTTATAATTTCATAATTGCTAATGGAGATTGCAAGTTTTCCATGGCAATAGAAGGCCAAAGATGACTATTAAGGGGCCGATGATCTGTGTTGTTTGAGTTTGAAGTATTCATGTGGTTGGATTTAAACTTGATTTGACACGCTTCAAGTCAAGATCATCGATTTTGGTTCATTTAGGCTCACTAACTTTCGCATTCAACTCATTGAGGTTTGAACTTGGCTCGATCCATTAAGCTTATAATCTAGTCTAAGAGATTGACTCATTTAAGCACATTTAAGATCCTTATTTGCCAACTCCAACTTTCCTAGGATATCGGCTTAACTTGTTTAGCAAAACGAGCTGGAAGACTCAACTCTAACTAGAAATAAACCAAGTTGACTCATTTACAGCCTCTAGCTGGGTATTATGCATTCAAGATTTCTGTTTTGCTTGCTTTCATTTTTTGTGGCTTGAACTTCGACAGATGTATAATTTATAACCATTATTCGAGGCTAGATTAACATCTATTGTGTTTTAAATCCAAAGGGATAGATATACATAACTTTATATCTTTATAAAGAGATTATTTTTGAGACTTGAACTCGTGATCTTTAAACATACCTCAAGATAGAGAATTCACAGGAGAAGAAAAATATATGAATAGGAACTAAATTCATAAAACCCCAATCTGGGTCATACAGAAAAACAAATTTATTCAATCCACAAGAATTTTATTCAAATACATACAACACCACAAATACAATCATCTCATGTATCACAATCATAATGAATCTAAATACTCACAAAAATGACAACAAAAATACCTTAAATGGGCATTATACTTGAGACAAAGAAACAAAAAGGGCATAACATTTATTATATAAACAAGAAACCCAACCCAGTTTGAAAAACAAATCCAAACCCATTTTGTTCCAGAAACCGCTATCGTTTTGTAACATAACACCCCGTTTCTTGTGTATAAAGTAAATATTATACCACTTTTTGTCCTGTACATGAAACATAATACCCTTTTAAAGTACGGTTTCGAACAAAGAGGTAAATATTCTAATAAAGTGAGAAGAAGAAGAGGGCAAAAGAAGCAAAGAAAGAGGAGATAGTAGAGGAAGGGAAGAAGAGAGGAGGAGCGGAACTGTTCTGAGAAGAAGGGCCCAGAGCAGGCTCAGTCGCGGGGGATCCTACAGGAGAGAATTGACCTACAGCAAACCCCACCATTGCTAATATCACACACAGCAGCACCATTAGAGAGGATTGTTGTCCTTTGAACCCCATTTTTTCTGGTGGTTGTGTTGGTGAATGTGTTCTCTTCTGTTGCCTCAAGGACTCCTATTTATACTAGTGTTGACATGCCAAGGGCCTTTTTTTTTATTTTTTTTTTTACGCGGAAGGTTCATGTATTTTGTCTGTTATGTCAATTTAGTCCTTACACTTTTAATTGAGTCAATTTAGTCCCTGTACAATTTAAAATGTGTCAATTTGGTCCTTAGAGAAAATTTTATGTTAAGTTTTTAATGGTTCGGCCAAGAATTGGGTTAAATTGAGTAAATAGATGAATTTATAATAAGTTAGTTGCGTCTAATATAATTTTTTTGTTCAAAATTATGTCATTAACTTAACCTAAATTTGACTAAATTGATACATTTTAAATTGTTCAGGGACTAAATTGATGCAATTAAAAGTACAAGGAGTAAATTGACACAAAAGGCAAAGTACAGAGACCTTTGGCGTAAATAACCCTTTTTTTAACATGTAGTTTTTGTGTTTTGAGAAATTTTAAGTTCTGTTTTAGAATTGATTTATTCTTGTTTTTAGGTTTTCTTTTTCTTTTTCTTGTTTTAGTAGAAATTATTTATGGTTTGGGCCGCTCGTTAACTACCTTACTTTAAGTAAACTGCATAAATTTTATGCTCCAAACTTTACCTTGACAGGATCCTTTCAAGCACTGAATTTACTGTTGTTTGAGTAGAAACTGAAAATATCAAATGACAAGCAATAAAAGCTCCTTCTTAGAACATATTATTTGGTTATTGTAAAACTAAATATTATACAAAGAAAGAAAAAAAAAAAAAAAAAAAAAAAAGACCCGAGAGAATGGGATGGCATCGCACATGAACATGGAGCAAAGATAAGGGGTTTGGGTTGGGTCCCGTTGAATTTCGATTGACAAGTTTAATCAGTTTAAGTGCTCGGGTTGAATTTGGGTTGAGTCAATTTGGTTTAAACTTATTAATTATATAGTAACCTACATAGATATGAGATAATTTAAATTATATTTAATTATATTAGTTTGCCAATTTATTTTAACAATAATAGGTCGTTCATTCATGGCTAATCTCAACTCTAGGAGTGGGTAAAGGTTGGGGTTTGAGTAGACATCTGTTCTAAAAACCATTCATGTAATACGAACATGACAGACACATTTGCTTGCTCGTTGATCCTCGGAATACGACACGATTCACTAAGAAAATTTTCTTTATATAACAAGTTAATTTCAATAATCCCTATGTGGGCTAGACTAATTGTTTTACATCCAATGACAAAATTCAAAGCCAAAACTTGGCACTTCCCAAGCGGACGAGATCCAAATGTCTTATCACTTAAACCAATTTTTTTTTTATTGAAGAGGTAAAAGAAAAAATAGCTCTGCAAAAGTGAGTCGTTAGGACCATTAAATAAATTTTGAATGGAAGAGCGGTCGCCACATGTTACTTTTAGATCTTAAATTTGTAAATATTTGAATTAAAATCAATACAAACATGTGTATAAGTTATGCTTGGAAACGCATATTATATACAAATTTATATATTTAAAAAAAAAAAAAAACTGTATAAGGAGAGATACCATTAGAAAATACACTTACGTTACGTAACGGTTTAAACAGAGTCGGTTCCCAAAATAATGCTAAAAAATAAAAAAATAAAAAAAATAATGCTAAAAAACAAATATTTACCAATCTACTGTTGAACCGCGTTTTATAAACGCGGTTATAATAAACCGCGTTCAAAAAACGCGGTTATATGTAAAAATAACCGCATCAAGCAAAAAATTTTATAGGGAATGAACCGCGTTTAGAAGACGCGGTTTACTAACACATAAAACGCGTTTAGTAAACGCAGTTCTAATGCTTTATGAATTAAACAACATAAATAACAAACTAATAGATATATATAAATAACGAACTACTATATAAAAAATAATATAAATAAATGTTCAAAAAAATGAAACATAAATAAATATTACCGTGATATATTTCACTGCTACTAGCTGCTAACCGAGCCTCGTGCTCCTTTTAAATCTTGCATGTCAATACATTATGACATTTTCTCTTACAGAATTTACGTGTGACCCTTCGTGTATAGTCATTTCATCCATTTCATTTTGAATTCGTTTCGAACGTGGGCTTCCTTGACTTCAAGACTTATCTTGTAAAATGATATGAACCGCGTCTTAAAGACGCGGTTTAGTCACATATGAACCGCGTCTTAAAGACGCGGTTTATGAATGAACCGCGAACGCGGTTTATGTTCATATGAAACGTGTCTTTAAGACGCGTTTTATAACTGGAAAAAATTAATTCAATTATTTTTGGAGTGAACCGCGTTTTCTAAACGCGGTTCAACAGTAGATTGGTAATTAATTATTTTTTGGCATTATTTTTTTTATTTTTTTATTTTTTAGCATTATTTTGAAAATCGACTCAAACAGTTGAGCAACGAACTCAAAAATTTACACTACGTGGTGAACCAACTCTTCTATGTGTGAACTCTGTATTGGTATGTACAGGATAGCCCCCCAAAAAAAAAAAATATTTAATTTTTTAATCCTAAGATTAGGTAAAAAAGGTGATGTAATGTGTTTGATTTATTCAAAGACAGAGATAATTAAATGCTTATCTGTCCTCTTAACTTTCCTTCCTTGATGTTTCCCTCTGTTTTAGTGATGTCAATTGGGGCGGTGACTTTGCTTTCATCATGTGTGTGTACATATATATATATATATATATATATGGCAATTGGGTCATTTGGGTCGGGTTCGGATGAACCTACTCGGATTTGGGTTATTTTAGTTTTATAATAAATCAGCTCGGGCTGGGCTCAGGTCACTTTTGGGTTTTACCTTTACTCGGGTCGGGTTGGGTCAGGGTCAGGTTATTTCGGGTTCGGATCACTTTAATTTTGAGTGGTCTTTGGTTCTTGGGTCAGGTTGTACAAGTTTTAGGTCTTTATAATCTTAATATTCAGTGCCTTGGTGGTATAAACCAGTTACAAAAATTTAAATTATGCCAAATAATTTATATTTTTATCAATATATTTATTATGTTATTAATATAGGTGCTCAATAATATGTTAGGAAGTTCAATTATACTTCTGAAAACTAATAATTCTCATTGAATTTAAAGACCTTGGATAAATTTAGTTTCAGGCCGGGTTGGGTTCGGGTTCAGTTTAGTTTGGGTCGGGTTGGTTCAAATCAAATTGGTATCGGATTATTTTCAGGTCAGGCAAAGAGCGGGTCGATTTAGTTACAGGTCAGGTCATTTCAGTTTCGGGTTGAATTATTTACGATGTATTTTCAGTTCGAGTAGGGTCGGGTTAGTTTACGAGTTTTTTAGGTCGGGTTGAATTTGATATATATATATATATATATTTTTTTTTTTAATAATTAGCGAGAAAGGTATATTTTTTTCATCATGTAGATATAAGTTAAAATATTTTAAATGGACATAATTATTATTATAACAAATAAGAAGGGTATAATATACATAGGGTGATGTTATTGTTATGATAAAATTGTTAATATTAAAGCATATTTTGTTGAATTTTGTGACTATAATTCATTACAAGTCATATTATTGCTCTGATAATAACATTCTTCACGCTGACAACAACAACACCCTATATATAATAAAAAGTAACGTGTCTTGAAAAGAAGCAAAAAATGGTGACATTTGTGAAAGTTGAGCAGTAAGGACATTGACTTTATCAATAGTTGTCATATTACTTTTTTGATGACTACGTCATTTGTTGCATCATAGTTGTGCCAATTGTCACGCCATCTTTTCAATTGTTATGTCATCTTTTCATATCACCATAGTCGTGCCAATTAAAAAATGAGCAACAAGGACATCAACTTCGTTGGTGGTTGTCATGTTATTTTTTTTTATTGCTATGTCATTTGTTGCCTCATAGTCGCTCTAATTGTTATGTCATCTTTTCAATTGTCATGCCATTTGGAAATTTATGATGCAGCCAATTTTCTAAAACCTACTACATTTCTTCCAGAATATATTACTGTTGATGTAGGATGAATAGCCGAAGAGTTTTTGGAGCATTAGGATTGCCAGAAACCCAAACGGGTGGACTGGGAGCACTAATTTGCACAGAGAACTTCAAACAACCATAACTTTTAATCTATAAGGAGTTGTGGGGCCCGTAACTTGACAAATCAAAAATATCGGACTAAAGCAATCTTAGCCACCTCCCATTGACCCGCCTATTTTCCCCAAATTCAGCCTTTAAACGTATTTTTGGGCCACTTTTATGTTTTTCGAACAGTTAAGTGGCATTTTCGTAATTTCTTATTTCGTAATTTTACATTTTAGCCCTTTTTGTCTGCCAATAAATACTCGCTATAGTTGTCATATGACTCATCCATCAAATTATGAATGCAAAAACCCTTAGTTATTTTCTCTCTTTCAGTAGGTATTGGTTGTTCTTCCATTTTGACATATTCAAAATTAATTTCATGTTTCCGTTCCGCATTAACCGTTCTTATGTATCTAATAAACAATATGCCCTTATTTTTTTCAAAACATTATGTTTTCTAAATATTTTTGCCTCGTCCTAAACAACTTTTTACAGAATTGTATCTTTTTATATATTTACTCGTTAGCATAACTAGTTTTATCGTAT
The DNA here is from genome assembly GCA_018398585.1 of Simmondsia chinensis. NCBI lineage: Eukaryota > Viridiplantae > Streptophyta > Magnoliopsida > Caryophyllales > Simmondsiaceae > Simmondsia > Simmondsia chinensis. The sequence continues at coordinate 7,755,551 of JAGTTD010000002.1, read as the reverse complement.
CGTCGTCTTAAAAGGTACATGTAACACGTATTCAAAAGGGAGGCAAAACTAAGATAATAATGTTATAAGATTATTGCGAAAGTTGTGATGAATATGATGAAACTCCTTTTTAGACTCTTAATTTTCGCCCAATCAATCTGCCTTCGTAAAAATGAGGCAAATATAAGACAATATTATTATAACTCATGAAGCATTCTATGCCATGAAAAAAAATAGAAATGTAGCTAAAAAAACCTAAGTAGCACAAAAGATAGACTTAAACAATGCATATGAGACGTGTTAACTAGGACTTATTGAAGATGGTTCTATGAAAAATTGGATGGTAATGCAGCTTTTATTGCTTGTATTGGGCAATTTGTTACTACGATTTATATAAGCCCAGTCTAGACTATGCTAGGAACAACGTCTTGAAAATTCAATCATATATTTTTCATTTTTAAACAAAATAAAATTATTTTATTTATACTACTATTTGATTTGTGGTTTGCTAGTTATATATGGGTGTAATTATTTTCTACAGTATGCCATGAGATGGACATAGTCTATGAGGACATATAATATTGGCTTTAAGTGGCCAGCGAGATGTAGCAATAGATAGACTTACATTAAAAGGAATCAGATGTTGTAGGAAATAAGTTCATAGTCAATGATAAGTTTGGATTATTTATCTATTAAGACTATAATGTGGTATAAGTGATGACTTATTTTGGTGTTTGTAATGTAAGTGATAACTTATTTGCAATAAGATTGGTAAACTAAACTGGACCACTTACATTGTTTATTTCTCAACTACTACCAGAAATATATAATTCATATTATGGTATCAATTGTGGTGTATACCAATTTAGTGTTCTCAAAAGCGGAGTCTCTAGTGGTTAATATCCTTGTACTTTGGGTGGTAGCATAGAGAGTGGCAGGAATGAATATCTAATAGGGAATATATAGCAATCTATTATTGAGATAGAGATATTTCCTTGAGTAGATTTGCAGAAGTTAAAAATTCAAAATCTTTGCCTAAAGTATTTCAAGTGAATGTTACTGAAATCAGATAACATATCATAAAATTTTAGAAGGACAAATTGAGAACTTAAGGAAAACTTATGAGAAATATAATGATAGTAGATTCAATAATTATTTTTTATGAATATCTAATAGCGGGGTCGGTCATTCATTTGATAGCAATATGAGAATTGTTGAATATATTTAGTAATGGAGTGGAACAATATTTATTTAGCGGAATTAGGTTTAAATGATAATCAAATATTATCATGTAATAATAATTTAATTTGACCCATTTGGACTTACGGTTAAATTGTCCAAGAGATCCATTTGCAAGTCTCAGCCAATATATCAATTGAAAATATTTAAATTAAATTCATGAAATGAATAAATTTGATGCTATATACATCCATATATATATATATATGTGTGTGTGTGTGTGTGTGTGTGTGTGTGTGTGTGTGTGTGTGTCTATACGTATATATATAAATTATGTTGTTAACCTTGTCTCGTAGTTCATGAATACTCCTAGGTCCTTGAATTGGCATATTGTCAAACGAAACTTTCAATACCTCACTCTTAACAAAAGCATCACCATTCTCCTTGGATCATGCACTACCATCGTTGCCACCGCATATGCTACTTGAGGTGGTTGTCTAGATATATGGTGACCAAACATATGTTGTCTTCCTCGGTACCAAACTCATTTCATGGCGGTCCAAGAAACAAGGGACAGTTGCAAAATCCACTACTGTGTTTGAATAACGAGTAGTCGCCAAAGTTGTTTCTGAAAGTAACTAGGTCCCTTACCTCATAAGACATGTTGGCTTGCATTATCTAGTCCCGATCATCATCTTTTGTGACAATGTCTCGAATGCGTACCTTGCAGCCATCCTAACCTCCCTTAATTGGTGTAAACACATTGATTTTGACTGTCGCTATATTAGAGTAAATATGAAGGGTGATCCCTATTTTCAATACATTGCCTACTAGCAAATAAGTTGCAGACATCTTCACAAATAAACTCTTCTCGGGTTGCCAATAATTCTACACGTTGGTTCCCTCCCACACAGATTGAGGGGGCATAATAGTATACTTAGGATATTTCTCTTAGAATTAAGCCTAGAAAAATACCTAGGATCATGGCTACAATCTTGCAATTTACCATGCATTGTATTGTTGCATTATCTAAAAGCTGAAGAGCTCAAAAGCGTAAGTTGAAACAGCAAGCGAAGTGGGACTGACAAGAATTCATTAAAGATATGTCTCCAGGGAGCAATGCGAAGAAGTTGACCAAACCCTCTGGCAAACAGAAAACGGGGAAGTTCGTAAGCAAGGGTGACAGTGCCAAGGATGTTGGTGAGCTTTCTGTTACGAAGCGTAGATAGGAGTATGGGAAAAAGCTCGGTTTGGCATATGATGGAGACGAATCGGATATGATTGAGCTTTTTGCAAGTATGGAGTAGAGTGGTTTTTGGTCAGTGCCCCTGTCAATTTCTCTCCTACTTTGTCGGTTCGTCGTCTTCCCCTGCTCTGAGCCCATTGCTCACAGTGTTGATTTAACCATATTGTACCTGTTTTTGTTCTTTTATGCTATGTTTTTTTTGGCCCTGCTTTCCTATTTTCGTGCTTCTATCTCCCGATTTTTTCATGTTCTCTTAGGCCTCGCTTGCGCGAGTCACCTGTTTTGTTTCGCAACTATGTCGCTAATTAGCGAAAAAAAATCTAAATGCCAAAGCCCACCATAACATAAAATTTCTATAAGAAGACATTTTTTTTCCCGATAATTAACAACAACAGTCGCAATACAAAATGTACACATCCACAAGAGTGAGGCTTGAACCAACATGCATAAAGAGTGTGCAACATAATAACAATACAGAGGCACCGCAGGCAATATTCAAACAAAATGTAGATTAGAGGAATCTAATGGACTTCATGGGCACTAGATATACCAACATGAGATAATAAACCGACATCTCTGAACATGATGCACTCGAAACTCCAAACCCACTAAAGACGATGCATACCAACAACAATCCTCGGATTAAAACAAAGGGAAAAAATGTCAAAGATCAAGAACTTGAGGCGAAGCTCCAAGCACCGAGGAATAATAGTTGACTATTGTTGACATTCATTTCCCTTGTTTTCTGATCTGTTTGGCTATGATCGAGTCATCCCCATTGAAATGTAAGCCCAGCTTTTTGCCAAACGCCAATGCTCACTCAGTAGACCAAATGTTTCTTTGCATAAGGAGACATGCAAGAGTATAAAACCATTCTCTAGCAGGCCGGTTTTTAACATAAAAAATGTTTGTTTTGTTAGCACTCAGAATAACTATTTCTTTGATATTGCATATATCCAAATGGTTGCCCTTGCATTCAACAATGCCTTGCAGCAATAGTTCTGCACAAATTCAATGTTTAACTTGTTAGAAAATGCTTCAATTTTTTGTTTATTTTCTATGATTGGGTACCAAGTAATTTTTTGTTTGGACACCAGGTAATTTTTATTTGATTGGGACCAAGTAATATTGCTCATTTCTTTCCCTATAAATATTGATGGTACCTTGGTTGAAAAAAGAAGAACAATCTTCTCCACTCTCTTCTCTTCACATTAACATACAACAATCTTCTCCATTCTCTTCTCTTCAAATTATAACTTATTTTACTCAATTACTGAGCAAGTTGGGGTGTACACCAACCCATCTCCCCGGAGTACACTACTGAGGTGGGTGCCGTGTTAACCCTGGCGTTGGAGTGCCGTTCATCCCATTGTACCTCTATGGGGGCATAAACAACTTAGGGCAGTAGATTCTCCACGGCACGGTAACTTCTTCGGTCAATTCTTTCCTTACTGTTATTTTGCTTAAAGTCGTTTCTTTCATTAGCTTTTGTAATCTTTGAGAACAAGTTGATTGTAATAAGAGCTATATTTTGACTACTCATTTATCCTATTTTTCCAACATAACTTCACATATCAATCGCATAAAAATATTCTCGTAGCCTAAATCAAACACAAATACAAATGAATTGGATCCGAAAAACGCTGCACGCATCCAATCTGAATACACACAACCCGTGTAGTGAACTGTTACATAATAAAAGACATCACCAAACTGTCTGAGCGTATTCATAACACCACTCATCTTAAACAGGTCGAGTTCTATGACGAAGGTTGATGGCTCTCTGTGCCATGGCTCTCAAGTTAGCCCTAGCCAAGCTCGAACCCCCCCTGTGTATCTCCATGAACTCTTCCCTCTGCAACCTCAATGCCAGCGCCGCGTCTATGTCTTGGCTAGGTACTTGTCTTCTGCTCCCCCATCCTTGAGTTTCTTCTTCTCTGTTGCTCGACGTTGCCCCTCTTCCTACAGGTCGAATGCGCCTAGTAGCGTGCACGCCATGGTTACTACTATTACTCCTACTATTGTTGGATTGATCGAGCACGACTATCTTGGAGCTCGGACGCTCAACCTCTCGGGTATTTACAGTAGCTGCTTTCCTTGCCTCGACCTCTGCAGGGAATAGGAGTTGTATTGTGTTCCACAACACTGTATTTACCGTGCAGGATCTCCCATTGCTACATTAAGTATCACAAATTCAATCAAACGTGATAAATTATGATAAGTAAATAGTGTTATATTAGTTTTATCTGTATCTATTGTTTCTCAGGTGTTTATAAATCAACTGTCCATAAGTAACACTACTAAAATGACGCATGCTATCAAAATCTCTTTCATTCAATCGAATATGATTTATCCTAAGAAATTAAGTAACTACATTTTATATATACTGTATTTACCTGATAAGTTGTCTACATTTGGGGCAGCGCTTCCCGCATTTGTCAGCTGCAGATCTCAAGCATTTCTTGCAAAAGCTGCATTCATAACCATTACTATGTTATTAAACCACTCCGTTTATAAACTAATTATCCTAAAAGCTAAAATTATACATCACCCACAAAGAAATATGTCAAGAAAGTGTACTAGTAAAGCTCAGACTGTATGTATTATAAGTCTAGATAACTCAATATCGAGTAAAATTATCAAGCTATCGAGCTAACTTCGAGCGTAAATAATTGCAAATGAGCATATATCAAGCCTGAATTAGCTTGTAATTTAAAGAGCATGTATTAAATTTAAATGAGTATAAACAATGCAAGCTTTAGCTAAAGAGTGGAGCAATTGGGCTCGAGCTCAACCAAAACAATCTATGTTTGAGCTCAAAAAGTCTCCAGTATTAACAAGCTTCAAGTCGAGTTTCAGGCGAAGTGAGCTTACACTCGACTCATTTATACCGACTAATAAATAAGAGCAACATATGAGTTTACCTGTGACCACAAGGAGTGGTGCTGGGTTCAAAGCAGATTTCCAAGCAGATCTGTCATCAATATTAATTAAAATCCATCATAAATCAGGTGTATTTTCTTTATGCAAAATATGTTTTTTTTAGAAAATTTCAATTTTCTAGTCATGGAAAACAATTTCATTTTATCAATCCATATGACGTTCAGCTGAAATGAAACATATAATGTGAGATTACCGCATAAAACGTTATCCTCTGTATGAACGACACTATAATTCCCTTTTCTTGAAGGGAAGTCGACTGCTCGCTCCTCAAAGGGAGAAAACATTTTTCATTTAAGTAACTATTACTATAAATTTATGCAAAAAACATAATGGAAATCCATGTATAAGCTCAAGTAGGGTTCCATCCTAAATTTAATTGGCATTAGGTGGAGTAAAGCAGTAGGTCTATATATTGCTCTCTTTTCTCTCACAACTCCAGCATAGGATTCTACTAAACTCACATGTTGGTCATTTTTATCTGGGGTTTTGGGCCGCAGGGTCATCATGGCGGTTGTCTTCCACTGTCTTTGTCTTTGTCCTATTTGTGCAAGTGTTTTAGCATCTCGAGGCCTAATCAGTTGTATGTTGGTAGGGGTATCCTTATCGTGGTATTGTCGTTATAGATGGTTTAGCATTATTGTTTGTTGGAGTCTGAATTGCAGGTAGTTTTTTGCTTTGGGTGTCTTAGTGTTTCTCGTTGTTTGCCTTCAAGTCTTGTCCTGCACTGCTGTGCGTTCTCGGACTTGTACTCCAATTATCGGAAAAAAAAACTAAAATCACATGTAGAGTCCTTAAAAAAACAAGAGACAATGGAATGAAAAATAGATGAAAAAGTGAGAGAGATTTACAGCACAAGAAAGTTCTTCTCTGAGCCTGTCCATACAGGGAGGTGTTGAGGTAGTAGTAGTGCAAGAAGCAGAGTTTCTCTCTTCAGATTTCTTATCTCCTTCAATTGTCTTCTTTGATTCTCCCTCTGATTCCTCCTTTTTCTTCTCTATACCTGTACATCAATTTTATCAACCCATATAAAATATATCGAGAAAACAAATATCTTAAAACGTTTGAACTGTTAGATAAATTGGTTTTCTTTTTTTTGTGCCCCCCTATTTTAACATACCCTTCATGAAGAATCTTATTAGGTTGATACGTCAATAATGTGTATGCTTTGATACTAAAGAAGATGAAAGATTGATTAAATAATTGTGTCGCTTAAATTGTGAGCGCTGTCACTTGCATTCTATTAACAATATTAATATTAAAAGTGAAGATCATTAATATTCGAGTTTATAACTTTTTGATCAATAAGTCTTTGGTACATAGAGACACATCAAGAAACCACGTAAAACACAAATTGTTTGATGAAAATCTAAAAATTGTTTTATACTCTTAATATTAATCAGTATCTTATAATAAAATTTCTCAACAGCTACAAAGAATAGTAATAAAAAGTTGAAGATGGGGCAGGAAATTTAGTTCCTAGAAATAAAAAACCATTTTTATTGTATATTTTTTATCCCTACTTTTCCTCTTCTATTTTTGTTAGAAAACCACATTTAGAAATAAAAAATCGGCAACAATTTTCCAATGCATATACATGGAAACAAGTGTTTACAATGGAGTTTTTTTTTTTTTTTTTAATATTTCATATTAACTTTTTCTCGTTTTTTTGATAAAAATCATAAGCATAATTTATAATTATAAATCTTAAAATCCAATTATCCGATCCGAACACAATTTGGGCAATTAGGTTAGCTGATCCAAACAGTTCAAGTATACCCAATCCATAAGAACATGAATATGCAAACATGGAAGCTCGTATTCTGAACAACTTCGATTTTCCATTTTCCACAACAAAAAAATTTCCAAGAAAAATAAAAAATTCTCTATCTCTAGCAAGTCCTAGCTATTACTTAAGATTGAACACTTCATCATTTAATATACATATACAAGACTTAAACATGACTAGATACAACTGGATGTTACTTGATGTAGGTGACTACTCGAAGAGGATATTTCAATACTTAATTAAGCAAATGGACTGCTAGAAATCCAAACGAGTGGGGCAGAAACATTAATTTATGACCAGGTGAATTATCTATCAAATCAGAGCTTTCAGATCGAACTATGCAACCCCAACCAATACATCGCTGACCAGCTGCCTATTTTCTCTAAATTCAGCCTCTAAACGTGTTTTTGAGCCACTTTTATGTTTTCTTAATGGTACCATAGGATTCCTATAATTTTCCATTCTAGGGTTTCTTTTAGTTTGTTTAGAAATACTCTTTGTATAGGTTGTTTTGCTGATTCAACAAATACTAAATACAAAACCTTAGTTTATTTCCTCTCTAGATTCCGAGTTGATCTTCGATCTTGAAGTATTCAAATCGAAATTTGCATTTCCTTTCCACATCATTACTTAAAACTCACCACCATCGACTAACCAAATAACTCAAAATCTTAACCTTGAAAAAACATTCAAAAATAAACACCATCTTACTTTGTTTATCAGTAGAATTATCATCATCATCATCATCAAGATTAAGCACGGTGACCGGAACCACCACTGCACTGCGCCGCTGCGCCCTGCGCTTCCTTCTCGAATTGCTCGAAGGAGGAGTCTTGAACTGCAAATCGGATCGTTTCTTCTGCTTCGAAGTCCTGTCCGGGGTGTCTTCCACCACTAAACTAGCTACCAAAAGCGCCTCTTCGTCCCACCCAGCCATGGCCGCCACCGATTTGAATCTTGGGCTGAACATGGTCTTTGTTCTGCTCCGATTTGAATCGATTCCTGGTGAATTTTGGATGTTTTCGTTTGGAATTCGGTGATTTGGTTGGTTTCTTGTGGGGATTTGGGGACTCTGTGTTGATCGTTGTGGGTCCATTTTGGAGATTGGTTTTGGAGAGAGAAAGGGGAGAGTCAGGGTAAGATTTGGGTAACGGTCATATTTTTTTGAATGGGGGCTAGTGCAGAATCGGGTGTAACGGCTAGTTATCCGGAGCGTGCACAATCGCCTACGAGCGCGTACAACCGTACAAATACAAGTGATATATTTTTTTTTAAAGAGTTGCTATTGTCAAACAAAATTGTTATTGTCGGTATAATGTTGTGACTTAAAAAAAATGACAGTAACAAATTTTTTTTGAAAATAACGATATTGTTGCAATAATAATTTTTTCATGACAACAACATTAACTTTTTTTGTTTTGGTAATTATACTTAGGCTCTATTCAGCACATGAAAATGAAATGAGGTTGTGAATCGTAAATTTAATTTATTAGAATTAGGATGGACATACGATTTCATAGTTTGGCTAGTCAAACTAATTGGTGAAGTTAGAATTATCTTGGGTTTTTGGTCGATCGACTTGGATCTTTTGGGGTTTCGAGTCAACTAGGACAAGATTTCAATCTAATCAGATCATTCCAAGTTGAAGTTATATTGAGTGTTTGGTCAACTCGGTCAAGTTTTAGTTGGACCAGATGATATCATACTCAAACTGGACCGAAGTTTTAATAACCAACTAAAATCTTTTAAAGATAATAAAGAAAAGATTAAAGATAAAGAAGAGCATTATTCATTGATGATGATGATCTTCATACATGCAAGGAGCTCTTATTTATAATATCATGGAAGGGGAAAAAGGGAGCATTAAACTCAGAAAATATCCGATCTAATAGGATATGATACGGGTTAATCTAGGAAGGGTCGGTTTGCCCCTCGAAGACCAACGAAGTAATGAGATTGAGAAGAAGGGAGGGAGAGAGAGAATCAAGAATTGGAGGGAGAAGACAAGTAGTAACTTGTATTATCATTCAAGAATAATTCTCTACATACATTTGGGGCTATTTATATGAATTGCTAACTAATACAACCAACTAACATAACCACCTAACTAACCTAGCTACTTACAATTCCAATGCAAGACTTATATATCTTATATTCCTATATCTCTATACAAAATATACTATATCAGGATATGAGATCAAAACGATTGTGACTGCTGTTATAGAATTGTTCAAATAAAAGAAGAGCTCGGTCACATGACAAGCTCATAATGATCAGCCCTTGCAGAACATAAGTCCCACGTCCTTAGAGTGACCTCGTAGTTCCTACATGGTGGAGGCCAAAGATGCCAACCCATTGGGGCCTATTGCCGATACGTATGTGCTTGTTCTATCATTAGGGCCCCCCAAATATAAGAAAGCTTGGAGTGATCTTGAGCTTGTAAGTGTGTCTCGGTCCCCTTCATTCGTCTCCTGGGCCGAGTCTAGCTCAACATCATTGGGGTATATGCATCAATGGAAATGATCCAACTTCAATAAACTCAACTGGAGTTGATTCAAGTTTTGAGATCCCTTAGACCTAAATAATTCAACTCAATTAAAATCCGACTTAGCAACCCAAAAACTCATATAATCTTAACCTAATTGGCCTTAAACCCGAAACAACTTAAATTGTTATGAAATCATATTATTAAATTCAGATTTCTTTCCTGATTCAAATAACAATTTCATTTTAATTCTAAGGGAAATTATCACTTAAGTAGTCCGAGGGTTAAGTATTTATCACTCAAGTATCTCGACATTTCAATAGAATAAGGTACCGTAAGGTTTGTATATTTTATCTTCATTGTCTCCTTTGTTGAAATTTGAGGAATCTTTGTAAGAATTTGACCAATTTTATTCAAAAAGTGTTGATGTAATAGATGATTCAATATCTTCATTCAAAATTAGTAAATTATGATAAAATATTTCATCAAATGCTAATGTAAATGACCTAAATATTATCCTAATTATGTGTCATGTTAGCACTTTCACAAAAAATAAGAGGTCCTAATAAAGATGCTACTTGTCCGAATCATTATATTTTTCAACAAAAATCTATCTAATTCCTAAAAAAGGGTATTTGATTCAAAATTTTATAACTTTAGGGTACATAAATAAAAAAATATTTAAACTATCCTATTATATATACTCAAATATTTGATATCTAAACAATAAATAGTCAAATTATAATTAAATAATAATTTTGCTAATTATAATTATAACTAGAACTAAAATTTTAGAGTGCAATTTTTATCAATGGATAAAAACTCCTGACAAGGACAAAGCCTAGCATTCATTTTACAGGCCAGTAAGGCCCTAATCTCCAACTCGACAACGGAGTAAGGAAGGGTGAAGAGGTTAGGAATAAATAGGGATAATTTTTTATTGATGTTTAGCAAATATATTTGAGAAGTAAAGAGGACTACTGGGGAGATTATTTTTTACCTCCTTTTACTTCTTATTATTCCTTTTTATCTCCAATTTATTTAACCTCTAAATTGGGGATAAGGGACGGAAGGGGGATGTTAATTTTTTAAAAAGTTTAGGTAATTATGTTTTTATTTTAATTATAATTCTTTTTATTCGTACCTTTTACCTTTACCGCTCTTATGCTTCGTTTGGCAACTGGGTAAAGAGGGGGAGGGTAATGTAATATCCGATCTTTATTTGGATATGTCAAATTAAGAGGGGTAAATAAGTTACCCTTGTTTGACAATTGGGTGAAAGAGTAAGGGTAAAGAGAATTGAGTCGGTTCCGGAAATAATGCTGAAAAATAAAAAAATAAAAAAAAATAATGCTGAAAAAAAAAAATTCCAAATCTACTGCTGAACGGCGTTTATAAAATGCGGTTATAGTAAACCGCGTTAAGAAAACGCATTTCAGATGAATAAAAACCGCATAATAAAAACCGCGTCTTGATAACGCGGTTTACCATAATAAGAACCGCGTCTTGATAACGCGGTTCACAATAATAAGAACCGCCTCATATGAATGCGGTTTAATATGGTAAACCGCAATGAGTCAAGCCGAGCCCTTAACAAGCTCGTATCGAGCCCCTTAACGAGCTTTTATCGAGCCCTTATCAAACTGTTCGTGAACATTAGCGAGCCGAGCACCCCCTGTTCGAACTCGGCTCGTTAAGCTTATCGAGCCTGCTCGAACTCGGCTCGTTAAGCTATCGAGCTCTCCTAATGAACACGAACGAGGTCTAATCGATTTTGAACACGAGTAGTTCATTGAACGCTCAGTTCGTTTACACCCTTACTCACTGTCGGTCATGTCGTCCGCTGTCGCCTTTCTTCTGCTTTATACGCCGGAGATCTTTAAGTATCATTGTCGTAGCTATTTGATCACTACTGAATTAATAGCCTTTTATTGATAACTTTTCCTGATTTCTTACCACCTCTACTTATAATGTTGGAGCTTCATTGAGAGGAACATGGGATCAATGTGACGATCATCACGAATTGCGGCATAATGGCGACTATAAGTAATGAAAACGGTGTTTGTGTGTACTGCGGATAAACCGCGTTTAGTAAACGCGGTTTATGGATAAAAACGCATTCCTATAACGCTGTTTATTCTTCTATGAACCGCATTTTGGGAATGCGGTTTATATGAATATAAAACGTGTTTTATAGACGCGGTTTTTATGTATTTTAAACGCATCACCTTGACGCGGTTCAGTATAGACGCGTTTTGTAAACGCGGTTCAACAGTAGATTTGGAATTTTTTTTTCAGCATTATTTTTTTTATTTTTTTATTTTCAGCATTATTTTCAGAACCGACTCAAGAGAATTATAGTTAAATAAAGGTAAAAATGTCCAAATTTTTTTAAAAACTACCTTTACCCCCAATTTGAGGGTTTAAAAAATTGGGGGTTAAACAAATTTGTCAAATAAAGGTAAAAAATTACCCCCATTTATCCTTATCCCTTTTATCCCTTTTGACTCTATTATCAAACAAAAGATTAATTTAATATATCCAAATAAGGTGTGATTTTACGTTACTCTCTCCCTCTTTACCTCTCCTCGTCTTCTTTATCCGATCGCTAAACAAGGTATAAAATGATCTGTCTCCTCTTTCAACATTTCGATTTTCTCTGCAGCAGGAACAATGGCGATGATGGCGATTCGGAGAGTGGTTCACTCTGCTGCGCATGCTCCTCGCCTCACCAGATTCTCTCTCCGCCCTCCTACGTCTGTAAGCCCTAATTTTATTCTCTTCTTCTGTCTCACTAAATGATTGATTATACTTCAGTCCGCAATTTTTTTGCTTCAATTTGATGCTGTTTACGTGCAAAATTTCAATATAGATTACCTCTCAGTGGAAATTGTTAAGGACTCTGAAGGTGAGTATAATAAGAGATTTCATGTCAGAGTTGTAAGAAAGACAGATTAATTTATAAGCCTAGTGGGCTACTGCATGTAGTGTCAATTGGTTTCACGATGAACCTCACTTGGGCTTTATATGTGGACCTTGTATGTGTCAAATCAGTGGGTTGGGCCTAAAGTGTGGTGAAATTTTTGCGTGGTAATAGAGCTGGTTGATGATCTTGGGCTTTCGTTTGTTGGAGGTACTTCTCAAGGTTGATCATCCGGGGCTTTTGTTTGTTAGAGGTACTTCTCAAGAAGAGGGGGTTCATTTTAACTTACTGTGCTAAGGGCCTCTCCGGTGAATAGTGCATCCTATTGGAAGTAATTTGCAATTGAACACGAAAGCTGAGGGGTGCGATTGAAGAAGACTCTCACATATGGGGTAATGTTAAGAACTTCACATGCGAGTCTAATAAGAAATCCACATCTGAGTTATTAAGAAAGAAGATATTAACATATAAGCTTTGTGAGCTAGTCTAACCAATGTCGATTGATTTTACGATGGAATCTTACTTGGACTTATATGTAGAGCTTATATGTACCAACTCCATACGGTCAAGCCTAAGGCGTGGTGAAATTTCAAAAATACTGGAAATTCTAGCAATCTTTATTGGCTTTTGAGAAGGTGAGAAATATGGCAGTTTGTGCGATAGGAATATTTCTAATTTGATGATATTGCTGATTTTTGTTTTTGTTGTGATATTCTTTGATGAGTAACACAAAATTTAACTTAAGGTTCATATGCTGAAAAGTTGTTCTATTGCACTCATGAGCAAAATGTAGCTGCATCAACTTGAACCCTCTAGTCGAACGAGATTTTCTTTCCGTGATGTGCATTGTGGCTGTGCATAATGTAAAGGAGGCTTAATATCCTTTCTTTGGAACCTAGTTCAATGTAGTGTTATCTGGTTTCCGACATAATTGTGAGGCCCATGAATGCCCTGCCCCAAATTGGGTTGATTTTTTATGATGTTGAAAATTTAAGTGAATTTATTACTGCAGAGTTTTGTAAGTATCTTGAGGTTTTATTTAACAGTAGAAACAAAACTAATAAAAGCAGACAAAGCAACGCAAGGACACACCAAAGCACAAGCCAATACCAATTTTGGAGAAAAATATTTGGAATTTTGATGGATTTTACTCCACAGAGGAGGAAGAGAAGGGGGTGAGAGTGGGGGTCAATGTACATCGGTGTAGAATGGTGCATTGACTGAACCAGCCTTTTCGGTCCCTGTGTAGAACGGATTGACTCCATTCTGATCTGGTCCTCTGTCTTTCTGTTTGGACGTAACCGGCCTTTGGTCTCATCGGGTCCAAGACCTACCAAATGCCAGTCTAGTTAGATGGCTATCTTCGTTCTATGGCAGTTGGGTTCCCTCCCCGGGCAGTGTGATTTAGATGTACCATATAAAGCAGTTTTAAACTATTCTCTCATTAGTTAGGATAAGCAGAATGCCAAGTCCCCTGACCCGATATTTGTGCTGTGCATATGGTTTCAGTTATGTGCATCCACTGATATAGTGTAACTCAACCCAAACACCCTGTTATTGTCAAATTGATTAGCTGTGTTTTGGAGAGAATGTCACTCAAGTTGATTTAAATATGCCTTGTGTAATAATGAAAGGTGGTGAAGCTGTTTTTTGAATGAACCTAGTATCCCAAAGATTTTGGAGAGCGATATGAGAGTAAAAGATGTAATTGTGATGTTTTCCTCTGTATGATATCGGAATTTCAGAAACTCTTTAATGTAACATAGTTACAATGCAAGGAAGCTCCTTTTTGTTTAATTGTTCATGAATCTAGCTGTCAGTTAATGATTATGAAAGTTGAAGGTTCATTACATATGTTTACAGGATCAAAACATGAATAGCCCCCATGTTTTTGCAATTCAGTTGGAAGACATATGAAAAACAAGTTATGCCTTGTTTGGGAACCATGGGCTTGACATTCTGTTGGTCACATTGACAAAAAATTATGAATATATATTAAGTACTGAAAAGTTACCGCTAGACTTTGTTTGAGAAACTATGGATTTGGTTAGTGTGTCTACTAAACAAATTTAAGGTATGGTCTGAACAAATTTAAGAGATTTTAAGAGGTGAAATGCCAGTTTGTTTATGGGTTTTGGTTTTTGCACTACGAACCTAGAAGTAACTCATTCTGTTAGTTCTCTTCTTCCCCTCGCCCTTCCCAAATGTTAGAATGCATCCTTTACAAAGTTCTATCAGATTTACCTTGCAATTTTTTGTGGGTATGATTAAATGGCATACCTAACTGACTGGCTGTAGTTACAGAGAAACATTGATTTTTGGATAAGTGAGTTTTTTCTATAAACATTCACTAATCGTATTTGCTGGTAACTAAGGCCCTTATCCATATGGCAGATAGAGAGATGATGTGAAGGGCCATTAGCAAGTTCTAAGTATTCATTAGATGTCACCCAGTTAGATTCCACAGTGTTTAGTGCTTTGGGATTTTCTGATGATGGCCGATTATTAATACTGTCGCACTAGTTGCGGGGTTGAAGATAAATTGAGGGAGCAACGTCTGAGGCGGTTCGGACATGTTAGAAGGAGACCGGACAACGCTCCAGTAAGGAGATGCGAACAACCCCTTACTACACTAGGCAGAAGAGGTAGAGGCAGGCCAAAGAAGAGATGGCTTGAGACGATCCGACAAGACCTCACCCATCTAAACCTTCGGAGGGAGATGGCCTTAGATAGGGCTTAATGGAGGGCTAGCATAGGGGTAATAGATACTCCGGTTGGAGTAGGGTAGCCTAGCTTACTAGTGCCAGGCCTTGACATCCTCTTGGCGCATGTAGGCTGTGTATTGGATATCATGAGCTGATACTTGCTACTTGCCTACTTATCTTTATCTCTATTCTCTAATCTCTATTCTCTATCTCTATCTCTATCCTTACCTTTATTTTATCCGTTGATTTGTGCCTGATGTGGCTTGCTTTGAGTTTGTTGTTCTACTCGTCGTGTGTTTTGCCCTACTCATGCTTGATGCTCTCCTGCTGTCAGGTCTTTTGCTCTATGCTGCGGACTAGATTCTCAGGTTGGGGGTCCTCGAAAACAGCCTCTCTTCAGGGTAGCCCCCTGAAGGGGGAAGGTTGCGTACATCTACCCCCCTAGACCCTGCTTATGCGGGAGCCCTTGGAGGCATTGGGTTGTTGTTGTTGTTGTTGCATTGGTTGCGGGGTCCTCTGCACAGTCTGGCTTTGTCCGGAAACTATGTTTGCCGTTACTTTTTTTGGTTACTCCAGCTCATTGGCCCATGGTTTTTCAACAACAACAACAACAACAGACCCAGTGCCTAAAGGGTTCCCGCATAAGCGGGGTCTGAGGAGGGTGGATGTACGCAGCCTTACCCCTTCAGGGTGTAACCCTGCTGAGAGGCTGTTTCCGAGGCCCCCAACCTTATAAGGTTGGCAACATGAGGACGTCCTAGGAGGTCACCCATCCCGGTACTAGTCTCGCTCCAGCATGCTTAACTTCGGAGTTCTAATGGGATCCGGTGCACTAGTGGCTTATGGTTTTTGTAGATGCAATATATGTACATTTTCTTTGGGGCCAGGGAACACTTTGCATGGCTGACGTTGGATATTTGTTTCAGGTGGAAGTGGAATTTGCGGATGGCAGTGCATTCAGTCTACCAGCTGAATTTTTAAGAGTATATAGCCTTGCTGCAGACAGCAAGGTTAGGTCCTTTGGGGGCGAAAAGGTATACCTCTTCCTTTTCCGATGCACTCCTTTTGGACAAAAGTTAGTTTTTGTTAGGTATTGCAACTACTAGTCTACTGCTATTAGTATCAGGTCCATTGTTAAAAGCTTTCCTTAGCTATGTTTTGCACCATTTTATCATATTTTACTTAACGATGAACAAAGTAATATGTTGGTTAACTTGCTTTCCAGCGCAATGGTTGTGGTTTATCCAGTTATTCAGCTCGAAAGGCTTGGCTTATTTGAGCTCGAAACCGAGCCAAGCCGGTTAGCTAAATGAGTGAAGCCTATACCTTGTACAGCTCAAGGTTTGCAGCTCACAAGCTGAAATGAGCTCGAATAAGCCAATCTCATGCTAGTTTATGAGCCTAAAAGCTCCCATACTGAGCGAAGTTCAAGCTCAAATTGAGCATAATTGAGCAAAAATGAGGCGAGTTTAGCTCGAAGCTTGCCAAACTGTGTTCGAGCTTGACTTGACCTAGCTTTGATGAGCTCAAGCTGTCGCTAAGCAAAACACTGGCGAGCTAAGTTTCAAGCTTGGTGAGCATAGCAATGGTTGTCTTTTGCTTATTTTTGGCTTGAACCATCTCTTTGCCTTGTTCCATATTGCTGTTAAGAAAGTCCAAGCCTCGTCAGTCCGCAAGCAACAAAAGTAGTTATTTGGGTCCCTGATTTGTCAGGGGCTCCTTTTAAAAATTGGTTATATTATCTTTTGTTTCTATGACATATCACCATTTTTGGAGAAATAAAATAACCTATGCATGATATATCTATACATATAGATATATATATACATAATATAAATGACTCATGTATTAGCTGGTCTTAGTGGATTATCTTAGGTGTATTTAAGCTATTCTAGACACCTTAGTTACCACAAAAAGGCTCACTAGTCAAAATCACTCTAAGCCCCTAGAATCTCATAATCGGCCTTGTGAAAGTCATGAATCATGAATGAGTTGAACCTCTCTTCTAAGCTTCTCCTCATTCACATTCTTGATGTAGGTAATATTCGGCCAAATCATGAATGAGTTGAACCTCTCTTCTAAGCTTCTCCTCATTCACATTCTTGATGCAGGTAATATTCGGCCGGCGATACGTTGGAATTATGTCAGCAGAGCCTGTAGGAAACTATGGCGTAAGGTACTAAATCATCATTTGTTCTTATCTTATATCTGCCTTTTTTTTTTTTTGATTGAGTAATGTTGCATATACATCGCTGCTGAATTTGTGTATTCAATACACAGAGAGAAAATACTTGATAATGAAAAGATTCTTTTTGGTCATCCCTGATATTGAAAAGATAATCATTGAACAGCGTGATTATCTTTTCTATTTTAATGTTATATATCCAATTAGGTGGCAATGACTCTTATGAGAGAGAGAGAGAGATGATATGAGTAAATTATGACCATTAGATTAGGAAATCTTAGGCCATTGATTCTAGTGAGAGGTGTAAAAGTAATTCTAAAATCTAAGCCCTTGAGTTAGATCTAATGGTCATAATTTGCTCCTTTAATCTGTCACCCTTCTATAAGAGTTATTGCCCTCCATTCAGGTATTTAAGTTGTATATATATGCCGGTCCATGGTTTGTCCCAAAGGTTAGGGTGGCAGTTGGCCAGTCTCGGGACAAGGGTTCAAATCCGGCATCCCCTCGCCCAAGCATTAGCAATGTGAAAAAAAATTGCTAAGTTGTAATAAAAGTGGGTTTTTTTTTTTTTTTTTTTTCCTCAGAAAAATAGTAACTGATATGAATCCATTGTGTTATCTTTGGATGCACTTCTGTTGATATGGGCAGGTTGGTTTTTGATGATTTGCATAAAACTGGGATATACACTTGGGATTACTTTTATGGTATGGGCAAGAACAAGTTCTCCCTGATGAGAAATTATATTGAAACTTTGAAGAAACATGGACTTTCCAGGGATCCTAATAGAAGATAATCTCGATCGTGGAATTGGACGAAGTTCATTATAGCTCATATAATGAGCTCTTAGGTAATTGTTATGCAATTGACTATTGCGTGGACAGTTTTGGATTTCATAAATATTGTTCTTTTTAGGGTTTGGGGTCTTTCGGAAACAGGCTCCCTACAGGGTAGCATCCTGTATGGTTAAGGTTCGTACATCGTATCCTTTCTAGACCCTACCTTGGCAGGAGCCTCTTTGAGGCACTAGGTGGTTGTTGTATAGAGCTAGCGAATTCTGATATAACATGATAACACGACAAGAAGGCGACACCAGATAGCAAGATGTGTCAGGGTTTTTGGAGTTGGGTTCAATTTTGGTTGACATGCATAACTTGTTTAAGTAATTTAGTTGAATTCGGATTTGAATTTATTTTCAGCAAGTTTGTATTGTAATGCCCAGTTATGTAGTTGTATACTACTACTATTATTTAAGTTTTTGTAGCCTATGTTTCCCTGAGATAATTATGAATTATGTATAGTCATGTTAAATTGATAATTTGTTTTAGCAGTGATATATATGTAATGTATACATTGTCAGTGTCAATCGTAAGGGCGTATTTTTAGAATGTTAGTAAGTTCACGAACATTTGAAAAAAAGAAGTCTTTTATATATCAAATGGGTAACCCATAGATTACCCAAACCGATTAATTAAACAAGGATTCATGTCAGCCCCTTTTTGTAAAACCCCTTGTATAACACAAACATGAATAACACACATCACGGCATATTTGCCAACTTGGTATGATGTTTTGTATACTAAGTTGTGTTTATAATTGTGTCTATATGTAAAGATGTTAAAATGTCACTAATATTTCATTAATCATCTTTGTGACATCCTAGACACCTCGTCCCCTCCGAAAATTATCTGACTTTTCAGTGTTTCTGAATATTGGCTCCATTTAGGATCTTAGTGTAGTGATAAAACATTACCCAGATTGAGACTCCAGGTCTGAGGCTTGGATTTGAATCTCATTTTTGATTTTACGGCTAAAAACAAAAAAAAAACCAAGTTCCATTTTAATAATTACAAGATGTTTAGTTTATGAAATTTATCGAACGAGTTACATGTTTCCCTCCATGGTTAGGTGTACATGTCATGTAACATGTTTCCTATGTATACATGTTTTTATCACGTTATTAGGTTAAAAAAACTAGTTATTTAATTTCGGTAGTCGTGGCACGTGACTATGCAATACATGTCGTATTAGTAATTTTTGACAATAATTTGCTAAATTTCAATAAAAAGCTACTGAATTTGATCGAAAATTATATTCTAAGTTAACATATACCTAAGAAAATAACGGAACTCCGATAGAAGATACCCATATATCAAGGAAATTATGTGCTATCGTATTTTCTTTCAGGAGTTCATTGAATTTACTACCTAAATGATAAAAAGGTATCTAAGTGATAAATTAACTATTGACATATCAAGCTTACGGAGTTAGTAGAGTTGGAAAATTACCAATCTCCCATGTTAATTCAAACTCAATAGCCCATTTTCTATTGTAATTCTTACCAATTTTCCTAATATATCTCATAAAGAGAATTAAATGTGCCAGCAAAGGATCCATTACAAAACAAGCAATATTTTTTTCCTTTTTGTTTATGTTGGTAAGGTCATGCGCCTAGAATTCTCTACCGCCAAGTTATTTCCCTATCAGGCATAAAACAAGCAAATACATGTCACATTGAATCGTCCACTACAAGATGCTATTAGGTTTCAAAAAAATTGTGAATATTATTATGCATCAATTTTAGAGATTACGATCATAATATAAAAATGCATTATCAATTCTTAGTAGCTTTAAATGGCATCTACATGTTCAAATCTGCATCCCACTAGTTATCCAGAAACTAATCCTTTATTATGCTTCCTTCGTTTCTCCCCTTTTTTTTTTTTTTTTTTTTTTTTTTTCAACAAAGATATAAAAGATTTAACAAAAACCAAATAAAGTATATGTTGGTGATTGCCTACTTTCCCGCCCATAGTTTTGTCACTTTGATCCAGTCTCTCTTTGTTCTTAGTCCTTTTCTGGTCATTTCTAATGGTGATTTAATCATCTAGTGCCTTTTGCATTATTTGTAATTTTCCTGTCATGTTTTCTCGGATTGTAATATTGTTTTTGGTTTTTTTTTTCCCCTGCTACGAGCTTTTTATGCGGACTGGCTTAAGCCCCAGCATTTGCAAGTGTGCCTCTTTTATATAGCGACTTTTATCGCTAATTATCAGGAAAAAATACACTTCCCAATGATAGTATAATCAATTTTTCTGCCATCTAAAGAAAGAAAGAAAAAAAAAAAAAAAAAAAAACTGAAAAAATACCCCTCATTCATGATTATAAACTAATGTTTCTGAAAAATAGTAATTATATAGTATGACCAAAGAGGGCACCAACACGCTGTCATCGGATCCCATGAGAACTCCGAAGTTAAGTGTGCTTGGGAGAGAATAGTACTAGGATGGGTGACCTCTTGGGAAGTCCTCACTCTTAGGTTGGGAGCATTGGAAAACAGCCTCTCTTCAGGTTAATACCCTGAAGGGAGAAGGCTGCGTACATCCGTCCCCCCAGACCCTGCTTAGGCGGGAACTCTTAAGGCACTGGATATGTTCCTTTTTTTTTTTTTCTAGTAATTATATAGTATGGGAAAACATGTCCAGGTACCCCTACACTCCTCTAGAAGAAAATAATGGATAAGAAAACAAGCTTGCCTCAAAAAGATAGGGTGAAAAATGGAATATGAAAACGACTGAATTGTCTGTCCTGCTAATATAAAGCGAACCATATTATCTAGACGAGTCCAGAAGCATTACATTACGGTTATATACTTTATTGATCTTTGTTATCTTCTAGAAAGCTCTTATACTTACTCTACTGATCTATGTCATGTTCTAGAAACCTCTTTTTCCTGAATCAACATGAGCATATAAATTCATTTCTGCCTCTCTCACTTCTTGCACACCAGAAATCACTCAAGCATATCAAATAACAAAAGAGAGAGATAAAGAAAAGAATGGCATCATCAGTTTCTAATCTGAGTATATGTATGCCATTTTCATCAAACTCAGAGAAAATAAGAAGCATAACAGGAAGAGGGCATATAAACAGCATAAGGGCAAGAATTGGGGGATCAAAGGACAACCTTGATCACTTGCAGAGAGTACCTCTGCCGCAGCAACAGCAGCAGATGAAACCCAACAGACGTGCTGCCCCTGCTCCCCCCATTGGTAAGTTAGAAGTATTCGATTGCTATAGAGCAATGGCGTTATTGATCTATCGTTGAAGACTCCTTAGTTAAAACGATTGTTCTATTTGCTACTTTCATGGGATTCTGCTAATTTTTTCGCTTTGATGGTTCTACTGGTTTTCTTCAGACCTTGCCTTGCAATTTTGGTGCCTTTTGGACTTATATTCAAATTATCAAAAAGAAAAGTACAACGGGTGTATGCATTCGGATTTCTTTTCCCCCAAATTCACTTATACAACAACAACAACAAGCTCAATGTCGGGGTTGGGGAGTGAAATGTCCGCAGCCTTACCCCTAGGGAACACTACAGGAAGGGAGGCTATTTCCGAGAGCCCCATCCTGAAAAATCTAAGTTCACTTATCTATGAAAAAAAAGTTTTAGATGATGGAAAATATTTAGTTTTTCAGAAAACTTCCTACAAAAAACTGCATTTTCTTGAAATATATTTGTTCTTTAGTTTTCAAGGAAATTAGTAGGTTTTCTTAGTAGTATCATAGAATTTGACAGGCAAAAATCACATGCTGTGACTAAGAACTGAGCACTTGTACAGGATTATGGGACAGGTTTCCAACAGCGAGAACTGTGCAGCAGATGATGGACACAATGGATAGGCTAATGGATGATCCCTTTGCTTACAGCACCACAAAACCCTCGGTCCCGACAAATGAAAGAGATGAGTATGGGCGGGGAAGGACACCATGGGCAATCAAGGAGAGAGAGGAGGATTACAAGGTGCGGTTTGACATGCCTGGAATGACCAAAAATGATGTCAAAGTGTGGGTCGAAGGAGAAGGAAGTATGCTAGTTGTCAGAGCTGAAAAGGGCACCCAAGATAGCCTCGCGAATGGCAGAGATGAGGCGGAAGAGTGGCCTGCGAAGAGCTATGGCAAGTACAGTTTCAGGATCGCGTTACCGGAGAATGTTGAGTTCGAGAAGATTAAAGCAGAGGTCAAGGATGGTGTTTTGTATGTTACCATTCCTAAGGCTAGCACTACCAGCAAAATCATTGACATTGATGTGAAATAGATGTAAGTTTAAGCACAACAAATGCAGTAGGTTGTAAAGGAACAATAAACTGATGTAACATTTCCGTTCTAGGTAAAATTGAGACAGGAGACAAGAACTCAAACCGGTTTGAATTGTGCTAATTCTTTATTTCAGGTTTTGGTTTGAACAACTTGATTTTTTCCTAGAATTGTATCTGCCATGGTACAACATTGATACTAACCCTCTAATCCCCTCTAAAACACCCGAGTAAGGGTACTTGGATGTTGATATTTAAACAAATCAAATTAAACCAAAACTGTAGAAAAATCCCATAAAAGTAGCCGATTCTAATCTTTGGACACATACCCTTGTTAGACTCGCATAGTCGAGTTAGGGTAAAATAGATGGAATAACTCATTTTGACTTGCGTCTTGAATTCTGACATCCCTCTATATGCTAACCGAAAATTGATGCCTCAGCTGGTTTGTAGCGAAGTCGCTGAGGATTATGAAGTCTTTTTCTTCCTTCCAGTGTGTGAAATGCGTTTAAGATCCTGGGTGCTCCTTTTTAATCCCCTACAAGATGCAATGTGTAAAAACCGGTCCAAAGAAGTAGCAAATAACAGGAGGTCAGAAGAAGCTGCAGCATATTACCTCTGATATGTCCCCCTTGGGACATGGCATAGTGGCAAGGATTGCCGGGTGCCAAACGAGGCATCCCGGGATCGATTCCCACTATGGACATAGTGGTGGTCCTCTTTGAGGACTTGAGGGGTATATCCCCTCCCCTCCCCCCTCCCCCCTCCCCTGGCTTTACCAAACTAAAATAAAAAATAAAAAATATTACCTCTGATATAAGTAGAAAAATCCATAGAATAAGGGCAACAGCATCAGTGTCAGAATAGAAATGGAAATGTAGAATATGCTTGTCCGTTTCTGCAAATCCAAATAAAACTGTTACTGTTAGAAAAATGCATTGAATGAGGCAAGGCTGGTCCTCACATTTTTGGGGGCCTCAAGCAAAAAGTTCAAATAGGGCTTCTTATATACAATAAATTATAAAAATTATAATAATAAAATTTAAAAATACTAACAATTGATACTTTAAAAATCATAACTCTAAAAATTCAGGGGGTCCTAAAATTTTGGAGGTCCCAAGCGATTAGTTGGGTCACTTGGAGTTATGTCCGGCCCTAGAACTAGGGCTGAGTACAGGTATTGCTGCAGTGAAGCCCAGTAATATACTCAAGTAGTCGCAGAATCTAATCAGCGACCAATGAGGTCAAATATTACCTTAGGAGGATTGCAGGCAAAAAATTGAATTAATAGTCATACATTTCTTAGATTTTGTACTATAGAAGCACGCTTATAAGTATATGCTTTGATAAAAATATAAAATATACATGCATCATAAATGCTGTCGTAAAACTACCCCACAAGGAGTTGCGTAATAGCAAGCTCAAAATTTATTAGGTAACAACAGTTACACCCAGCGATGTATATGTGATTCCATTGTCCTGACTACGATAGAAGGGCCAATGGAGAAATCAGTATAACCCTCTATATCATTTACTGCAGCTTCAATATGAAACTGTTATCCTGAACCACCTTATGGCAGCTCATTTTGAGAAGTTTGAACGCAGACTTAAAAGTATTATATTTATACGAATTATCCTCCCTCTTGGACGACAAGCAGTAGATGTACAACGGCAGTTACCAAATCTGAATAAATTAATCCGGGAAGACTGTAAGCAGGACCAAGAAGAGAAGAGAAGTGACATACCTTGTATGAAGAGTAAGAGATGACAAATGAAAGCAGGGCGTCACATCAAGTAAAAACAAAGTTGCTTCTAAGAATGATGTATGCAACAATTTGAATGAGAAGTTATATAATAACTAATGTCAATGCCCATTTGATAGTATTTGACATGAAAATACGGCTGTACTATGTTTTAATAGATAAAACATAACAAGTACATAGTGTGAGGTAATAAGCAAAGTATATCGAGTAACAACCAATCACGTAATGTTTGGCTCAAAATTCATAACAAAAGGCCATGAGGTTACATAAAGACATTTATTTGATTCCATAGTTGTGCTCATCTTACAACTCTACTATAACCATTCACACGACAGGATTCTGTGTCTGCAACACAGCACTATTGGCCCCTGACATAACCTAAGATATCTTTCACCCTCTAATCTAATGTAAACATCAGCGAGCTTTGGGAATGATAATTTTACAGGCATCAGGAAGGCATTTACCTTTCCACCTCTGGAGAAAGGTTTTTGACCTCCAGAGCAAGTGTGGGCATCACAGAACTGGCGCAAGAAAAACTCTGTCGAATTGGAGTAACAAACATGGTCTCAACTTGATGAACAAACTAAACAATCCGGATAGCATTGAGCATATGCATAATTTCATTAAGAAGTGCAACACCTACCGTGAAGACGACTTGCTGATGGGCCTCCATTGACCGGAAAACACGAGTCAGCAAGACTCTGCAGGCATGTCATCAACTTAGCTAACACAAGAAACTGAAAATCTGGAATTCGTGCTAAAAATCTTGGAATCAAAGCGCAATAAGTGACCATGGTGTCATGGCAATGGTATCACCACGTTAAATAACATGTCTTGACGAATGCATAACAGCGGCTTGTTTAAGGTCTATTAGATAATGATCATTATGTTAGGTAATAGCCATAATATCAGTAACATAACAACCTCACAGAGATGAAGATTTTTCATTGCTGCTGCTGGATTACATTTGTTCTTTCGCGGCTTGGAATCCATCACAAGCTCACAGTGCAAAGCGCCACATAAGTCCGCCAAGCATTTTCCATCACTCTAGTAAAAATAATCAAATAGTGATAGTTTCAGAATATCAGGA
This sequence comes from Simmondsia chinensis, assembly GCA_018398585.1. Lineage (NCBI taxonomy): Eukaryota > Viridiplantae > Streptophyta > Magnoliopsida > Caryophyllales > Simmondsiaceae > Simmondsia > Simmondsia chinensis. The sequence continues at coordinate 7,730,173 of JAGTTD010000002.1, read as the reverse complement.
GAAACGAGGAGAGTTGTTAGTCAGAAGTAAAATGGTACTAAAATCCTCAGGAATAAGACATCGACATACAATCATCATTCAAACAACAGTTAATTTGCTTTATGAATTATACAGGCAATTTGATTCTGATTGCTGCCTTAGAAGTTGATTAGCATCAAACTTGGTGTAACATTTCAAACCTATGGAGAAAAAGTCACCACAAACTGTCATATCTCAAGAAGTTTAGCCATCTAACAATGTCAGATAAGCTCAATTCTGGATCCATCAGCTGCAGAGACACTCAGATCAGAAGCCTCACACAGGCCTAGGCAAGGCAATAAGCTTGTCAGGAAGTTGCCTGACCCAAGCGCATGTCATTTGTTTGATGACCTTATTGTTCATTTTTGAAATCTTATAGAGATTATGCTATATAAAATGGCACAAGTGCAAAGACCAGAGGATATATGAACGTTTTATAGAAAGGTCAAGCAAAATAAAAATGGAAGTAAAGCCTGCTAAATACATTATGTAGATACTAATTGACTGAAGCACTTGAGCAAATGAAGTAAGAGAACAACAAGAGCATACATTATTGCCTAAATACTGACCAAAGAATATGATAAGCTTAATGCTCATTCTTGCATTTCTATGGGGATGAACTCGTTTGAAATAGCTTAAATGGCAAATCAAGAGCATATGAATCTTTCTAAAAAGACCCAGTAAAATAACATGAAAGCAAAGCCCACTCAATTCATCACCATGGATACTTATTGGGTTTAGCTGTTGAGCAAAAATGAAGTGAAAACAATAAAAAGAGCATGCTTTAAAGCAAAAAGAGACAGTGATGTTTATGCTACTATGATGATAAAACGAAATAACGATTAGAATTTTTGACAATTGTTCAAAAGGGCTTGTGCATATCACAGCTTCACGTGCTAACCTTAGCTACATGAAACATATATATCTGGTTCTAAAGTTTTGCATGGAAGATGATGCATTGTTGCTCTAGAGTAAAAGTTCAAAAATCTTTATGCTTATGATGGTTCTGTGTAAAGCTGTACATAAGCCAACAGATGAAAGCAAAATTGCAGAATTCACCATATTCCTTTTTTCTATCCTTTTCCCTGTCTTTACAGAGACAAGAAGATCAGCAACTGAATCTGATAGTTAGAACCTAGAAAGGCACACTGAAGAAAGAGGGGACTCACTAAGTTCAGTAAATTATAGTGTCTATTGTCAAAATGCTTATCAAGATATTTCTCTGCATAGAAGCTCTTCTTGCAATATCCACATTTCCACTCATTTATATCGACGTGTATTCTATGCAGTTCCTGATCCCTGAACATGTCATTGTCTGGATGAAGCCTGCACTTTTGGGGGATTTGATATCTCTCTTTCTCTACAAAGGGCATGAGATACTGCATCAAACATCCCCCACTTTAGAACTATGCAGTATAGCATCAACATACACAATTATTGCTATAGACAAACCTCATCAATTGCTTTCCACACTGCCCTGCTCCTTTCTCTTGAACAATGTACCTCATTAGCATGCTCCTGTTGTTGCAAAAGTTTTCTGAAAAGATCGATTCACAAACATGGGAATTGGCAATCTACGGAGAACAAGAATAAATAACACCCAATGAAGCAAACGGTCATGGATTAACAAGTGAACTTGCTAGTCTGGCTGGTCAATAGAATCACCTCAAAAATCAAAATTTCATAGTGACCAATCACAAGCATCCCAAACATGTAACAAAATTGCAAGAAGAAAAATTATTGTGTAGGTGTATGTAGAAGAGCATGTTACCTTTTGCTAGTGTGATCTTCGGAGACCTGATAAATAAAGAACAAACTATGTAAAGGGGACTCTTAAACCTTCATCATGAACATTTGTCCAAGTGATAGAATGCCAGTTGCACAAAGTAACACAAAAATCACAACGGGAGAACAAAGTCATTGACTCATTCACCATTCAAGCAGTGACTGTGACACTTCTGTGCCAGGCATAACAAGGAGATAGACCCAATAAATAAGACGAATCATTGGTGCTAGGAAATCATGTTCATCAGATATCTAAGCAGTTCAATCAGATTACCAGCTTCTTAAATTAAAATCTGCATCTCATATGACACAATTCACCAGTTTATTTAGCTGGAAATCGCAAGTTTCTCCATGCACAAACTGCTTTTTAGGAACTCAATGCACAAAATTCTTGCATTCACGGGATGCTATAATTACTGCAAGGTCCGACATAGCTTACTTTTAGGACCAATTTGGAAGCTGAATTATGTTATTCATGGTTGAACTTTGAGTTAAAAGCGCCAGGGAGTATCCCTTATCATTCAAAATTTAAAGTCACTGACCAAAAACACAAATTATTTTCTTCAACTAATATAGAAAGTAATGCTAAAATCATCCTAAAATGGTCCAACCTTAATTTATAGACCCACAACTCATTCGAGAAATTCACCTCAACTCACTAGCTTCCACAAAGGCAAGTCACAACCCAGAACCCCGAACACAAAACAATTTTACAAAACCCCAAATTTCATCACTTTTTAAGATAAATCACACGAAGGACACTCGTATTTTTTCTCTTCTCTGACAATTTAATTTCTCAGTGTAACTGAGGCATTTGTTGAACACCATCTTAACATGCTATCAATCAACCGGCTTTTCTAAAAGCTTAAGCTAATTGGTGAAAGCCCAAGAATAGTTTATACTCTAACATGCCTACGTAAATGCCCACTGGGCTTGAAGTGTGGATGATGCACCCTGCCCATATCTTGTGCTCGAAATATGTCAATATTTAGAGTAGGGGCCACTAGGATTCAAACTCATGACTTTTGGGTCAACAATACTCTAATACTATGTCCAACAACCAATTGTTCCAAAAGTATAAGATTGGGCGAAGGCCTAAAAATACTTCTATACATTAAATTTCACTGTGAATTGGAATACATGAGGTCCACTGATAAGTCCAACCGGAGTTCCATCCTAAAATTAATTGGCCTTGGGTGGAGTAACCGGCTAGATTATATATTGAATTCTCCTTTCCCACAGCTCTAATGCAAGATTCAACTAGACACTCACGTATGAAGTCCTTAACATTATACCCTAACACATGCCAAGCTCTTTACTTTAACACAATTCCTAAACAACCCAAACAAACAGAAGAAAAATCTCGTATAGAAAACAAAGATTACCTGAGAAGATTGAGAAGAGGAGGAGATTGAGAAGCAAAGGAGCAAAGCAATTCGGATCAACGTGCCCATTTCACGAGACAGTGCAGTAAAGTACTGGGGGAGGGTTTTTCGGGTGAATTCAAGGTGGAGATGGTATTGCTGTATCGCCTGTGAGGGGCGGCGAAGCCGATGCTGTCTTCATCTGGAGCTTGCTTTTGCAGGGTACTTGTTGCACCAAGAAAAATTACTCCTCAATAGTACAAGACCCCGTTTGGCACGTAAAATTGGAATTCAACTATAAAATTACAACTTTAATTCAAATTGGGCTAGAAATAGAATTGAAATTTCATTGTTTAGTTCATCAAAAAAGTTGGAGGTCGGAATTATAATTTCATATTGATTCGTGTCATCAAAGGTTTTCGATCAATCGAGTTCGAGTATTTCGAGTTTTAAATCAGCTACTATCAGATTTTGGTCAAAGTAATTCGCATTTCGTTTGAGTTATTATGGTTGGAGCGTTCACTTTGAATTTGAGTTGTTCGAGCTTCAAGTCAAATCAGGTCGAGTATCGCGTTGGATTATTTGGTGTTCAAGTTATCTCAGATTTTTAGTTAATCGAGTTAGGTCTTTTCGGGATTTAGGCTAGAATCAATCGGGTTTGTATTGGTTAGGTTATTTCGAGCTCAATTCATCTTAGTTTTGAGACAAATGGGTTGTATCATTTCAAATTTCGAGTCTTCTTAGCGTTAGTTTGAAATGTGGTGTGTCATTTTGGATTTGGGTTATATTAAGTTTTGGGTCAATTTGGTTGCATCCATTCCATTTTAGCTCTACTTGTTTACATCACATTCAAGTCGGGTGGTTTCATTTTTTAGATTCAAGTCATCTCAAGTTTCGATTCAATTGGGCTAGGTCATTTTGGACTTTGAGTTAAGTTGATTTCAATCATTTCAAGCTCAAGTCATCCGATTTGGGTGATCTCAAGGTTTGAGCAAATTTTAGGTTGTGTCTAAATCTCTCGATTTTGAGTCATTTTTGGGTTTTGGTTAATCAAGTGAATTCATTTTAGGTTTCAGGTCAATGGAGTTAATATGAAATAGGAATTCCTTACCCTCACCCCAAAAAATTGGAAAGTATTATTTTTCAGTTAAAGTCCAATTCCATGGAATTGGGCTGTGGAATTGTAATTCTAATTCCAGCAGATGAAGCAAATAATAGAATTGGTATTCGGAGCCCCAATTCCTGGCTCCAATTCCATACTCTAAACATAACCCGAGAGTCTTTTGGCAAACTCGACTGTGAATTATACAATTAACTCGAAATGGGAGCATGTTTGAAAAAGGATTTTAGAGAGTCCATGGTTAGGCCAGGAGGGTCTCTTAATGCCTTATTTTTTTCTTCTCATTGGAGTTATTTCACAAAGACTTGCTGTGGTAAGAAAAAAGAAGGGGGGAACAAGCACATTTGGAGAGCGCAGTACAACGGAGAGTTATATGCTGCATTCTAATTTCATTGTTCCCTAATCAAAAGAATTGGAAGTTGAGATCCTAACTCTATAAGTTATTATCTCGAGTTTTGAGTCAATATAGTTAGATCATTCCAAATTTCAGAATAATTAGGGTAGGGTTTTGGTCAAATCGAAGTATTTTAGGTTCGAGTCATTTTGAGTTTCAGGCCAACTAGGGTCGGGTTTTGTTGGCTTGGATCATATCGTGCTCGAGTCATACTACGTTTTGGATTAATAGATGAATTTATTTTAGGATTCGAGTTAACACAGGTCAACTTTGAGTTGGATAGGGTAATTCAAGACTCGAGCCATCTTGGTCTCAAATTGAATAGGTTACATCATATTTCCCATTTCAGGTTAACTACGTCAGGTCAAATTCAGGTCAGGCTGACTCGGGACATGTTATTTTATTTTGAGTCATTTTTATGTTGTAGGTCCTTTAGGTTGGGGTACCTTGGTTTTAAATTAGCTCAGTTGGGTCCTTTTCAAGTCATACCCGAGTCAAGCAAGGTCATCCGGAATTTTAGGTCTATTTAGTCAGGTTATTTCCAACTTTGAGTTACATTTAGTTGGGTTCAGAATGGGTCAGGTCAATTCTGGTTTGAGTCACTAAATTTTGGGTTATTTTGAGTTTTGTGACAAATTAAAGTTAGGTTAGGTGTTCCAGTTTCAAGTCATCTAATGATTTGGGTTAACTGAGTTGGATCATTTTGGATTTTAGGACAGTAGAGTTAATATGGAATTACAATTCCTTCCTTCAACTAAAAGGAATAGGAACGTATAATCTCCAGTTAAAACTTAATTTCATGGGATTGGGTAGTGCAATTGTGATTCCAATTCCAACCGGTGAACCCATCAAAAGGAAGAATTTCATACCCCAATTCTGGTCTTAGCCCCAATTGCTTACGCTAGCTCCATGTGTGAAACCGGACCTTAGGAGACTTTGTCGATGTCAAAGTAAAAGCACAATGAATTTATTACGGTAGACCTTTTGATATATGAGCTATTTGGATGTCTGAAATATTTTTTTACTTGGATATATTGAAGTTTAAAATTTCTATTAGTTAGGTACCATTTGTGAAAATTCGAAGAATTTTCAATGAAAATTGTCTATGTCTATCATAATTCCGAAAGTATTAAGGTGTATTCTGTCATAATTCAATGATTTTTTGTCAAAAAAAATATTAAAATGGCACTTTATTTTCATAATATATAAGTATCTTCCATCAAAGTTCGGTAATTCCTTTTGTTATCTGCTAGATTTTCATAGAAAACAATAACATGGCGCATATATATTTTCATAATCATACATTGCACTAGTATTTTCTTTGTGAATACTGGTCATATTTTGATTGGTCTTCACCAGGTTCTAGTGCAGGGTACTATTATTAGGGAAAAAAAAAAAATAGTTAGAAGGGTTCAAGATGGAATGCAAGAAACTTTACATATGATAGTATAACCTGCAAGATGAACAATTGGTCAAAAAGATCTCTCTTTTGTCTGTGGAAACCCTTCCAATGCTTAATTCAATATGTATACAAAAAATTAGAATTGTGAATCCACTTGAGGGTGAGGTTGGGGGCACTCAGAAACAGCCTCTGTTCAGGGGTAATACCCTGAAGGGGGAAGCCTGAGTACATCCGCCCCCCCAAACCCTGCTTAGGCGAAAGTCCTCGGAGCATTGGGTATCTTGCTTTCAACAGGGAAGGACAGTCCTTCCCTGTTCTCCTTGCTTTTTCATCGTGCTTCCACGGTCTTCCCTCCTCTTCTCTCCATTGTGCGCCGAATTTGTAAAGCCAATGGAAGAGTGTGAAGTGTCCTAGGGACACATAGCCATCTCTCGAGACAACCACATGGTGCTTAGGTAACAGCTGACTTAGCAGTGTCAAAGGTAGAGGATGGCGAAGAGGGTGGTCAGGCTTGGCTAGAGAGTGGAAGTGATGGCTATGATGGGCGAGTAGTGATGGTTGGCCATGGTGGTGAGCACAGAGGTCGGCTTTCTATGCTCAATCTTCTACTAAGGAAGGTGGCCGGCTGGTATTGGTCGTAGCAGCTTTAGGACCCTATAGGTGGTCACCTTATTAGTTTTGAGAACTCTAATTCTTTTTCTCAGTATGATTTTCAATCAAGGTTGTCTAGGTTTTAAATCTTTTTAAATGTTTCGACTTTTATTTTCAACAAGAAGATTCAAGCCTTTCTTGAGTAATTATGTATAATGGATAAGAAGTATTTAACAACCCCATGAGTTTGAACTCTAGATGGACCCCACAAGTCAGTTTATAGGGTGTTCCATTGTATGTGGGTCAAGCTTAAATGGAACCTACGATGCTTACCATACGGTCAATATTCACAGAAGTCCAACTTGTTGATTAGGTCTTTGTCCAAGAGGCCTTGTTTTTGAAGTTCAACAAGGCCCCATTCCCTACTGTGGCCTAGTCTTCTTTGCCAGCTATCAGTCCTGTCCTCCACTATAAGAGACATTTTGATTTCTAGAGACTGACTATGCAATAATTAAAGACCACTTTTCCTTTCTTCTTCTAGAACAACCAAGTATCCTCGAATGACTTTTTCTAAAACTCTTTTTCGCCCTCAAAAGAGTAACCAGACTCTTCCACGTCTAAAGTGAAATCGGGATTCTCTTTGGTTTGATACATGTCAAATGTTTCCAACTAATCTTATTACCTGTTAGCACCTTACCCCCGTTTAAAGCTTGTATGGGAGGAAAACTAGTCCTTTTTTATTAAAAATATTTTTCGTCTCAATTTTTTTTCCTGAATAACTTCATAGTAACAAGGACAGATATGGAGAATATTTTCCTCCATTGAAAAGAATTGGCATCCCCTCAATAAGAAGGGAAAACATTTTCTTTTATAGAGGGAATATCTTTTCCACTGTAATCTCATGTTATGTGTTTCACTTCAGCTTCAACTGAACCTTATACAAATTTATAGAATGAAACTAATTTCTTTAGCTAGAAAGACCAATATTTTAGAGAAAAAACATTTTCATTTGAGAACATTTTGTCAAAAAAACTTTCTTTTGGAAAAATTTTTCCGTTGAATCACATAGGGCTTAAATTTAAATATAAAATAAAAGATTATGTCTGTCAGTGATTTTAGGGGCAGTGCGAGGGCTGGTTTGAGGTGGCACATCCAGCGATGGTGAGGATTTCTCATTCTCTTGAACGGTGGATGGGAACGGTGGCAGTGTTGTTAAAGAGTTGCAATTTGAGGTTGGATTTGTATGAGGGGATGTAAGTGTTCATTAGCGGGCTACCTATTGCCACTGGAGTAATTGTTGTTGCTCACTATTGTTGCCACTTGTTTGAGAAAGAAAGAGTCTGCATCTCCTTTGTAGTCATGTTGATTGAATCTAAGTTGTTGTTCATGTCTTCTTAAAATGTTAGACATATCCATTATGGTCATGTTGGATGTGGTTTCGGAGAGGAGTATGTCACATGCAGGGCCGGTCCCGATATTTTGGGGGCCCCAAGCAGATACTTTAAATGGGGTCCTTTATATATAATACATTATAATAATTTTAATCACAAAATTTATTAATATTAACTATTGATACTTTAAAAACCATAATCCCAAATATTTGAGGCTCCCTGGTTGCTTGGGTCACTTGGTGTTATGTTAGGCCCTAGTCACAAGGCACCCAGATATACTTTTCAGCTTGGCGGTGTTAGGATAATTTCATATGTAAGAAGTACTATTATGGTTTTGGAAGTGGATTTTGAGTAGGGTTTGTTGTTTTGTGAGTGCTTGATATTCAGTGCTTTATGAACAATGTTGGTGAAATATGGTGAATGAGCGATCAATATATGAGTCTTGTTAAAACCAAATTGGTCTTAGGGGTTACAAAAACAATGAACATACATGACTTAGAATATAAATGACAGAAGGAAAAGAATTAACCGAAGAATTGCACCGTGGAGAATTCACTGCCCGATGTCGTTTATGCCCCCACAAAGGTACAATGGGATGAATAGCACTCCAACCAATAGGGTCAACACAGCAGTTGCCTCGGCAATGTATTCCAGGAAGATGGGTTGGAGTATGTCCCAACTTGTTCAGTAATAAAATAGAGAATTATTTTTGAGAGAGAAAGAAAACAGAGAAGAAGATGAATTCTGTAGCTTTCGTATATTTCTATGTATTTAACAAACCCCTAAGGGACGATATTTATAGAGGAAAATCCTTACAGGTTAAGAAATAACCGTGCCTTAGATTCCCGCTATAATAAGGAAAGTGGTGGATATGAAAGAGTCTAAAAATCCGGCTTTGTTTATGGATAAAACTGTTATGGACAGAGCGGGAATTGATGCAGTCAAAACGCGTACTAGAGCTCAAGCTTATAGCCTTGAGCCTCAAGATTCGGAGTGTAGATAGCCCCTTAAGAAAGCACACTCAAGGTCAACTAAGGGACACCTAGAGCTTCGAGGCCCTCGAGAAAGCACCCTCAAGGTCAACTAAGGGACACCTTGAGCTCGAGCCAAAGGCCTCGAGCACTAACCAAAGAAAAGAACTCACCTCGAGTTCATTTACAACAAATTAAACAAAAACAATGCTTGCAAATATAGAAGTTTGGGTTAAAAAAAGGTCTACACCACACCTCGACGCGCGTGCGTGTGGGGGCTCACAAGACTTTACCAAATACAAAGACAAGAATATAAATAAGGCTCCCCTCCTCTAGATTTTCTATATGAAATTGAGGTATATTCACAAGATATCAAAATTAAAGCATACTACCCCCAAATTCCAACAATCCCCCATATGGTTCAATTTTGAGAAAGGAAGGAACGGAAAAGTATTACTGAGCAGTGAGACCCACACTTGAAGTTACTACTTTCTTTGGACTTGAATCAGTACCTAGTAACTAAGCATGTCCCACAACTACAATAGTGAACAAGATATTGAACCATGAGCAGTCATTGTAAAGACCATACCTAACCTCTTCATGTGGTTCTTGAGGTTGAGACACACTCTGCAATTAGCAAGTATGAGGGCCCTCGAAATATAATCCGAAACATGGTATTCACAGGAATACTCTAGAGTAAGTCCTTACTCTCGATAGGAGGACTTTCTACCCCTACAATTCCATAGGTAAGTCAATCAGGTGCTCTGCCCCATACCACTAGAAAAGGCTATGGACACCATTAAGAGCCTTAGGCTAATCCTCATGTCATGGCAGTAGCGGTGTGTCCATCAAGTGTGCTGCCCCACAACACCACATTTGGCTATGGACAACATTAAGAGCCATAAGCTCAACCTCCATCATGGCAGTATTGACAGATCCTAGAGCCACTCATATAGCAATCATAGGATGGGTTTGAGTGGCTATCACAAATTTCCCGATCTTTGATTTCGTTTGACCCATTGAACATCGAGAGTAACTCCCCAGACAGGCATCCATCAGGATTAGGAAACAAAAATGGGCTTTAGCCCCATTCCCTCTACTATTTCATTTATCAATTTCCTTGCAAGGCCTTTTGTTAATGGATCTGTCAAATTTTTCTCACTTCTCACAAACTCGATCAAGATCACAATATTCGTGATCAAATTTCTCACGGCACCATGCCTGAGACGAATATGCCTATGCTTGCCATTATAAACCTCACTTTGAGCAACTCCAATGGCTACTCGTGAGTCACAGTGTAACAACACTGAAGGCGCGAGGTTCCCCCTCAATGAAATGTCTCCCAGGACAATCCTCAGCCATTCAGCTTCGAAATCTGCCATTGCAAGGGCAATAAATTCGGACTCCATGGTCGATTTAGCAATATAGTTTTGGATGATTTCCGTAAAATAGCACAATTAGCGAGCACGAATATACAGCGACTAGTAGAATGAATTTCATCACAATCAAATACCAAATTAGCATCACAATATCCCTTTAACATAGCAGGGAATTTCTTATAGTATAAACCCCAATTCATGGTACCCTTAAGATATTTTAACAACCTTGTCGATGCACTCCAATGCTCATCACTAAGGTTATGGGTGTAACGGCTAAGTCTACTAATGGTATAAGTAATATCAAGATGATTGTAGTTCATTAAGAATATTGCACTACCAATTATCTTAGCGTATTCAGCCTATGACGCACTATCTGCTGTGTTTCTTTTCAAATGAACACAGGGTCATACGAAGTTTTAGCAAGTATGTTATTAAAGTGATTAAATTTTCTCAATATTTTCTTCATATAATGGAATTGACTCAAAGTTAAACCCTCAGGTATTCTAGTTATTTTAACCCCAAGTATCACATTGGCTTCACCTTGGTCTTTCATATCAAAATATGTGCTCAAAAAAGACCTAGCATCATTCACAACATTTTCACTCGTGACAATGATAAGCACACCATCAACATATAAACAGATAATCACACAGTCATTATCAACATGTTTTGAATACACACACGCATCACCACTGCTTATAACAAAACCATGCATGACCAAGGTACAGTCAAATTTTTGATGCCATTATTTAGGAGCTTGTTTAAGTCCATATGAGGACTTTACAAGTCTGCAAACATTATGCTCTCCATGCCACGAACCTCAAACCCCTCGGGTTGTTCCATATAGATTTTTTTTTTCCCTCAAGTTCACTGTTCAAAAAGGTGGTTTTTACGCCCATTTGGGGTACTATAAGATTGTGTATGGACGCTAAAGCTATCAAGGCTCTTACAATAGCAATCTTATTTACGGGTTTAAGTATCAAAGAAATCTGTTCCTTGTTTCTGGGTTACCCTTTAGCAATTAGCCGGGCCTTCAATTTCTCTATGGACCCATCAATCTTGAATTCTTCCCAAACATCCATTTACATCCTATAAGTTTGCATCCTCTAGGAAGGTCCACTAACACCCAAGTATTAGTGGTCGTTATAGAGTTTAGTTCATTACTAATGACCTCTCTCCAAAAAGGAGCATCTATGGTTCTCATGGCCTCATCATATGTTTTAGGGATCTTCTTCTAGCGTGAATGCACTCACAACGTGTTTACTAAAGTCATGATGTTTAGATAGGAAAGCAGTTATGAAGTTAGGTCTGAAGTTAGTCTTAGTTCGAGCCTTATTACTTCTTTTAAGTTTCTAAACCTTGAGTGTAAGGGGCACGTGACTAGCTGTTGATGCAAATGCAACAGGCATAGAATCAGGTAATGAAGCATGCATAGATTCTTTCATGGGAAACTTATGCTCAAAGAATTTAACATCTCGAGATTCCATTATTTTACCAAGCCTAGGACTCGAGTCATTAATTAGCATGAATCTGTATGCAGCATTGTTCATAGCATAACCAACAAAGATAGCATCTATAGTTTTAAGACCTATTTGACTTCTTTTAAAATTAGGAATCTCTACTTTAGCTATAAACCCCCACGCTTTCAAGGATTTTAGGTTAGGCATGTAGCCTTTCCATAATTCATAAGGGGTTTTATATAACTTTTTGTGTGGAACACTATTAAGTATGTGACAAGAGGATAACATGGCTTCCCCAACAAGCTCGAGGGTAAGCTAAGCTAATTAACATGGCATTCATCATTTCTTTCAAGGTACTATTCTTTCTTTGAGCTATCCCATTTTGTTGAGGTATATAAGGGGTTGAGACCTTGTGAATTATGCCAAGTTTTTTGCGATTTTCTTGAGGAAGGTGATATCATACTTACCTCCTTTATCATACATAATCCTCTTGATCCTATGGTCTAATTCACTTTCAATCTCAGCCTTATATTTCAGAAACGTTTCCCCAACCTCGTCTTTTGTACTTAAGAGATACACCTTAGTGAATCTCGAGTGGTCATCTACAAAAGTGACGTAATATTTTTTACCACCTCTGCTCGCGGTGCTCTTAAACTCACCTAGATCACTATGTACTAGCTTGAGCAAGGTTGAAGTTCTTTCAAGTTTGTTAAGTTACCTTTTCAGATGTTTGGCCTTGACACGTATTTCACATTTATCAGGTTCAGTTAGATCACAATCCAAAAGTAAACTCATTTGTTTAAGTTTCTTAATCGAATTATAATTTACATGTCCAAGTTTAGCATGCCATAAATCTAAGGATTTAACAATATAAGCAGAAGTTGAGCCAGTTAAATTCATGTCATTCGTAACATCAAGAACAAATAGACCACGATTACAAAAGCCTTTTCCTATCAAGTTCATGTACTTAGTTAGGATAACCTTGTCAGATTCAAAGGTTAACTTGAAGCTAGCTTTATTCAACAATGCACCAGAGATTACATTCCGATGCAAGTCAGGAACATGTAGCACGTTTTGCAAACACAAAGATTTTCCCTAGTTGAGTTTTAGAAGGACCATTCCCTTGGCGTGGAAATGGACCGAACTGGAATTGCCCATGTACACCTTCTTCCCATCAGTGACTTTCTCATATTCATGGAACATGTCTTTATTAGTGCAAATGTACTTCATGGCACCAGTATCTACAACTCGCTCGACCGTGTTCCCAACCATATTCACCTCAAAGATCATGGCAACAAACATGTCTCCTTCCTCGGTGAGATTAGCCTGAGGCCTGTGTTCTGTGTGCTTTTCAAGTATGAATCCCTTCCTCTAGTTCCTCTAAGTGTGGCCACTATTGCCACAAGTCTAGCATGTTCCTTTGGTCTTCTTTTGGCCATCATCATCATATTGTTCATTGGCCTCTTTCCTCAAGATTGGCTTTGCTTGCTGCTAGAGCCTTCCTCTCGAGCATTACCCTTGTTCCAAGATTTCTTAAAATTTCCATTCGTTCCTACATTTCTTGATTCCACAAGGTTATCTACCATGGAGAAGTGCTCAGAGGACTTCCCCTTGGCTTGTTTGCGGTTCTAATCTTCTAAATTAATATGGGAGATTAGTTCCTAGAATGTCATGTCCTTCTTTTTGTGTTTTAATTTTTCTAGGAGGGAGGCAGTTTCTCAATTAGGCAGTTAGCTTGAAACATTTCATAAAACTTCATGCCCTCATTTAGTATATTAGTGCATAAAGTTTCGTATTCATGGGTCAAGAATAGGTTTTTCATCAACCATGATAAAAACTAACCACCTACTGCAAACATACTTTTTAGCCGCACTATCATCTAATCCATACTTGTTTAACAACACTTCCCATATTTCTTTGGCAGTTTTAATATTAACTAAATTTGATAAAGAGGCGCTATCATGCAATGAAGAAGCATTCCTCTACAAGTACGGTTATCTTTCTCAAGGTCCTTATTGGACCTTGGTGGGGCTATATCATTAAATAGAGTATAATGACCTCTATTTGGCCTTGGAAGAACTCCATCTTATTTGCCCCCATCTAGTAGTTCTTCCCATCCAAGGGCTCTGCTTTTTACATATCAGGAATAATAAAACTCGCGTGAGTCATATTGTGATACTCATTATATTAAACGACTTAGATTGTTGGTGAAATAAGGTGAATGAGCAATCAAAATATGACTCTTATTTCAGCCAAATTGATCTCGAGGGTTACAAAAATAATGAACAGACACGACTAAGAATATAAATGACAGAAGGGAAGGTATTAATAGAAGAATTGGCTCGCCATGGAGAATCCACTGCCCTACGTTATTTATGCCCCCCACATAAGTACAATGGGATGAATAGCACTCCGACCCCCCAAGTTAACACCGCACCCACCATAGCAGTATACTCTAAGGAGATGGGTTGGAGTACAGCTCAACAAGTTTAGTAATGCAGGAGAGAATTATTTTTAAGAGAGAGAGAGGGGAAATAAAGATGAAGATGACTTTTGTAGTTTCTGTACATTTTTGTGTGTTTAACAAATCCCGAAGGGACGATATTTATAGTGGAAAATCCTTTTAAGTTAAGAAAATAATCGGGCCTTAGAATTCGGCTACAAAAAGGAAAGTGACGGTTATGGGAGACCGAAAAAGCCCACTTCAGTTATGGATAAAATGGTTATGGAAAGAGTGGGAACTGAAGCAGTCAAAACGCATACTTGAGCTCGAGCATATAGCCTCAAGCCTCAAGACTTGGAGTGTAGACATCCCATTGAGACAGCACGCTCAAGGTCAACTAAGGGACACCTCGAGCTCAAGCCAAAGGCCTCAAACACTAGCCAAAGACAAGAACTCGCCTCGAGTTCATTTACGACAACTTAAACAAAAACAATGGGCGCGTGTGAGCATGTGGCACACCAAGCCTACTCTAGATCCACAAGATTTTACCAAGTACAAAGATATGGGGGTAAATAAACAAGGTTCCCTCCTCTAGATTTTCTATGTAGGATTGGGGTATATTCACAAGAAATCAAAATTGAAGCATACTACCCTTAAATTCCAACAAACAATTCAGTGGGGTTGGCACATGTTGTCATGGTAAGCAACATTTGCTTCACTCCAGTAGTGGAGTAGGGATGGACGGTAGTACCGTCTTGATGGTGTCATTGTTAGCAAAAAGACACCATCGAGGAGTGGTAGGCATGATGATGTTTGAGGGATGGTCACCAAAAAAAGGTGCCCCTCGTCTTAAGTCTCAGGCTCGAGCTCCAACCATTATCTTAGCTTATTCACACAATCCTACCCCCTTGTTATAGGCCTTGTTTTTTTTTTTTTTTTTTTTTTTTGAATTATGTATCCTAATTGATATTCATATGGCCTATACCACGCCTAATATAAGTTTAGTTATAAAACTAAGCTAAAATTGAGCTTAAAAATTATTAGGATTATTACAAGATAAAACACATCAAAAGTTGTTAGTATCAGTCTCAAAATGTTGCGTTTCACTCCTGTAAAAGAGAAATGGAAAAGTTTGTAAATAAGTACAATCTGAGGGGATTTTATGTTAAGTATTTTGAATTCAGGTCATTTGGGTATTGGCCATCTTAACCCTGCCCTATTGTACTATTTACGTGACTGTGCCATCCTGCCTGTTGCCCAACCTTACTATGGTCCGTTACTGCTATGCCAAGCATCCCAAATCCAACAGCCCTAATGAGCTAAGGTGATGCAATGTAGTTCCTTGGATTTTTGTTTCTTTTGAAAGATCTAGGCCATTCATCATGATTTTACCAATGGAGGAAGTTGGGCCATGGGGGAAGCACATGGAATAGGGGGTAGGGGTATTTAAGTGGGAGAATTAAGG
The DNA here is from genome assembly GCA_018398585.1 of Simmondsia chinensis. Taxonomy (NCBI): domain Eukaryota; kingdom Viridiplantae; phylum Streptophyta; class Magnoliopsida; order Caryophyllales; family Simmondsiaceae; genus Simmondsia; species Simmondsia chinensis. The sequence goes on along the minus strand of JAGTTD010000002.1, from coordinate 7,714,390 downwards.
TTTTAGGCTCAGAATTCATTTTGGTTTCTGGTTTTTCTCCCCTTTTCTTTCTTGTTTTATTCCCCTACAACTGTCCTTGAGCTAACCCTAACTGCTTCTTAGAGCATCTTCATGGTGATTCAAAGCTTCAGAGTCTTCATCTATGGCTGTTCTTACTACTGCCTAGGAGTTTTGTATAGTCTAGGGTTAGGATCTTAGGTTTCAAGCTTAAAAGCCTTTGATTGAGTATGTATTTATGTTCATGTATTGTAATTTGTTTGTATTTCATCAATATCTTGTAATAATCATCATTAACAATGGAGATCTCTCTAAGATTAGGGAGTGGAGGATGTAGGACCATTTTTTAGGTCTGAACCTCGGTATATCTTGGTGTTATTGCTTTGATTGTTCTTAATTCTTGAGATCTCATGTCTGTAGTTTGATGATTTTGTTTTTTGCGACTTGTATCATGCTTAACTAAAGCTAACTCACAAAGAAATCAAACAAGTGGTATCAGAGCCGTAGTTTATGTCAAGATTTGTGAGATGGCTTCAACTAAGCACGACATAGAGAAGTTCAATAGTAGAAACAACTTTGAACTATGGAAGGTCAAGGTTAAGGCCTTATTGATGTCATTGGGGCGAGTTTTGCATTGTTACCTAAGAAAGACAAGCCAACGGGACTGTCAAACAAGGAGAAGGCCAACATCGAAGTAGTGGCGCATGGTAATATCCTTCTTTGCCTTACTAACGCTGTTCTCTCTAAAGTGTCTAGTGAAACTAGTGCCTTTGTTATTTGGGCTAAGTTAGAAGAACTGTATGCCTCTAAATTCTTAGCTAACAGAGTACTATGTATGGAAAGGTTCTGCACCTTTAAAATGGATGAAAGCAAGCTACTAGAGGGTAATATTGATGAGTTTCATAGGGTATTAAGTAACCTAACTACATTAAAAGTGGAAACAGCTGATGAGGTATAGGTTGTAATACTGTTAGGTTCATTTTCAAAGTTTCTAAAGTCACTTAAAGATACTCTAAGATGTGGAAAGAAAATTATATCTCTAATAGATGTAGAAGATGATTTAAGATCCAAGATAGTAGAACTAAAGAAAGAAGGAAAATACACTATTAGTAATAATAATAACAATAATGGCAAGGGTTTAACATCTAGAGGTAGAACAAAGACTAGGGATAACCAGAACAATTAAAGAGAGAAAAGTAGAACATATTTCAGTCAAGAGGCAAGAAAGACCCATCTAACATTAATTGTTATTAATGTGGTAAATTAGGTTACATAAAAAGGTATTGCCCTAATCAAAATAAGAACCAGGACACTGTTGATAACACTGTTTCTGATGATTATGAGCATAGTGAAGTACTAGTTACTTCTTCTGATTGTACAATGCATGAATGGGTTCTTGACTCTTGTTGTAGCTTCCATATGTCATTTGATAAATCATGATTTACTAATTTTAAATGTGCAAAAGGGGAAGGTCTTGGTATTAACTATGGCTGTAGAGTTGTTGGGATTAGGACTATCATGATTAGAATTTTCAGACAGTGCTGACTTTATCTTAGAAGGTGTTAGATATGTCCCTAAGTTAAAAAGAAACTTGATATCCCTCGGGTAGTTAGACCTAAGTGGTTTCACCCTTAAAGCGTGTAGGGGTGAGATGAAGATACTTAGGGGGTCTTAGTTGTCGTAAAAGGGGCTGTAAAGAACGGGTTGTATGTTCTTAAGGGGGAGTCAGTTTTTGGGGAAGGGAATACTACTAAGAAGGATAGTTTTGATACACAAACCTATGGCATAGGAGACTAGGCCACATTTCTGAGAGGGGAGTGTTAGAGTTAAATAAGCAAGAGGTGTTTGGGTCAGATTGTCTGTCCAAATTTGACTTTTGTGACTATGGCATCTTTGGTAAGCATCATAGGCTTACATTCTCAATTGGTTTATATTCTACTACTGGTATTGTGGACTATCTGCATATTGATCTGTGGGCGAAGCTTTTTATTTTCTTTTAGTTGTTGATGATTTTTCAAGAAAAGTGTGGGCGTTTCTGCTGAAAAACAAATTTAGTGCTCTTGAAACATTCATTAAGTGGAAAAATCTCATTGAAAATCAAACTGAAAAGAAAATCAAGATTTTAAGAACTGATAATGGTCTGGAATTTGCAAACCAAGAGTTTGATGCTTTATGTCATGAATGTTGTATTAAAAGGCATAATACTATAAGGAAGACTCATAACAAAATGGTGTGGTTGAAAGAATGAGCAGAACATTGTTAGATCATGTTAAATGCATGCTGTTTTCTTTAGGTTTAAATAGACAGTTTTGGGGTGAAGCTGTTAATATGGCATATTACCTTATTAATAGATCAGCCAACTTTGCTTTAAACATGAAAACCCCATAGCATGTTTGGACTGGAAAACTAGTCAAGGACAAAAACTTGCGTGTTTTTGGTTATTCAGCCTTTGCCCATCAAAATGAAGGAAAACTAGAACCTAGGGCCATTAAACAAAGTCTTCCTAGGTTATTCCTTAGGTGTTAAAGGGTTTAGGATAGGGGTTAAAGATGAGAATAGAACCATTACAATTACAAATAGGGATGTAGCATTTAATGAAAACGAAAACACCGTATCTTAAACCTGGTTTAACTAATGATTCTAAAGAACCTAAGAGATTTGATCCTGAGGTTGAATTTGAGGTTAATCCTCCAAACTCCACTTATTCTACTGCTATATATAGGCCCAAACAAATAGGAATGAACAAGGTGCTGAACTTGTTAAAAATGGACCACAAAGAACTGATCCTGAAAATGTAGTGGCTAAATCGAACCTAGAGGATTACCAACTGGCCAAGGATAGGGTTAGAAGGGAAATCAGAGCACCAGTTAGATATAGTTATGCAGACTATATAGCTTATGCACTGATTACGGTCCTTAAGTACGTTGAGCATGAACCGTTGACCTATATGGAGGTCATTAGCAGTCCACATTTAGCAGAATGGCTAAATGTAATTACTACAGAAATGCAAAGTTTGAGAAAAAAATTTGACTTGGAATTTAGTCCCTAGGCTTAAAGGATAGAAGTTAATAGGCTCTAAATGGATCTTTAAAATTAAAGAACCTGAAACATAGGAGGGAAAACCTAGGTTCAAGGCTAGTTTAGTAGCCAAAGGTTTTACCCAAAAAGAAGGGGTAGACTATATAGAAATTTTTTTCTCCTATTGTTAAGCATACCACTATAACTGTTCAAAAAAAAAAAGCGTACCACTATAAGAATTCTAATGAGTTTGACTGCAAAATTTGATCTATATCTAGCACAAATGGATGTCACAAACGACGGCTTTAATGGTGAACTTGAGCAAGAAATCCACATGGCTCAACTGGAAGGTTTTGTCGAACTTGGATTTGATGATTATTTATGCTGGTTAAAGAAATCATTACATGGTTTAGAATAATCACCTTAGGCAATGGTATAAAAGTTTTAACAGTTTTATGATAGATTTTGCTAGATCTGTACATGATTCTCGTTTTTACCTAAAAAAATGCTAATAAAAAATTTGCAATTTTCTTACTGATTTATGTAGATGATATGCTATTAGCTAGTTGATCAAAAACTAAAGTTTTCACCTAAAAGAAAAATTAGATGAATCTTTTGACATGAAAGATATGGGTGAGGCAAAAAGAATTTTAGGTGTAGACATAATCGGAAAGAGAGAGTTTAAAACAATTGAGTTATCTCAAAAATGTTATTTCATCAAAGTTCTAAAACGTTTTAATATGTTTGACGGTAAATCTATAAAATTACCTAAAGCTACATTGTAGAAAATTTCAGCAAATCAATGTCTTGAAAATGAGCAAGAAAAGCTTAGAATGTCTAGCATGCCCTAAGCCAATGTTATGGGGTCCTTGACGTATGCTATGACATGTACAAGGCCAGATCTAGCATTCCCTATAAGTGTATTGTCTAGGTATAAGGAAAACCCAAGGCGAGTCCATTAGGTCTAACCTTTGGAAGAGACCACAATGACCTGAAACTGTTACGGTATGTAGATGCGGACTTTGCAGGAGACCTAGCTAGGAGAAGGTCCACATCAACCTATATTTTTACCCTAATAGGTGGAGCTATTATTTTGAAGTCTAAGCTATGATCCTTAACTGCCATTTCAACCACTAAATCTGAGTTTTTGGCCACTAGACGCTGTCAAAGAGGGAATCTGGCTTAGAGGTCTATTGTTTGAGATTAACCTAGACTTAGGGCCTCCTAAGATTTATTCTAACGGTCAGTCAGCTAATGCACTATATAGGAACCCAATCTTTCATTATAGGACTAAGCACCTTGCTATTAGAAGGTACTTTATTATGGACCAATTAGATGCTAACTTGGTTGATTTGCAGAAAATTGACACTGAAGATAACCCGGTAAATATGGGTACTAAACCAGTTCTTATGGAGAAGTTTATTAAGTGTACTAATTTTGTCCAAACAGAATGGAATTCGGGGTAAAGTGTTTGCGAAATACTCCCTATTGCTAGAGAGATCCAGTGGTTGGTTCATATGAATATAAGGGTAGAGATTGTTGTATCCTAATTGGTAGTCATATGACCTATACCATATCTAATATAAGTTTAGGCATAAAACTAAGATAAAATCGAGCTTAGAAATTAATAGGATTATTACAAGATAAAACGCATCACATGTTGTTAGTATCAGTCTCAAAATGCTGCGTTTCACTCCTGTAAAAGAGAAATGGAAAAATCTGTAAATAAGTACAATCTAAGGGGCTTTTATGTTAAGTATTTTGAATTCAAGGCATTTGGGTATTGACCATCTTAACCCTACCCTAGTTTATTATTTACGTGACTATGTCATCTTACCTGCTACCCAACCTTATTATGGTTTGTCACTGCTTTGCCATGCATCCCAAATCCAATGGCCCTGATGAGCTAAGGCGATGCAATGTGGTCCCTTGGATTTGTGTTTCTTTTGAAAGATCTGGGCCGTTCATCATGATTTTATCAAGGGAGGAGGTTGGGCCACCGGGGAAGCACAAGAATGAGGGGGCAAGGGTATTTAAGTGGGAGAATTAGGGTTTAAGGCTCAAAATTCACTTTAGTTTCTCATTTTTCTCCCCTTTTTCTCTCTCATTTCATTCCCATGTAGCGCTCCTTGAGCTAACCCTAACCTTAACTGCTTCTCAAAGCATTTCCATGGTGATTCGAAGCTTCAGAGTCTTTCATCCGTGGTGGTTCTTGCTATTACTGAGGAGTTTTGTATAGTCTAGGGTTAGGATCTTAGGTATCATGCTTAGAAGCCTTTGAATGAGTCTGTATTTGTGTTCAAGCATTGTAATTTGTTTGTATTTTATTAATATCTTGTAATAATCATTTTTAATAGTGGACTAGGGAGTGGAGGACGTAGGATCATTTTTTAGGTTTGAACCTCGGTAAATGAGAGAGAGAAAGGAAGGGTTGGGGGGGGGGGGGGGGGGGGGGGGGGAGGGAAAGAGAAGGGGTTGGGGAGTGATGTACTTTATATTTATATATTTTATTTCTTATTTATGTAACATATTCAGCTTTTACATGTATGTTTTGTTGTAATTTAGGTACATTTAGGCTTAGAGTGCAACGGAGCAAACAAAGGTTGAAAAGTGGAAAAATCAAGCGTAATCAAGGCATAATTGATAAATACTCTAAAAACTCGACCACGTGTGAAAAAAGGAACAATTAGGTCAAGATTTGGTCAAGAAAAGTCTTCCCTTGAATGCGCGGATTGATCGGCCAAGGTTAAGCTTAAACAAGCAAAAGGTTAATAGAAGAGCCTTCACGGCCCAATAATATCAAGTACCATTCACAATACCACTATGATCCTATAGATCTCTTCGAGAGCTTCGATTTGATATATAATTTGGCTCGTAACTCTTTACGGATCAAAAGTTACGTGCATTTTAATTTAATTGCAAGCGCTTCCAAAAAAAACACGCGGCCTCTATATAAAGAGAGGGCGAGACCTAATTTTTTCCCATCTTTTGCCTCGTCTCTCTCCTCCTCTCCTTCTCGAAACCACTACAAGATCCAAGGGGTTCTCAAACTCCGAAGCACATGTGGTTGGAGTGCTGGGGGAATTAAAGTAAGGATCAATGTCAACATCAATTGAGGGAGTCTGCAATTCCTAGTTTTTATTCATTGTTTTATCTTTTTAGATTTGAAGGGTGTATAAATCTTTTATGGAGGAGTAGATTCTTTTAGTTTAGGGATGAAGGACATATAGTCGTCCGTATCCTGGATTTATATTATACTTTTAACAATGAATTTATGTTATGCTATATACGCACCCCTGTGAGAAATTTATTATTGTTGTTTGGTGTTTCTTTTTGTGTGCTTGTAGCCATGCTGAGATCTCCAAATTATTAACATTAATCTACGAGCTTGTAGCCTAAACCATAACATAATTGATTTTCATGCGTGGTCAGGGTTGAGGTTGTATCCTGAATACAATCTTTTATACAAATTAATACTGAATTAGGAGTGACAAAGGAATTTGTTAGTTCTATTGAGATAATCCATGCTACATCTACAGTGATAAAATGGGTTATACCCTGAAACTAGTTCATTATCCTAAACCCTAATTTGAGCATTAGCTCAGGTTTAATATTGAATTACGAGCAAGAAAGGAATTAAGTAGAGCTAATGAGATGACCTATGCTACACGTAGGGTGATATGATAGGTTATGCCTTTAGACTAGTTCATTACCCTAAGTCCTAGTTTATATATTAAGCCAGGCTTAATGCTTGTAGCCTAAACCTTCTAAATCATTGGCACAGCAGAATATAATGATGGAATATGATTAAGCTACTTTGACTTTATTCCCTGAACTAACCTCAATTGAATTGACACCTTAGTATGGACTTTATTGTTTTCTTTAATTAATTGTCCAAATAATCAACAAAACCCAAAATCCAACCACTCATTAATAGCGAAATCTGAATTAACTTCGATTCTCTATGGATACAACCCGTATACCCGATTTAGCTACGATGATCTCGTGCGCTTGCGAGTACATGATTTTAAAACACATCCAGTTTTTAGCCCCATTGCTGGGGAATCGGTAGGCTAAGTTGATTTAGAACGAGTTATTTCTATTCAAAAAATTATTTTATTTTACTTTAATTTATTTTTCTGCTATATTTATTTTTGTTTATTTTTGTTTAATTTTATTATTATTATTATTATTTTTGTTGTTGTTGTTGTTGTTGTTGTTGTTATTATTGTTATTATTGTTATTATTATTATTGTTGTTGTTATTATTGTTGTTGTTGTTGTTGTTATTATTATTATTATTATTATTATTATTATTATTATTATTATTATTATTATTATTATTATTTTCATTATGGCTGACAACCCCGGTCCATAGTTGGCATACGCCTCTCCACGTAAAATTGGGGATCATTTTGTTCCCCAAACTTATATTGCACCAATCGGAGTTGCGTTACCCACCGTGGGTAATGCAAACTTCAAAATGAAGCCCAAGATCATCAGCATGCTTCCCACTTTCTATGGGAAGCAGATTGAAAGCCCGTATGAGCACCGTGATGCCTTTCTCGAAATTTGTCAAACATGTCATTATCGAGGTGTCTTGCATGATGCGGTTAGGTTACGTGTTTTCCTGTTTTCATTGAACGATGTATCCAAACGGTGGTTTCAGTCCCTACCAAGAGGTGAAATCACTACTTGGGATGACTTCTAACAAAAGTTCCTGATCAAGTTTTATCCTAAGGCCAGAACTATAGCTGTTAGGCGTTCAATCAACAGTTTTGAAGAAAAAGATTAGGAGCAATTTCATGAAAGTTGAGACAAATTTAAGGAGCCCCTTGGAAGTTTTCCCCACCACGGGTCACTCAAGTGAGCTCTTGTGTAGAACTTCTATGATAGTCTCACGGCTTTTACCAAGCATATGGTTAATGCTTCGTGCGGGGAAGCATTTAACCAACAAGATGAGAACAAGGCATGGACATTATTTGGGCGCCTCAGCGAACACTCCCTTGAGTAAGTCTCCTCTGCGAGGGTAGTTAGAGGGAGCACACGCTGTGTCTTTGAAGTAGCACCTAATGATAACGTTAACCTTAGACTGGACGCCTTTAATAGGAGATGGATCAACTTATGAAGTTGCATGCAAACCCTACTAATGTGCGCCCAGTCCATGTAGCTGAGTCATTGGGAGGTACTACTTGTGGCAGTTGTTCGGGTGATGACCATTCTGTGCTTGATTGCTTATATGCATCTCAATTTCCCGATTATGTGCAGGAACATGTTTATGTACCTCAAGGATATTCGAGAAATAATGACCCATTCTCCAACACCTACAATCCTGGGTGGCGTCATCATCGGAACTTCTTGTGGAAGCGAACGCCAATTAGGATCAACCCATGTGACAACAAAATCTTGGTTTTGTAGGTAACGCACACCTTCCCGCATTTTTGGGAGAGCAGAGGTATAATTCTCAACCCAACCACCCTATTTTGCATGCCAAACCCCCTCCCCACCTCCAGAATATTCTTCACAATTCAAGGAGTGTATGCTCCGATTCATAGAGGTTGCTACACAACTGGTCTTGTCCCATTTCCATTCGCTATCTATTGCTAAATTAGAGGACCAGATAGGACAATTGACCAAAGCACTTTATAGGCGAGAGGAAGGGAGATTGCCCTCTCAACTTCTCATAATTCTAGTGGGGTGGACTAGTTCTAACCCTAACTTTCTCACTCCCGACCAAGTTAAGGTTGTGTTAATGTCTGGAAAGGAGAACCTTAGAGATGTGTAGGTTGAGGTTGAGAAGGAGAGCATGGATCCCTCCCCCATTGCTAATAGGGGGGGATTATGAGAGAGAGTTTATGAATCTAATGTCCCTTTCCCTTTGGCCCTTATAGGACTGAAGGAAAAGGACGACCCAAAATGGGCTGAGCTCATAGATGTGTTTAAGGATGTGAAAATCAACTTACAGTTGATCAATGCCATTAAGCACATTCATATGTATGCCAAGTTCCTCAAGGACCTTTGCACGAAAAAGAAGCGCTCCCAGGCATGCATTCCAAAGAAGGTCCAACTCACCAAGAAGGTGAGTAGCATTTTCGCGATGGGTGCCCCGCCCTAGTTTAAAGATCTTGGGGCCTTTATGATCCCATGTGTATGCTAGTCGGGCTTTCTAGACCTAGGAGCGAGTGTCAACCTCATCCTTTACTCCGTTTTTTAGGAACTGGGTATAGGAAACCTTAAGCCAACTAGTGTTACACTTCAGTTTGCTAATAGGACAGAGCATGTACTTGTTAAGATTAACAAGTTTGTCTTTCCTATTGATTTTATTGTGTTAGATATAGACCCTACTCATAGGAAGAAGCACAACACTTCCATTATTTTAGGTCCACCGTTCCTAGCAACAGCCAACGCTGTGATTCACTGTAGGACGGGAGTGTTAGATGTTTCTTTTGGAAACCTTAAGGGCAAATTGAAGGTCTTGAAATTTGTTTGAGATCGAGGACGAGTTAGAATGCTATAGGGTTGATGATTTTGATCATTTACTAGAATTGGGTGCGCTCGATTCTGCCAAAAGTGCTTATTGGAATAATTTCCATGTCTGTGTCGATAACCATGTGTCCTCACCTAAACTTGGCAGGATAGAGATTCAAGACCCCAATGCTGCTAATGTTTTCCTCCTTGATAGTCACAGGTCTAGAAATTTTGTTATATTGTTTTGATGTTTATATTGTTTTTCACTTCCGTTGTGCTTGATCATATGAATTTTTCCAACAATATCAAACAATTACTTTTTTAGTATCTAATAAATTTAGTTATATAAAATTAAGGCTCCATTTGTTTTGGCAGAAAAGTAGATTCTAGGAAGTGGTTTTCCCATTTTCCGTTGTTTGTTGTGCATTTTCCAGCAGAAAAGGTTTTCTGCCCACTGGGGGGGAAAATGACTTCCCTTTTAAAATGAGGGAAGTCATGATTATAAATGGTGCAAAGACTTTTACGGTAATCATCATGCGAATCTAGATCAAATCGAAATGAGCAAGACTAGACCGTAGACATTTAACGTCACAACATCGGAAAAGAATTGGACCAAATAATTAAACGAAGCTTATATGTTACTTTATTATTGTTGCAACAAAACAATTTTAATCAAGTTAAATTGTTATATAATATTATATAGGGAAACTATATCAAGATGCCCTAATATTTTAGCATTTATTACATGATATCATAAAGTTTTAGTAATATAAAATGATTTACCATGAAGTGTAAAAATTTTGCCATAAATCAGGTATCTTATGCCTAAATTTAGTAGATTTTAAATGAAAATTGTTGACATGGAGCATAAGTCCAACAATCTATATGTGTCCTCCATCATAATGCGATAATTTCTTTTGTTCGAAAATACTAAGATGAAACAATTTTTTGATAATATATAAGTAATTTTTGCTAGAACACAGACAATCTTTTGATAATATGGTCATAGACTTGTAATCTACGTCACATCAATTTTTTGGCAGAAATTAGCCGAATTTTAATGAAAATTTATCAGATTTTAATAGAGTGTATACATAAGTGATAAAATTTCTTATCTCATGGTATCTCATGGTATATATATTAAAATGAAAAGTACTTAGGCGAAAAATGTGTCATAAGCATGGGATGCGCATGAGCTATCTTCGATGCCCTTGGGTGCGCAATAGGTGCGCAAGGGGTGCACATGGGTGCGCAAGGGTACGCATAAGGTGTGCAAGGCTGCGCATGTCATGCGCCTGATTGAGCACTTGTGACAATGTCATGACAGTGCCAGGGTTCGTATCCCAGGTCCGTGCAAGTGCAGTGTCAGGACAGGTGTCAGGGCAGTGTCAAGGACCGTGCCCAGTACGCCTCAGGTGCATGTCAAGACAGTGTGAAGGACCATGCCAGACACGTTCCTAGATCCGTAACAACTCATGTCCCAGTCCCAACACCAACAGCCCCAGCTCCCTGCCGGCTGTCCCATGACAGCTAGATCTGCCAACTCACCAAATAGTACAATAGTATAGTACTATTTTGGTAATTATCCTTTATTTACTTATTTTTATTAGATAATTCAAATATTTTAGGTGTTTTTCCAGAATTCCAGCACATTCCAGAAGCTTCCAGCGGCTTCTATTTTGGCTTTTTCCGCATTTTCTGATTTACGCTTTTATTTTTTGATTTTCTTATGTATTTAGATATTTTCTTATTTTGTAGCATATTCTAGATGCTTCTTTTATTCCTTGCCATTTTCTACAAATAGGGAAAAGCACTAGCATTGTAGAGAAATCAATGATAAAATGAATGAAAATATATTCTCTCTCTCTTCTCACAGTTCTCTCTTTTTCTCATCTCTAACTATTTTTCTTCTATTCTCTTTCTCAACTTAACCCTAAATCCTTCTTTTCTCATCTAATTTATATCTTCATTTCTCTTCTTACTTCAACTCTAATCTATCAAACATCACGAACCATTGGGCTCATGACAAAATGCTTAAACTTTAGGATACCTAAGATAATTTTCCTAATTTATAAAGCTTTTATAGTTAATTTATTTTATTATTTTATTACTTTTCATGTATATTGTACTGGTACTTGTATTGTCGTATAACAAGTTGTAAAATGATTGGTGAAAAATATTTTTTTTAAATATACAAGAAGACATCACAATGTGGAATTAGGTTTTCATTTGAAACAAACAACTGAAAACCACACTCAAATTTTATATTTCGTTGGAAAACCTTTTCCGAAAAAATCAATTCCTAGAATCTACTTTTCTACCAAAACACATGGAGCTTAAATATATAATTTTTGAATACTAAATTAAATATATAATGGGATATATTATTACTTATTTAAAATATCAAAACCTTATTTTTCGCCTAAAGACAAGAATTTTTTGTTTTTTTGGGTCAAAGCCTAAAGATAAGATTGATGCAGTTTGTGTTAATAGAAGTCACCCATAACAAGAGTATTTAAAAATTATAATCGCCTTTTAACCCAATTTTAAACCCAAAAGAAACAAGTGTAATGTGTTCTAGGTAAAATAAGTTAAGCCAGACAATTTGAAGTATTTTAACAAAAAACTAAATTAATTTTTTTAGAAATACCTAAATTATAAATTTTTAACCTAAAAATAATTTATTATAGGAAAATTATTTAGATATCCTGAGATTTTGACCTTTTTTTTACAAGAGATTTGATAATTTATTATCTAGGTATTATGACATTTTAATATATATTATGTATCTTGAGATTTAAATATTTTATCACTTAGGTGTTATGAAGTTTTAAAATTTCATCAGTTAGGTACTTCTTTTTTGAAATTTCATTATTTTTCGTTGAAAAATGCTAAAAATTAAATATGATCCGACATTATATTAATATTTTCAATATAATTTGATAATTTTTTGTCAAACAAATGCTAATATGAGACATGATTTTGATAATATTTAGGTAACTTACATCAACATTTAGTGAGATTTTTATTGTCATTTGTTGAACTTTCGCTGAAAACAATGGCATAACTTATATATATTATCGTAACCATGTAAAACATCACCATTTTTTTATATAAAATTAGTCATATTTTTGTAAAAATTCATCAAATTACGACATAAAGTACTTAGGTGATAGAAGATTCAAATCTCGTGTACCTCATTGTATATATTAAAATGTCAGGATATTTAGGTGATAAATGCTTAAACACCTCAAGACACCTAAGTGATAATTTTTCTTTGTTATATATTCTAAAATATTAGAAAATATAAATAATAAATATTCAAAATTCATAATATCTAAGCAATCAATTCCATATAAAAATTAGTGGCATAATTGGTCCATATTTTTATTCCATAATTACCGATAAAAATTGCAATACCGAGGAGGCGCATTCATAACAGTAAGGTCTAAGTGTACACACAAAAAAATATTTAAGTAGAAAAAACCAATACAAAAACATTATAAAAAACCAAAACCAAAAGTAAAAAAAAAAGACATTAATTTAAGTTATTTACACCGTTGGTTCCTCATGCTTTTAGTTTTGTTCAAATTGGTCTCTCATCTTTTATTTTGTTCAAATTGGTCAGTTATCTTTTTAAATTTGTTGAAATTAGTCCCTCATCTTTTTTTTTTTTTTTTTTGGTTCGAAATAATCCCTCATCTTTTGTTTTAGGACAAAATTGGTCCCTCATATTTTTAATTTTTACCTAATTTTGGTCAAAATATGGTGGACTAGTTTTGTCATAAAATAAAATATGATGGACCATTTTGAACAAAATAAAAAATAAGGGACTAATTTGGGCAAACTTAAAAAGTTGAGTGTCCATTTTGAACAAAATTATAAAGATAAGGGACCAATTTGAACAAAACAAAAGATAAGAGATTAATTTGAACAAATTAAAAAAGGTAAGGGACCAATGGTGTTAATAACTCCATTAATTTTGTCAATATTTATTTGTTCTAATTTTAATAGAGACTTTGTCAATTATTATTTAAAATCAGAAAAATTATCACTTAAATATCTTGAGGTTTGGCCATTTATCATCTAAGTATCTTGACATTTCAAAATATACAACGGGGTACCTTGAGGTTTGAATTTTTTTCACCTAAGTACCCTGAAGTTTTAAAATTTTATCAATAAGGTACCCTTCTTTTAAAATTCAATTGATTTTTGTTGAAAAATAAAAGCAACATACCCAGTACCCCAAAGGCCCTTGCCTAAGCATGGTTTGGGGGGCCCGGATGTACGCAACCTTCCCCCTTCAAGGTATTACCCCTGAAGAGCGGTTGTTTCCGAGTGCTCCCAACCTGAGGCTAAGGACTTCCCAAGAGGTCGCCCATCCTGGTACTGCTCTCACCCAAGCACGCTTAATTTAGAAATTTTAATGGGATCCGGTGACGGTGTGTTGGTACGCTCTTTGGCTTTTGTTGAAAAATGTTAAAGTAAAATATGATTCCGACTTTACATAAGTATATTCATTAGAATTTGATGATCTTTTATCTAAAAATGTTGAAATGACATATGATTTTGGTTGCATCCAAACTAAGTGAATATTTTCACTATAATTCGTTAAATTTTTGTTGAAAACATTAAAATGACTTATATATATTATTGTAATTAAACATTACATTAGCGTATTTTTTATAAAATTGGTCTAATTCTCGCTAAAAATTATCAAATTCAAACATAGGATACCTCAATGATAAAATTTTCATACCTCAAGTGCCTTCATGTATATTGAAACATCGAGATACTTAGATGATAAATGTTCAAACTTTACGGTATCTAAGTGATAATTTCTCTTAAAATCAAAGCTGCTGCCTTTTTGTTAATCTTTAGTTTCATTAAAACATACCTTCAAATTATTAGCTCTTAATAATTAGGGTCTATTTGGGATTGCTTATTTTAAGGAAAAAAATATTTTTTTTTTCTAGAAAAAGCACTTTTATGAGATTTGAGAGTTTTTGGCAACTTCAAAAAAGCACTTTTAATTAAAAATGGAAGCTCTTTTTTTGCTTTTAAGTAGAAACAAAAATTTGGTGCTTCTCCTTTTAAGCAGAAGTAGAAGTAAAAACTAAACAATTGAGAAAGTTTATTTCAGGTATCCCAAAATTGGTTAATATATTTGAAAAATAATTTTTATATTTCAAAAATAGTTAATATTAAATATGAAAAAATATTTTAATAATTAATAATATATTTATGATATTTAGAAAATATTTTAAATATTATAAAATTAAATATTTTAAAAATATTAAGAAAATATTTTATAAATATTAAAAATTGTTTTAAATATTTAAAAAATATTTATATATTTAGAAAATATTTTAAATAATTAAAAAATATTTTAGATATTTAAAAATATATTAAATATTTAAAATGGTTCATGGGTGATTTTTTTCAACTATAAAAGACTTATGTTAATGTTCTTTCTGGTAATTTTATAGAAAGAAGCACTTTTTTTAACATTAGCCAAACACCCATAATACTACCATAAGCGCTTTCTTACTGGTTGACCAAACACAAGCTGCTTATTTGAAATAACACTTTTTACAAAAGTGCAATAACAAGAAGTACTTCTGAAAAAAATAGTAGGATTACTGCATCAATTTAATATTCGATATATATTCTTTGACTACTATATTAATTTAATTATTGTATAATTTAATTTGTAGCAAGTCTTAGGGTAAACTTTATTATTTTTGTTTTGGGTTCAAATCGTAGGATAAACTTGACTATGGATGTGTTCGGCTGTGTCTCAAAATCCTTGTATTTAAGAGGGGCTTGCCGTGAGCACGCCGATCAATCGGAGGTATTTCCAATCGGTCGGGAAGCTTGCAGAAAGCAAAAGGCTGCAGAGAACTCGCCGATCGATCGGGAGATGCCAATCGATCGGGACCTGATCTACACGCAAGGTATAAATATGGCGTGAGAGTTTCGGCTTTAGGTGTCCAAATAAAGTGAGCGCCGTCATTAGAGAGAGAGAGGAAGTGAATTGTAATTCTTCCATTATTTCGATCAATAAAGATTATCCATCTCGATTGAAGAGGGTTTTCATGTAAATCATTGTCTCCTTCATCTGTTCTCTTTTATCCTGTTATTTACTTCTCATATTTGTTATAGTATTTGAATCGAATATTGTTCTTGGGTAGTATTTTCTTCACAAATTGGTATCAGAGCCAGGTTATTCGATTTGATACTATGACGTCCTTTGTGAAATCTAAAGTTGAAAAGTTTGGTGGTCAAGGGAGTTTCAGTTTATGGCAAATTCATGGGTCTCTTGACTCAGAACGGCTTGAAGGAAGCTTTGCACGAGAAAGAGAAGAAGCCAGAGAGTATGTTAGAAGGACAATAGAAGGAGTTAGAAGAAAAGGCTCTCACCGTTATTCAGATGTGTCTTACCGATGACATTTTGACAGAAGTTTTGGAAGTGAAAACCGCTAAAGAGTTGTGGGAGAAATTGCAGGAGATGTTCTGTGTTAAGTCTGTCTCTAACAAACTTGCAGTCAAGCCCTGGTTTTTCATCTTTCGTATGTTAGAAGGTACGTCACTTAAAATTCATATTAATAAATTTAACTCTATTATTCAAGAGTTAAAGGAGATTGATGATGCTCCTGAGGATGAAGATCAGGCTATGTTATTGTTGCGTTCTCTCTCTACCTCTTATACAGGCTTTGTTGAAAGCATGATTTATGGTGGTAGAAAATCTATCACAGTTGATAAGGTTAAGAAAAAACTTACTGAGTAAAGAAAGGGTAGATAAGGAGTTGTCTGACTCCGTTTATGACTCAGGAAGTGGTTTGTTTGTGAGAGGAAGAACTGAAACAAGAGGATCTGATAATGGCGAAAACAAGTCTAGGTCTAAGTCTAGACATAAGGTCCTATCTTGTAATTTCTGTCATAAGAAAAGGCACATTAAAAGCAATTGTTATAAGCTTAAGGGAAAAACTAAAACTGATAATAGAAAAAAAAAAAAACCAGAAAAGAAATGATAAACCCACAGAAGCTAGTGTAGTTAAAGATAAGAATGATGTTGATGTTCTGTTAGTGGCCGAATCTCAGTCTAGATCTAAAGACAATTGGATTCTGGATTCGGGTTGCTCCTATCACGTTTGTCCCAATAGAGACTGGTTCACCACATATGAGTCCATTTAGGGTGGAGTTGTTCTAATGGGTAAAGATGTAGCATGCGGAGTTTTGGGTATAGGAATAATTCGAGTTAAGATGTTTGATGGCACTGTTAGGACATTGAGTGAGGTTCGTCATGTTCCAGATTTAAAGAAGAATCTTATCTCTTTAGGTACCTTTGATTCTCATTGGTACAGGTACACAGTTGAAGATGGAGTTATGAAGGTCAGTAGGGGTGCTTTGATTGTGATAAAAGGCAGACGGGTAGGAACTTTGTATGAACTTGTTGGTTCCATAGTGACAGGATCAGTAGCTGTTTCTTCATCATCTATGATAGGTCCAGATATCACTAAGTTATGGCACATGAGGCTTGACCATATGGGTGATAAGGGGCCATTTGAGCTCAGTAAAAGGGGCTTGTTATGTGGTCAGTCTAGAGAATTGATAGAATTCTGTGAGTATTGCATTTATGGGAAGCAGAAGAGAGTCAACTTTAAACAGGCAGTGTATAAGACTAAGGGGACATTAGATTATATTCATTCAGATTTATGGAGACCTTCCAGAGTTGCTTCCCAAGGTAATTCCAAGTATCTTCTAACGTTTACTGATGATTTTTTCAGGAAAGTTTGGATCTACTTTTAAAAGCAGAAGAATGAAGTGTATGACACTTTCAAGAAATGGAAGGCTTTACTTGAGAAGTAGACAGGGAAGCAAATTAAGAGGTTGAGGACAGACAATGGCCTTGAATATGTTGAGGGTGACTTCACCAAATTCCATGAATATCAAGGCATTGTCAGGCATAGGACTTGCGCAGGTACACCTCAGCAGAACGGAGTTGCAGAAAGGCTGAATAGAACGTTGCTAGAAAAAGCTCATTGTATGCTTTCGAATGCAGGTTTCCGCAGAGAATTTTGGGTAGAGGTAGTGAACATGGCATGTCACTTGGTGAACCGTTCACCTCATTTGTCTCTTCAAATGAAGAATCCAGAAGAGGTATGGTCTGGATCCCCTATAGATTATTCTCATTTAAGAATTTTCGGTTGCCCTTCTTATGCTTATGTTAATGAAGGAAAGCTTGAGCCTAGAGCCAAGAAGTGCATCTTTCTTGGTTATACTTCAGGTATGAAGGGATTTGGTTTATGGGATTCCAATTCTCATAAATTTCTAATGAGTAGAGATGTCAAGTTTGATGAGTCTTCATTACTCTATACACATAAGAAGTCTTCTGTTATTTGTGATTCTAATCGGTGTAGATGGAAGAGAGAGTTTAGATACAGTCGAGCAGTCCAGTTCAGCAGTAGAATGAATCCATAGAAAGTATACAGGCACCTTAAGTACAGAATTCTAAAAGAAATGAAGTAGTTGAAACCAATTAGCAGTTGGAGCAATATACTATAGCTAGTGGAAGATAGAAGAGACAAACTAAAGCACCGCAACATTATGGTTACAAAGAGATGGTAGCTTATGCTCTTTCGGTGGCTGAGACTATGGAAGACAGTGAACCTTCCACTTATTCAGGAGCTGTGTCTAAAGCTAATTTAGAAAAGTGGTTGATGGCAATGCACAAAGAGATGGAATCTTTGTAGAAGAACCAGACTTATTCAGGAGCTGTGTCTAAAGCTAATTTAGAAAAGTGGTTGATGGCAA
Organism: Simmondsia chinensis; assembly: GCA_018398585.1. Classification (NCBI taxonomy): domain Eukaryota; kingdom Viridiplantae; phylum Streptophyta; class Magnoliopsida; order Caryophyllales; family Simmondsiaceae; genus Simmondsia; species Simmondsia chinensis. Next base: position 7,696,091 of record JAGTTD010000002.1, on the reverse strand, counting down.
TGCACAAAGAGATGGAATCTTTGTATAAGAACCAGACTTGGCAGCTTGAATCGAACTCTGTTCTTGGGTAGTATTTTCTTCACAGGATGAAATCGAGTCAAGTATCTCAGCACTCGGCTCAAACTCAATTGACTACTAGGCTACTCGTACTCGAACTCGATTCGAGTAATTAATTTTGCTCGAACTCGAACTCGATTAACTATTAGAGTACTCGACTTGACTCGAGTATTTGTTTATTGTGCATATGAACGTTCAACAAATTAAATCCATTATAATATTATTCCATATACTCGACCATTAGTCAGACTCAATTATTGTCCACACTATATTTTAACATATATATAACCATAAATCACCGATATATTAATAGTGCATATGCTTCAAAACCTAATTTTCATAAAATACAAGCAAACCAAATACAAGTTATCTTTTATAAGGAATTTAAGCTTCCTTCCTTTATTCTACTATTAATGTTACAAGCCAACCATTTCAAAAAAAAAAAAAAAAAAAAAAAAAAAAAACCATACAAGAACTACGTCATACCAGTCGAGTATTTAATCGAGTATCGAGCCGAGTAGTTCACTACTCGACTCTTACTCATTTATTAATCGAATATCTTTTCATTCTTGAACTCAACTAATATGAGTTTGAGTTGAGTTTTATTCAAGCTACTCACGGGCTACTCGCGAGTGGCTCGGGTTATTTAAACCCCCTAAACTTGACTAAACGGCAATGAAATAACTTAATAGAATAATATATTGATATAAGAATATTGTGTCAAATACATTTAAAAAGACATCACAATTCCGAATATAAGGACTACTTTGTTGTATTTATAATAAAAAAAATAAGTTCGATTTAATCCTTTCACCCAGAATTGTGTCAATAGTTTATTTTTGGCTAACCAGTTACCCAGTAAACCTCGACTTATATCTCACACATCACATGAGTCGGTTAAGTCAAGGGTGTATTTACATGTTCCTAATATTATCATAACATTATAGTGTTTACTAAAGTATAGTTTTCTAGTATATAAGCGAACTATTCCATCCATGATCAATCTTATCTTTATTTCCACATTCATCTCCCATCATACGACTAACTTCTAATTAATATATAAATATAGATATGTCAATTACTAACTAAGCACTGTTTTGCTATAATCCCGTACTTTGTCCACATGTTGGTCAAATGAGATATTATACGTTTAATTTTTTAGAATTTAATTAATATCTCATAATTTGTGGAGTACTCTCACATTTATTGAATATTTTGGACATTTACAAATCATTGGGAGATAGATCGTATAACTTGTGATACAAACACGGGTTCCCCACTGCCACCAAGTCCCCACAACCAGCTACCGCCAAGTCCTCACAACGCATGATGCCATTTGGCACTCGCGTCTACCTTCCCGCCAAGATTTTGTACATCTACTCTGCCGCCTATCCATGGGTGCGCATTAGCATATCCTAGCTTATTCCTTTTGAAACATCAGCTTAGATATTTTACTAGATATTTTAGCATCATCTTCTATAAATAGGTGAGTTAGTTATTTCTAGGGTTCATGCTTATGTGATGTGAATTTTCTCTCTCTCCCTCAAAACCTCTTCTATGTCCTCTCCCTTTTCTCCCTTGTAAATCCTCCATTTGGAGTTTATACCTACTTTAATACATCAATATATATAACGAGGTAGCCCTATTACTACCCCGTAGGCCTAATTGTGTGCTGATTGAGTGTTTGATTGAGCTTTGATTCCATTGTTTGAGCGAGATTGGTATCTATTGGTATTAAAGCCATTCAATCCTTGGCACCATTATCATCGTCGGTCATCAGCTCATCATCATTGATCGGCTCACTAACCATCATCATCATCATCTTCGATCGGCACCATCATCATCGTCGGTAATCAACTTACCGATCACCTCTGATCATTGCTAGTTTGGATTTCGCCATTACTAACCACCGATCTTCGTTACCATGGCTGACAAGACTCGATCCCAAACTTCGATTAGAGAAATGGAGGAAGCTAACAAGTGCCACTTTGTATCAATCGAACGCACTATGGAAGGATTAGTGAAGTTGTGGATGCCCTGTTGATTCAATACACTGAACTTGCCCGGCTAGTCACTCGTACACCACCTCCTCCAACGCCAGTTCCTGAACTGGCACCACCACCACCACCACCACGTGATGAGGCCCCTGACTTCCAGGTGCCAGCATTTGCTCGAGGTAACTACCAAGCTCCCACTTGATTTACTAAAATTGATTTTTCGGGATTTAGTGGTAAAGGTATCGATGGTTGGTTACAAAGATGTGAGAGACACTTTGTGCTTGATGGTACCCCGAATGAATTAAAGGTTATGTTAGCTAGAGTATCAATGGAGGATGATACACAGGAATGGCACAATTCGTTTGAAAAATCATGGCCTCAAGGTGTTTATTCCGTGAGAGGTTTACGCCCCCTGAATTTGACCTCGATCACTAATGACCTATTAACCGAGTTGATGTGACTTTGGCAAGTGGGTAGTGTTGATGAATTTTTGAGTAGGTTTGAAGCACTTGTGAATAGATGTGGGTTGAGTGAGGAGCAAAGGATTAACATTTTTTAAGGTGGATTGCGGGAAGAGATACTAGGTGGAATACGGGAAGAGATTTGGGGTCAATGTTCTTATGCTTAAACCTCAATCTCTACATAATGCGGCGCTAAGCAGCAAGAATGTAACTGTGCTTATATGGACCATATAACCGGTAAAAACCCAATGAAATCAACACCATTACTCCCATCATCGGGCCTGCCTCGTGTGACACCCGCCCTCCCACCTCCTCGACCCCCTGCCCGTTTCTTATCCGCACCCAAGACCATGCCTAGACCCCCTCCTCGGGATCAATTAAGTATGACACTGGCTGAATTGGATGACCTTCGCACTCGCAACTTATGTTTTTATTGCCGGGAACCCTTCACCTCGGGGCATCAGTGCGCCATGCGCAATCGCACTTGTGTATTCTGGCTTGAGGCGGATGAGGAGGATCAGGATACCGCCAATGCCTTACCGCCCGATCCTGAACTGAATTCGGTTACCGATCCTTACATCTAGATCCATGCTCTGGAAGGGGTCCCGCATTGTTAGACAATGCGTGTTCAAGGTCACCATCAGCGTCGTTCCTTGAGTATCCTCATTGATAGGGCAACACTCATAACTTTCTTGATGCCGACTTCGCCAGACTCATTGATTGTCCCATCGATACCGCCAATCAACCCTCGGTCATTGTTGCGAACGGGAAGCCGATAGTTTGCATGGGCATCTGCCGCAATTTTTGTTGGCGCCTCTAGGATGCCGCCTTCTAGTCCGGTATGTTACTCATTCCATTGTCAGGCTGTGATATGGTACTGGGCATCCAGTGGCTCCATACTTTGGGGAACGCCCTTTGGAACTTTTCTGATCTCCGCATGTCTTTCAGCCTTCAAGGTCGTCGTTACACTCTTCAGGGGATCCGCCCACCTTCGCTAAAGGCCATCACTGAGAACACACTCTCCTCACTTCTCACATCATCCGCTTCCTTCTTTGCTATCATGGTTATGGCACCATCCAGCTCGCCACTTTGTTTCTCGGTCACAACTACTCTACCAACGAAGAACACCCCGCCTGATCTGTAGGACTTACTTACTAAGTATGAGGTTATCTTTGCCGCCTTTCCTGGACTTCCTCCCTCGCACTAGTTCTTCGATCACCTCATTCCGCTTAAAGAAGGCAATAACCCCGTCAATATTTGGCTGTACCACTATCTCCCTTTTCAGAAAGATATCATCGACTCTCTGATCAAGGAAATGTTACTCGCTGGGGTCATCCAGAATAGTAGTCCCCTTTCGCTTCATTGGTGGTCCTTGTCAAGAAGAAAGACGATTCTTAGCGCCTATGTGTGGATTACAGGGCCCTTAATAAGATGACCGTCAAGGATAAATTCCCTATACCCATCATTGAGGAGCTCTTGGATGAGCTTGGCCTAGCCGCTTTCTTCTCCAAGGTAGACCTTAAGTCGGGTTACTAGCAAATTCGGATGTCCGCTGATGATATTCCAAAGACCACTTTCCGCACCCACTCCGGTCATTATGAGTTTACCGTGATGCCATTTGGGTTGTTGAACGCTCCATCAACTTTTCAGAGTCTAATGAATGACTTATTTCGGCCTTTTCTTCGTCAGTTCATCCTCGTCTTCTTCGATGATATCCTTATCTACAGCACAACATGGCCCAATCACTTAAAACACATCCATATGGTCTTTGGCGTTCTGTACAATAATCATCTTACCACTAATCGTGCCAAGTGCACATTTGGCATTTGCCACATTAAGTACTTAGGCCACTTCATCTCTAAGGATGGCGTCATCGCCGACCAAAAGAAACTGGACGCCGTTGCCAATTGGCCTTGCCGCCAGTCTTTGAAACAGCTCCGTGGTATTTTGGGACTTTCGGGTTACTACCACCGCTTTATCGCCCGATATGGCATCATTGCTAGGCCCTTGACTGACCTCCTCAAGAAAGACAACTTCTTATGTACCCCAGAGGTTGAACTAGCCTTTGATCACTTGAAGCACGAACTGACGTCTGCTCCTGTAATCGCTCTTCCGGACTTCTCACAGCCTTTCATCATTGAGACTGATGCATCCGGGACCGAGATTGGCACTGTTCTCATGCAAGGCGGCAGGCCCTTAGCTTATATCAGTCATAATCTCACACCCCGCCATTGGGGTCTCTCGGTTTATGAGCGTGAATTACTTGTTGTTTTCTTTGTTGTCGAGAAATGGGAACAATATATTACAAGCCGTCACTTCATTATTTGGAACGATCAGCAAAGCCTTAAGTTTCTTCTCGAGCAGCGATTATCCACCTCCCTGCAGCATTTGTGGCTTTCCCACCTGATTGGCCTTGACTATGGTATCATGTACGAGAAAGGCTCCGAGAACCGAACTGCTGACGCCCTCTCCCACCTTTCAGGACTTGAAGTTCTTTGCATGGCATTATCATCCGTCTCTTCTGACTTTTTGGACCGAAGGCATCATGGTGTACTGACCCTACTTTGGAGCATAGCATCATCGATAAGTTGGAAGAACCACTATCCCATCCTCGCTACTCTTAGCACCAGGGTCAGCTACACTACAATAGCCACCTCGTTGTTGGCGATGACACCAACCAGCGCCAATCTATCTTATTATGGTTTCATGACTCAGCCCGCCATTCCAGCATAGACGCCACTTACCATCGCGTCCATCCATTATTCTATTGGAAGGGCCTCCGCCATGATATCGAAGCTTACATCCGCCAATGTTCTGTTTGCCAACGCAACAAGTACGACACTTCAGCTCCAGCTGGTCTTCTCCAACTACTCCTGATCCCTACTTTGGCATGGAATAGTATTTCCTTGGACTTTATCGAAGGTCTACCCCCATTGGAGGGCCGGTCAGTTATTCTTGTCGTTGTGGATTGTCTGACCAAGTATGACTACTTCTTGTCATTTGCTCACCCGTATACCACGGTTGGCGTCGCCAACCTCTTCTTGGACCATATCTATTATCTTCACTATCTCCCCGAGACTATCATCAGTGATCGTGATCCTATCTTCACTAGCCTCTTATGGCACGAACTTTTTTCTCGATTGGGCACCCACCTCAATCTATCGTTGTCTTATCACCCGCAGTTCGATGGCCAGACCGAGGTACTCAACTGCTTTTTGGAAACATACTTCTGTTGTATGGTCAGTGAGCAATCCTGATTTTGGACTCATTGGTTACCCTTGGCGGAATGGTGGTACAATACTACATTTCATCCTCTGCACAATCCATGTCTTATGAGCTGCTCTATGGCCAACCTCCACCACTTCACCTTAGGTGAGTCGCCCGTTGACGCTGTTGATCGCACTCTCTTTGCTCGAGAGGAAATTATAGCTCGCCTTTATCATCACTTGTTTCGTGCTCAGAACCGCATGAAACAACAGGCTGACCGCCATCGCGTTGATTGTGAATTTCAAGTTGGCGACTACGTCTAGCTCAAGCTCCAATCCTACCGGCAGCACAGTGTGGAAGTTTGGCATTTCCACAAACTTGCTCCCCAGTTTTATGGGCCTTTCCAGATCCTTGATAGAAATGGGGTCGTTGCTTACTACTTAGACTTACCAGCTCACGCCGCCATCCATCACACAGTGCATGCTTCGTTCTTGAAGCGCTGTTTCTTTGTTCCCACCTTAAATACTCCTTTATCGGATGTTGGGCCCCCGACTCGTCAAACGTTGACACATTGCCGCCACCCAGGTCTTAATCCAGTGGGTAGGCCAATCCCCTGACGACGCCACTTGGGAGTTCCTTCATGACTTTCAACTGCGCTTTTCCTCTTTTGATCCTCGAGGACGAGGATCTTCTCATGGGGGTAGCATTGATACAAACATGTGTTCCCCGCTGTTGCCAAGTCCCCCCAACCAGCTATCGCCAAGTCCTCACAACGCATGACACGATTTGCCACTCGCTTCTGCCTTCCCGCCAAGCGCTGTGTACGTCTGCTCTGCCGCCTATCCGTGGGAGCGCACCAGCATATCCTAGCTTATTCCTTTTGCTACGTCAGCTTAGATATTTTACAAGATATTTTAGCATCATTTTCTTCTATAAATAGGGGAGTTAGTTAATTCTAGGGTTCATTCTTATGTGATGTGAATTTTTTTTCTCTCTCAAAACCTCTTCTATGTCGTCCCTCCTGTCTCCCTTGTAAATCCTCCATTTGGAGTCTATACTTACTTTAATACATCAATATATACAACGAGGCAGCCCCATTACTGCCCTGTAGGTCTAATTGTGTGTTGATTGAGTGTTTGATTGAGCTTTGATTCCATTATTTGAAATAGATTAGTATCAACTTGACGGAGAAGTTTTATTATTATTTTGGTTACCGGTTCATTGGTACCGAACCAAATTACCAATTTACTGAAGGTCAGTTAACCGATCTTTTTGATTACGATAACGGCTAGACATTTTGAATATTTTGATTTTTGGTACAGTTAATCGAACCATATTTTAAATTTCCTTAAAAACAGGGAAAAAACCTCAAAAATAAGCTATAAAAGACTTAAATCTTTCACGAAAGAACAAAAAAGAAAAGAATTTTTTTGGTATAAATTTACAATTAGAACAGAAAAAAAAAAAAAAAAGTTTTGGTGAAGAAAGCAGACGCCATACGCAACTAATTCCCAACAATTAAACGTATTGGAAAGCTCAGTTTCTTATGCCATTTTTCTCCCTTTTGCTTCAATCCTCATCCATCCCCTCCTCACATGCAACGGTCACTTTTTTTTTTTTTTAAATATATTTTTTAAATTTCAGTTCAAATTTAATCAAAGCTGTATACCCCACACTCACAATATATTCATGTTCTTCTCATCATAATACCCACTTCACTTTTATTAATTTAATTTTTACTACTACTTTCTTTATTTTATTATTTTTTATTATGTAGTTACTTAAATGCCTGATACATGTTAAGATATTACTAATATTAAATATAGTATTAAACTATTCGCTTTAGTATATTAGTAACTTTATATTATATGTTGGATGTCTAAATTAGATACATTATCGGATATGCGGTAATTTTTCGTCCAAAATAATAATAATAATATTGCTGTGATTTTAACTTTAGATTTAATCCAAGTGGGATTTGGTGCTTTTAACGGAAAGATTCACAATAACACCCAAGCATATTACTATGATATTTCTTTTTCGTTCAAATATTACTAAAATATATGTTCTATATGAACTCTTTTTTTTGCATCCATTGTTTCCTTAAAAAATGCTTTGTGTACCCTCTGAAAACATTTAAATATATATTGATAAAAATAAATATATCATAAAAATACTATTAGATAACTATTGAATTATTCTGCCTTTTAATTTTTAATATTTTTAAATTTATTTGAATTACTTCCTTATTATTTTTTCAAATAACCTTCACGTTTTATTTTCTAGCCAAATTGGCTTCAATTTGGCAATCAACATTATATAAAAAAATAATGGTAGTGTCAAGACAAAAATATTAATATTATGACAACTTTATTAAAATTTATAACTACCATTTATTATATATTATATCCTTACTCTAGTAATAAGATTATTTACTTCAATAATAACAACACCCTATAAAAAAAATAAAATGAGGATTAAATTTTTTTTTTGAGCAAATGAGGATTAATTTTATCATGATAAAATAAAATTAACAATTTAAAAAATATAAAATAAAAAATTAATTTAAATAAACTTATAAATATTAAAAATTAAGATAAAAATAATATTATTTAATATATAATAATAATAATAATAATAATAATAATAAATTTAGTACCTCAAATAATATTATTTTATATGATTACTCAAAATAATTGAAGAATATACCAGACGAGCTTCATCAGACATGAACAAGGACAGCCTCCTCCTTTTCGTCCCAATAGTGCTTGACCTGCCTTTTCCATTTCGAATGGGCCCTACTTTTTCTATCATTTGAATTTCAAATTTAAATGTTAACTTTGCAAAATAAAAACAATCAAAAAAATTAAACAAATTGTTTAAACCATACGAAAATATAGCAGGAAGAACAAGAAGAAAAAAAGGGTGAAACTTTTGCAGCAAAGTTGGGGGCTGACATGGGTGATTCTACTTGTGTTATGCATCCTCTCTCTTACACTTCTACTTTTTCCAATGATACCCAAGAGGTTAGTCTTCCCAAATTTGAATTTTTGGGATCAGTCTAGTAAGAATCTCGCATAAAAGTTCTTGAGAGAAGAGATTAACATATAAATTTAGTAAATTACTTCATTTATTATCAATTAGTTTTAAGATAAAACTCCACTTTGACTTATACTTGAATCTCATATATAAACTCGGTGAAATTTAACATGGGGAATATTTTTGAGACCCATCTCTACTTTTTCTTGTTTATTTTGGTTTTGAACTTGTTTCATTGAAATCATTCATGGGTGTAGTTTAATTCTTTGAAATCATGATGCTAGATGCCTTGCAAAGATTGATTTCCTCAGAGGTTGTTTTTATTATTTTCTATTTGTAGTTTTTGATTTTAGATATATTAAAAATTGAGTTTCAAAAAGCTATTTTTTTCTCGTTTTTTGTCACATATTTTTAATTTTTACTCAAACTTAAAGAAGACCTAAAAAGTAAAAGAAATCATTCTCGAGAATATGATTTTTGATTTCTTATGGGTTTTTATGTGTGTTGAGTTTTTTTTTTTTTTTTTTTTTTTTTTTTTTGAGCACATGTATGTTGAGTTGTTATCAACTTAAATCATCATATATAATAGTAAAACACTGTCAAAGTTGAGATTTTTAGGACAAAATGTTGTAAATTCAAATCTCCCAACTCGGCTTACCTACCTAGAAAAAAAGAGTTGATGGATAGCTGAAATATTTGAATGAATCTTGTAAAAACTAAGCCTACAAATGTTATGTTTTGGCAGGGAAACCCAATGTGTGCAATGGGAGAGTCAGTTTCTTTAGGGAGATACATGTCAGAGAACTTAGAATGGGAAAAATGGTCATCTTTCAACTACAACAAGAACCGCTATGTTGAAGAAGCTAAGAGTTACTCTCAGCCTGGTTCAGTTAAAGAAAAGAAAGCTTATTTTGAGGCCCATTTCAAAAGAATGGCTGCTTTGAAAGCTGCAGCTTTGCTTGATCAAGAAAATGCTACTCAAAGTTGCTCTGAAGGTGCTGAGAATTTGAGGTCAAACTCAGAAATGGGTGTTAGTGAAGAGAAAAGGGTTGGAAATGAAAGTGAAAATGGAGAGTTTGTGGTTTACCAAAATGATCTGTATTCAAATTGTGATAAGGAGTATGGGGATGCCAATATCAAAGGAGACGATCAAGTAAATGAGTTTAAAGATGGAGAAAAGGGCAATGAAAGTAGTGAAAATGAAGTGATGGGCAACATGACCCAATTGGAGAAACCTCCATTGCAGGTAATGCCTTTTTCCCTTGTTAAGGAGTGAGGTAGTAAGATCTTTGTTGTACCTTTATGTCTTGATTTAGAAACGAGGTAGATGGTAGTGGTATATAGTCATATGAGCAGAACTGGTTATATTCTCTCCTTTTAGATTTTAGTAGATTAGTTTTTCTGACTTGTGGTTTTTCCCCTCATTTGAATGTTTTCCATGTAAGTATGTGTGATGTTGTTTTCTCTTTCTCCTTTCTCTTCTATTCTCAACGTATGAGTCGAGTATGCTACTTCATCTAATGCTGATGGTTCTAGGAAAGCTTCATGCCTCTTCAATCAAATAAGGGGGTTGGGCTCTAAATTAGGAGTGTTTGCTTGGAATTCATGGGTTTATATGTGGACTTCACGAATGAACTCCACAGGCTAAGTTAGAGTCGGATGAACCTCGCACCCCTAGTTCATGATTTTGGATTCTAAACATGATGAAACCTAATTTTGATACATTATATTCCATTTTTGGTGATTTTTGTAGGAAATTTCAAATTTGAAAGAGGGTGTCCCCGTGATAAAAAAGAACCCACCACTTTCTTCATACATGTCATCAGTTGATGCAAGAACAACTCCGGTTGAATCATCATCCCCAGTGAAATCTGCAAAGAAGGAGGCTTCAGTTGATGATCCTGATAAGAGGAGAACTCCGCTTCGGATGTCGATTAATAGGGAGCTGAATAAGCTGATTTCACCAGTTATCAGAAAAATTGGTGGTTCTTCTAAGGCTTCCAAACATTGCTCCACTCCTTTAAGGACTCCTTCAAAGGTATGGTCTTGCTTTGCTGAAGTTTAACAAAGATATGATTTATGATGAAGCACAATGACAGTCTTAAGATTCATGATTGGCTTAGATTGTGACTGCATCGTGTTTTGAATTTATGTCTTGATTTAGAAAAAAGGGTCCGTGGATTTTTGCTTTAGCCCAGTAGGCCCATTAAGATGAGATTTACGGTTTCTATCTTTGCATATGTATATGTATATGTAGAAACCGATTGTAGTCTCTCTTTTAGATTTCTTAGTGGATTATTTTTCCTCCATCTGTGGTCTTTTCTTCATTTTGAAGGTTTTTCACATAGAGCTATGTATTATTTTTCTTTTTGTCTCTTCTCTTGTCAATTTCTTTCAATACGATCTTTCCCATCTAAATCAAATCAAGTTTTTGGGTATTTGACTAACAAACTAAAAATGCTAGCTAGCTCAACTTGTAAAGTTTCTAAGAGTCAATGCTCGAAACTTGGGATAAAGTCCCGCCTTTTTGAGTAACTGTGTTTTTGCCATCTTCTGAACTAAGTTTGAGGTTTTTTGTATAAATAAATCCAGGCACCTTTGGATGGTGCATCAGATGCTCCTTCTGCTACCCCCAAGTCAGCCAAAAGCAGGTACTCCCTATATGACTTGAAGGTTGTGATTCATGTTTCCAAAAAACCTGCTCTAATAAAAGTGGGGGTAAGACTGTATATGTTTGATGCGTCCTAGACCTCGACTTTGGTAGAACCATTGCGTTTGATTTCTCTTTTATTCTAACTGGTAGTAAATTTGCGCCTTCTAGTAATGTAATATAGTAATTCCGTTGTTTCTTCTTTGATGTATAGGGTTAGAAGGCGCTTGGATTCCTCATTATTTGGGAACAAAGTAACTAGACCAAGGTAACAAGCTAGTGAATTTTTTTTTTTTTTTTTTTTTTTCATTTTTCCTGTGAACTGTGGCCTAGTTGTTCATTAAAATATGCTTGATTAGACATGAAATATCAATGGATGCTGCAATTGCAATACTTGTATTACGTGGCATAGTGTGTGCTCAATGATGCACCGCCAAAGTAACAAAAAGAACACTTCCATGCACAAGGCTTTTACCATAGTTAGGTGTAAGAAGAGGCAAATGTGTGGGACTTTTGATGTAGAGTGCTGAGAAGGATTATTTACAAGACTTGAACACTTGACACGGGTCATAAATAGGGGGGTGTATATGAGCCAAGACAACCCAATCTCAGAAGGCTCGAGGCCCAGCTCGTCTCTATTTAGGTTGGCAAACTAGAAGCTCGAGCTCGGCTCATCAAAGCCTCGGGATTAGCTTGACTCAAATGAGCTTGAACACAACTCAGCAAGCTCTGAACTAAGATTGTCATATTTAGGCTCGTTTAGCTTGAGCTCGGCACATTTAGGCTCAACCTTCACTCGATTGGACATGTTTAAGCTAATAATTTATATTAAGATAGACTCACTTTGGTTCATTTGGGATTCACTTAGGTTCCTTTAGGCTCATGAGCCTATGAGCTAGAGCTTTACTAAAGTCGGCTCTGCTTGAGCTTGAATTTGTAAGAACTTTCAAGTTTTATGATGAGCTAGCTCATATAGGCTCACAAGCCGGCTCGTCTTATTATGCCCCTAGTCATAATGGTGCAACCTTACAGATTGCAACAAGACTCACTTTGACTAAGCCCAAGCATTAAATAGACAAAAGTCTATAACTTGTTATTGACAGTAAGCTTTTTCTATGTCAGTGGGTCAAGGTCTCCCAGTGTCAGCAGAAACAAGATAAGTTCTCCAATGATACCTACTTCTTTCTGCATGAGCACCAATGACAGAGCTTCAAGAAGAAAGCAGGCAAGGCTCTTAGATCATTGGTCTTATCGAATCGCATCGGTTGATTTGTTCACGATTATCTATGTTCTCTTTTGTTTTGATTTGTTCCTCTTCGTGTCATCTTGTTTCAGAAACTAGAGGAGAAATTCAGTGCCAAAGCAACTGAAAAGATGCAGCAGCAACCCAAATTTAAGGTTACTCTTTTATCTCATACCTCTGGTCTTGCATGCATATGAAATGCAGCTGACCCCACTGGGTGCCAAGGCTTAAAATTGTCTCTCATACTTGGACAGTTAAAGAGTCTTAGACGCGAATAGCACTAGAATAGAATGGATAACCATCTTGAAAGACCTCGTCTTGTACCACTTTCAACGTGTGAAATGCCTTTCGGGTATGCCTAAGCTACAAGAAAAGCACACAAATAACCCAAAAAGTTTAAACTCATGGATGAAAGTCCAAGAATGGTTTTATACTGAAACATGCCCCCTCACACAAATACCCATTTGTGGATAATGCACTGGCAACCTACTACCTTATGTTGAAGTTAATATTAATAAAAAGTGTGGTTATTGGAATTCGAACTCATGACCTCTTGATCCATAAGACTCTAATACCATGTCAAAGGAACTTATTATCTCAAAAGTTGAAGCTGTTGAATAAAGGTCTAGGAATGGAATTATACTCTAACAGTAAAAACAAGAGAAAGGCTTGAAAATCCCAACTTGATCCATACTCTAGGAATGGAATTTGAACTCATGACCTCTTGATGATGTACTATCATTGTTACAGGAGAAAGCAGAAGCAGAGTTTACAAAATTGAGACACAGCTTTTGCTTCAAAGCCATGCCATCACCTGAACATTATTTGCAGAAGGAAACATCATCAAGTTTCAAACACAAGGTTTTTTCTCATTTCATTTCATCCTTGTGTGCTAGTTTCTTTTTGTTATCATGCTACTATGGAACCCAGTTACCCGATAAACCTGGCCCATGCGGTGTCATTACTTTACCTCTTATGTCCCAAATATGGAATCAAATCAAATCATGGTCTCTAAGACTGTGCTTTTTCTTTAGGCTACATAAGCTGATTTTTATGCCTTATGCCTTATGCCTGCAAGACTTGAACGAAAAGCTATATAAAAGCTAAGGGCTTCTTTGGGGGGTCTTTGTTTGTGTACAATTTTTGGTTTTTAAGAAATTAAAACGAGGTTCTGAAAATGTTTTTGCTTTTTGTTGTTTTTTTTTTCAATTTTCAAGTTTTAATTTTAATAGAAAAATTGTTTACGGAACTTAGTTTTTAGTTTTTCAAAAATCAAAAATTTCAAATAGAAAATTACACTAAATAGGCCCTAACTTAATGCTATCTCTAAATTTTTCATGTTTGAACATATTAATTGTGTGTTCTAAAACATACAAGGCAAGTTATTATGGAGTCAGTGACATAACGTAAGTACTAATGTATAACGACTAATCGCATAACTAGCTTAAAATCCATTATGTATAATAAAACCCTTTATGTTGAAGTGCTTTAAACATATTCTGTTTTTCATCTATTTGCAGAATGAGTTGACAAACTTTCAATCTTCAAGGCAAGAGAGGAAGAATAGTACCAGCACATCACAGAACACCAAATCTCTTCCTCCTAGAAAACCTGCCATTAAAAGCACTGAATCCAAGCATATACAACAAACTAATGGCCATCTCCAAACTCGTTCGTCTTCCAAGCCAACCTGAGAAAGTTCTTGTAAAAATTTGAGTAGCGAAAATGTTTGATATTTGATGAAAAATGTCAGTCAGGAAGAAGGGATCTACATATGAATATACTTAATCTGTGTTGAAGTCCATGTTGATATTCGTCAATTCCCCAATTGAAGGATTTCTTCAATGATGGATCTTGAAGATGTACCTATTCATTTTACTTGTATCTCTTCCAGTTTTTCAGAATTTCTCATTTGTTGATGCCTAGAATTTGCACATAAGAAATCAATCCTTCTTTTGAACTGGGTAGTATATGAATCTGAGTTGTATGAATCTTGTTATTATCAAGTATGTTGATAGTTCCTGTTCACTTCATTGATTGTCGAAAGTTTGTAAAGTATATCTCAATTAGAGGTTTAAATCCTGTTGGAAAGATGATACAACGTTTACAAACCAAAATTTGAAGCGTACTAATATGGTGATGCGAAAATATTTAGGGAGAATAAAACATGAGTCCATTATATGTACAATCATTCTTTTTTCTAACAAATAGTTGGTGATGTTTGGCATCAGTACAATGTGGACAATCAGAAAGATAAGACATAATTCACAGACCCACCCATAACATCAACTATGAGAAGAACAAAGATCAAGAAATTTATACGCTCAAAATAAGGTTTAAAAGACAAAAATAAGGTATAACCTATGGATAATTATTTTCTTTTGTTAAAAAGAAGCATTATAATTATGCCAAAAGCAAAAGCTTCGTAACAATCTCAAAAAAGCACAAACAAGAAAAGAACTAGGTTCTTTCTGTGCCTAATATAATATTCATCCTCTTACAAAGAATTTAATAATTAATGTTCAAAATCAGGAAGTTGTCGCTACTCCTTTCCGTGGGGGAAGAGAGGAAAAAGACGATTCACCACCTACAATCAAAGACATAAATAAAATTTATGAACAAAACAATTTTCAAGCCTTAAATCTCAAAACAATTTCGGAACAATTAAATTCATTACATAACAACATTGTAAATAACAAAGATAAGCAAAAATTGGAACAATCTCCAATAGTCCAATCAATACCTCAACCTACATATACAAGTTATACAATCCCACAACCAATACCTCAAAGCTACCCTATTCAAAAAAGCTTTCCAACTCCACAATCACAGCCAAACTCAGTCTTTCAAGGAATTCAACAACCCTCTTTCCAACCTTTCAATTTAACTCAAAAAGATAAAGAACAAATAAAACTCAGAAAACCACAAAATTCTGATGATGATATTATTGAAAGAATCACTCAAAAACTCTAATTAACCGATAATCCAACAACTAGTAACCCTACAATTCAAACTATTTCAAAAGGAGAAAATGAAATCTCAAATGAAGAAACTTCATCATTATCTCAAGAAACTTCATCATTATCCCAACCAAAAGAAAATTTAAGTTCCCTCTGTGTTCAAAATAGTGGTTGTAAATTTAAAAGATTTTCAAAACCCAAAAAGAAAAAAACATTCAAAACAAAAGACAAATAGGATTCTAATTTGCCATAGGCGTAGAAAACCTGGACATTTTATGAAAAATTGCAAAAGAAATCAATCAATGATTCAAAATGAAAATCTACAGTCCATAGATGAATTAATAAATTTATCTGATCCAACCTCAGAGATTGCAAAAAATAATTCTGAAATTCACAAGGATACAGAAACTAAAAGCTTATCTCCTACTCACACAGAAAATAAAGCCTTAACCCTTGATTCAACTACAAAAATAAATCACCATAAAACAATACAATTCAAAATCCAGGAATCTAAAGAATATGAATCAGGTTCGACCCTATCAGATTCAGAAGCACTTCTCAAAACTTCTGATGTTAATTATAACAAATTGCAAAAACTTGTTTTTAGTTCAAAGCAAATCATTACGTTTTGGTTTAAAGCAAATTTTCCAAAACCTCAAAGAATTTTATATTACAAAATTCCCTTTTCAAAACCCTATTGCAAATTTGCAAAGCCAAATGTAATTTCAAAATTAAAAACAGCTTTAACATTCTTTCAAAATTATTTCATGCAAAACCTTTCTTTCAGGGATTATTTTCGAACAGATATTCTGATTTTTTATTTGCAGGAAATGAAGAAGACAGATAAAGGTAAAAGGAAGATTCAATCCGCAGAAGTACATGCAATGCCTCGCAAATCCCATTCCCATTCTTCTCCAATAAAAAATACACTCACAATCAAAGAACATTCTCCTTAAAAAACCTTGACACAATTCCCTGATCAACCTCTTGAACAATCACTTCAAATTAGCAAATATGTTACAAAGCCTCATATGGAGCACATCCTTGTTACAAGAGAAAAAGAACCCCCGTCTCTTGACAGCATCAAAAATCTAGTCAAAAATATTTTCCCAAAAAACTTTCATTGGTTTCCTGATGATATTCAGAAAACCCGTGAATTTTATAAACTTATTTTGATTGATACTGGATCTGTTCAAATTAAACATCACAAGAGTGATAATGAACAAATCCAATTCTCAAGCTACAAAATCAAAAATATTTTACATCTCAATGATTTTGATCAAGGTTTTTATAGACCAAAACTATTTTCAAAATTCTTTATTCCAAAAACTTATACCTATCAGGATTACAAGACAGCTTGGTTCAAATCTTTTCTTCTTCAACCATTTGATCATACTTGGTTCTTCCAAATTACAAACAAATTTCCAGAATTTCCAGCATGGTTTTATGAATAGTGGAGCTTTTTCGGAAGCACTACTGACATTTTTCCTGCAAATGCTCAAGCCTTATTCAACATTTATTCAAAATGTCAAGGAACCATCTATCCCAAAAGCTTAAGCTTATGGGTGAAAGTCCAGGATTGATTTTATCCTCTAACATGCCCTGTCACGCAAATGCCCGTTTGGGCTTGAAGCGTGGACAATGCACAGGCCCAGCTCTTACCTTGTGCTTAATTGTTTTAATATTGAAAGTGGGGGCTGTTGAGATTCGAACTCCTGACCTCTTGGTTATCAAGGCTCTGATACCATATTAAGGAACCATCTATCCCAAAAGCTTAAGCTGATGGGTGAAGGTCCAGAGTTGGTTTTATACTCTAACACAAAACACTCAGGGGATGATCCTCTAAATGCAATTATAAATTTCATTCAAAATTTTAAATTCCTTGGATACTTTGTTGGTCTTTCAAGACAACTTAATTTCTGGAACAACTGTATCCTTTATTTCTGGTACGAGAATTCAAAATAAAATGGTGGGATAAATACGTTCTTGAACGTGATTGTACCACTGATTCTTTATCAAAATTTTTCAAAAACAAAAATAAGAGCATTCAAATCTCTAGTTATGATTCTCAAGGCATACTTAAAACCCCTTCAAAATCTCATCATAAAAAGGCCTCACCCTCAAATTCTTCCACAAAATCCAAATCCAAAGCAAAAATTTCAAAAGAACTTCTGGCTCAACTCCTTCAACAAATTCAAAATTCTTCCTCTGAAGATGAAGATGAAGATGTCAGTCCCAGTCAGAGTGATCCGTTCAATTTATTTTGATAATTCAAGACTTCCCTACCAAATTCAATACAGGAAAGGCACTACGTGACAAAAGAGGCATAGTAAGCTCATATAATTCAATCAAAGGACGGATGGCAAAAATTCAAAAGTTACATAGTACTGCTCAATTATTTCAAAAGATGCCAGATGACATGTGCTGAATTCAAAGGTTCAATTATCATTCTGTTACTGTTCGGAACTCAAAAATTCTCATTTCAATTCCGGGGTTACGGATTTCAATTCGCATCCGATTGCTGCTTCGCCTATAAATAGAGACGTTTCAGCTTCGTTCAAAGCAGAGCGAAAATTACCAACACAATACAAGAAGAATATTAGAGCAAAAAAAATTTCCTCTCCTTTGTATTTTTATTTTCAAGTATTGTACTCCAGCTTGCTCAATCTGTAAGTTTCATATGTATTTCAATCTTATGTTTGTATTTTCAATTTCCGTTTTGTACTCAAGCTATGTTTAATATTTTCAATCAATAGTTCCCTCTTTCTCATCTTCTTCTATCTGTATTATTTTTTGTCTATGTCCATCGTCGATCCTGCCCCCAAATTGATATCAGATCATTCTTCAATCTGATTATTAGCCTTGATATCACGTTGGCAAAAATCCAGAATATTTTTGGCAACTTCCTTGTCTCAGAAGAATTTACTCAAAAAATATTTTCCTTCAATAAAAATTTTGATGTACCCTTTCTTGCTGAAACTCAACAAGACTTTTTACTTGAAAAATATGAAAAGTTCAAAAATGAAAATCCTATAGATTGGTACGTTAATCCCTCTTAACCACTGATTCTTTATCAAAATTTTTCAGAAACAAAAATAAGAGTATTCAAATCTTTCTTTCCAAAATGGTTGATTTGCATCTTCTCTTTTGAGTACATGGGTTAGAAACATATCTTTGTACCATCAAAAATCTTGTAAAGAGGGACATCTTAAGTTGGTTAAGAATAATTTTGTTGCTTCTTGTTCTTCAGTTATGCTGCCAAGAAAGGCAACAGTTATTGACCAAATTAATGTTTCTACTGCGTCTTCCACCACGTTTTCAACGTAAGGTGAATTAACGTCATCTGAATCAAGTCTTGAATATGATCAAGTATTGCTTGTTATTCACGGGGTTGTAAAATCCTTAACCACCATGATTGAAGTTGTCCTGAGAATCCAGAAACAAGCAACCTGGCAGATATGTGATTTGTACGTGCGGGATTAGCTGCCTCGTATGCTATTGATGCCATTGCCATTTTTTGTAGGGTATTTTTGATCTCAAATTCGAATTTTTCATCTATATTTCATTCATGGATATCATTTCCATTGAATGATACAGAGGGATATTGATTTCTTTCTTCGAATTGTATATCCGGAGGAGTTGGCCTTGGACAATAATTTTTTGTGGGTTGATTTCTCCAATTATTTCTTATTCTATTTATTGAAGATTCAGGATTTTCAATTGTATTGGTGTTGAATTGTTCTTCAGTTTTTTGAATTTCTTTTCACTTAAGGATATTGATTTGATTGAGAGGGTAAAGTATTTTGGAGTCTTTGATTAAGAGATTGAGGAGGAGCCGGAGGCCTAATTGAGAGAGGATTTGGAGGTCTTGAAACGGTTGCAGAGTAGGAGATTGAGGGAAAGTCTTCATTCAAAATTTCGAAAGGGTTTTGAGTTGGGACATTAATTGATGAAGATTGAGGATGGGGTTTGAAGGTCATTGCATAGTCCTCAGCGGATTGAATCTTCCTTTTCCTTTGTCTTTGACATTCTCCTGGGAAAGTAATTGAATCGAATTACGGTTTTGAAGAAATTCTCTCGAGCGGAAGTCTGGTAATGAGTTATTTTCTCCGCTTATAAATTCAATTTGAAAATCAAATATAGAAAGGATGGCTTGCCATCTTGCAAAAATTTGTTTTGAAACTATATTTTTTACATCGTTTTGTAAAACTTTTTTTGCAGATTTGCAATCAATTCTTAAGAGGAAAGTTTTGTTATATAAATCATCTTGAAATTTTGAAATACATAAAATAATAGATAAAACTTCCTTTTTAATTGTTGAATAATTTTTTTGGGCTCCAAGCCAAAGTCCTGAATGAAATCTGATTATTTGCTCAGGGTTGGAATCCACCTTTTGTTTGAGTATACCACCATAACTTCTGATTCAGGAATCTAAAGAATATGAATCAGGTTTGACCCTATCAGATTCAGAAGCACTTCTCAAAACTTCTGATGTTAATTATGACAAATTGCAAAAACTTATTTTTAGTTCAAAGCAAATCATTACGTTTTGGTTTAACGCAAATTTTCCAAAACCTGAAAGAATTTTATATTACAAAATTCCCTTTTAAAAACCGTATTGCAAATTTGCAAAGCCAATTGCAATTTCAAAATTAAAAACAGCTTTAACATTCTTTCAAAATTATTTCATGCAAAACCTTTCTTTCAGGGATTATTTTCGAACAGATATTCTGATTTTTTATTTGCAGAATGAAGAAGACAGATAAAGGTAAAAGGAAGATTCAATCCGCAGAAGTACATGCAACGCCTCGCAAATCCCATTCCCATTCTTCTCCAATAAAAAATACACTCACAATCAAAGAACCTTCTCCTCAAAAAACCCTGACGCAATTCCCTGATCAACCTCTTGAACAATCACTTCAAATTAGCAAATATGTTACAAAGCCTCATATGGAGCACATCCTTGTTACAAGAGAAAAAGAACCCCCGTCTCTTGACAACATCAAAAATCTAGTCAAAAATATTTTCCCAAAAAACTTTCATTGGTTTCCTGATGATATTCAGAAAATCCGTGAATTTTATGAACTTATTTTGATTGATACTGGATCTATTCAAATTAAACATCACAAGAGTGATAATGAACAAATCCAATTCTCAAGCTGCAAAATCAAAAATATTTTACATTTCAATGATTTTGATCAAGGTTTTTATAGACCAAAACTATTTTCAAAATTCTTTACTCCAGAAACTTATACCTATCAGGATTAATAGACAGCTTGGTTCAAAGCTTTTCTTCTTCAACTATTTGATCATACTTGGTTCTTCCAAATTACAAACAAATCTCAAGAATTTCCAACATGGTATTATGAATGGTGGAATACTTTTGAAAGTACAATTGACATTTACCTTGATGTAGCCAAAAACTTGTTTGACATTTATTCAAACTATTTACAAGAAAAATCACTAGATTCAATTTTACATTTTCATACAATTTTCCAAATTCCTTGGATCTTTTGCTGGTCCTATGCCCATACTCATTATTTAAAACAACCCTATCGTCTTTTATTGGTTAGGGAATTCAAAGTTAAATGGTGGGACAATTTTGTTTTCAAAGAACACTACACCCCCAAGACTTTTCTGCAATACTTAAAACAACATTTTCAAAAGTTCAATTTGGAATTTCAAAACATTTTAGAAATTTCGACATTACTTTCTAACTTGACAATATCAGATCCAAAATCCAATATCCCTCCAACTCTAAGTGATGAGTCTCTTGCTCTTACTCTCAAAGATACATCCTTTCAACAAACTCAAGTCTCTGATATTGAATCCCTCCAAACCCAATTACAACAAAGAAA
The DNA here is from genome assembly GCA_018398585.1 of Simmondsia chinensis. NCBI lineage: Eukaryota > Viridiplantae > Streptophyta > Magnoliopsida > Caryophyllales > Simmondsiaceae > Simmondsia > Simmondsia chinensis. The sequence goes on along the minus strand of JAGTTD010000002.1, from coordinate 7,674,619 downwards.
TGATGAATGTATCAACCTTGGATATCAAATTCTTGTTTTTAGAAAAACAAATTGATTACCAAACAAAGTCACCAAATTGGAGTAACTTTTCATCCACTTACGACTTTACAAAACCAAGAATTTTCTTCTTTCCTCAAAAATTCCTCAGCTACTTACCTCAAGATGTTGCTGCCCATATTGCCTTGGTCACTCAATGCAGTAACAATAGACTTTTGGTAAAAATCCAACAGCTTCTCCAAGATTTAGCTAACAGTGAAATCGATATTCCTGGCCTAACCTACCAATGGTGTACCTTCTACCATTTCCAAGCATATTGCAAACAAACTCAAGATTGCCTCAATCCACCGGGCTTTAGGAGTGATTGCCCTTGCCATCTCACCTACTTAATTGTTCGAGTCTGCATTGATCTGGATACGTATAATCCAATGATCCTTTTCCATGAAGGCCAAGAAATCATTCTTACTGCCCAAAAACTTTTGGATTATGGTTTCTTGTTCCAGTTAATATTTACAAAATCTGAACAAGCTGATCAATTTGGCAGAAAGCTCAAATATGTAGTACAAAAAAATTTTCAAGATGGTGTCACTTCTATTGAGGTTATGATTCAATCAAAAGCTGTAGAATTCTATAGCATTTATACTATCCCCGCCCAACATAGAATGCTTATCTGCGGGTCACCTGTTAGGTGCCCTCTCCGCCCTTCAGAATATCCATGGCCATGCCCTAACAATTCCATTTCAAAGCAAATCCAACAATGGAGAGCAAGGGAAACTGTTGATATTATTATTAGCCCTGATATCACGTCGGCAATAAACCAGAATATTTTTGGCAACTTCCTTGTCTCAGAAGATTTTACTTAAAAAATATTTTCTTTCAATAAAAATTTTGATGTCCCCTTTCTTGCTGAAACTAAACAAGACTTGTTACTTGAAAAATATGAAAAGTTCAGAAATGAAAATCCTATAGATTGGTACGTTAATCCCTCTTAACCACTGATTCTTTATCAAAATTTTTCAAAAACAAAAATAAGAGCATTCAAATCTTCAGTCATGATTCTCAAGGCATACTTAAAACCCCTTCAAAATCTCATCCTAAAAAGGCTTCACTCTCAAATTCTTCTACAAAATCCAAATCCAAAGCAAAAATTTCAAAAGAACTTCTGGCTTAACTCCTTCAGCAAATTCAAAATTCTTCCTCTGAAGATGAAGATGAAGATGAAGATGTCAGTTCCAGTCAGAGTGATCTGTTCAATTTATTTTGATAATTCAAGACTTCCCTACCAAATTCAATACAGGACAGGCACTACGTGACAAAAGACGCATAGCAAGCTCATATAATTCAATCAAAGGATGGATGGCAAAAATTCAAAAGTTGCACAGTGCTACTCAATTATTTCAAAAGATGCCAGATGACATGTGCTGAATTCAAAGGCTCAATTATCATCCGGTTACTGTTCGGAATTCAAAATTCTCATTTCAATTCCGGGGTTACGGATTTCAATTCGCATCTGGTTGCTGCTTCGCCTATAAATGGAGACGTTCCAGCTTCATTCAAAGCAGAGCGAAAATTACCAACACAATACAAGAAGAATATTAGAGCAAAAAATTTTCCTCTCCTTTGCAATTTTATTTTCAAGTATTGTACTTCAGCTTGCTCAATCTGTAAGTTTCATATGTATTTCAATCTTATGTTTGTATTTTCAATTTCAGTTTTGTACTCAAGCTATGTTTAAAATTTTCAATTAATAATTCCCTCTTTCTCATCTTCTTTGATCTGTATTATTTTCTGTCTGTGTCCATCGTTGATCCTGTCCCCTATTTGGTATCAGAGCCAAGTACAAGGTGTTTTCAACAGTAATTTCATGGAAATACTGTTAAACACTTATTAGGAACAAATTTGCTGCTAAAGCACTTATTAGGAGCGTTAGTAAGCCGGTAGTGTAGCGTTGGTAAGCCCGGATAGTGTTGGTAAGCCCGTGTGTGAGGTGTTCCCGTTGGGTGTTCCCATTACTGTGTCGCTGGTGTTCCCGTTCTCAACAGTGTCAAACAGTAAGACTGTTCTCAACGGTGTTAAATAGTAAGACTGTTAGGTAACTGTTGAACCCAAATAACTAAGGTAGTAACCATGTCAGGTTTCAGAATCGCTGGACCCTTTAGGAAAATATTTACAAAAAACCCAGTACTAGTTTACATGTTGTTAATTCAAAAGAAGTTTCAAAAGAAATTACAAACCCAAAAGATTTTGTTAACTAGAGCATTCTAAATGAGGATTTAGAATCAATTTATCAAATTGGTACTTTTGATTTCAAAATGGCTTTTTCATGTAAAACACATGAGCAAGCAATGAATATTGATCAAGAAGCTCAAACAGTTCAACTACTTTCAAATTTATCTATTCAAAAATATATTGCAAAAGGTTATCATTATATCCACTATGGTTTAGTTCAAGTTGATGTTGTCCCTTTAGCAAGATTAGGACATAACCAACCGGTTATGTTAAGTCTTAGAGATTCAACATATTTACATTATGAAGAATCTTTATTGGCTATTTTTCAAACTAATCTACACAATGGACCAATTTATATCAATTGTTATCCAAACTTCTCTGTTTCTCTTCGAGATCCGACAATATTAAATACTTTAATTTTAGATATCCATTTACCAAATGTTAATATTCAAGAAAGTAGACAAAATTTTGTTCTCATCTATAAAATTTATTTCAGGCTTTTAGGAAGCCAACTTAACCCAAAATGTCTCAAACAATCTCCTCCTGAAGAAACTTTAGTTCTTGAGATTCAAGCTGAACAAGCTTCAACCTTTACTCCAAAATGTCTCAAATGGAATGAGATAACTATTCCAAAAATTTGGAGGATTGACAGCCCTCAACCTCCAAGAAATATTGCAAGAAGACAAGTTCAACAAAATTACTGAAGAACCTAAAGGTAAAATTACCATTAAGTTCGAATCAGGAAAACATACAATTATTTCAAACTCTTCTCAAATAGAATCTTCAAGACAATCAACTTCATCCTTTCCATATAACAAGGAAGAAGATTTTCAAAATACTTCTACTTCAAGGTTTAGAGGAATACGGTTTAACTCCCCTCTTGCCGAACCAGTTTTTCAAAATGATTCAGTTTCAAATCCAAGTTCTCCAACAGCTTGTCAAATGAGACCTCCTTCAATAAATATTTTAACAAAAGATTTTACAATAAATAAAGAATTTTTAAGCAATGAATTTAAATCTGATCAAAATAAGGTTAAAAGACATTGGTACTTTCAAACTTTTACAAAAGAATCAACAATCAAAATTAGAAAAAACTTATTACAAAGAATTAAATCAATTAAAATGTAATATTCCCTTCTTCAAATGGTTAGAATCATACACATCAAGAAATCAAATATCAAATCCTTTTATAAAAAAAATTATTTTTTTAACAGAAACCCTACAACCAAATAATTAACAATAGATGGACAAATAATTCAAACTATTCATCCTCCTACAAAGAATTTAATAATTAATGTTCAAAATCAGGAAGTGGTAGCTACTCCTTTCCGTGGGGAAAGACAGGAAAAAGACGATTCACCACCTACAATCAAAGACATAAATAAAATTTATGAACAAAATAATTTTCAAGCCTTAAATCTCAAAACAATTTCGGAACAATTAAATTCATTACATAACAACATAGTAAATAACAAAGATAAGCAGAAATTGGAACAATCTCCAATAGTCCAATCAATACCTCAACCTACATATACAAATTATACAATCCCACAACCAATACCTCAAAGCTGCCCTATTCAACAAAGCTTTCCAACTCCACAATCACAGAAAAAACCCATTCTTTCAAGGAATTCAACAACCCTCTTTCTAACCTTTTAATTTGACTCAAAAAGATAAAGAACAAATAAAACTCAGAAAGCCGCAAAATTCTGATGATGATATTATTGAAAAAATCACTCAAAAACTCAAATTAACAGATAATCCAACAACTAGTAACTCTACAATTCAAACTAGTTCAAAAGGAGAAAATGAAATCTCAAATGAAGAAACTTCATCATTATCCCAACCAAAAGAAAATTTAAGTTCCCTCTGTGTTCAAAATAGTGGTTGTAAATTTAAAAGATTTTCAAAACCCAAAAAGAAAAAAACATTCGAAACAAAAGACAAATAGGATTCCAATTTGCCATAGGTGTAGAAAACCTGGACATTTTATGAGAAATTGCAAAAGAAGTCAATCAATGAATCAAAATGAAAATCAACAGTCCATAGACGAATTAATAAATTTATCTGATCCAACCTCAGAGATTGCAAAAAATAATTCTGAAATTCAAAAGGATACAGAAACTCAAAGCTTATCTCCTACTCACACAAAAAATAAAGCCTTAACCCTTGATTCAACTACAAAAATAAATCACCATAAAATAATACAATTCAAAATCCAGGAATATAAAGAATATGAATCAGGTTCAACCCTATCAGATTCAGAAGCACTTGTTAAAACTTCTGATGTTAATTATGACAAATTGCAAAAACTTGTTTTTAGTTCAAAGCAAATCATTACGTTTTGGTTTAAAGCAAAGTGTTGAGATTGAGTCTTTCCTCTTCCTGAATTTTTTCATCTTCTTGAATTTTGAGTTTTTCATAATGTTGGAGTAGGGATATTTAAATTGTAGGTTTGAGGAAAGGGACATCAAAATTTCTAGTGAATGAATATATTTTTTGAATAAAGTCTTTTGTAAAAAGGAAGGCATTTATAATTCCACCATTACTATTTGTTGAAAATGCTTGGGGATGAAGATCAAAAGCCATTTGTTTTGCTCTCCAATGTCTTAGTTGTTTTCCGATGTGATTGTTGGTACATGGCCATGGTTCCTCAAAAGGACATAACGTGTGTCTCACATATGAACCGTAAACAAGGATCTGATGTTGGCCAGGATTGGTGTAAATACCATCGAATTCAGGAGGTTTTGATTGAACAATAATGTCAACGGAAGTGACTTTGTAATCGAATTGTTTCTGAACTACATAGGCTAATTTGCGGCCAAAATGAGTGGTTTGTTCAAGTTTGGTAATGATGATCTGGAAAAGAAATCCATAGTCCAAAAGTTTTTGAGGGGTCAGGACGATTTCTTTGTTTTCATGAATGATTGTCATAGGATTGTAGAGATCTAAATCTAGGCAAACACGGACAATTGAATAAGTAAGATCAGATGGGCAGTCCATCCTATTCTTTCTGCAAAATAATACAGAAAGTTTGAAAGTACCAATGTCTTTTAAGCCCGGATAGCATTGGTAAGCTCCTAATAAGTGCTTTAACAGCAAATTTGTTTCTAATAAGTGCTTAACAATATTTTCGTGAAATTACTGTTGAAAACACCTTAAACTTGACTCTGATACCAATTTGGGGGCAGGATCGACGATGGATACAGTCAGAAAATATGAACAAGGACAGAAGAGGATGAATAGTTTGAACTATTTGTCCATCTGTTGTTAACCATTTGGTTGTAGGGTTTGTGTTAACATTTATGAAATTTTTTATAAAAGGATTTGATATTTGATTTCTTGATGTGTATGATTCTAACCATTTGAAGAAGGGAATATTACATTTTAATTGATTTAATTCTTTGTAATAAGTTTCTCTATTTTTGATTGTTCATTCTTTTATAAAAGTTTGAAAGTACCAATGTCTTTTAACCTTATTTTGATCAGATTTAAATTCATTGCTTAAAAATTCTTTGTTTATTGTAAAATCTTTTGTTAAAACATTTATTGAAGGAGGTCTCATTTGAGAAGCTGTTGGGGAACTTCGATTTGAAAATGATTCGTTTTGAAAAACTGGTTCGGCAAGAGGGGAGTTAAACCGTATTCCTCTAAACCTTGAAGTAGAAGTATTTTGAAAATCTGCTTCCTTATTATGTGGAAAGGATGAAGTTGATTGTCTTGAAGATTCTATTTGAGAAGAATTTGAAATAATTGTTTGTTTTCCTGATTCGAACTTAATGGTAATTTTACAATCAGGTTCTTCAGTAATTTGTTGAACTTGTCTTCTTACAATATTTCTTGGAGGTTAAGGTTGTCAATCCTCCAAATTTCTGGAATGGTTATCTCATTCCATTTGAGACATTTTGGAGTACAGATTGTAGCTTGTTCAGCTTGAACCTCAAGTACTAAAGTTTCTCCAGGAGGAGATTGTTTGAGACATTTTGGGTTAAGTTAGCTTCCTAAAAGCCTAAAATAAATTCTATAGATGAGAAAATTTTTTTGTCTATTTTCTTGAATATTAACATTTGGTAAATGGATATCTAAAATTAAAGTATTTAATATTGTCGGATCTCGAAGAGAAACAGAGAAGTTTGGATAACAATTGAAATAAATTGGTCCATTATGTAGATTAGTTTGAACAATAGCCAATAAAGATTCTTCATAATGTAAATATGTTGAATCTCTAAAACTTAACTTAACCGGTTGGTTATGTCCTGATCTTGCTAAAGGGACAACAACAACTTGAACTAAACCATAGTGGATATAATGATAACCTTTTGCAATATATGTTTGAATAGATAAATTTGAAAGTAGTTGAACTGTTTGAGCTTCTTGATCAATATTCATTGCTTGTTCATGTGTTTAATATGAAAAAGCCATTTTGAAAGCAAAAGTGCTAATTTGATAAATTGATTCTAAATCCTCATTTGGAATGCTCCAGTTAACAAAATCTTTTGGGTTTGTAATTTCTTTTGAAACTTCTTTTGAATTAACAACCTATAAACTAGTACTGGGTTGTTTTGTAAATATTTTCCTAAACGGTCCAGTGATTCTGAAACTTGACATGGTTACAGCCTTAGTTATTTAGGTTCAACAGTTACCTAACAGTCGTACTATTTAACACCGTTGAGAACAGTCTTACTATTTGACACTGTTGAGTACGGGAACACCAGCGACACAGTAACGGGGACACCCAACGGGAACACCTCACACACGGGCTTACCAACGCTACACTACCGGCTTACCAACGCTCCTAATAAATGCTTTAACAGCAAATTTGTTCCTAATAAGTGCTTAACAGTATTTTCGTGAAATTACTGTTGAAAATACCTTAAACTTGGCTTTGATACCAATTTGGGGGCAGGATCGACGATGGACACAGTCAGAAAATATGAACAAGGATAGAAGAGGATGAATAGTTTGAATTATTTGTCCATTTGTTGTTAACCATTTGGTTGTAGGATTTGTGTTAACATTTGTGAAATTTTTTATAAAAGGATTTGATATTTGATTTCTTGATGTGTATGATTCTAACCATTTGAAGAGGGAAATATAACATTTTAATTGATTTAATTTTTTGTAATAAGTTTCTCTAATTTTGATTATTGATTCTTTTGTAAAACTTCTTTTGCAGATTTACAATTAATTTTTAAGAGGAAAGTTTTGTTATATAAATCATCTTGAAATTTTAAAATACATAAAACAATTGATAAAACTTCTTTTTTAATTGTTGAATAATTTTTTTGGGCTCCAAGCCAAAGTCCTGAATGAAATCTGATTATTGGCTCATGGTCGGAATCCACCTTTTGTTTGAGTATACTACCATAACCTATATCCGACGCATCTGTTTCCACTATGAGAAATGCTTTTAGATTTGGAATGGCTAGGCATGAGAGATTTTTGACTCTTTGTTTTAAGGTTTGCACTATCTTAGTATAATCCTTTGTCCAAGGAAGAGGATTTTTTTGAAGCCTTTGGTATAGTGGTTGACACATATTGCGAAGGTTGGGGAAGAAATCAACAACGTAATTTAAACATCCCAAAAACCTTTGTAATTAAGTTTTGTCTTTTAAATCATTTGAAAATTTGTCAGCAAACTCTATTGCTCTTGCAATAGGTTTTAAGGTTCCTTGGAAAATATCATGTCATAGAAATCTTACTTTGGTTTGAAACAATTTCATTTTTGGGGCTGAAACAACTAAACCATTTCTTTTGATAGTGTTGATTAGGATATTTAAATGTTTGAAATGTTGGTCAACATTTTTTGAGAAAACTAAGATATCATCAATGTAAACAATGATGAACACATACAAAAAATAATACAGACAAAAAATTTGTTCTAATATTCTTCTTGTATTGTGTTGGTAATTTTTAAATAATATTCTTCAAATTTGTTCTAATATTCTTCTTGTATTGTGCCCAAATCGCTGGACTCTACATGCTAGTCAAAACAAAGAAGACATCAATTACCACACAAGGATACACCATAACACCCAAAAAAGAACTCCTTTTTGAGCCTGAAACATCACAAGACAGTCATACCACAAGAAAAACTTCAATCACTGATAAACCGAACACAACCTCCTAGGTCAGAAAGAAGAAATGTCATCGTTACAATTATGCTACCCTCCACAACTACCACATGTTTCTCTACAATCACCTTCAACTCTTCCGTTTGCAGCTGACTGACATCTTTTTGGCATGATCATAAGAGTTACCCAAAAGACCAACAAAAAGTTGAGCGCGCAAGCACAACGCTACCATCGAAATGGAATTTCCTACCCAACAAAATCCAATCGTTATTTTTGTCTATAACATTAGTTTTGTTCATGCTTGTAGATGAACATAAAAATTACCTAAAGGACCAACTTGACTTTGATTATGGTGCACATTATTGACTCCCTAGTATTCACTTTATATATGCTTTCTTCTATCTTCTTTTTGCTAATTTTTTTTTATTTTATCGAACTTCTTTTTGCTATTATCTTGTACTCTTGTATACAAGAGACTTTTTCTCTACTAATTATCCCAAAAATAGAAAATATCATCAAGTCCAATAGGAAAAGAAGAGAAACCCCAAAAATATACAACAAATCAAGATCTTATAAAAGAGAGATACTTAGGCTCCGTTTGTTTTGATGGAAAAGTAGAATCTAGGAATTGATTTTTCTTCGGAAAAGGTTTTCCAAGGAAATATAAATTCCGAGTGTGGTTTTCCGTTGTTTGTTTCAAAGGAAAAATTAATTCCCCATTATAATATCTTCGTGTATGTTTTAAGAAAATATTTTTCACCAATCATTTTATATCCTTTTATAGGATAACATAAGTAATAATACAACATATATAAAGTAACAAAATAAAATATTACCTAGATAATTTCCTTCTGTAATATTATATAACAATTCAACTTGATTAAAGTTGTTCTTTGCAACAATAATAAAGTAGTATCCAAGCTGTTTTTAATTATTTAATCTAATTCTTGTCCGTTGTTGACGTTAAATGTCTACAGTACAGTGTAGTTTATTTTGATTCGATCTCGATTTGCGTGATAATAACTGCTAAGGTTTTTTAGTCACTTAGAGTCACGACTTCCCCCATTTTGAAAGGGAAAAGGTTTTCCTAATGATGCGCCAAACAAAGGAAAAAGGGAAAACCACTTCCTAAAATGTGATTTTTCCCCTAAACAATCGGAGCCTTAGTCTAATAGAGAAGTTCTTTTTTTGAACATTCTAATAGAGAAGTTCTTTTTTTGAACATTCTAATAGAGAAGTTCAAAAAACCATATCTTTAAACAATTATTAGACCATTAAATTCATACAAGAATTGGTCATTTCTTTACACAATTTGTTTCATACAACAAGAAATATGGCAGTTGAGAAATCAAATCATTGGTGGACCATTATGTTCAATCAATAATCCATCCCTCCCACAATGGCCCATCCATGCTCTTCCTCAACTGCATCCCACATCATCCCAACATCATAGAAACCCATGTTACCATCATCATCATCATCATCATCATCATTATGGACATACCCAATCGCACATTCTTCAATCTCATCAACCCCATCATCATACATACCATGAGCATGACCACCATCACCATCATACATATCATTCAGATCATTATCATTATCATCCTCCTCCATGTAACATGAACTTGCAAGCTCATCCAACATCCGAGTAGCAGAGAACCCACCACCCCTAAACCCAAACCCGGACCGATCATACACAACCCGCCAAGTCATCAGCCTGTAGTTTAACGCCACATCAGCAGATTTGACCTTGTGGGTCCCCTTGGATTTGACCTTAGACTTGGAAACCGGGTTGAAGTGGCAGTCAGAGCAGCGCGGCCGGCCGCACTTGCCTGTGAACTTGGAATGGTTGGTGGGCTTGTGGGAGACCCTGGCAAAGAGCCCGGCTGAACCAGGTGGGTCGACCCGGTTTATGATCCGAGTAGTGTTGTAAGTGGGTGATGATTGGAAGATGTGGTAGGTCCGGACCACCCCATGTTCGCGACCCTCTCTTCTCATTGTTTTTCTGGTTAAGGGGGTTCGAGCCCAAGTGTATCTTGTGGGTCTTGGCCTGCCCATTTATAATAAGGTGGGGATGTGGGGTAATATATATATATATATATATATATATATATATATATATATATATATATATATATATTAAATAATAATAATAAAATACTTTAAGATTTATAAGTTTTATTCCTTTAATGTCGTATCATGGAAACTAAATAAAAAGAATTGTTGTAACGTGTGTTTTGTGACAGTGATAATGTGTTTTATGCTAAAAATGTGACTGATTTTGATCAAAGGTACATATATTACACAAATTATGTACTACTTCAATATCTTCTAATAAAAAGTTAATAAGATATCAATGAAGGTACTTAAACATTGTTCAAAAAATTTTTTATATTGGATATAAAAAAAAAATGAAGTTACTTAGATATTATTAAAATTATGTATTACATCAGAGTTTGTTAATAAAAATGTATTGGATTTAAAATTTTTGAAACATAAGATATTGTATTATATATTAAATAGTCAACATATATAAAAACTTAAAAATCAAATCTCATTATATCTAGGTAATATATATATATATATATATATATATATATATGGGAAATAAATTTTTAAGAAAAAAGGAAATTAAAATGGGGAGGATGGGGTATGAGAAATTATTGGAAGGCTTGGGACGCAAGGAGCTGGAATGGTCAATGTTCTTGTGAAGCAAGCAAACAAGAGTTGGCACTTTTGGCCGCACTAAGATAATGTCATTCCAAACATAATAAGTACAGTATTATTATTATTATTATTATTATTATTATTATCGGGATAAAAAAAAATATTATTATTATTATAGCAATATTATTTATCGTAAATAATAGCTATAAAATTTTATCAATTTGCTTTGAAATTAACAATTTTACGTTGCCAATGCTCTTTGTCTAGTGGGTGCATATTCACATGTATTAATAAAAGAATTGATAAAAGCATCTATTTTTTATATACATTTTAATAAGAAAAAATGGATAGATACGTGATAAACAATTTTTATCAATGAGTAGGTTTTTTTCTTTTTTTAAAAAAAATCACCTTCAAAAATAGTAGTTTTTCACTTAATCACGATAACTTTTTAATTTTTTAAAAAACTACCTTTAAAAGTTTAAATATTTTCAATCAATCACCTACATTTAAACTTTTATTATTTTGTTTGGTTACATATGTAAGTTTGCTCATGTTATGTATAAAATCGGGGAAGGCATAACACATATTAGTTTTATTTCAGTTGATAAAACATTATATTATTAAGGTAACTCTGTACGCGGGGTCGAATCTCTGTATATACAAGCATGTAAGGATTCAAAGCTGTATGTACAGACCATTTAAGTGTATATTACTTCATTAAGTGAACTCACACCAACATGTATGTTTATCTCCCTAGTTTTTGTATAAAATGTAAAATTCAATTCGTAAAACTAATGGCGTCAATATAGTTGGTTGATTGAAACTAATGGTGTCAATTCAAACTTTTGAAGGCGATTTTCTAAAGATTTGAAAAGTTGTGGTGATTAAGTAAAAAAGTACTACTATTGAAGGTAGTTTTCTATCAAAATTCCTATTAAGTATTCATAAAAACCTGATAAATATTCCATATATAAATATAAAAGAAGATATTAAGAATCCTAAGGGCTTGTTTGGTTAACATTGAATTCTTATGGAAAATTATATTTCTCAGGAATTCAATTTCTGTACCAATTTTTTAGAAAGTAGGTATAAAGTGTTTAGTTATCATGATTGGAAATAGAACTTGCTTGGGGGGATAGGTAAATTACTTCCTGTGTTTTAAAGGAATTGGAGATTGGTAAGAAATTTCCACCTCTCATGTTCTACCTATTTCCCAGTAACCAAATGAGAGGGCAAATGCCCACTTCACATAATTCCAATTTCCTAATAACCAAATGAGACCTAAACCAAGTGTTTAACAACAACGTTTAGTTCAAGATAGGGGTGTTCAAAAAATTTCATAACCAAAATACCGAACGAATTTTCGAAATACCGACTGGAAAATGCGGTTAACTATACTAAATTTTCGGTTCGGTTAAATGAACCGAATAAACTTGAGATATTTCGAACGGTAACGGTTAGTGATTTTGTTTGGGTGTTTTAGGTTTTTGGTTAGTCTTCAATCCCCTGCACCATCGTACTTTCTAGAGCTTATATTTAAATTACCTAAAAAAAAGGTTAGTAATTGTCTATTTTTGTTAACCGATTTACTGAAATACTATATATCATGTTTATGTTTTTACTTGTTCATAATATTATATTGTTCCCTAAGTATGCTTTTCTAGCATATAAGTGATTATTACTATTGATGTATTTTCAAAATACAGTATTTAATAGAGTGTTTGAAGTTTGTCCTATACTTGATTTTGATGTGTATTGGCTTGTATAAGATGCGTTGACACACAGATACCGTGTGTCGACACACAGCCCAACAGAACTAATTTTAAGTGTTTGTGTGTGTGTGTCAACATACAGATCTTACAAAATTACAGTAATGTGATTTTTTTCAGTTCTTTTTGGTGGTTCTTCGGGTGAAGTTTTGGGACGTCTTTAAGCCCTCTTTCATATAAACATTTCCTCTGGTTCATTTGAAAAATACACATGAAAGGTGTTTGCTTACAAGTATTGTAAAATATTAAAAAAGGAAAGTGTCACTTCGTGAAGGGACGTGTCCCTTCATGAAGAGACATTTAAAAATTATAAATAACCCCCGTCACTCTCATGTTGAGGGATGATGATGATGATGAGTTTGTGAAAACTAATCGCAAGAAACATTTGAATAAATTCATCATAAAGTATTGTGAAAGTTTTGAAAAACATCATTTTCGGTTGTCGTTGTATCCCCAAGGATATTTCGTACTCCAAAATAAGTCTTAAGAAAAGTTATTACATAGCCTCAACACTTGAGATCTTGTGGTTACCCGGTTCCCGGTTTATTAGGAAATTCTCCAACAATCTTAAGGCTTATTTCCGTTAATTGAAAATGTCTTCTTCACTTTTTGTGATTTGATGGCGAACCATGTGATTGGAGAAAGTGATAAATGAAGAGGATTGGGATTTTTTCGTGGATCCTTCTTGTACACAATTTGCTATGGATCAAGGTATGTCCTTTTGACTTAAACAAGGGTAAGAAGGATCAAGAATTTTAAGATTAATATAAAATTTGATCAAGAAATATCAAAATCATTAAGTTGTATAATTCCTAAGAAGTAGTGGTTGATGCATTATTGTTTATGCATGAAAGTATATTTACTTAAAATTCAAAATATAAACTCCTAATTTTTCATTTAGCATTACTTTATGAATCTTTGAATCAAATGCTTACATGTCAAGATTATGAGCATTATAAAGACAATAGTAAAATGCAATTATGCCCTTTGAGTTGCATCCAATTAATAAAAACAAGTTGTGTAAATTTTATATACTTGATTCGGGATGAAATTATGAATATATATGTGATATCAAAACTGAAATTGAATAGTCGTTGTTTTGATTGTTTGGATCATGAACTCATGATCCAGTTCCTTTGAATATTATGCAAATAAATAAATAAAAAATATTATGCGGTTATAGAATATTATGCAAATAAATAAATAAAAAATATTATGCGGTTATAGAGTATCGAACCTGCGATCTCAAAAGATCAAGGGAAATACAAGGGCAGTTACCATTAATCTACCAGACAAGTCATGCCCTCGTTAATGGAGAAAATAAATTATATATTAACTTTTGAGTTTTTGGCAGTGATAAAACGATAAGTAATCATGAAGACATACTTAATATAAATTAATATGTATGATTTGAGCATTAAAATTAAAAAAAATATATTATTTTGAGTGGTTATTGCAACCAGACGTCGAGGCAATGCTAAAAAAAAAATCGTTGTTTGGAGTGGTTGTTGAAACCAGACACCAAGACGATGCCAAAATTAATAATAAGGTGATGCTAATAAGGAAAAATCCTTATTTAGCGTGGTTGTTGAAACCAGGTGTCGAAATAATTTCAAAACTGATAATAATAATAATAATAATAATAATAATAATAATAATAATAATAATAATAATAATAATAATAATAATAATAATAATAATAATAATAATAATAATAATAGTAATAATTGGATGCATACTCTGTTATAAATTGGTAATAAAAAGATCTATGCACTTGTATAACCATGATTATAATTCATAAAGAATTATGATGGTTAAAATAAAGTATAAATTGTGCGTTATATATAGTAAATTCATTGTTGTATGAATTTGTAATATGAACGATAATTAGATTGGCATTCAATGCACGTATGTTAATAACTATATGGACATAAGCCCATAATAGAATATAAATATGGGTATTTTGATACATTCTTGTTTTGACGGTAATTGATTTAATCTCTAGTACGTGTTGTTCATTGATGGAATTTATATTATGGCATAATGGAGTGAACAATAGCAGAATTGGAAAATCATAAAAGGCAATGTTTATATGATCATGAATATGAAAAGAATTTGAGTATAAGTATTTATATATTTAATGGAGTTATAATGTTAATGCATGTTAGTTAATATAACTAATACATGCATGTCTATAGATATGAAAGAAGCAACATGGGTGTTAATGTAGTTGTATAATTAATGCTTATATAGATGTTGATACAATTATGAATGTATGATTTCATTAAATTGAAGCTGATGCTTCATAAAAATGATTTGTGTAATCATATGTGTTGATATGGTTATGATGTTAATATGCCCATGAACATGAATGTTGTTTGTATGCTTGATAAGTGAAAGTGATGTGAATTTGAATGGAATTAGTGGGTTATGAAATATATGATTATTTTACATATGTTGATTCCTAATGTAACTGATATAAAAAAATTTAAATTAAAGTTCATGATTAAGGATGATGAAAAAAGTTGTATAAAAGCACTTGAAAATAATGAGTCATAATTTCATAATTGACCGCGTATCTCTGGTGGGTTTTCCAGTGTTATTGGATGTAATATTTTAATGGAAACCGGCATTCGTGTAAAAATTCTATCACTCATCATTATTGATGCGGTTGAAGTAAAGATTACTTGTATTTTAATGGCATATGTAAATGATGATTGAGTAGTCGGCTAAAGTGAAGTGCATTTATACAATGAATATTAAATGCTCAACTGAGTGATGGTTATATGTAGTTGCTGCATGGAAAATGAGATTATTATGTGATCCTGCATTCACATGTTTTTAGTCATCAAAGGGACAAAAATAAAGAGCATATAATACAGAACTCTGATGACTCATGTGTTACCCATAAAATTAAATGTTTATAAGCGGCATGATAATTCATATAAATGGCAAGTAAATTCGTATGACTGACTTATGGGTGAATTGAACATCTTAAGATGTAATGTGAATGAGTACATAAAAGTGACTTTGAGTCTGTTATTGATATTGAACAATGCATTGTGATCATGTGAAAGTAAAGTATATTATGATGAAAATCATGATTGAGGGAAAATATTTGAAAATACTCTAGAATTTTGAAAGAGTAAAAGAGTATGAACAGAGAAGTCCTAGCGATCAGGCTTGTATATTTCTAGAAGAATGAACTAGAGATAATATGAGTGTTAAAGTTCAATATTATTGTGTCATAGATTATGATCCTATGATGAGACTATGAAGTCTTGCGATGTTGCCTTTTAAAAGAGATAATTAATGAATCCAAAAAAGTGTGTATGGCAAGTTTAACAATGATATAGGGTTCGTTATATGTATGTACGTTGATTACATATTGAAATTTGGTAGGAACATTTAGAACCAAATGAAAGTGTTTCAATAGTATAATTGAAATTTGAAAAGGTTAGATTTAGCCTTTGTTGTTGGATAGCTAAGTGTATATAACAAGTTATGTAAGTAAAGGTAACTGGCATGTAGTACATAAGGTACTGGAATGACCATGAATTATGGTGTTATTTTTAATGAATACTCTTCTATTTAGAAGAATACTTGGATATTAGTTGTATATCCGATAAGGAGAACTACACTTTGTTAAGATCGAGATTAAATCTTGATCTTAACCTAAGATAAAGAGAGTTTAGGATGAGAAAGAAGTGAAGGAGATGAGAAAATAGAGAAAATTAGATGAGAGAAAGAAGGTTAATCTCAAAGAGATTGATTGATATTTTAATTGAATGAGTAAGAATTACACAAGATCAACTACTTATAGGAAATACAATGTAAGCTAGAACATTGAACCTAGACTAAACAACTAACCGCCTCAACTAACAAAATATCTAACTAACTAAAATATCTACTAACCAACTCCTAAGCATTAGTGCAGCGTCATGCTTACTGCAGGACACATTACAGCTGCAAGCTACTAGATTACAAGAGAGATTAGCAGCTTATTAACACCTCATAGCTAGAACAACACTTAACCAAGACTAATATATCTTTATTAGCTCACAACCCCACAATATCAGCACCAATCAACTCCATAACAGCCCCCCAGCAGCAGCTATCAAACATAGCATTAACCCCTCTCAAGCCTTGGATTCTCGGGACATAACATTCCCTTCCCCTTGAAAACATTCTTGTCCTCAAGAATGGAAGAGAGTTGTAACAATGAAGATCACTTAGCTTATGAAAAGATAGCTGAAGTGTTGAACTCCTTGCTGAAGTTCTGCAGCTGAAGAGCATTTGGGTGCTAAATTTTGCAACTGAAACAATCCACTGATGACCTGACTCTTGTTGCGACACCACGTTGCGTTTGAATGTATAGAGCTCTTCAGGAGGTCTGCACTGATCAAACCAAGCCAGCCAAACGTCAACAACCATCCCATGGCACACCTTGTTGCAGTTAACGCAGCTCAACAGCACCATCTTGTTGCTGAAACAGGTACAAGACCGAGGATGTTGCAGCTGCCACCAAACAATCTCAGACTTCACCCAAAATCTGCTTTTCTTGAGCTTCCTTTTATCAAACTTGAGCTGAAGTGCTGTTAATAGGTTCATAAGACTTGTCAAGGCCAAAATTCCACATTCAATTGTCCCCTTCATACTACGAAATGCTGCTGTCAGTGAAGAAGCTGAGCTTCCCAATGAATCCACAACAACTTCTGCTTACCTTGATGATTGCGTGACAACTCTGAGTGTATAGGAGCTGAAAGTCTCTGCCTCGCTCCTTGTATCTCTTGCACAATGCACACAATAGATTCCCACTCTCTTGTCTAACCAAAATGTGAAGAGAGTGCACAAGAAACATATGAAACATTGCTTCTTAATGTAATATTCTGGCAGCAACTGAATTATCCCCCAACAAGATGAATTGTCAAGCTTCCCAATTGAACTCCAAGGACACAATGTCACCACTTGGACTTCCAAATTATCACATTTGACTGACCAATGTCTGCCGCTTCCATTTTCCAGGTTGTTCAACCTGGTTTTAGCTCCTATTTGGACCACTTTCAGCTTCTTGCCTTCAATTAACATGCTGCAGCCAAAGTGATTCAAACTAACAAACTCTAATCCTTCTTTGACAAGAATAAGTATGAGTATAAAATAAACCAGCCCAAGAGACCAATGTAACAATAAAACAGCTTGATACTTCACCCATTCCACCTGTTGTGCTGCAGAGTTCAGGATTACAGCAGTGTACAACCAAGACAAATCATTGCTGCGGATATCATAGATTTCAGCTCGATTACGGAAGTTTCCTACTGCTAACAAGTTAATATATCTTCCCAAAGCCTTAATAGAACCAACCACACTCAATCTGAACAACTCTTTCACTGCTGACAGTGAAAGTATTAGAATTTCCCAAGAATTTTCAGCAGCCTCCTTGCAAGCTTGCTGCCCCCACTTGATCCATTGAGCACTTGTGACTTGGGCTTGCATTTCTAAACTTTTGCTCCCCCCACATTAAGTACTCACGGATCACACTTGAATTCCAAGAACACAAGATCATCACTAGAATACCCAAAGCAACCCCATTGACAGATTGTGTTCTACAGCTCCCAACTTTCAGCCTGATCTCAAAACTTCCTTGGATCCCATGCTCATCCAACCACCAAACATGCCTCAAATGATCAGGCTTTGCTTCCTTGTCAACCATCACAAGCATGAGTAACAAATATAACAAGTGAAGACACCAAAAGAACTCTTGATCAGTTGTAAACTCTTTCCAATCTAGAGCTGATCTATTCCACTCTCCCTTGCTGATTTCCACTCTAATTTCAGCGAGAATTATCCTCAATGTGGCACTGATCTCTTCCTTCCAAACATTAAGAGAATATTGAAGCTTGTGCATATAATTTTTCCATTCATAACAACCACAACAGATCACCCCACATACATGCAGAATCTGTCTCTAATCAGCTAGCTTCAATTGAGACTTCAATGACACCAATTCTGAATTTTGTAACCTACAACATGTAAAAGCCTTTCCCGCAATGCTTGCTTCGATGTTATCTTCATCATGACTCACAGCCACTACCATTTGTCCACCATTTCCTACACTAACACTGATTTGTTCATCCTCAAACAACAGCACCATAGGTCCAGCTTTTCCTATCACTTCTAATTCATCCCTTCCGTGTTCAAAGGGCCTGCCATCATTAATTTCATCATTTAAAGTACCTATTGAACTAATGTGGATCTGGTCAGAGATCTGTTTTCCCACATTACACGCTTTGAACAACTCCATCAACTTAATTGCTTGCAAAGGAACCAAGCTTTGCTTGTTGTGAACCTTGAAACGCACTCTCGCAGCTCGAGTGCTTCTTTTCAGCAAAAATTCGACTTCTCTCAGCTTCATATAGTCTTGAGAATCTTCTCCCGGATCAGGAGGCAACTCATCATAGGAGTGTATATTGGAATACACTTTTCCTCCACTCGAAAAAGGAAGTAGATCATCCCGATCTTGCTGATCGGCACACCGACAGTGTAATTCAGCTGCTCTAAGTTCGTAAACATTTCCCCAACATAAGAGACCTTGCAAGGCATCCAAGATAATGTTGTTCTGGTCCGAAGTTAACACTATAACACGCCCAAAAGTGAACTTAAGCATACCCTGATTTGTATTTGATGACACTGCAGCAGCAACAATAGATTTCCCCACAGAATGACATTGCTCAGCAGTGAAAGCACTTCGGTTCTGCATAGAAGCTTGCCACGGAGTCATACTTAACCGATTTGGTGATATACCAACATATACATCGGTGAAATCCATTTCTTGAGTTAGTTCTTGTTGATCAATGAGCATCCGAACTTCTACCGGTGAATCATCCTGATGTCCTATAATTGAATTGGACTCGATTAAGGCAACCACAGGTTGTCTACTGTTGTATTCTTGCAAATTCAGAAGCTCCTTAGGCTGACACACAACCTCTTGCTTCAATTTCTTCTTCGTAATCTTTTTTGCTTCCCAAAAATCGTTCAATGCGTCATTGAGTTGGCTTCTCTTAGCTTTACTCCTTGCTTTCTTTACATTCCCTTGACATGAAAATCGTATTCCCATTCCGGAAGCATGTCATGTTGTGGCTCATTATCTTCAAAATACTCTTGGTCCAATTCATCTTCAACTACATTAAGGGGCTCCACATTGTGTACCTCAGCTATTGCGGGTCTAACAGCCTCACAATGCACCTGATGGTTCAATTCTTCAAAAGACCTCACCGGTTGAACATCAGGAGAATTTGGCCTTCTAAATTGTTCTTGAGTCTCAGCTAATTTCACTTCAAGTTGCTGCATATGCGGATTCATTTGCTGTAATAATTCAGCGTTAAATTGCTTGATTTGATCAAGCATTGTCTTCAACTTACTGTCCAAATATGCATTCGTAAGCAAAGCCCGACCTGTTGCATCTCTACCATCCATAATACGCTCTTAAACTTCACACTGTGAATTGACCTGATTGATTTTCGAATTAACAGCAGCACAATCACCAGTTATGATCAACAATTTTCTGAAATTTCAAGATCAATTTTAAGAATCACCGTCGATTCCAAACCCTAACTGACGAACTTCGAACAGAGGAAACTCGAACAAACCCTAACCGCAAAGTTAGTTGAGTAATTTGACTTACACTTCTGAATTAAGCTTGACTCAAGATTGCAATCGAGTCCTCAACACAATACTCAAAGCGAACTTCATGAACGAAATCAAATTTTCAACACTTTCGTTTCTTAGTCACTGTCAGATTTCGTCTAAACAGATCTCAACTCTATAGCATATAATTCTTCAGAATCAAACGCAGATTCTGATGAATTCTCACCACTTCTATGCTTATCAACACAATTTCATCACAAACCAGCGACAAACACAAATTCTCATCGAATTGCAGCTTGAAGTTCAGAAACCGTTACCTCAACCTCAGTTACTGAATTGTAGAATCTGAATTTACCTCAATTCAGTTTTGCTAAAGCTGATCTTTCTGATTTTGATCAAGTACAAGATTAATCCAACACTCACTTCAGCTTACTGAATTCAACAAGAATAACGCAGCAACAGAAATTGATATTCTCAACTGAATGTGATCAAAGTACTGCAATTAACTCTCCATTTTGATCACATATACGATCAAACTGACTTTGCTCTTCAATCACTGAATTCTGTTGTTTAACTGTCATCAATGTGATCAACACAAGCTTGAATTCAAAGTCAACCCCACAATATCAGCACCTCATAGCTAGCACTACACTTAACCAAGACTAATACATTTTTATTAGCTCACAACCCCACAATATCAGCACCAATCAACCCCATAACAGCCCCCCAGTAGCAGCTACCGAACATAGCATTAACCCCTCTCAAGCCTTGGATTCTCGAGACATAACACACTTTTAAAGCGAGTGAATGTTACAAAGTGGTGGGGGTGTTGTTTTTTGGGTTTCAAGAAACTAACACGTATTATTAACTCCACCGTGGTTGTAGAGTTTATTGCTCTAGTTTCTTCTTGTAAAGAAACATAACGATTAAAGAATCTTATGGCTAAGATTCCTTTGTGGCCTAAGTCAATATTGACTATTTCTATCCGTTGTGATAGTGAGATGTGCTTTCAAATATATAAGAGTGAGATATATCACTGAAAGTCTGGACACATTAGTGTTATATATTGTTAAGTGAAATAACTCATGAAAGATTGTGTGATAACTATGGACTTTGAAAATGTAAGTCAGAATCTAGCGGATCTCTTATTTAAAAACATTGCTAGAGACTTGATAATAAATAAATGAAGGGAAGGTGCAAAACCTGTCATTTTTAATCGCCTATGATAGGCCCTCAACTTGACGCCTAGTATGATGCTAGGTCTTGGGTTCAATGAGAGAGACTTGTCATCTGTGTGACTAAAGGAACATATCCAGTGCCTCAAGGGCTCCCGCCTACGCAAGGTTTGTGGGGGGCGGATGTATGCAGCCTTCCCCCTTCAGGGTGTTAACTTGAAGAGAGGTTGTTTCCTAGTGCCCCCAACCTAAGGGTGAGGACTTCCCAGGAGGTTACCCATTCTGGTACTGCTCTCGCCCAAGCACACTTAACTTTGGAGTTCT